>JARJIL010000001.1:39324493-39949493 GCA_038502395.1 Dittrichia graveolens
ACTGTCCATTGCCTCCTTCCACCTAGCAGACTCTGGGCCCGCTACGGCTTCCCGGTAGTTGGTTGGTTCACTATGATCCACCAATAGTTCGTCGCCCTCGGATATGAGGAACCCATATCTTTCCGGCTCATTACGAACTGTAACACCCTCAAACCTGGGCTAGGAGATTAGCGGGTTTGTGGTACGTGTTTAATTATTTAAATATCTTTAATTGATTAATGGAGTTAATTTTGAATGTGTGATTAAATATAATTATGTATATGTATGTATGAAACCGTATGCATGTATGTTTATGTGGGTGTGCACGTGTATGTGTATTAAGAGTATGTATGCCAGCTATTGCCTTCTAAATTGTATACGTGGGGTTAGTCAACTTAATCATGCATAATTCAAATTGAGGAAAAGTGTTGTGTGTGTGTTTGAAAGCATTTACTCTGCCAAGAAAAACCGAAGGAAAGAAGGAACAACAATCGGATTTGTTGTTGTGTGATTTAGTTTCAAAGTCAAGATTCAAGGAAATCCAAAAGCTCGGTAAAATTAGATATCTGAGTTCAAGCTAAAACTAAGGTGAGTGGATGTTCAACACGGATGGTAAAGATTGCAGTTAATTTTATTGATGTGAAGCATGATTGTGGTTTGAGATTAGATTGATTGAACTGCTGATTGTGATATTGAAATGTTGATAACTGCTGCATGAATATTTGGTCGATACGCAATCTTAGGATAATTTTGAGTTGCGTTGAGAAGTCAGCTATACGTGGACTTGGGCTGGGCTTGTCTAACTGCTTGGTTGAACAGTAGTAGCCTTTCTGTTGCATTTGTTGCTCAGAGTGGAGTTTACTGTGCCAATCTAGTGGAAAGCTATCGGTAAACCTTTGCTTTGGCCGGCATTGGTTGTAGGTTCTGCGCCGAACCGCCGGTCTTCTCTGGATATGTGATTACATGATTGATGATTGATTGTGAATGTTTGCATTTGCTGTTTTAACCTCTACTCACTTAGATTTGTGCTAATTCCCCTCAGTTGAAGTTTTTTGCAGGTTCGTGTTAGATTTGAAGAAGGAAGAGTTGACCACACTCTGATACTAGTTTTAAAAGAGACGAGCCAGTATTTTTGTAACACCAAACAATTGTTGTTGTTGTTGTCTTTTGAACAAATGAATGTATATTTGTGAGTATTGGTTTTATATAATCAAGTTAGTTTTAATTATCTTCTGCAATGCGTGTTTAAAAAAAATGGCTTGTGATTTTCCGGTGTTACAGTTTGGTATCAGAGCCTAGGTTTGGCGATGCATGCACGGCTAGAGGGTTGCATTCCGAAATCTTGCCTCGTGACGGGTCAAGCTTTCCTTCGGGGGAATTAGGGTGAGTTAAAGTTAATGTAGTAGTTAGTATTTTGGATACTAACGGTTTATGCTAATGAGCTATGAGGTGATGTGATTGTAACAGATTATGGCTGACAGATAGACTCCCATCCTACCTCCTATGACCCAATCTACAGAGGCACCAGTTATTGAAGATGTGAATCAAGCAGGAACGTCTGGGCAAGAGCAAGAAGAAGATCAAAGTGAGTATATCTTTAAACTGGAGAATGAATTAATGGATCTTCGAAATAAAGTCCTGAACATGGAGCAGAGATTAAACCAACCAGAACCACCACCTGTACCAATTGCGATAACCACACAAGCAACAGTACCACCAGTATCAGTACCACTACCACCAATGACACAGATGATGCAATAACCTTTCTTTTATCCATATCCATAACCAGGAGCCTATCCGTTTGCGTTCCCTGGATATAAACAACCTTGTACCTACAAGTAATTTTTGGATTGTAAACCCTCTGAGTATCACGGGAGTTCTGATCCCAACGCTACATTGAAATGGTTGAGAGAGATGACAAAGGCACTTGATGCCTGTAATTGCGAGAACAAATTGAAAGTTAAGTATGCATCACGAATGCTGAGAGGAGACGCATTGGTCTGGTGGGATTCCATTACCGGCCATTTTACTGAACAGCAACAGCAGAGCATCACCTAGAGTCAAATCCAGGAAAAGCTATGTGAAAAATATTGTGGAACTTTTGAGATGGCCAAAATCAAAAAGGAATTCATGGAGCTGCAGATGACTGGGAACATGACTGTGGATCAACTGATTAAACAATTTAACGAGAAAATGAGGTTTTCCAAACAATTGTGGGGCACTACACCCGGATTACCGAGGCGCCACCAGGTGGGCTACCACACTGTCCCAGGCTTTCACTTTGGCCAAATTGGCTGAAGGGGACATTGTGGTAGCCTACCACCACGGGCACCTTGAGATGTGTAAAATGTGGCCAGTTTGGCCATGATCTAAAGAATTGCAGACTGCCGAGGAGCGTTTGATGGAATTGTCAGAAAGAGGGACACCGGGTTGGTGAGTGCCCGTTAAGTAAAAGGGCCGGGTCAGGATCAGGAGGGGGAGGAGCTGGGGGATCATCTTCAGCAGGGCAGAAAAGAAAGAACCCACCCACTACTGAGGGTCGGGCATTCAGGATGACAGTGGATGATGCCACTACCAAAGATGATGTGATAACCGGTATGTTTCTAATAAACTCTATTCCTGCTAGAGTGTTATTTGATTCAGGGGCAAATCGCTCCTTTGTATCTGTAGAATTCTGTGGTAGGTTGAATGTGCCTTTAACTGTACTTGCTACTGCTTTAGAAATAGAGGTAGCTGATGGTATGATGGTTCCGGTCACGACTACTGTGGCTGGAGCTAAGATAGATATAGACGGTATTTGTTTTCCTCTATATTTTCTTGTAATGTTGTTATCTGGGTTCGATGTGGTGCTCGGGATGGATTGGCTGAGTTTGAATCAGGCCAGTATTAAATGCCACAAGAAGTTGATTTCATTCCCATTGGCTAATGGCACAAGAGTGGTAGCAAGGGGTGAGAAGGCTGGATTTGTAATTCCGATTATCTCATGTTTGAAGGCTAGGAAGGCATTGGATAGAGGTTGCGAATCATACTTGGATTATGTAATTGATGGAAAGAAGGAGAAACATACAATGAACAACATCCGGGTGGTAACGGAATACCCAGAGGTGTTTCCAGAAGAATTGCCAGGATTGCCTCCAGTTCGTGAGGTGGAATTCAAGATAGATCCGATTCCTGGTTCCCGACCAGTGGCAAAGGCACCATACAGGTTGGCACCGTCAGAGATCCGAGAGATGATGACTCAGATACAAGATTTGTTGGATAAAGGGTTTATACGTCCAAGTTCATCTCCGTGGGGAGCACCAGTTCTGTTTCTGAAAAAGAAAGATGGTACGTTGCGTATGTGTATTGATTACCGTGAGCTAAATAAGAGAACCATAAAGAACAAGTACCCACTGCCAAGAATAGATGATTTGTTTGATTAACTACAGGGAACTTCGTTCTTCTCTAAAATTGATTTGAGATTAGGATATCACCATGTGCGTGTTTCAGAGGAAGATGTATCAAAGACCGCTTTTCGTACGCGCTACGGGCACTATGAGTTTTTGGTTATGCCGTTTGGTTTAACCAATGCACCTTCAATTTTCATGGATTTAATGAACAGAGTCTGTCGACCCTTCTTGGATAATTTTGTAATAGTTTTCATTGATGACATCCTAGTATATTCAAAGACTGAAGAAGAGCACGAGAAGCATTTGAGACAGATTTTGGAGACACTGAAGAAAGAGCATTTGTTTGCTAAGTTCTCTAAGTGCGAATTCTGGTTGAGAAGGTACCGTTTTTGGGGCCTATGATGTGTGACGAGGGGGTGAAAGTGGATCCTTCGAAAGTGGAGGCAGTTATGAATTGGAACGCCCCGAAGACACCGTCCGAAATCAAGAGTTTTCTGGGGTTAGCTGGATACTACCGCAGGTTTATAAAAGACTTCTCCAAGATTGCGGGTCCATTGACTAAGTTGACTCGAAATGATGTGAAATTTGTATGGGGCAGTGAACATGATAAAGCTTTCCAGATGTTGAAATCGTTATTATGTCAAGCCCCTATTCTAGCGTTGCCAAGTGGCTCAGAGGATTTCGTAGTTTATTCCGATGCATCGTTTGCGGGATTGGGTTGTGTACTTATGCAAAGGGATCGGGTGATTGCATATGCTTCTAGACAGTTGAAACCCCATGAGAAGAATTACCCGACACATGACTTGGAATTGGCAGCAGTTGTATTTGCCCTAAAGCTGTGGAGACACTACTTGTATGGCACCAAGTGCTTGATTTGTACCGACCATAAGAGCCTAAAGTATGTATTTACACAGAAAGAGTTGAATATGAGACAGAGACGCTGGGTAGAATTGATTAAAGACTATGATTGCGAAATAAGATATCACCCAGGAAAAGCAAACGTGGTGGCAGATGCCTTAAGCCGCAAGGGAGCGGGAAGTTCTATCCAATATATGCGTATTGAGATTGTATCTAATCTAGTGAATAGACTAAAGTCTGCACAGTTGGAAGCTTTGAAAGAGGAAAATTTGAAGAATGAACAGATGAAGAAACGTAAAGACAAACTTGCTAATGACTCTCGTGGATTAAAAGTATACAAGACTCGTGTGTGGGTGCCTATGCTTGGAGACATGAGGAAGCTGATTTTAACAGAAGCACACAAGTCCAGATTGTCAGTACACCCAGGAAGCACTAAAATGTGCAACGACCTGAAATTGTTTTACTGGTGGCCTACTATGAAAACAGATGTGGCACAGTTTGTGGAATCATGCCATATCTGTGCACAGGTGAAGGCTGAACATTAGAAGCCTTACGGATCTTTGAAGCAATTCGAGATTCCTGAGTGGAAGTGGGAACACATAACGATGGATTTCGTGACTAAACTTCCACGAACTCAGAGAAATAATGATATGATTTGGGTGATTGTGGATCGGCTGACCAAGAGTGCTCACTTTCTGGCTATGTGTGAGACGTCTTCTCTGAGTAAGTTGGCTCAAATTTATGTGAACGAGATTGTTGCAAGGCATGGCATGCCATTATCAATAGTATCTGATAGAGACTCCAGATTCGTTTCTAACTTCTGGAGGAGTTTACAGAGAGAATTGGGGACGAGGATTAACCTGAGTACTGCTTATCATCCCCAGACTGATGGTCAGAATGAACGTACCATACAAACACTTGAAGATATGTTGTGAGCTTGTGTAATTGAGTATGGTGGATCTTGGGATTCACACCTGCCAGTGATAGAGTTTGCATATAATAATTCTTACCACTCTAGTATAAGGATGCCTCCATACGAAATGTTATACGGTCGTCGTTGCCGTACTCCGACGTGTTGGTTAGAGGCTAGTGAGAAACAGTTTGCATGACCTGAGATAGTTCAGATGACAGCTGATAAGGTTGCTATTGCCAGAGATAAGTTGAAAGCAGCCAGAGATAGGCAGAAAATGTACGCAAATCCACGTCGACGCCTAGTTAAGTTTGATGTGGGAGAGTTAGTATACTTGAAGGTTTCACCGTGGAAGGGTGTGATTTGATTCGGTAAACGCGGGAAGTTAGCTCCCCGTTACATTGGTCCATTCCGCATACGTCAAGCTGTAAATGATCAGACGGTTACACTGGATCTTCTAGCAGAGCTTGCAGGAATTCACAATACATTTAACGTCTGTTATCTTAGAAAGTGCAAAGTAGAAGAAGAAAATCAGATTCTCCCAGTACAAGATCTGAAAGTTGATTCAAAGAAAAGACTGATAGAAGAGCCCGTTGAACTGTTAGATCGTAAGGTGACCAAACTCTGAAAGAAGCAGATACCGATGGTACTGGTCAAGTGGAAGAATAGTCTAGGCTATGATTTAACTTGGGAGACTGAGTTAGAGATGAAAGATAGATATCCCCATTTGTTTGAGCTGGAAAGGATTCCGAGGACGGAATCCTCTTAAGGGGGAGAGATTTGTAACACCCTCCAACCTGGGCTAGGAGATTAGCGAGTTTGTGGTACGTGTTTAATTGTTTAAATATGTTTAAGTGATTAATTGAGTTAATTTTGAATGTGTGATTAAATCTAATTATGTATATGTATGTATGAAACCGTATGCATGTATGTTTACGTGGGTGTGCACGTGTATGTGTATTAAGAGTAAGTATGCCACCTATTGCCTTCTAAATTGTATACGTGGGGTTAGTCAACTTAATCATGCATATTTCAAATTGAGGAAAAGTGTTGTGTGTGTGTTTGAGAGCATTTTCTCTGCCAAGCAAAACCGATGGAAAGAAGGAACAACAATCGGATTTCTTGTTGTGTGATTTAGTTTCAAAGTCCAGATTCAAGGCAATCCAAAAGCTCAGTAAAATTAGATATCTGAGTTCAAGCTGAAACTGAGGTGAGTGGACGTTAAACACGGATGGTAAAGATTGCAGTTAATTTTATTGATGTGAAGCATGATTGTGGTTTAAGATTAGACTGATTGAACTGCTAATTGTGATATTGAGAAGTTAGCTATACGTGGACTTGGGTTGGGCTTGTCTAACTGGTTGGTTGAATAGTAGTAGCCTTTCTATTGCATTTGTTGCTCAGAGGGGAGTTTACTGTACCAATCTAGTGGAAAGCTATCAGTAAGCCTTTGCTTTGGCTGGCATTGGTTGTAGGTTATGCGCCGAACCACCGGTCTTCTCTTGATATGTGATTACATGATTGATGATTGATTGTGAATGTTTGCATTTGCTGTTTTAACCTCTGCTCACTTAGCTTTGTGCTAATTCCCCTCAGTTGATGTTTGTGCAGGTTCGTGTTTGATTTGAAGAAGGAAGAGTTGACCACACTCTGATACTGGTTTTAAAAGAGACGAGCCAGTATTTTTGTAACACCAAACAATTGTTGTTGTTGTTGTCTTTTGAACAAATGAATGTATATTTGTGAATATTGGTTTTATATAATTAAGTTAGTTTTAGTTAGCTTCTGCAGTGCGTGTTTAAAAAAATGGCTTGTTATTTTCCGGTGTTACACAAACTCTACCAGATCTACGGAGCTCTAATGGTTGTGTGTCAGGTACCTCATCCTCCATTGGTTGAGGTTCCACATCTTCTGGTACGCCGACCTCAGAAGCGGTACTAGTGCCAACATCAGGTTGAACGTTGGTGTTATCTAGAATTTCTTCTAGATCGGCTTGCCTCCCACTGGCTTCTGCAGATATCCAATCCCTTTCAAGGAAGACCGCCCTTCGAGCAACAAACACCTTGTTCTCAGAAAGTTTGTAAAACAAATATCCCATAGAGCCAGCTGGGTAACCCATGAAAATTCACTTCTGGGCTCTGGGTTCAAGTTTGTCTTGAGCTTCACGTCGCACTTAAGCTTCACAACCCCAGACCTTGAGATAGGTTAGTGAAGGAACCCTTCCATGCCCCATCTCGAACAGTGTACTTCCAACCTTCTTTGTTGGTACAAGGTTTAAGGTCCTAGCAGTAGTTTCCAAAGCATAACCCCAAAAACTTGCGAGTAGCTTTGTATGACTCATCATGGGCCGAACCATATCCAATAAAGTTCGGTTCCTCCTTTCAGCGACCCCATTTAATTGTTGTGTCCTAGGTGGAGTAAGTTGTGACATAATTCCACAACCCTTAAGATGATCAAGAAACTCAGTATTAAGATACTCAACACACCTATCAGATATGAGAATCTTAATCCGCTTACCCAATTGCTTCTGCACTTCATTTTGGTATGTCTTAAACACCTCAAAGTTTTTAGACTTATGCTTAATCAAATAAACATAACCATACCTACTGAAATCATCAGTAAAAGTAACGAAGTACCTACAGTTGTTTCTTGTAGCAGACCTGAATGGACCACACACATCCGTGTGAACGATGTCCAACAAGTCTTTACTCCTCTCACTAATGCCGGTGAAGGGTGCTTTAGTCATTTTTCCTAATAAGCAAGAATCGCATACTTCGCTTGACCCGTGGTCAAACAATTCCAAAATCCCATCCACTTGAAGTTTGGCGATACGTTTCTTGTTTATACGGCCAAGACGACTATGCCACAAAGACAGCTTGTCCAATACACCTTTGGACTTAGAATCAATGTTCATGATTGATTTATTACCATCCAAACATACACATGTTTCATAAATTCCACGACATGGATAAGCTTTAAAATAATGAACACCATGTCTTAAACAAGAAATAATTCCATCATCAAAATTAAACTTGAAACCATCGTCAAACAATGCATGAAAAGAAACAATGTTGCGTGCCACGCATGGCGAAAAACAAACATTAAGCAAGGTAATAGCAAGGCCTAAAGGAAAGGCGAGATCAACACTCCCTATCCGCTTCACAGGAACCATATCCTTGTTTCCCATGATCAGGTCAAGCTCTCCAGCACCCAGAGCCCTACTTCCTTTTAGCACGTGCACATTATTACAAATATGAGTGCCACAACCGGTATCAAGTACCCAGCCGTTAGAAGTAGCGGTATTGTGGAGTTCATTCATAAACGTACCTGAGTTACCAGCTACCTTCAGTTTTACCCGCTTGAGCTCCTCGAGGTACTTTAGGCAAGAACGCCGCCAATGCCCCTTTTCCTTGCAGTGGAAGCACTCGACTTCCGTAGGGTCCTCGGCTGGTGGAACCATTACAGATTTCCCCTTGCCCTTCAGGGCCGGAATCGGGTTAGGTTTTGCAACCTTCCTCTTACCATTACCCTTGGAGGGGGGAGCGCCTTTCCTTTTGGTTCCGCCTCCCTGGATAGCTAGGACGGTTTTGGACGAGGAGGGCTTTTTAGACATGTCAGACTCGACGGTCTTCAACATTCCGTGAAGCTCCATTAGGGACTTGTCCATGCCATGGACATGATAGTTCCACACAAATTGTGAAAAGGAAATAGGCAAAGAACGGAGGATCACATCCGCCGCTAACTCCCTCCCTAACGGGAATCCTAACCTCTCCAAGCGATCAACCAATGCTTTCATCTTAAGCACGTGAACGCTCATATTTCCGCCCTCCTGCATGTGACAATCGAAAAGGGACTTTAGGCATTCAAAGCGCTCTAGCTTAGCCTGCTGTTGGAAACTTTCCTTCAGCTGGTTAAGCATATCATATGCCCCTAAATGTTCCATTTGCTTTTGAAGCTCTGGAATCATTGACGAAAGGGGTGCTTCCGGTAAAGGCTCCTCAACGACCCACATCTTTTGTTCATACCTAAGGGCTATCCTTAGTTGCATGAACCAATCCATGAAGTTTTGGCCATCGAGTTTGGCCTTTTCGAGAAACAATTTTAGGGAAATTGAGTTCAATGATGTAGAAGCGTTGTTGGATGACATCTACAAAATTAGAGTACCAATTTTAGTTGTCAAATCCTTGTAGAAATAATTACCCAATAGTTATAAAACTCAATTATTTGAACAAGGCTAAGAACTGTATTTCACTCTATCCCATGACGGGTTTACCGCGGATCACGAAATAAGTTATTTAGCCTAGTAACCATTTTACCGATTGCAACCATTGCAACTCTTAGATCCTTGCGGGATCCTTTTGACATCAAACCATCTAAGGCATGTTTGATCCCTTCTTACACCAATAATTTTATTATTCTTAAATGACTTGGCTAGAAATCGACATCATTCAAGCGTTATAAAAGAATTTGTAAGTCGTCCGTCAAGACACACGTTGGTACCCTAGCCCAATCATTGTTTCATGCTTAAGCTCGACTACCAATATTACTAGTTTCCACACACAACTCCACAAGGCATGACTCGTGCTAATGCTCGACAATCATCCAAGGTTCGTTAGATTTGGGTGGTGTCGTCTTACGGGTGGCGCGTGAGTTACTTTTGAAAAACGGGTTTTTGTTTTACGGTTAAAATAATATTTTAACAATTTTGCGAATTAACAATTTAAGTGACAAAAACACCTTTTCAATCACCATTTAATATAATCAACTTTTATATTAATATTGTCAATTCTTATGCGCGTAGAAATATAAACTCATTTATAAATCTCTTTGTTTTATATATTTTTCAAAAATTCTCTAGCATGCAAATCATAAAGAATTAAATATAAAACAAACACGCATAAAAGATAATCAAAGACCCGGTAACATGTCCAAATCCTAAGTGTTCTCCCAGTTAGCCAAAACAGGGAAAACATGGTCATTCTAGGGACAACAAAGAATGCTCCGTCACGAATCTCCCGGATTTGGTTCGTCAAGACGCCAACACCATGTCTCCCGATTGGTTTGATGCAATATATATATATATATATATGTATAAATTAATCTAAGTACGAGTACATAATAACAAGAAAACGATATGCAAGTCGCGATCCTAATAAGCTATTACGAGTACAAAGATTTAAATAAACAACATGCAAGTCGCATCAAATATAAATATTATAACAATACGGCACGCAGGCCAAAACCAAAACCAATCACAAACATCACAAAGGCTATGGGCATATCAAGTTACCGGGCTACCACAACAAACACAACCAAACGAAAAACAATGGTGTGCCACAAAACCATGTCAAACAAATATATATTTTGATCAAGATTGCAACACAACATTTAAGGTACAACAGGAAATCCTTGTACATATGCATTAGCAATTCTAATACACCTTTAAAATTGCATATTCATATATACACCTAAAAATATATGTTTTTATGAACTTCATGCCAAGTCATACAAAACATTTAGAATTAGGAATCAAAATATAGTGGGGATAACCAGAATCAAGACTAGTCCAAAACCCGGATTTTAATATTTTTAAACGTACTGTTTCAAAAACAAATTCTGACCAAAATCCAGAAGGCATGGGCGTACCTCAAAGGGTACGGGCGTGCCTGCCCTTTTGTCAGTGTACAGTATAAACAGTTTTAAACACTTACCGAATTTTGCCGGCATGGCCTGTACCCCCACTGGTACGCCCGTGCCCCGGCTGCCGGCACGGCCCGTACTCCTAGAGGTATGGTCGTGCCCGGTCGCCGGAAAAACCATTTTTGACAGAAAACAGAAAAATCCGGTTTAACTCCAAAAGTGCAAAGCCATGTTAGAGATGACTCTGATACCACTGTTGGGTTTTCGTGGTCCAAAAACACAGCGGAAGCAAAACAAGTAGAAAAATAGGTTTTAAATTTTGACCACGCAAAGCCCACAAATGGACCAAAACTCTAAACATGTCTAAGCAACAAATAAAAGACAAAGGAATAGATTCATACCCTTGAAGCTATCTTCCTTGTTAGAATTTGGAGTTTGGAAATTGCGTGTACTAACTTGTACACCACTATCGAAGTCCACACCAAGATGCTATCTACTCCCACTTGCTAGAGTGCTAGATGTGCCAATCTTAACACCACACAATAGTCTAACACAAAAGTATCAAAGCCTTGAGTATTCATTTTGTGTATTTGAGCGTATTGTGTGCAATATACATATTTTAGTGAGTCAAGTTCATGGAACATAACAACAAAGCTTCTTGTGGCTTATATAGAGCTCCAAATTGAACTCAAAACCGTCCACCATGAAGCCATAAACAGTTACTAGAGTTATAGCCATAAACACCACCATAATCAACCTTGATAGCTGATTAAAGAAGTTGTTACTGCACAAGGCACGGCCATGCCTCACAAGGCACGGGCGTACCAGCCCAAAAGGCCACGCCCAAGTCATACCTGACTTGGGCTTGTGCCTGTCCACTAGGCACAGGGAACTGGCGTGCCTCCAAGAGGCATGGGCGTACCTAGCCATAGGCCATGCCCGACTTGGGCTCGTGTTTGCCCGTAGGGCACGGCCGTACCTCATAGAGACACGAGTGTGCCATGGCCCTTGAGAACCTGTTTCTGGTTTTCTCTCTCACTCGACCATCTGTGATGCCGGAATCATTACTTGGCGTGTGATCCAATAGGCCATTCCTTCATCAGCCATGAAGCCAACTCGTGTGCATGTCAGTGGGCATAATCCAATAGTATCTTCGTGGAACTTACACCAAAATCTTGAGGTGAACTGAGTATCCCTATCTGACACAATTGTCACAGTAACCCCATATATGGCTACTAATTCTTTAATGTAAATGTCCGCCATCCTTTCTGAAGAATAAGATTCTTTTATGGTGATAAAATGAGCACTCTTTGTGAGTCTCTCCACTACTACCCAGACGGCATCAAACCCTCGGGGAGTTCTAGGTAGTTTGGTAATCAAATCCATAGTGACATTCTCCCATTTCCAAACTGGTATATCTAATGGTTGTAACATTCCGTGTGTTTTCTGCTGTTCTGCCTTCACTTGTAAACAAGTCAAACATCTTTCGACATGTCTCGCTATATCACGTTTCATTCCTGGCCACCAATAGTTCATCTTTAAATCCCTTAACATCTTTGTAGCTCCTGTATGAATAGAAAGTTATGAACAATGGGCTTCATCCAACAAAATTTGTTGCATTCCCCATAATTAGGCACCCACACTCGGTCATAACAGGTTAAAAGATCTGGACTATCTCTTACTAGCTGTGATGTTTGCCCCTTGATGCGCTCTTTTTTCTAGTAACTGTCTTTAACTGTCTCCATTTGAACCATTTTAATCTTGTCAAGTATCGGGGTAATTATTGACATTTCGATTCTATGCATTTGTATCTGTAGAGTGCTTGACTTTCTACTCAAAGCATCTGCAACCACGTTAGCTTTACGTGGGTGGTACAAAATCTCACAGTCATAATCGTTAGTAACTCTAGCCACCGTCTCTGATGCATATTCAGATTCTTCTGCTCTAGAAAATACTTGAGGCTCTTATGATCAGAGTAGATAGTACACTTAACACCAAGTGAAAATGACTGCTGCCGATTCCAAATCATGAGTTGGGTAGTTGTTTGCATGTACCTTTAAGTGACGAGAATAATAAGCAATGACTTTTCGCCTTTGCATAAGCACGCAACCCAACCCTCGGTATGAAGCATCACAATAAACTACCATATCTCCCATCCCATCTGGTTAAGCGAGCACTGGAGAACTACATAACTTGTGCTTTAAGGCATCCAATGCTTTATGTTTTTCGTCTCCCTAGTTAAACTCTGCATTCTTCTTCGTTAATTGTGTCAAAGGTGAGGCTATCTTGGAGAAGTCTTGTATGAATCGTCTGTAATACCCGGCTAGACCAAGGAAACTTCTTACCTCAGTAGGACTTTCTGGCGGTTCCCACTTCAGCACAACTTCTACTTTTGCAGGATCTACTTTAATCCCTTCTTGATTAATAAGGTGCCCCAGAAACTACACTTCTTGCAACCAAAACTCACACCTGGAAAATTTTGCGTACAACTTTTCCCACTGTAAAGTCTCTAGAACTTCTCTGAGATGAATACTATGCTCATTTGGAGACTTCGAATAAATAATGATGTCATCGATGAATACAATTACTGACTTGTTAAGCATAGGTCAGCAGACCCGATTCATTAAATCCATAAAAGCTGCTGGAGCATTCGTAAGACCTAATGGCATTACCACAAATTCAAAGTGCCCATAGCGTGTTCGGAACGCTGTCTCAGCTATATCCTCTTCTCTAATCTAATTTTGAAAACCAGGAGGCACCCTGCAACTGATCAAACAAATCGTCCACTCTCGGGAGTGGATACTTGTTCTTGATCTTTACTTTGTTAAGTTCCCTGTAATCTATACACATTCTAAACGTGCCATCTTTCTTTTTTAAGAATAAGATCGGTGCGCCCCATGGAGAACTGCTAGGCCGAATGAAACCTTTATCTGTCAATTATTGCATATGTATCGTCAACTCTTGCATTTCTGGCGGAGCTAATCTATACCAGGCTTTAGCTTTCGGTTCTGCTCCCGGTGCTATATCAATTCTGAATTCCACTTGTCGAGCTGGTGGAACTCATGATATTTCATCTGGAAAAACGTCTAGGTAATCACGTACAACCGGTATCTCTTGTATTTGTTGTGGCTTGCCTTTCATGCTAACATCTTCCACGTGAGCCAAGAATGCTGTACACCCACACATTAAATATTTTCTTGCTTTGTGAAATGAGTAGATTGGGAGACTAACTCTCTTACCATCACCTTTGATCAAAAGTCCTTCCCCACTTGGGGTTCGAACTTGTACCATCTTCTGGTCGCAAAATATTTGAGCATGATACAGACCCAACCAGTCCATACCAATTATCTCCATGGGGAACACTAATTTAATAGGTGGAACAACAAACTGAGTACAGAAAGAAACATCAGCAAATGACCTACTAGCACCAGACTCAAACAATACAAGAGCAGGCATATTATTAACAACAAAAGTACCTGCTACCACATCGGGTTCCACTTTTGCTTCTTCGTCTGTAAGTTGGAATGCTGTGCCCTTTGGCCGGGCCGTCTCTGACTTTTGATTTCTACCTTCAATTCCACGAGCCGGGGGTAGAGGGTTTGCTGGTTTCCTTTCTGCTGCTGGGAGTTTAGGACACTAAGCTTTAAAATGCTCAGGTTGATAGCAATTATGACACACTAACAGTGGATTCTTATAGTCTTTGGCCACATGCCCTTGGTTTCCGCACTTATAACAATCCGGTTGTCCCTATTTACATTCCCCAGAATGATTCTTCCCGCATTTCACACATTTATGTCGGGGAACTGACCCTCCCCGTTGTGGTGCAATTGACGGCTTCTTACTTGGTGTATTCACGGACTCACTTTTCCTCTTTCCACCCACTATACCCTGCCAGATTAATTCCTGTTCTCTCTTCCAAGCTAAGCTCATCATCTCATCAGCTGTCATACAAGTAGCTATTGCTAACACTTCTCGAATATCATTCCTTAGAATAGAAATGTATCGTTGCATTTTCATTGACTTTGTTGCTACATATTCTGGACAGAACCTAGCCATTTCCAATAATTTCTTTATGATATCATCCACCGACTCTGTTGTCTGTCTCATCGTCAAAAACTCTTCAGTGATCTTATCTATGCGAGCTTTTGGTGCAAATTGTACCTCAAACAGCTCTTTGAACTGAGGCCAGGTCATAGCCTCAATATGTGCTTCACCCTTCCTTTGTAGCAGCATGGTCCACCAATCCTTAGCCGCCCCATGTAGTAGATTTGAAGCATACATGACTTTCTTTTTAGGTAAACAGCTACTAGTACGGAAAACCCCTTATGTTTCTGCTAACCACCAATTACTTAAAATGGGACCCATAGTCCCCTCAAAAAGATGTGGTTTACAAGCTTCAAATTCTCTGTAGGTACACCCATGCCATGGTTCAACTCTGGCTTCAACTCTTCCCGGTATATTTAACATTGTAGCTTGCACTGCTGCTTTCACTCTTTGTTGTATTGTAGTTTCCATTCTTCCTGAAACCTGTTCTACCACTTGATCAATAATGTAGGGAACATTCTCTTGTAGGGAACATTCTAATGTAGGGAACATTCTGATTGATTTGACTTTACCAAGTATGGGATTGCCAGCCATACTTAGTTGTTTGGACAAATCTTCAAGATCTTCGTCTGTTTGAGGTATCATTATCCTTTTCTAGAGGATAAGATCAAACCTTTTTGTCTCATACTTGATCCAAAAAGTGCATTCTTACTTTTACAAACAAAGATCTAAGGCATAATAGAACAACACATGTTCTGCCTTTTACATATGACTTACAATCAGAAAAGATAAAGTAGATTTGACATTTTTCACGACTCAGCTAATAGATTGTACAAGGAACTCTGATATTCACTACTCAGTTGACAAAATATATCAGTTGATCACCTTTTGCTAGGACTCAGTAGATACATATTGCTCAGCAGATCATATAGATGCTCAGCTGTTCAATAGTAAGCTTAGGAGGACATAAGCATGTGTATTTGTATGATCAGTTGATCAAGAATGCTCAGCTAATCAATCAATTACATTCGCTTATAAGGGGGAGATGACTTGGGTAAAGGAAGACTTACTTAGCTGATGCTCTAGGCCTTAGCTGATAGAGTAGGCACTCAGCTGATCAATCTGTTAACTCAGCTGATAGAATGTTTTCATCAGCTGATCAACAATTTTGCTCAGCTGATAGACTGTTTTCCTCAGCTGATGGTCTTCTTTATTTGTTTACTTCATCTGATGCTCCTTGGCTGATATCCTTTGGCTGATACTTTGAGTAGGATCTGATGCTCAGCTGATGGATTATTTTCCTTAGCTGACGGTTCCATACTTAGCATATTTTTACATAAACTGATTCAAGCAACACATGTTTGAATTCTTTCCAAGTCATACTGAATGTAGGGTTTGGTTATCATCAAATTCTATGTTTTAAGATAGGCAGAGTTGATTATTAGGGTGAAGTGATTATCTCCCCAACAATCTCCCCCTATTTGAGGATGACAAAACCTTTTTCTTTTTGAAGAATCAGTTTGACATCAAATTACAAGAGATTTAAACTTTTAAGTACATTTGGATACCTAGCTATCTGTTTTTGGTAGCTCTTTTTGTTTGAACCTTGTTCAGTTTTTGGTTTCTTTTCTAATGTTCCATTTTGTTCTGTTTTTGTGGAATCTTTTCCTGTGTTGTACCATTTTGTTCTGTTTTTGTGGTATCTTTTCATTTTTCCATTTTTATATGTTTTTGGTTTTCTGGTATATATAAACATTACTCGAAATAACAGAATAAAGAGATGTACATAAGTGTTTACATAGAAACTACTAACTAACTATAATGTACAATCAACTAAATAACAACAAAATCTTCAGAGTTAGAATCAGTCTTCAATCATCCCCCCAAGGTTCTTCTTTAACTTCAAAATCTTTGGCATGAGGATCAGCTTCAGCTAAGACTTCACATTGGGCTTGAACAAGGGCTTCAAAGTTTTCATTTCCAGTTCTGCCTCTTGTAGATATCCACAGCCCAAATAGAAACTTCTTGCTAGCCTTAAGGATTTCAGACTGTCTAAACAATCTCCATGTGCCAGCTCTGTCCAAAAAGAATATGCCTTCAATAGGCATAATTATAAACTTGTATAGCTTAGGAGTGATGTTCAGTGGAAGAGACGTGTTGAGACCCTCAAAATCTGATAAGAATTCATGTTGGGGTAGTACCTGTCTTAGCTCAAATGGTTTGATGGGCTTGGAGCCTTTCTTATGAAGATTATCAACTATGTGCACATGCATGTATTATCATCTAGAGTGAAGGCCCTTTGTGACACAACTAGAGCTATCAAATTCTGAATTTTCTGAATGAATTGAACTTTGAGCTTTGATTTGGATTTGAAGAGAAGGTACATGATCTTAACTAACTCTGTGAACCCATATTTGTGACACCTCTCATAGGATACAACTTCACAGCTGTTGAAGTTGTTCTGTCTTATTGCTTTGAGGTAGGGTTCACCATCACCTTTATGGACAGTGGCTCTTGTTATTAGAGTTGGTTCTGTTCTGTTTCCTAGAATATTAATTCTTTCTCTGAAGCTTTGAAGTCTTTGTTGACTTTGGTTGATGGGAGCAGATAAATAAAGGTTGAAGAGGGTTTTGATGGCATCAGCATGGGATCTAGCTTTGAGTAGTTCAGCCTGAGATTTTTCCCTTGCCAATTTGTGTTGAGCAGCAGCTTAATTTTGACTTTGTTCTTGCTCTTGCTGATATGCTAGCTCTTTGGCTTGGTAGATTTCTTCAACTGAAACACCCAATGCTTGAGCCATTTGAGCATTCTCCCTTTCTTCCTTTTCTTTAAGAGCAAGCTCCATTTTCATTTGATCATCTGCTTCAACTTGCTCATCTATCATCTTTTGTTTGCCTTTATCCTTAGGAGCAGAGGTTGAAGTCTTTTGGACTGATAGGGTTGATTGGACTGGTGGAGCAGATGGCTTAGGGCTTTGTCTTCTTCTTCTGAGGATGTTAGAAAGTGGAGTATCATCCTCATCATCAGAATCAGACTCTATGGTGATTGATGGAGAGCAACCCTCAACAATTTTTCTTTTAGGTTTTGGCCTGTTTGCCATCCTTTTCAACCTTTTTGGAAACCTTTGCTCCCCCTCAGAAGATGCTTTTCTTTTAATAGGTGAGGGAGCTGTTGCTTTGGGTGCTTCCTGCTGCATGATTTTTGAGGCAGTTTTAGCATAAGCAACATCAATATCCTCTGAGTCAGGATCATCCTCCCTGGAAGAACTTGAGAATTTCTCCCCTTTTTTGGCATCATCAAAAGGAGGAGGGGAGTCACCTGCTACAGGCTTATGGGATGGGGAAGGGGCAGGGGTAGGGGTATGGGTGGAGGAAGGGGTAGAGGTAATTTTAGAGAGCTGAAGGGAGAGGTCATCCTTGAGATCTTTAATGGCTTTCCATAATGAGAGATGACTCATTCTGGATTGTTCTGTTAAGGTTTCTATGTCATCAAGGATGCCTTTTGAGAAAAGAAGGCATGGGGAGTAGTTGTTCAGGAATGGGTACAGAAATGTTAGGGTTGATTGGGCGTAGAGTTTGGAGTTGGGATAGGAGGTTGGAGATAGTTTGGTTTAGGGTAGAGATAGTAGATTGAGGTAGGCTGGGAATTTGTGGTTGAGAGGGAAGAAGGGTAGAAAGATGCTCTATTTTGGTAAGGATTGGGGTAAGGATAATGGGTGCAGGAGAGGGTTAGGGTGGGGTTTTGAGAGAGTCAATGTCTTTGGTAAGTTTAGACAATTGAGCAGAGGTTTGGGTTTGGAAGGTTTAGCCTAGTTGATCAAGGTTTTGGTTAATAGTCTGGATAAGGGTAAGGTTTGGGGTTTGGGCAGATATAGATGGGGTAGAGGTGGAAGGGGTGGATAAAGGTTCAAAGAATTTGGGTAAGGTGTGTGTTCCCTCATTTGAGCCTTGGTGTATAAGCTCAAATTCATTGGGAAAGAGAGTTGAGCCTTGTGCAAGTGGTTGGTTTGTACCACTAGCATTGGCAGGCTGTGCATGTGTAAGAATAGAATCAATGATAGGTGCAAGGTAAGTGGACTGAGTGTCGGATGCACTCAATAACAGGGAATCCCTTATTAGATCCACATTCTGTTGGGAGAATGTAGATGGTATAGGCTGACTCAATTGAGGGATAGACACAGTGTGACCTTGGGTTGAGGTCTGTCTTTCAATGAGATCAACCTGTTGGGAGGTTGACTCAGCTAGCGGTTTAAGTCCCTTTTTTTACAGATGTATCCTGTTGTGAGGATACATCCACTGGCTCAAAGGTTGCAACATCCAATTGCTCCCCCTCAACATGAGGAAGGGTAATTGGAGTTGAGGTCAGAGGTGTGAATTTCACTCCCTCAAAGTGCTCATGATGAGTCACTTGTGGTGACCTTGTATATATGGGGCTGCGGATGGGAGTAGAACTAGTGACCACATGAGGTTCACTAGAGCTTGGCTGTTGGATAGGTGTATGGACTGGAGATGAGGATGGGCTATCAAAGGTTGGGACTACCATTTGCATATCCTCAGAGGTGGAATCAGTACTATCCATACCTTGGGACATGATGTGCCTACTTCTGTCAATGAGCTCCAGAAGTTGCTCAGAGATCTCTTGTTCTTAGGCATCACCATCATCACCAAGAGGACTTAGCTCCATTGGACTGAGAGGAGCAAAATCACCAACATCACCATCACCAGCATCATCATCATCATGCTTAGAGCCAGTGTGGCTTTCATCAGCATCATCATCACCATTATCATCATCATCACTAGGATTTGCATTGTCATTGGCAGCATCTATGAGCTCCTGCATTTGGGCAGTGATTGGAGGACCTCTGTTTGCCTTCAAGAAATGGAATATCTTCTCACCCATGGCAGAGACAGGAATATGTTCAAGATGTTCGATTAAGCCTACATAATCATCCTCTCCAATCTCCTTCATGGCTATCAGGCTCAAAAATCGAATGTAGGGCACCTGTGACCTTGATGATTTCTTGGTTGTTCTCTGGGTGATTTTGTAAATAATATCCGAAAATATGACTTGAGCAAAGTCAATATTTACCCCGAAGACTAGGGCATAGAGCACAAGAAGCTCGGTTTGGTTGATGAGATGATGGCTTCCATATTTAGGACCGAAGTAACGAATGACCATGTTGGCCATATACTTCCATGGATGAGCAAGAGTAGAGACCTTGACTTGACCATGCACTACAGGTTCATTGTAGCCAATAGTGTCTAGAACTGTATGAACTTCGGCTCTGGATGGAAAAGCTGTGTAAGGTTGGAAATGGGGAATACCAATGGCTTCACGAAGTGTGTCAACGGTGATTTGGAGATTATAGTTTCCTTGGGCTAGGGTGCAGTTAATAGTGTTGTTGTTTAGGTTATAGGTTGCGGAGTACCATAGTTCACCAATAATGGTAGGGAATATGTAGTGAGGATCAGCAGTGAGACTATCAAACAGTGGATGAGCTTGAAGTAACTAGACCATTGGTTCTTATCCTTGGTTTTCTCGCGAGGCAGGGATGGTGGTGCAAAGCAGAATGTTGTTGGGAGTTATATTCATTGGTTGATTGGGTGCAACATTCTCACCGGGGTTAACAGATGGGTCTGGAATATAGGTGGCCATTTGGTAGGGATGATGAACAGTGAGTATCGAGATAGAAGGTAGGGTAATTCTTTTTAGAGAGAGAGAGGGAATTTAGAAAGTTTGAACAGGTAAAGGTGAATTAGAGAAATTTGGATATTTATGAAGTTTAGTTAACAGAGATCGTTAGATACTGACAAAAGATCTAACTGAAAACAAATTAATTAGCTATTAAATGAAACTGACAAACGGAGTAAATAACCAGGGTTAAAAAGCATTAAATGAGAGTAAAAAGTGAAAATTTACTAAGTGTAGAATCATCAGCTGATCAAGGAGAGTATCAGCTGAGGTGTATCAGCTGATGGAAAACTATTCGTTGAGGGGTATCAGCTGATAGAAAACTATCAGCTGATAGTGAGAATTTGGGTATCAGCGGAGTAAAGTACTTAGCTGAGCATGTCTTCCTTATCTTAAAGTGATCAGCTGAGTAAATTTGATCAGCTGATAGGCATCAGCTGAGCATAGTTACTCAGTTTACACAAATCAAGTAAGACTGATATATGCTTAGATAAGTATCTTTTAATTTTCAACACTTATAAATTAACACAAACTAACTTACTATTATTCTAAACTAAAAATTTAGCATACCTAGTTTGGATATTAGGAAGTTGAACCTTGCTTCATCTAATGGCTTGGTGAATAAGTCTGCAAGTTGTAAATCAGTGTTGATGTAGTGCAAAGTTACCTTCTTCTTTTGCACATTATCTCTGAGAAAATGATGTCTGATTTCAATATGCTTTGTTTTTGAATGCATGACTAGATTATTTGAGATGGAGATTGAACTTGTATTGTCACAAAGAATTGTGGTGTCTTCAAACTTCATATCATAATCAAGTAGTTGATTTTGTAACAACAAAATTTGAGCACATCAGCTTCCTGCAGCAATGTATTCTGCTTCTGCAGTAGATGTTGACACTGAATTCTGTTTCTTACTAGACCAACTAATCAATCTTCCACCTAGAAGTTGACAACCACCTAAAGTACTTTTTCTGTCTAATGTGCATCCTGTAAAATCAGAATCAGAATATCCAACTAACTCAAAATCTGAGTCTTTAGGGTACCAAAGACCAAGATTAGGAGTTCCTTTGAGATATCTGAATATTCTCTTAATAGTAGCAAGATGTGATTCTTTAGGATCTTCTTGATATCTTGCACAGAGACATGTTGAAAACATTATATCTGGTCTACTTGCAGTGAGGTATAAAAGTGATCCAACCATTCCTCTATAAGTAGTAATGTTCACTTATTTGCCATCAGTGTCCTTTCTTAACTTAATAGAAGTAGACATAGGTGTTTTCATTGAAGAACAGTTTTCAAAATCAAACTTTTTGAGTAAATCCTTGACATACTTTGTTTGATGAATTAAAATACAATCAACCTCTTGTTTAATTTGCAAACCAAGAAAATAGTTTAACTCACACATCATGCTCATTTGATAATTATCAGACATGAGTTTAGAAAACTTTTTGCATAGTTCCAAATTAGTAGACCCAAATATTATATCATCTACATATATCTGCACAAGTATCACATCACCTTTGTACTTCCTAATAAATAAAGTGCTATCAATGCATCCTCTTGTAAAACCTTTGTTAATGAGAAAAGAAGAGAGGGTATCATACCAGGCTCTTGGATCTTGTTTAAGACCATATAATGCTTTGTTTAGAAAGTAAACATGATTAGGTAAGCTTGACTCCTCAAAACCAGGAGGTTGTTTGACATACACCTCTTCTTTCAAATCTCCATTCAGAAATGCACTCTTCACATCCATTTGGAACACTTTGAAGCTTTTGAATGCATCATAGGCTAGGAATAATCTGATAACTTCCAATCTTGCAACAGGGGCAAAGGTTTCATCAAAATAGATACCTTCTTCTTGACAGTACCCCTGTGCCACTAGCCTTGCTTTGTTTCTGATGATTTGCCCATTTTCATCTAGCTTATTTCTGAACACCCACTTTGTTCCAATGATGGATTTATCCTTTGGTTTGGGTACCAAAGTCCATACATTATTTCTTTTGAATTCTGCCAGTTCCTCTTGCATGGCAGACACCCAGTGAGGATCATTGAGAGCTTCATCAACCTTCTTTGGTTCAATCATTGAGACAAATCCAGAATATAAACAGATGTTGCAAGCTTTTGATCTTGTTCTAACTGGATCATCTATGTTGCCTATCACTAAATTATGAGGATGGTGCTTGAGGTCTTTGAAGGCTTTTTGGATTTCTTGGGAATTGGGATTCCATTGGATTCGGGGAGAAGAAGTTATATGTTGGCTATCAGCAATAGAGATGAGTTCATTTTGAGTGGCTGATACAACTTCATTATTACAATCTATGGGTATCTCTACTGAAGAGGGAATGAGTGATATGGAATTGGAATCCAATGATGTTGAGTCATTTTCCACATGATTCAGTAGAGGTATAGGATTGGATGAGGATGGTTGTTCATGGTTAAAAATTTGGATAGGAATAGGTTCATATAAATCATGAGCAACTGTTGGAGAGGGATCTACTTGCTCTGAAGGAACTTCTCCAATTTGCATAAGATCATTAAATTCTTCACCTAAAACATGATTAGAAGAACAGGAAGCAACAAAGTCATTTTCATTAAAACTTACATTGATAGATTCTTCTATGACTTTGGTTCTGAGGTTGTATACTATGTATGCTTTATAAATCATAGAGTAACCTACAAACACTCATTCATCAGCTTTAGGAGCAAACTTCTGCAATTGATCTATTTGATTAAGTATGAAATATTGACAACCAAAGATGTGCAGAAAGCTGATGCTTGGTTTCCTTCCTTTGAGCACTTCAAATGGAGTTTTGTTGTGCCTCTAGATAATAAGGGACCTGTTCTGTGTGAAACATGCACAACTTACAGCCTCAGCCCAGAAATTAAATGTTAACCCACTTTCACACAACATGGTTCTGGCAGCTTCAATCAATGTTCTCTTTCTTCTTTCAGCTACACCATTTTGTTGTGGGGTTCTTGGAGCAGAAAAGTTTTGAGATATCCCTTTCTCATCACAGAAAGATTCCAGAGTTTGATTTCTGAATTCAGTTCCATGATCACTTCTAAGACTCCTCACCAGAGTGCCATTCAACACTTCCATCTTCTTGATAAAATAGATAATTTCTTCAGCAGCCTCACTTTTTTCTTTAAGAAAGAAACCCCAAGTATATCTTGAGAATTCATCAACCAATACAAGAGCATACTTACTTCCACCAATACTAGCAGTTGCAACAGGACCAAAGAGATCCATGTGTAACATATAGAAAGGTTATGTAATTGAGAAGGCCTACTTGGATGGAAATGATGCATTATGCTGCTTTCCCTTCACACAAGCAGTGCAAGGTTTAGGCTTAAGATAAGTCAGTGAAGGTAGTCCTGACACTAGTTCACCCTTGCTCAACTTGTTGATGTTTTTAAAATTAAGGTGGGAAAGCCTCTTGTGCCACAGCCAGTTTGTATCCCCATTATTCTTGGAGTACAAACATGTTTCCTTTAAAGGGTCACCAGAGGACATGTCAAGTGTATACACATCCTTGGTTCTCTTGGCACTGAATATTGTATTACCTTCTTTATTTATTATGGAGCCTCCTGTCTTTGTGAAGTGAACTTCATTATCTCCATCACACAATTGACTTATGCTTATGAGATTATATTTCAACCCTTTGACATATGAAACTTTTGACCGCTTGAGATTCCCATTATGAAGCTCACCATAGCCTTTTGTTTGCCCATGGTTGTTGTCACCAAAAGTCACCCTTGGACCTTTCTCTTTCTTGTAGTTATGGAGCAAAGCCTTGTTACCTGTCATGGTTCTTGAACATCCACTATCAAGAATCCAAGAACCAACACCCTGCACAGATATGAATGAAAGAAGAGTTAGTGACACAAGTAGGAATCCACTACTCAGTGGATCCTTGTGGAATGCACCTAGCTTTCCACTTCATCTCAGGTTTCTTATGAATGAGAGGAGTGACTATGTCATCATTACAATTTCGCTGTCTTGAATTCCCTTCTAAATAACATTCAAATGCCTTATGCTCTTTGCTTCCACATTTATAACATTTTTGAGATTTTGTGGTCTTGGAGCATTGAGCAACATGGTTTGAATGCCTATGAGCTTTCTTATCAATCATCATTAGACTAACTTGACCATTCAGCTTAAGAAGCTTATCCTGTAAATTTCTTAGGTTTTTATTCACAGGCACCTTAGATTGATCTTTGTTTTTGGAAAGCTTTTGACCAATCTTTGGAGTGGCAGAAATGGGAAAAATGTGAACATCATTCTTTTTACTCGTAGTTTCTTCTATTTAAAGAGAGTTGATTACTTCTAGATCAACTGATTGTTTAGAAGATGAGCTATGATCAGCTGACAGGTTATCAGCTGAGCATTTATCATCTACTAACCTATCAGTTGATGGAGTAGTATTAGCTAATGATTCTTCAGTTTGTGAAATGCTAAGAATTAAGTCATATGTTTTCAAGGTTTGACAACATAATGTCTTTGAGGTCTCAACTAACGATTCCTTTCCTTTAATCACATCCTTTGACTTTGTGTTATTAGTATTTTTACCATCTGAAATGTTACTAGAGGATGATTCAACAGAAGTAATAATTGATTCTTTTAAGTGGGAACTTTTGCTTCTAACAAACTTATTTGTGAATACACTTTTGCCTTTAACAGTCTTGTGAAAGGTCTGTGGCAAAATGTCAGCTTTGTCTAAGATATTAAGGTTCTTACTAGAATCAACATAGTAAGCAGCCTTAGAGTAATTTCCACCAATAATAGCTTGAACTTGTTTGGGTATCTGCTCCTTGACACACTGAGTGGTCTTTTCTGCAGATACACACCAAGACTTTACTACTTTTTGGAGGTCATTAAATTTTTTGGTTGCTTTACTAGTTTCTTTTACGAAGATCTCATTAAGTATCTTTTGATTAGCTAGTTCAACATTTAAGATTGTTATCTGCTTAAGTTCCTCATTCTTAAGAATTAACTTTTCCTTTAGTGATTCTACTTCTAGTTTTAGCTTCTTCTCTCTTTGAATAGCAGACTGGAAATCAATACACAAGTAATCAAACATAGCATTCTTCTCATTATCAACATAGTTAATAAATTTTCCAACCTGATACATAGACCAAGGATCCCAGTTAGTAGTTGAACAAGCTTTAGCAGCCTTTTTCATATCTTCATCAAAGGAACTACCATCCTTGTTGTTGGCCATCATGCAGAACTGAGCAGAGATCACCTCATCTTCATCTGAGGAGAGATCTTCTTCTGCCCAATCTTCTTCTTCAGCATCAAGAACTTGGCCCTGGGCTTTCTTCTTCTTCTTGTCAAGGACAACAACAAGGAGTTTCTTATACTTGGCTTCATAATCAATCTTGCCCTCCAGCTTTTGCACAGATGAAGAACTAGTGTTATATTTGGACTTACAGTCACTAGCTATGTGGCCAATCTTGCCACACTTATAACACTCTGCTGAGGAGGCATTAAAAGTGGATTTGGGCTTGACAAACTTTAATAGCCTCTTGCTGAACCTCTTGACACCCTTTCCCTTCTTGAAAGGTTTGAACTTCTTAACCAGCATAGCTACACCTTCAACCAACTCCTCCAGATTACTTTCCTCACAAACTTCCCCATCACTTTCTCCAGCACTCTCATCTCCATCTCCTTCTTCATCAGAACCAGAATCAATAGCTGCAAAGCTTCTCATCTTTGTATCTATTGATACAAGGGCAGTTGGTGCAACTTTCACTACCTCCTTCATCTCCTTGGATGATAACTTCCTTTGCTTGACTGATTGCTCATGGTTGAGTAAGTTACCATAGAGAGCAACCAGAGACATTCCCTTTCTTCTCACTATGTCTTAAAAAAGTGACAAAGTGATCCCATGTTTCAGGGAGTGAGTCTAGAAACTTGTTTACCAAGACAAAGTTGCTCTTGGTTATGTCTGCCCTTTTCAAGTCATTAAGAAGGCAGTTGAACCTGGTGTATGTCTGAGTAAGAATCTCACCTTTCTGAGCAAAGAAGAATTCATACTCTCTGTTGCGGAGGAGCTTCTTGTTCTACTTCACCTCTTCAGTCCCTTCATATGCAACTGTGAGTGTATCTAACATCTCTTTTATAGAAGAACAGTTAAGCACTTGATGATAGATTTCATTGGGTAGTGCAGAGAAAAAAGCTGATCTAGCATTAACATCTAGGCTAACCAACCTCTTATCCTCATCTGTCCACAGATGCATGGGTTTGGTTATGATTCTTTCAGTTGTAGAGGTTTGACCTTCAGATTCTGATGGGATAGATAATACTGATGTTGTAACATAAGGGCCATCAGCAACTATTTCAAGCATTTGAATATCAAGGGTGGATAGGAAAAGATGTGCTCTACTTTTCCACATGGAGAAATTTTCAGCATCAAACATGGGACATCTTGTTAAGGACCCAGTGTTTGAGATATTCATATTGTTTGCGGATGAGGCCATATTGTGATGGGTAGAAGCAGTTGTAGAGTAAGCAAAACAGATATAGATATTGATTATCTAACCTGCTCTGATACCAGTTGTTAGTCCCAGATTGAGTACTCAACAACAAATGTTTGTAGAAGGGGGGGGGGGTTGAATACAAACTTTAGCTTTTAAAAAATAAAGACACACTTATATACTTTTATATAATTCTTATTGATATGAATCAAGAATTACATGTACTAGAAGCTGAAATTCTAAGTACAATAAAAGGTGTCCATCAATTTGTCTAACACATAGACAAGCTAACTCTGAAACAACTAATGTATATAGAGTGTTCAACACATGAACAAGTTTGAAACTACACAATGCCTATACTCTACAAAATTTCTCAACTGATGAGATTTTCTTTTAGTGTAGTAGAGACTTCACTTTGTTGTGTTGTGTAGTATTGTGTGTTTGCATGTCCACCATGCATGAGTATATATAGAAGTCTTGGTGGATACGGTTGCATGAAGGTAAGAGACAAAGAGGATGTGGAAATATAATATTTAAATTGTAAAGGTAGTGGGTGAAAAGTAAAATTACTTTAATCAAAAGTATGACAAAAGTAATTGTACTTTTCTACAAAAGTGCAACCCATTCACAATATAAAATATTAAAGACCACATCTACTGCCGTGTAGAAGTTTCTTTCCCTTTCCATGATTGTACTTTAATCAACACCATGCTTCTGATTGATTTGACTTTACCAAGTATGGGATTGCCAGCCATACTTAGTTGTTTATACAAATCTTCAAGATCTTCGTCTGTTTGAGGTATAATTATCCTTTTCTAGAGGATAAGATCAAACCTTTTTGTCTCATACTTGATCCAAAAAGTGCATTCTTACTTTTATAAACAAAGATCTAAGGCATAATAGAACAACACATGTTCTGCCTTTTACATATGACTTACAATCAGAAAAGATAGAGTAGATTTGACATTTTTTACGACTCAGCTAACAGATTGTACAAGGAACTCTGATATTCGCTACTCAGTTGACAAAATATATTAGTTGATCACTTTTTGCTAGGACTCAATTGATACATATTGCTCATCTGATCATATAGATGCTCAGTTGTTCAATAGTAAGCTTAGGAGGACATAAGCTTGTGTATTTGTATGATCAGTTGATCAAGAATGCGCAGCTGATCAATCAAATACATTGGCTTATAAGGGGGAGATAACTTGGGTAAAGGAAGACTTACTTAGCTGATGCTCTGGGCCTCAGCTGATCCATTTGTTCCCTCAGCTGATTGAGTAGGCACTCAGCTAATCAATCTGTTCACTCAGCTGGTAGAATATTTTCATCAGTTGATCAACAATTTTGCTTAGCTGATAGACTATTTTCCTTAGCTGATGGTCTTCTTTACTTGTTTACTTCATCTGATGCTCCTTGGCTAATATCCTTTGGCTGATACTTTGAGTAGGATCTGATGCTCGGCTGATGGCTTATTTTCCTCAGCTGATGGTTCCATACTTAGGATATTTTTACATAAACTGATTCAAACAACACATGTTTGAATTCTTTCTAAGTCATACTGAATGTAGGGTTTGGTTATCATCAAATTCTATGTTTTAAGATAGGCAGAGTTGATTATTAGGGTGAAGTGATTATCTCCCCAACACATACTATCTAACATTTAATCGTATAACTGATACACATGCATAAACAAGCTAAGTCATACTTAATATGTAATGCAGGCATTAATCATAAGCTTTCTACTTAACCATATGCTCATCAAGGTTTACTGCCCCAGGGATAGCTTCACATAATCTCAAAACCATGGTTTCAGTTCAAACATCACACTTGTGTGTGTCTAATCCCTTAAACCTTGGCTCTCATACCAAGTTGTAACACCTTTTTTCACTTATCAGTTTACGTTACTAAAACCATTAAAACTACATTCACATTAACATAGTTTACCAAAAGCTTATTTGCTATTTACATATAACTACGTATTTTTCAAAAGTGAAGTGTCAAAATTGTTTATCAAAGTCTTGAAGCTACCCATCCGATCAGAGTACTGGGGTTTTGCCCTTGATGGAGCCTATCTCACCCGTAATCAACATAAACTGAACATAAGCAAACGCTTAGTGAGCATACTAACCGAGTAAAACAAGTATTTAATACTACTTTACCATTTTTGGGATATTTCATATCCCAATCGCAATACCTGCAAGCTATTATACACATATGTTGTCCTAGGGTATGACTACCCCTTGGGTGTAGCCAAGCCCCTAAGACCTTTCTGTGGGTATAAGGAGCTTAATATACCCCTTGCTACTATGTCTGGATACAAGCTACACCTACGTATAGCTAAGTACCCTCTTTACATCGTACACAACTGTTTGTATACCCTATCTATGTTCTGTACATAGCTACACCTAAGGCATAACTATGCATCTATTCTCATATCATAGTATCATGTCATAGATTGTATCTTCTCATACTTATCTGACTATTGATATTGTACATGCATACCAGTAAATCAGAATAAGGGTAAGTACACTCACCTGGGCTACTTATAGTGGTAACATGTCTATGTGAACAATGTCGTATCCCAATAACTTCCCTACAGAATAACATAGAAAAGTATTAAAATCTAAGGTTTTGTTCTGAAATAGGGCCTACATGGGTCGTGTATCCCTACATGGGCCGTGTCCGCCCGCACCACACACGACCTGGTCTTGGCTACATGGCCTGTGTTTGACCAACACTCTACACGGCTGTGTATATATATACACGGGCCGTGTACCGACATACTACACGACCTTGTATCCCTACATGGCCTGTAACCGCCCTAGGTTACTACACAGGGCGTGTACCTTTACACGGGCCGTGTTACATCTATACTGGCAGGCTACTCGCCCTCCTAACATGTACACGGGCCATGTACTTCATAGGTGCAACCCGCTGTGTTTATACACAGTCGCTGTTTTGGCCTTGATTTCGACCCAAAGTCGATTCAGATCATCTAGGGGTGTTTTCCTACACCCCAAACAATGAATAACAACAGCTAAACTAATAAATAACACTATGATTGTGATAGCTTAGCTAATCCTATAGCACCTTAATCTTGATAAGAAGATTCAGAAACTAGCATGGACTTGACTATGGAAATGGATATGCAATGGCTGTACTCTTTGAAGCATTTGACTATTAAAGTCAAATGTGGGTCATATTTATATATATAACTTTTCAAGAATGACACAAAGGACCCTGAACTTAGTCAACTTTAAAACTAACAGTTTTAGTCCCTGAACTTTAAAACACATTAATAACTTACATAAAAGCAACCTAAACATGTAAAACACTTAAGAAAATAATAATTAAATTTCGAACCTTGGGGCGTTACATACGACATCTCTACTTACCCTCGGGATGTGGAACTAGTCAGCAATCTAGAGAACGGCCCTCGACATGCTGATTTGTGTCTTCGTTGTCCTTTCTGGTGAAAGGACTTTCACGCAAAAGATGTAAGAATTGGCTCTTGATTTTGAAAGACCTCTCTTCAGAGATTTTAGCTCGATGAATCCCTGCTCTGGTTCCCTCTCGGACGTGGCTCGCGTACTCCTCTAGCGACATGTTAACAAAATTCTCTGCCATCTTCTGTATTAGTTCTTTCTTGCGTTTGATTCGAAGGCGTTGATGAAATATGCGTTCGGGTTCATCAAAAGGCAAAACATGAGTGGATGGCTTCCTGGGCATGCACTACCTTAACGTGAATGTAGGCAACAAGAATCTCCGAGCGAAGAAAAGAAAAAGATGAATGAAAAGATTCTGGAATTGCGAGAACCCGACGCGTTTTCTATAGAAACGCATCGCGTTAAGCCTAAACAGGAAAAGCTAATTGAGCTTGAAGGAATAGCGCGCCGCGTTTTGTGGGGAGACATGTCGCGTTTTCAGGCGAAACAGAAAGCTTCTAATTCTTTTTGTAGTTTTTATATTTTATGATTTTTTTAATTTTTTAATTTTCTGTATTTTTTGAGTTTTTTTGGATTTTTAATATAAATGAAAAAAATAAAAACTAAAGGGACAACTAATATAATTATACTAAAATAAAACCGTTCCCCGGCAATGGCGCCAAAAACTTGATGTGCGAATTTCGTACCAGTTTTAAAGTTATAAAAACCGTGTCTATTTTAAGTACGAACACAATAGGCAAGTGTACCCAATCGTGTAGCAGTATAGAAAATATGTACGAGTTTCGAACTCACTAGGAACGAGTATGATTTTAGATATAACTAAACTAATTATCCACTAAAGATTAAACTAAAAAGCAGTAAACAGGGGGAATTGGCAATTATCAATATAAAGCAAACAAGTCTAACCTAAATCCTAAAATTAACCAGAAACTAAGATTTGGAAGCTAAGAAATCCAGAAGTCGACTAAGTTGGATTTAAAATAATCAGGTAGTAAAGTATCTCTACTCAGACAATAGATTCTCCTTATCAAATTAGCAGATTTCAGTGAAGTGCAATGGATAACTTATAACAATATACCGATGTCTAAAGTGGCTAGATTTCTTAGTCAGACTTACTAACCCTATAGTTGCAAGACATTAACCCAATGATCATGGAAATAACTAATATTTTAACTAGTCAAATTGTACGAGTTATGATAGACTTAATCTGTTGGTTTGTTAATTCACAAAATCAATCAATCACCAAAGAATGGTCATCACTGGCAATTTCAAACACATTAAAGTTCCAATCTTTAAACCTAACCCTAGGATTTGGTTAATCTCTAGTTATGAATCCTAATGGTCAAAGAAATTCATAATTCAAGCAATCAAAGGAAGAATTGTCATATAACCTATGAAAACTCAGCAATAGGAATCAATATCAAAACTTTAACACACTTGGATCTTTGAAAAAACTAAATCATAACAAATATATCATTATATATAATCCAAACATTGAAATCCAATTAATTATCAAGGGTTATCATGTCTAAGTAGAGATAGCAGGGTGTTTAGCCCATAATTAAAGGAATACAACAAGAGAAACACATAATTAGTAGGCTAAACATGATGAAATAGCTACCAAAGATTGAATCTAAGATGAAAGACCTCAAATCTTCACATCTAAAGGCTAAATCTCCAAGCTCTTGCAAGATCTCTGCTTCAAAGCTTCAAAAACGTCTTTAGGAATCGTCTACAGGCCGTGTTCAATCCCTTGTTTTGGAACAAAACAAGCCTATTTATAGAGTTGATTTCCGGCCGCAAACGCGTCAGGTTTATTCCTTGCACGCGTCTCGTTTCTTTAGACTTGCTCGATAAGATCACCAATTGTCAAAGAGACGCGGCGCGTTTTATTGTTGGATGCGTCGTGTTGCCGGCTTTTCTGAATTTATGATTTTCTTTTATATCTCGAGTCTTTTTCTGTCTCCGCTTAAACTTCTCGCCATCGACTGTTTATGGCCTATCATTGAATAATACATACCTTTAAGTACCAATTGTCATAATTTAGAGAAACATTTGACATTTAACTACCATTTTATTGCAACAAATATATATATATATAACGCGACATCACTCTCCATGTCTCATCCGCCTACTTCCGTTTAACACCTGTACTTTGTAACAAACCATTTTTGAAACAAACGTGAGTGCCATAGCTAGCATTTCAAAAATCTAGCCAAGAAGTAGAAGATCAGTGGAGTTAACCATGGATATACCTAATGATGAGGAGCCATTCCCTTACCTCATACGAGGCTTTAGCTCCTTCAAGTACTCAGGGAAAGCGTGGCGGTGCCAATCTCCATATTCACTACAGAAATAACAAACTTCTCCCTGAGGAGTCGTGTTCTCTTTCTCGGTTTTACGTTCCTTAAATAATCTGGTGGGAACGAACTTGTGTTTAGCTATGTTAGACGCAAAAGCCTTCAGCATGCCATGCAACTCGTCTAAAGATTCCGCCATTTTGTCTTTTTTGATAGTTTTTGATAAACTCATCATAAGATGCAGGCAAGGATTGGAGAATCATATTCACCGCGAGCTCCCTCCCAATGGGAAACCTAGTTTTTTCCATTTGGTCAATATATGCCTACATACGAAGGACATGAACACTAACCTTCCCACCTTCGTGTATCCGACAACCGACAAGGGCCCTAACACACTCATAGTGTTCCTTTCTAACAAGTTGTTGGAACATGTCCTTCAACCGGTTAATCATGTTACGCGCACTCATATGCTTGAGTTTCTTTCGCAGCTCGTAGCTCATAGTTGATAACATGAAAGAAGAAACCTCTTTTGTGTCCTCGACACGCTTTTCAAAGGCGTATCTAGTGGCCCAACTCGCGTTGGCAGCAGGTGGTTCCGGAAGGGGTTCCTCAAGGATGTGTAACTTAGATTCATGACGAAGGACAATACACAATTGGCTATGCCAATCCACAAAGTTCACGCCTACGAGTTTCTACTTTTCTAGGAACGAACGGAGTGATAGATTCAGTGTTGCGTTGTTAATGTTTGTCATCTACAATTTAGAGTACACGTTTTATTAATTTTGATATAATCCTTGTAGAAATAATTACGCAAATTGTTTTCAAAACCAATTATTTAAACAAGCCTAGAAACCATATTTCACCTTGCCTGATGATGGGTTTACCGTGGATCACAAAGCAAAGCTATTTTTTAACACCACAATTTCAACCCATATTTTTTCTAAATGCTGCGGAAGCGACAGATTAAATATATACATATATGTTTACAAAATAAATAATTAAACCAGGGTTAAACTGTTTCAAAACATCTGTACAAAGTAGTGTTACATAAACCAACGACTCATTAAAAAATATATCAGAGTGGCAGTCAATTGTTCCCCAGGCAATGACAACTCCTTAGCTAAACTGCTGACTTACCGATACCTGTAAAATGGAGTGGTAGGAGTGAAGGTATTTGTTTGGCATAATCGTGTAGCAACGTAAGCAAGATACAATACAAAAACTAAACTAGCCAAACAAACACACATACCATGGACCAATATCTAGACATGGAATTGCAACTAAAATATAATAAACAAGATAGAAAGAAATGTATACCATAACTCAAGTACAATGATCTTCCTCTTGTTAATCTTCAAGAACTTAAGCAAGTCAAGGCTTCAAGAATCCAAACAAGGATTCCTCTAAAGAAGTCCACCCCAAGCAACCTTGATTCCCAAATGCTAGTAAGTTGGTGTAGCCACCAAAACAACAATCAAGTGTATGTATGTTTGCTTCTTGTGCTCAAGAACACCAAGAACACCAAGAACAAGAGAGAGAGAGAGTTTAAGTGTCAACCAAGGGACAAAGTATAAGCCAAAAGCCTCTCATAGAGCAGATAACTCGTGGTCTCTTTGTCTACCACAATTATGAGAAGTTAACCCCATTAAACAAAATGTTTAAGGCTGTTAATTCTGCTGTTACAGCGAACGTACACGGCCCGTGTAGGTCTACACGGCCGTGTAGGCCTAAAGTCCACGGCCTCAACTGGGCCAAGTTAGCCCGTGTCTAACAGACCCAACACGGCCCGTGTTCATCTACACGGCCGTGTAGGCCCAAAGCACATGGTCTCTACTCCGGCCAAAACGCCCCGTGCGAGCTGGGCTGGACACCGCCCGTGTTCAAGAACACGGCCCGTGTACCATCCTGCCAAAACCCATTTTTGGCCTTTTCCTCTCTTTTGCATGATCGTGTTGCCGGAATCAATTCTTGGTGTGTTACCCAATAGGCCTATACCTCATCGGTAGTGCTATTAACTCATTCGTGTCAGCGAGCATACTCCAACAGACTCCCACTTGCACTGGCACAACTACGAAAAATAACACAAACATAGAGCGGCCTCTAGCAAGACATCTATGCTCCCAAGTCAGTATAGGATATGCCACTCTTGACAAGATCCCAATCATAAAATGATTGTCCTAAAGATAAATGAACATATACATCCCTTTGTTCGCGATATCCTATATGAACACAAGGCATGGAATAAATTCAACCTTCGGATCGTTCACGATTATGTTTTTCGATTCTAGATTAGTGGTGACCAACAAACCAAGTTAACAATGATCCATCATCAATATAACTTGAGCACGGCCATGCATATGAACGTCAGCACTCAATCATCGAGGGGCCCATGGATATCTTCTCTATACATAGAGGAACAAATTCCTTTCGACTACATAGTCCCGCCACATAGATAATACTCTACCCAATCATCTCCCTTATAATGACCAGTTACGGACCGCGTTAGAAAACGATCAAAGCAAAGCAGACCTATGCATTGGGATCACATGTATCTCTAGTTTAAGGATGAAACGTCATCATCATCCCGAGTTTCTTATGACTAGAACCATGAAGCGAACTCGGGTGCGGGTCCTCTAATCACTTGAAACCCCTTTCAAGTATAGGCAAGAATCACGTTTAACAAAACCAACTCTTTACCTCAATCTTAATTTATACTTCCTTCCCATAAAGTATAACCGATTGTGGAGATTTTACAATGATAAACATTCTCGGAAGTGTTTAAACATGCTAAGATGGAACACAATAAGGATTCATAAAATACCCGCCCTTGGCGTATTATTAAATCTCCATTTAATAATCGATATGGTATGAATTGCAATATTGCTTAATGTCCCCAAAATATAAGTACAAATCAAACCTAAACCAAAACATATTCAAGCCAAGTTATACGCATTAGACATGCTAATGGACCTAGTATGTCAAATACCACTAGTCCATAACAACGGCTTAACTAGTGGATTTGTCCCACAACATCCACAAGATCTTTTGTTATTCAATTATATCTCTTTTGACAAGACTACTTCAAAAGTATGCATCAAAGAGATCTTACTTATCAAAAAAAATTTAAAGTAATCACACACTCATTGTCTCAAAAACCCACAATAATTTTAGTGATACTTTAAGAATCTACAAACAACACCACAAGTTAGGATCATCAACTTTGATCAAAGATCAACAGTTATCCTAGCAGAAACATGCATTAGAGTAACTACTTACTCCAAGCCTATTCAAGTCGTCAAACATCAAGAACATATCTCTATATTTCTTGGACTAAATACTATCCAATTTTGTATCTCTTAAATGCCCCTATGAAGCAGTAATTCCTGAATTAGGTTTGTAGATAACCTAATATCGGGACATTATCTTGCATAGACATTTAACACTAGGAATACAACAAAGCTCCCACTAGCCCTGACATACGTAAAAGGCATTATCTATGCTTTTAGAAAACTCATCACTATGATCTTCTAATAGTAAGCAAAGATATCTTTCCTTCAAGATGCAAAAATAAGCCCGAAGTGGTCTTCGGTCTTATCCACTTTTGTAGACATAATTCGGATACTACGTACGTATATTAAGACCCCCGGAGAGTGTTGTAAGCACTTCCTCATCAAATTGTTTCATGACGAAACGCGGTCATTAATATCCACGAGTATCAAACATTCTTCAACATAGCCACTAGGACAAGTTTCTCCATAACCATCATGAAAACTTTACCACTAGTCGGTATTTGAAGTTGTTTACAATTCCATCCATGTTCATCCCATCACTACCACCTTGGATTACACCTAGTATGGGATCAAGTCAAGTCAAGTACTTGGATATTTCAAATGAATTGCATCTCTTTATCATTTACTTCTTTTATTTTTAGCGAATTCTGGATCCACTATGTCTTCCGATAGGTGGCGAACTCAACATGACTCACCATCAAGTCATTGCCACTTAGATATGAGAAACCCATATCTCTTTGGCTCTATATGACCCTTATCAGAATTAAAAGAAGTAATGATTCTTAGTCAGGCATACCAACATAACCATGCTGATCAAAGATATCAGATTATATGCTAGTATCATCATCAAGTCTTCATTTAAGTCCCACGTTCTTCCATTGGAATGCCTTAGTTTTAGTTTCTTTCTTCTTCCCCTTTTAAGCAACAAACATTGTTCTCAAAAGGTTAAATAACTAAAACTTAGAAGAACTCCTCAAATGTATTAGCACTTCTCGATTTCAAGTTTATCCTTCTCCCACTAAATGTAGAATGGATAACTTCGAACTATTAAGATAGACAAGCAAAGAACCTTTCTAGTCGTATCTTTATTAAATGCTAAATAGACTATCTATTGAATTTGGATTTGAGGACTTAGTCACAATGGCAAATGAATATCCCAACAAACCGGACACACATTATCGACCCGTCATAAACCGGATCAATAACACCCGGATCCCTACTCCATGACACCATGTACCAATGCGTCTTAGTAGGATATGAATTGTGAAACAATTCTACAATTCACTATATGGTCATCTAATACATAGATTAGATACCGTAGCATCTTTACTAGATCTAAGTACCTTGATCTATATGCCCTATTGATTCTTAAATTTGTCTTGGTTAATTCTGAACACCAACACGGTTTCAGACATATACCTAAACTAATAAACGTCTTGCCACTACTACCATCAAGGTAGTGACGAAGAAGTTTCGCTTTCGTTATTCTTTGTGGTATTCTTGAACGGATTATCCACAAAATGTGATCAATATCCAACAAGCTTATAATCCTCTCACAAACTCCGGCGAAGGATCTCATAATCATCTTAGCCTAATAAACAAGATCAAAATCAAAGCGTTTAGCCCGAGACTAAACTATTCCAAGATCCTAAACACATGGATCTAGGCGGTATATTTTTTGTTTATGTGATTAAGTTAATTATCACACAAAGATAACTCATCCAAACTATTTATGATTCAGAATCAATTATTCATGAATATTCTATTACTTGTAACAAATCCTTGTGTATGACATGACATGGGAAATTTTGAACAAAAATATCTCACAATAGATTTTCATAATAAATTTCGTATTTTAAGAATAACTCATTGTCACCACATGTAAAGTTGTACGCCACGCAGGGCAAAACAACACATGAGCTATGACATAAAACCTTGAATAAATAACGTTTAAAAAGGTTCAACATCAATTCTTAAAACTTCAAAATTTTTGTTCACCGTAACTAAAGCGAGCATACAAAGAGATGTTACTTGCCACACAGGGCAATAAAATAAAGTAATAAATAAACCGGTGACAAAAGCGAGATCAAGTCTCCTTATCTTCTCTTGGAGGACAATCACCATGGTTTCCTCCTTCGAGATCCGGTTCTTCATGCTTTTCTTTCAACAAAGGACCTACACTTTGTAACAAACAAATTTGTGACAAATGTGAGTCAATCCGCTCGGGTCAACAACCCTGCTTATAGAAGAATAGCAATGAATCATGAACGTACCTGAAGATGGAAAGTTAACTCTCTCTTTCCTGAGAAGTTTTATATCCTCTCGGCACGTAGGGCAGGCATGACGGCCCCAATTTCCAAATCTTCCACAGAAGTAGCAAACCACCTTTTCTTGAGTTTCTTCTTGAGGCACATTCTCTATGTCCTTCGACTCAATATTAAGGATAGGCTTGGAAACTCCAACCTTTCCTCTTATGGTCGGTTTCTTCTTCCTTTTCTTTTGTTTCTTTAAGCCCAATGCGGGAGTGGTTGAGGTGGAATTATGCTTGGCAATGTCAGATTTCGCAGACTTTAACATGTCATACAATTTGCTTAAGGACTTCTCTATTCCTTGCATATGATAGTTTGTGACAAACTGTTCATATGATACGGGCAGAGACTGGAGTACAATATCCACATCGAGCTCTCTCCCAATAGAAAATGCTAACCTCTCCATTTGGTTCACGTTCGCGCCTTCCTGCAGCCTACAACCGACTAGGCTTTTAACACACTCATAGTGTTCCTGCCTAACTTGCTGTCGGAACATGTCCTTGAGCTTGTTTAACATATCGTACACACTCATGTGCTCGAGCTGCTCTCGCAACTCCGAGCTCATAGTTGACAACATGAGGCAGGCAACATCTTGCGTGTCCTCAATACGTTTTTCATACCCGTATCGGACGGCCTAAGTCGCGTTGGTAGCAGGTGGCTCCGGAAGGGGTTCCACAAGGATGTGCAACTTTGATTCATGGCGTAGGACAATTCTCAATTGCCTAAACCATGCAATAAAATTCACCCCCGTGAGTTTCTCCCTTTCTAGGAACACACGAAGTGTGATGTTTGACATTGTATTGTTATGATTTGACATCTATAAATAACAATAATACGAGTTTTTGTTAGTTTAGATAAACCTTGTTAAAAATAATTACCCCACAGTTTTAGACAAAAACAACTATTTATAACAAGGGCTAAGACCCTTCTTTCACCTCGCACCGTGACGGGTTTGCCGCGGATCACGTGGCGAAGCTATTTAAGCCGGCAACCATTTTACCAATTGTAATCTCTATTACAACTCTTAGACACTTGCGGGATCCGTTGACATCCATTATGTCGGTTGGCATGTTTGATCCCTTTCTTACACCAATCTTAATATATAATTTTTGTTTAGCTCGTGCTTAGCTCGACAACTAATCAAGAATTATATACTAAAATTGTAAACCGTCCGACAAGACACATGGGTGGCACTCCCGACCATCAATTGGCTCGTGCTTAGCTCGACAACCAATCATGCGAGTTACCCCATTCACCTTCCACACAACTACGCAAGGAATGACTAGTGCTTAGCTCGACAATCATCCTTGTTTCTTTAGATTCGGGTGGTGTCATCTTACGGATGGTGCGTGATTTACATTTTTAAAAACGGAATTTTGTTTCCGGTTTATAAAAAAAACCTTTTGTGAATTAACAAAGTAAGTGTCAAAACGATTTTAAGCACTACTTAAATATAATACCAAGTTTATATTTTCTTTGTCAATTCTATTCGCGCGAGATTGTTAACCATTTTAACAAACGTTGTATTTTATTTAATTTCATAGGAAAAATTGTCTAGCATGCTAATCCTAATCCATGCATAGAAAAATAAAACACAACCATGCAAATATATATGTATAATTCGGTAACATGCCCAAAATTCCTATGCGTTTTCCCCGTGAGCCACAACGGGGAAAACGAGGCCAAAACCTAAGGACACGGTAAAGTCTCGTTGGGTGAGCTCCCACCGAATCCAACACCTCCAATAGCGTGTTGATTCCTTCTCGCCAAGACATCATCACCATGACTCCCGTTGACTTCTCCGGTTCTAATTCTATATTATTTACAAATACATAGAATATATATATAAACGACACGCAGGTCGCATTCCTACACTATTTATACAAATACACGGAATAAAATAAACGGCGTGCAAGACGCACCAACAAATATATAAATAAATATTTACATCAATATGGCACGCAGGCCACAAAAAACCGAATCAATCAACAACCACAACACATAGGTCTAAGGGCATATCGTGTTACCGAATTAACCAAACGCAACATAAGTGAAGCATGGTGTGCCACACAAAACCATGATATAAATATATATATCTATATTTTAGTCAAGATTGTCAACAACATCAAAGGCACCAAAATGACAATCCTTGTACATATGCATTAGTGTACCAAACCATTTTTGTGACACATATTCATATATACATTTATAAGTATATATTTGTGTACACTTCATGCCAAGTTACAACAAATATATAAATATAAAAACTAAAATATTAACACGTCTACGAATAAATCTATTCTAGCACAACAAGAGTCTCAATGGAAAAACCAATTTTAAGAAAACAATTTTATTATATAAATGTACTTATATGGTTTTTGAGACTTGATGTAAAAACTAACATCTTAGGTGAGCTACAAATATACCAATTTTAGCCTAACATGAATCTACATGAAAACCCATTTCTAGAAAACAATTTTCTAATATAAAAATATTTATATGAATATTATGTAGGCTACAAATATATCAATTTTAGCCTAACAAAAATCTACACGAAAAACATTCAAGAAAACAATGATCTTCCTCTTGTTAATCTTCAAGAACTCAAGCAAGTCAAGGCTTCAAGAATCCAAACAAGGATTCCTCTAATGAAGTCCACCCCAAGCAACCTTGATTCCCAAATGCTAGTAAGTTGGTGTAGCCACCAAAACAACAATCAAGTGTATGTATGTTTGCTTCTTGTGCTCAAGAACACCAAGAACACCAAGAACAAGAGAGAGAGAGTTCAAGTGTCAACCAAGGGACAAAGTATAAGCCAAAAGCCTCTCATAGAGCAGATAACTCGTGGTCTCTTTGTCTACCACAATTATGAGAAGTTAACCCCATTAAACCAAGTGTTTAAGGCTGTTAATTCTGCTGTTACAGCGAACGTACACGGCCCGTGTAGGTCTACACGGCCGTGTAGGCCCAAAGTCCACGGCCTCAATTGGGCCAAGTTAGCCCGTGTCTAACAAACCCAACACGGCCTGTGTTCATCTACACGACCGTGTAGGCCCAAAGCACATGGTCTCTACTTGGGCCAAAACGCCCCGTGCTAGCTTGGCTCGACACGGCCCGTGTTCAAGAACATGGCCCGTGTACCATCCTGCCAAAACCCATTTTTGGCCTTTTCCTCTCTTTTGCTTGATCGTGTTGCCGGAATCAATACTTGGTGTGTGACCCAATAGACCTATACCTCATTGGTAGTGCTATTAACTCGTTCGTGTCAACGGGCATACTCCAACAAGGAGGGGGATTATCACAAAGCTAAGTGAATGATTGTTAAACCAACAAACAACATCAATCACAACCGAAAGATACAATAATAAATAATCAACCGAGAAGACCGGTGGTTCTGCAGAAACCTGCAACTAATGCCGGCTAAAGCAAAGGTTTACCAATAGTTCATTTGCTATTCTCACACAGTATTACCCTTAAGATCTAATGAATGCATCAAAAGATCTAAATACTTATTAGCCGATAGCAAACAAACCCAACCCATAGCCCAGCCAAGCTGACTTCCCATCTATCCATGTGCACATATCACTCACGCAACGATTAATTAACACATAACCGGTTAATCAATTACGAGACAAGAAGTCAATCCATGCATCAACAATAACAGTTGCAACCATAACCGTTACAACTAAAAACCATCCGTGAGTTTAACGTCCACTCACGTAGTTTCTCTAGTCACTAACTCAGTAGTCTTATTTCACTGAGTCTTCTCCCCTACTGAGAACACATGATAACAAAAATTAGTAATAAATTCCCAATCATCTCCAAAATATCAAGTTTAAACACTAAACGGGTCAAAACCAACCCGATGTGTTTCACATATTAAAACCAACATCTAGGACATGCTCAAGTTGCATGTAATCTACTTATATGATACTAAACATGTAGCAACAATAAAACATGCATAAAGTCTACCAAATTCCATTTCATGATTTCAAGTAAGCATTTAACTCCAATAATGACCATATATGCTAACCATCATCAAACTAACCCAAGTACAACATTTGAATCATGTTAGAATCAAGTATAAACATTATAACTAACCCAAGTACACATTCCTTCCCTTGGACACGACGCGTCCGGGGTCGAATAGCAACGTGCAGTTTTCTGCTACTGCCCTATTCCAGCACACTTCAAACACCCCAAAACTCAATTTCAAAGCCTGGAAATTTACTTGCAGCAGTTGTATGACACTTCTAAACATGCAAAACATGTAAACCATAACCAAAAACACATTTAAATCAACAATTCACCAAAACCCATTTCCAACTTCATCTTCTACCTCCAATAATGGAGTTCAAGGTGTTAATCCATAAAAACATACAATTTGAACATGAAATCAGTACTATAATACATAAACTTAATACCAAATTCAAAACTGACATCAATTCCATCTATTAATCTAACACCCAAATTCAAGAACTCTAACTTGAAACAAGAAATACATGCTATGAAGCAAGAACCATTCAAGAACAATTACTTACCTTAAATTGCAGCAATTACCAACACAAACAAGCAAGAATTCAAGGAAATCAAGGTTGCCTCTTGGAGAATTCTTCAAACCAAAGCCAAGAACACAATAGAAGGATAAGTTCAAAGTGAAAATGAGGAGGCGGAGGTGGCTGTAACATGACTCACGCCTAAACTCAAACACAATGCATCTATCAGCTTTCTAACTTACAGTTAATTAATTAAGCGGTCCTACTTAATTAATTATTAATCAACGAGGTATTATTCATGACCCTTATCTAAAAATGAATCTATTAAAACAATAAAACACATAAATATATAAAGTATATATTTTCCCATTTTAACCTCGTGTCTTTAAATTAATTTAATAATTCTCTAAACAAACAGCAGATAATAAATAAACAAATAATACACATACCACAACACATATCCTAGTAGGCCAGTGTCTAGGATGTTACGAATCCCCCTCCTGAAGAGGATTTTGTCCTCGGAATCTCTTCGTGCTCAAACAACTGAGGGTAGCGCGTCTTCATGCCTTCTTTAGTCTACCATGTCAAATTGGAACCTAAGCTGTGTTTCCACTTAACCAACACCATCGGAATCTGTTTCTTGCGTAGCTTTGTCACTTTCCGATCCAATAAATCAATGGGTTCCTCCACTAATATCTTTTTCAAATCCATTTTCAGTTCTTGTATTGGGAGAATATGACTTTCGTCATCCACTTTTCACTTTTGCAAATAACAGACATTATAAGTATCGTGAATGCCTGCCAATTTAGAAGGAAGATCAAGTGTAACGGTCTGATCATTAACTACCTTCCGGATGTGAAACCGATCCACAACCAATCTTGCGAGTTGCCACACTCACCTTCCACACAATTGCACTAGGAATGACTCGTGCTAAAGCTCGACAATTATCCATGTTTCACTAGATTCGGGTGGTGTCATCTTACGGATGGCGCATGATTTAAATTTTAAAAACGGGATTTTGTTTTTCCGATTAAACCATTTTTAACCCATTTTGCGAATTAAAAAATTAAGTGATAAAACTAATTTTTATCCACTTATAATATAATACCATTTTTATATTATTTTGTTAATTCTACATGAGCGGAGACATATAAACCATTTACGTAAATCTTTGCGTTTTTATATATTTTGGAAAAATTATCTAGCATGTGATTTCCTATACATCCATGGAAGAATAATAAATATATAAAAACAAGCACGCATACACAATTGTTTGGTAACATGCCCAAATTCTATGCATTTTCCCTGTGTGCTAAACGAGGAAAACAAGGTCAACTAAGTAATTCGAGATCCAAAGTACCTAGTTGGGTGTGCTCCCACCGAAACCGGCATCCTCAAAAAGCAAACCGGACTCCATATTGCCGAGACATCAACACCGTGACTCCCGATGGTGTATTACAAATTAAAATCAACTTCTATACTATATTCCAAAACATAGAAGAAGAAATGATGCGCATGCCACAATCCTATGCTACTAATACCAGTACAAAGGAATAAATAAACAACATGCAAGCCGCATCAAATAATAAAATTAAAATAATACGACACGTAGGCCACCAAAACCAAATACACAAACCACCACAACACATAGGTCTAAAGGGCATCAAGTTACCAAACCACAATCAACACAACCAAAGCAAAACCATGGTGTGCGACAAAAACCATGTGAATTAAATAATCATGATGTGTGCGTTTGTTCTTTTGTTAAAAAAATAGACACTACTAAATTATGATTTTATATTTTCCCCTACATTTTAGTTAAGGGTTAGGTGATTATTAAAACATGTTAATCTAATTCCATAAATATTTCCATAAAACATGTTCATTTAATTCTTAAACAATCTTATTTTTATTTTTTTGAAAAATGATTCGAATCCAAATATATAAACGTTTCTAGACATCTACGTTAGTGATAAATAAAAATACAAAAAGAGTTTATCCCGTAATATGATAAAAAAATGTTAACAAAAAAAAACGTACTTTATACTAATTCACTATTATTAACCAGACGTAATATTAGTATATTTTCATAAGGATGTCGCTAAATAAACATTACAAATTTGAAATTGAAGTCATTAATAATGGAGCAAATTGCGTGAAAATACAACAAATTATGTCAATATTACCATTGTATGCAACCAACTTTATTTTATACCTAAAAATACAAACAACTTACAAATTTGGTTCATTATATGCAAGTTACCTATGATAATAGGTAATTTATCGGTAACATGGCAAAAAATAAAAGAACTTTGGTACCTTAAAATACAAACAACTTTCAAATTTGGTTCATTATATACAATCGGTAACCAGTAATCTCGTACTTAGAGTATCATAGGAGGGACTATGACAAATCGTCGAATCCGGGTAAACCTAGAGCAATAAGATAATGAACTAAAAAGTCTCACCATGAGACTAAACATAGTTTATGTTATGATAAAATTAATGAATTACGTGATTTGTTGTCTTTCTCACAAGATATTCAAGGTTATTCCATAGTTTCCGATACAACAAGAAGTCTAGCTCAAGGGGTACACCTCTATCTTCTTGTTCTTTATTTTGTGTTGCTTTGTCATGTTTAAAGTTGTGGTCCATTTGGTGTGTATTAGTGAGGTTCTCGAAAAATTATTTTTAATCCTTTTTGCTTCCGTTGCATTTCCCTTGAACCACTAATACCCAACAGTGATATTAGGGTTAACTAACATGGCTTTGCACATTTGGGTCTGAAAACTGGAATTTCTTGTAGGAAATACATGCACCTCCTTATCCGTATGCAATGGAAGCAACAAGTTCAAAAACTGGGTTTTTGGATAACTAAAATCGACATGCATGCACATCCCAAGTGGGGATCGTGACTACAAAGAAATATAGCAACTGGAACAAAAGGAGAGGGAGAAGAAAAGTACCATCACGTTTTTGGAATGAGGCAACATGAAGGATGATCTTGAGAACTCGAACCCGAGCTCCTCTACCGAAAGTCCACACCAAGGTGCCAAGATTCCACCTTGCTAAAAGCCCTCGAACTCGAACTTCACAATTGAACTCAAGTCCGTGGAACAGCAACACTTATCTCTTGCCTTCACTTTCCACACTCTAATGTAACTATCTCCAATGTAGTTCAAGTATCATATGAGTGTGTATGCATGAAGAGAATCAAATGAGAGAGTTAGAGGGCTTTTAAAGGTTATGAAGAAGCCAAGAGGTCATTTGGGTCGGCCAAAATGGCTACACCTTATTGGACCAATAAGAGGTCCAATAATAAACAAGTGACACTTTGACTTCTACCTTTACGGGCTCTCACGGGCCGTGAAACCCTCGTGAAGGCCTCAATGGCCACCTGCATGCTCTCATTGGGAAAATAAGGTGGTCTAATAAGATCAAGGTGTTTGCCTTCTCGGGCTGTGAAGCCCTCATGAAGGTATTGTCCTTATGACTACCTGTCCTGGTGGTGAAGCCTTGTGGAGGGTTTCTCCTCACGTCCCGTGAAGCTTGTGAGAAACCCTAATTTCATATTCTCTCATGTTTGGGTTGTGCTGTCGGAATCTACCCTTGGCGTGTGACCCAATATGCCCGTACCTCATCAGATACTGATGCTAGTGCACATGTATTATGTTGAGAATCGGTGGCATCAGAAAACGCAGTGGAAGTAAAAACGAGTAAAAATAATTTTCAAGAACATGCCACCAACAGACTGCCGAATGGACCATACTCTAAACCATGACAATGCAACTAAAAGAAATTAACAAGAGCAAGAAATGTACCATCCAAAATGTCTTCTTCTCTTGTTGTCTTGATGTTGATGAAGATGGATATAAGAATACAATGTATTATTCCTCTACCAGTATCCACACCAAGCACATTTGAATCCCACTTGATTGAGTATTCACCACTTGAAGATTATAGGTGCCTATACTATCTTCCATGTAACACCCGCAAACCTAGGCTAGGAGATTAGCGGGTTAGCGGTATGTGGTTAGTTTTATTTAAATTGATTATATGAATTTATGAGTTAATTAATTGACTAAATTAATTAATTGATAAAAAATGATATTTATATGTTTACTGGTTAAAAGGAAAAGTTATAGGCATGTATGTACGCATGTATATAATTATGTTAAGTATGTATGCATGGAAAGAAAATAGGTTTTTGCCACCACCTACTTACTTTTGATACTAATTGTGGGTACGTGTAATTGAATAGAACTATCTACTCATTTATCAAAAGAGTGAAAAGGTGTAGTGTGTGTATTTGAAAGAAAACTCCTTGTGAACAAACCTTAAAAAACAAGCCTACTTGAAGTTGTAGAATCAAGATATTGTATTCTTTAATTCAAAAAGAAGGTGAGAATATGTTTATAGCATGTTATGATTTATTTTGATGTGTTTATATGTTGAAAAACATGGTATATATGGTCTTTCACCATTAATGGAGCTTTAAGCTCAAACTAGTTTAATGCGTTTTGTTGATTTGTAGTTTTAAGTGATTAAAAGTGTTTCTATGATAATCTATGACATGTTATATGATGTATATGTGTTTTGTTCCAAGAAAATTGATGTTGGTTATGTATATGTTAAGTTTTGGTTGGCTGAAATCCGAGTTGGGGAAGAAGATGGTCTGTAAATCCGAAGATCGTGGCGCGAGGTTTTAAGGGATCGTGGCGCCACCCTGTGGAAATCTGACATATTTGAATTGGATTGTTAAGAATCCGAGAATTTGTTAAACCGACGCTTAGAAATCTGTTAAACTAAAAATCCGATTCTTTGCAAATCCGACACCAAATCCGACACTCGAAATCCCGGATTTAAAATCCGCCAGTGTTGCGGCGCGACCGGGTTTGTTTCAGGAAGATTACTTGTTTTTAGTTGTGTTTGATTGGGATAAGTTGGGATATTAATTATATGGTTATTTTAAGTTATTTAAATGAATTTAAGATATAAATATACGTGGAAAGATATATTTATATATTCGAGACTGATTTGATTGTTGCTGTGTTTTCGGGTAATCAAAAGACTTAGTGATATTAGACATCTGAGTGCATGTTGCTTTGAGGTGAGTGGACGTTAATCGCGGATGGTAAAGATTATGGTTAATGTTATTGATGTGATGCATGTGATTGTGGTTGGAAGATTGATTGATTGAACTGCTGATTGTGATTATTGATTGATGATATCTGCTGCATGACTATTTGGTCGATACGCGCTCTTTGGATGATATTGAGTTGCGTTTGAGAAGTCAGCTACACGTGGAATTGGGCTGGGCTCGTTCACTAGTTGGTTGAACAGTGATAGCCTTAGTGGTGCATACCTTGCATCAGAGGGGGATTTTCACTGTGCCAATTTAGTGGAGAGCTATCGGTAAACCTTTGCCTTGGCCAGCATTGGTTGTAGGTTCTGCGCCGAACCGCCGGTCTTCTTGGACATGTGATTACATGCTTTGATATTGACTGTTGATGTTTGTGTTTGTGTTTAGCCTCTACTCACTTAGATTTGTGCTAATTCCCGTTAGTTGTTGCTTTTGCAGGTTTGTGTTTGTGAGTTTTGTAGAAGGAGAAGTTAACCCCACTCTGATATGTATTTTGTTAAAAGTGAAACGAGTCAATTTGTTTTTGTAACACCAAGACACGTATTGTTGGTTGTTTGTGAATAGATGTTGTAGATTTGTAAATATTGGTTTGTATTTAAATGAGTTTGTTTAAGTAAGCTTCCGCAGTGTATTTAAAAAAATGGCTTGAGTTTTCCGGTGTTACAGTTTGGTATCAGAGCCTAGGTTTGGCGATGCATGCACTGGTAGAGTGTTGCATTCCTAAATCTTGGCTCGTGACGGGTCAAGCTTTCCTTCGGGCGAATTAGGGTGAGTTAGAAATGTTTGTAGTAGTTAATATTTTGAGTACTAACGGTTTGTGTTAATGAGCTATGAGGTGATGTGATTGTAACAGATTATGGCTGACAGAGAAACTCCCATCATTCCTCCTATGACCCAAGCTACAACCGAAGCCCAGTAATTGAAAACTTGGGAAATACTGAGATTGCTGGTGTTGGATTATGCCCACTGACACACACACGAGTTGGCATCATGGCTGATGAAGCAAGGGCCTATTGGGTCACACGCCAAGTATCGATTCCGGCATCACGGATAGTCTAATGAGAGAGAAAACCAGAAACTGGTTCTGGTGGGCTAAGGCACGCCCGTGCCTCTATGAGGAACGGCCGTGCCCTACGGGCAGGCACAAGCCCAAGTCGGGCGTGACTTGGGCGTGGCCTGTGGCTAGGTACGCCTGTGCCCTGTGCCTAGTGGACAGGCACGAGCCCAAGTCAAGCGTGACTTAGGCGTGGCCTTTTGGGTTGGTACGCCCGTGCCTTGTGAGGCACGGCCGTGCCCCGTGCAGTTATAGTCTTCTTAAACAGCTTTCAAAGCTGTTTATGAAGAAGATTATGGTGTTTTATTGCTTATTGATGGATTATCAATGCATGCACGTTTTTATTCTCTTTTGAAGAGTCTATAAAAGGTGGTGCATGATTCCTTTGTTGGGTTACAGTTCTAAAAAGGCAAAAAACACACATTGCACACTTCTCTCTCTCAAGCACTCAAACTAGTTCCAAGGCTTTGGTTCTATATTGTGTAGACATCTTAGTGGTGTTTAGATAGACTTATCTAACACTCTAGCAAGTGGGAGGCGATAGTAGCTTGGTCTGGACTTCGGTAGAGGTGTACACGTTAGTGCACAAGACTTCCAAACTCCAAAACCGCACGTACCAAGAAGATAGCATCAAGGGTATAACTCTATCTCTTTGTATGTTTTATTTTGTTGCTTAGTCATGTCTAGAGTTTTGGTCCATTTGGTGGGCGTATTCGTGGTCAATTTTTGAAACTATTTTCTACTCGTTTTGCTTCCATTGAGATTTTAGACCACGAAAACCCAACAGTGGTATCAGAGCCAGTGGGCGTACCAGTGGAGGTACCAGTGGGGGTACGGGTCGTGCCGGCAGAATTCGTAAACTGTTTAAAATTGTTTAAACTGTGCACTGACAAAATGGCAGGCACGCCCATACCCTCTGGGGTACGCCCGTGCCTAATGGTTTTTCTTATCAGAATTAGTTTTTGAACCAAATGTTTAAATATATTAAAATCCGGGTTTTAGACTAATCTTGATTCTGTTGATCCCCACTATATTTTGATTCCTAATTTTATATGTTTTGTGTGACTTGGCATGAAGTTCACAAAAACATATATCTTTAGGTGTATATATGAATATGCAATTTTAAAGGTGTATTAAAATTGATAATGCATATGTACAAGGGTTGCTTGTTGTGCCTTAAGTGTTTTTTGCAATCTTGATCAAAATATATATATCCTTGTTGGACATGGTTTTGTGGCACACCATTGCTTTCTTTTGGTTGTGTTTGTTTGTGGTAGCCCGGTAACTTGATTTGCCCATAGCCCTTTGTGTTGTTTGTGGTTGGTTTTGGTTTTGGCCTGCGTGCCGTAATGTTGTAATATTTATATTTGGTGCGACTTGCATGTCGTTTATTTAAATCTTTGTACTCGTAATGGATTATTAGGATCGCGACTTGCATGTTGTTTTCTTATTATTATGTACTCGTACTTAGATTATTTCAAAAATGTAATATTACATCAAAACCGACCGGGAGACACGGTGTTGGCGTCTTGATGAACCAAGTCCGGAAGATTCGCCGGAGTGGAGATCGTGACGGAGCATCCATTGGTGTTGTCCCTAGATTGACTATGTTTTTCCCGTTTTGGCTCACGGGGAAAACACTTAGGATTTGGGCATGTTACCGGGTCTTAATTTTTCTATATTTATGTGTGGTTGTTTTATATTTGAATTCTTTAGGATTTGCATGCTAGAGAATTTTTGAAAATATATAAAACAAAAGAGATTTATAAATGAGTTTATATTTCTACGCGCATAAGAATTTGCAAATATTAATATAAAAGTGTTTATATTAAATGGTGAATAAAAAGTAGTTTTTGTCACTTAAATTGCTAATTCGTCAAAAGTTGTTAAAATATTATTTTAACCGGAAAAACAAAAACCCGTTTTTCGAAAAGTAAGTCACGTGCCACCCGTAAGACGAAACCACCCAAATCTAACGAAACTTGGATGATTGTCAACCATTAGCACGAGTCATTCCCTGTGGAGTTGTGTGGAAGGTGAGTGTGACAACCCGCAATATTGGTAGTCGATCTTAAGCACGAACCAATGATTGGGCTAGGGTACCAACGTGTGTCTTGACGGGCGACTTACAAGTTCTTTTATGTTGCTTAAATGATGTCGATCTCTAGCCGGGTCATTTAAGAAATAATAAAAGGATTGGTGTATTGATGTCGAAAGGATCCCGCAAGGATCTAAGAGTTGCAATGGTTGCAATTGGTAATTTGTCTACCGGCCTAAATAACTTATTTCATGATCCGCGGTAAACCCGTCATGAGATAGAGTGAAATATGGTTTTTATCCTTGTTCAAATATTTAAGTCTTATAACTATTGGGTAATTATTTCTACAAGGATTTACAACTAAAATTGGTACTCTAAATTTTGTAGATGGCATCCAACAACGCTTCTACATCTTCATCGAATTCAATTTCCCTAAAGTTGTTCCTCGAAAAGGCCAAACTCGATGGCCAAAACTTCATGGATTGGTTCATGCAACTAAGGATAGCCCTTAGGTATGAGCAAAAGATGTGGGCCATCGAGGAGCCTTTGCCGGAGGCACATGCGGCAAATGCGATTAGGGCGGTCCGAGACGCGTATGACAAGCGTGTCAAGGAAACGAACGAAGCGGCTTGAATTATGCTCTCGTCAATGATTCCTGAGCTTCAAAAGCAAATGGAACATTTAGGAGCATATGATATGCTTAACCAGCGGAAGGAAATGTTCCAACAGCAGGCTAAGCTAGAGCGCTTCGAGTGCCTAAAGTCCCTTTTCGATTGCCATATGCAGGAGGGCGGAAATGTGAGCGTTCACGTGCTTAAGATGAAAGCATTGGTTGATCGCTTGGAGAGGTTGGGATTCCCGTTAGGGAGGGAGTTGGCGGTGGATGTGATCCTCCGTTCTCTTCCTAGTTCCTTTTCACAATTTTTGTGGAACTATCATGTCCATGGCATGGACAAGTCCCTAATGGAAATTCACGGAATGTTGAAGACCGTCGAGTCTGACATGTCCAAGAAGTCCTCTTCGTCCAAACCCGTCCTAGCCATCCAGGGAAACAGAACCAAAAGAAAAGGCGCTCCCCCCTCTAAGGGAAAAGGTAAGGGGAAGGTTGCAAAACCTAACCCGAGTCCGGCCCCGAAGGGCAAGGGGAAAGCCGTGATGGTTCTATCGGCCGAGGACCCTGCGGAAGCCGAGTGCTTCCACTGCAAGGAAAAGGGGCATTGGCGGCGTTCTTGCCCAAAGTACCTTGAGGAGCTCAAGCGGTTAAAACCGAAAGGAGCGGGTAACTCAAGTACGTTTATGATTGAACTCCACAATACCTCTACTTTTAATGGCTGGGTACTTGATACCGGTTGTGGCACTCATATTTGTAATAATGTGCAGGTGCTAAAAAGAAGTAGGGCGCTGGGTGCTGGAGAGCTTGACCTGATCATGGGAAACAAGGATGTCGTTCCCGTGGAGCGGATTGGGAGTGTTGATCTTGCCTTTCCTTTAGGGCTTGCTATTACCTTATTGAATGTTTGTTTTTCGCCCTGCGTGGCGCGAAACATTATTTCCTTTCACGCTTTGTATGACGATGGATATGATTTTGGTTTTAATAATGGAATTATCTCTTGTTTGAGAAATGATGTTCATTACTTTAAAGCTTATCCTTGTCGTGGGATTTATGAAACAAGTGTGTGTTTGGATGGTAATAAATCAATCATGAACATTGATTCTAAGTGCAAAGGTGTATTGGACAAGTTGTCTTTGTGGCATAGTCGTCTTGGCCATATAAGTAAGAAACGTATCACCAAACTCCAAGTGGATGGGATTTTGGAATCGTTTGACCACGGGTCAAGCGAAGTATGCGATTCTTGTTTATTAGGCAAAATGACTAAAGCGCCCTTCTCCGGCGTTAGTGAAAGGGGCAAAGACTTGTTGGACCTTATTCACACGGATGTGTGTGGTCCGTTCAGGTCTGCTACAAGAAACAACTGTAGGTACTTCGTTACTTTTACTGATGATTTCAGTAGGTATGGTTATGTTTATTTGATTAAGCATAAGTCTGAAACCTTTGAGGCGTTTAAGATATACCAAAACGAAGTGCAGAATCAATTGGGCCAGCGGAGTAAGATTCTCAGATCCGATAGGGGTGGTGAGTATCTTAGTACCGAGTTTCTTGATCATTTTAGAGGTTGTGGAATTATTTCACAACTTACTCCACCCAGGACACCACAATTAAATGGGGTCGCTGAAAGGAGGAACCGAACTCTATTGGATATGGTTCGGCCCATGATGAGTCGTACAAAGTTACCCGCAAATTTTTGGGGTTATGCTTTGGAAACCACTGCTAGGACCTTAAACCTTGTACCTACAAAGAAGGTTGCGAGTATACCGTTCGAGATGTGGCATGGAAGGGTTCCTTTGCTAGCCTATCTCAAGGTCTGGGGTTGTGAGCCTTACGTGAGACGTGAAGCTCAAGACAAACTTGAACCCCGAGCCGAGAAGTGTATTTTCATTGGCTACCCAGCTGGTTCTATGGGATATTTGTTTTACAAACCTTCGGAGAACAAGGTGTTTGTTGCTCGAAGGGCGGTCTTCCTTGAAAGGGAGCTGGTATCTGCAGAAGCTAGTGGGAGGCAAGTCGATGTAGAAGAAATTCTAGATGACACCAACGATCAACCTAATGTTGGAACTAGTACCGCTTCTGAGGTCGGCGCACCAGAAGAAGTGGAACCTCAACCAACGGTGGATGAGGTGCCTGATACACAACCATTAGAGATCCGTTGATCTGGTAGAGTTCGTAATGATCCGGAAAGATATGGGTTCCTCATATCCGAGGGCGACGAACTATTGGTGGATCATAGTGAACCGACCAATTACCGGGAAGCCGTAGTGGGACCTGAGTCTGCTAGGTGGAAGGAGGCAATGGACAGTGAGATGCAATCCATGGCGGATAATCAAGTCTGGGACTTGCTTGATCCGGTACCCGGCCACAAGCCTGTAGGGTGCAAATGGGTCTTTAGGAAGAAGACTAACATGGATGGAAAAGTAGACACCTTCAAAGCAAGACTGGTAGCAAAGGGTTTCACTCAAACTCATGGTGTAGACTATGATGAAACCTTTTCTCCTGTGGCTATGTTGAAGTCTATTAGGATACTAATGGCTATTTCTGCATATTACGATTACGAAATATGGCAGATGGATGTCAAGACTGCCTTCCTTAATGGGAAATTGGCAGAGGAGGTTTACATGGAACAACCTGATGGTTACGTAAACCCCAAATATCCTAATAAAGTGTGCAAGCTTAAGAGGTCCATTTATGGACTTAAGCAAGCATCTCGGAGTTGGAACATTTGCTTTGATGAAAAGGTCAAAGAGTTTGGCTTTTCTAAAAGCAAGGATGAACCTTGTGCGTATGTCAGGGCTAGTGGGAGTGCTGTAGTTTTCCTAGTCTTGTATGTAGATGACATACTACTCAAAGGAAGTGACGTGACTACCTTGCAGGAAGTAAAAACCTAGCTTGGGAGTTGCTTCTCTATGAAAGACATGGGAGAAGCAGCATATATTTTGGGGATAAAGATCTATAGAGATAGATCTAAGAGACTCATTGGTTTGAGCCAGAGTACGTACATAGATAATGTCTTGAAGAGGTTCAAGATGCAAGATTCCAAGAAAGGGAATTTGCCTATGTTGCATGGTATGGCGTTGAGCAAGTCTCAATGTCCTAGTTCTCAAAAGGAACTAGAGGAAATGAGTCGAGTCCCGTATGCTTCGGCAGTAGGATCGATCATGTATGCTATGCTATGTACTCGGCCTGATGTGTCGTATGCCTTGAGCATGACGAGCCGATATCAGGCAAACCCTCGTCACAGTCATTGGGTAGCGGTTAAAAACATCCTTAAATATCTTCGGAGAACTAAGGAAATGTTTTTAGTGTTCGGTGGATCGGAGGAGCTCAGAGTTACTGGATATTCTGATGCTAGCTTCCAAACGGACAAGGATGATTGCCGGTCTCAATGGGGATTTGTATTCTTGTTAAATGGTGGAGCAATAAGTTTGAGAAGTTACAAGCAAGATACCGTGGCCGATTCAACCACGGATTAAAAGTATATTGCTGCAAGCGAGGCTGCTAACGAAGCCGTCTGGATGAAGAAATTCATTCAAGACCTTGGAGTAGTTCCTAGCATCGCTAACCCTATTGAGATCTTCTATGACAATGAGGGTGCAGTAGCTCTAGCTAAGGAACCAAGAGCGCATCGACGTACGAGACACATTGCTCGAAAATATCATTTTATTCGTGATATCATCGAGAATTGTGACATTGTGGTTAATAGAGTACCAACTGAGGGGAACCTGGCAGATCCACTCACCAAACCTTTATCACAAGTTAAGCACGATTCTCATGCTAAATCTATTGGTATTAGATTTGCTAGTGACTTGGTTTAGTTGTTTTAGTTGTATTTGTTATTGAGAACATTAAAGCAATTATGTATTTCTTATTCTAATGACTATTAAATGGGGATTTAATATACGCATGGTGCGATTACTTTATGAAACATTATTGTGTTCTATCTTTGCATGTTTAATACTTCCATGAAAAAACTTGTTTATTCTATATACTCCACGGTCGGTCGTTCTTCATTGGGAGGAAGAAGTGAATTAAGATCGAGGCGAGTGGTTGGTAAAGTTTTCATCTTGGATTGAATACTTGTTTACGCATCACTAGCATGTACTTAATGGTGATTAAGTAATCGGAGGACCCGTACCTGAGTTTACTTCATGGATATTATCACGAGTAAATCAGGATGATAATATTATATATCCTTCTACTGGAGATGCACGCGTTGCTTGATTATTAACTTGGACTTGTTTAGATTGCTTTCTAACGCAGTTCCTAACTGGCTGTTATAAGGGAAGTTTTCAGGCAAGAACTTGTTATTATTATAGGGCGGTGTAGTCAAAGGTATTGCTTCCTCTTTTGAGAGATATCCTTGGGCCCCTCGTTGACTAAGCTGATGACAAACCAAAATGCATGGCCGTGCTCAAGTTGAATTGATGGTGGATCAATTACGCAACTTGTTTTGTTAGTCATAGTTAGTCTATATCGAGAAACATAATCGTGAATGATTTGGGGATGATCTTGTTCCAGGACCTGCATTCACAACGGATATCGTGAACGAAGGGGTATAGAATCACTTATCTATAGGACCTTTCCTTTTGGTTAGGTATTTGTTGTGGGAAGACAAACCCTGTGCTGACTTGGGGCATAGATGCCTTGCTAGAGGCCGCTATATGTCGGTGACGCCTTTCGTGAGTTTGTCATGTGCAAGTGGAAGTCTGTTGGATTATGCCCACTGACACACACACGAGTTGGCATCATGGCTGATGAAGCAAGGGCCTATTGGGTCACACGCCAAGTATTGATTCCGGCATCACGGATGGTCTAATGAGAGAGAAAACCAGAAACTGGTTCTGGTGGGCCAAGGCACGCCCGTGCCTCTATGAGGTACGGCCGTGCCCTACGGGCAGGCACGAGCCCAAGTCGGGCGTGACTTAGGCGTGGCCTGTGGCTAGGTACGCCTGTGCCTCTATGAGGCACGCCCGTGCCTTGTGCCCAGTGGACAAGCACGAGCCCAAGTCAGGCGTGACTTGGGCGTGGCCTGTGGCTAGGTACGCCTGTGCCTCTATGAGGCACGCCCGTGCCTTGTGCCCAGTGGACAGGCACGAGCCCAAGTCAGGCGTGACTTTTAGGCTGGTACGCCCGTGCCTTGTGAGGCACGGCCGTGCCCCGTGCAGTTACAGTCTTCTTAAACAGCTTTCAAAGCTGTTTATGAAGAAGATTATGGTGTTTTATTGCTTATTGACGGATTATCAATGCATGCACGTTTTTATTCTCTTTTGAAGTGTCTATAAAAGGTGGTGCATGATTCCTTTGTTGGGTTACAAGTTCTAAAAAGGCAAAAAACACACACTGCACATTTCTCTCTCTCTCAAACACTCAAACTAGTTTCAAGGCTTTGGTTCTATATTGTGTAGACATCTTGGTGGTGTTTAGATAGACTTATCTAACACTCTAGCAAGTGGGAGGCGATAATAACTTGGTGTGGACTTCGGTAGAGGTGTACACGTTAGTGTACAAGACTTCCAAACTCCAAAACCACACGTACCAAGAAGATAGCATCAAGGGTATTACTCTATCTCTTTGTATGATTTATTTTGTTGCTTAGTCATGTCTATAGTTTTGGTCCATTTGGTGGGCGTATTCGTGGTCAATTTTTGAAACTATTTTCTACTCGTTTTGCTTCCGTTGAGATTTTAGACCACGAAAACCCAACAGCTGGAACATCGGGTCAAGCTCGCGAAGAAGACCAAAGCGATTATGTTTATCAACTGGAGAAAGAATAGGTGGAACTTAGAAATAAAGTCCAAAGTATGGAGCAACAGCAACAAAACCAACCTGAACCAACCCCAGTGCCAATTGTGATTCCTACACAGGCAACAACAGCACGAGTAACAGCACCCCTACCACCAATGACTCAAATGATGCAACAACCCTTTTATTATCCGTATCCACAGCTAGGAGCTTATCCTTTTGCGTTTCCTGGATATAAACAACCATGCACGTATAAGAAATTTCTAGATTGTAAACCTTCTGAGTAAGCTCTGATCCCAACATTACCTTAAACTGGCTGAGAGAGAGGGTGAAGGCATTAGATGGCTGTAATTGCGAAAACGAGTTAAAAGAGAAATATGCAACGAGGATGATGAAGGGAGACGCGATGTTCTGGTGGGATTCTATTACCGGCCATTTCACTGAGCAACAACAGGAGAGCATCACCTGGAGTCAGTTCGAGGAGAAATTATGCGAGCAATACTACAGTACCTTCGAGATTGCCAAAATCAAGAAAGAGTTCATAGATCTGCAAATGACAGGGAATATGACTGTCGATAATTTGATCAAATAGTTTAATGAAAAGATGAGGTTTGTTAAGCACTGGGTACCCGATGAAGAATCAAAGATTGCCCGTTTTGTTGGAGCTTTGCACCCGGATCTCCGTAGCGCCACCAGGTGGGCTACCACCCTATCCCAGGCTTTCACTTTAGCCAAATCTGTTGAAGGGGATTTGATTGCGAGGAACAGGTTGAGTGGGGAGAGGATCTCCCAACAGAAGACTAAGTTTGAGCATTACAATACTTAGCAAAGGCAGGGAGGTCAGAGCAGTGGTAGTAGACAGGGGGAGCAGGGTAAGAGGCCTACTTCAGGTGGTTCTACTCAACGGGCATCTTGGTGTAGTAGGTGCAAATCTTTTCATAATGGGTAATGTACGCCCCAGACTTTGAGGTGTGTGAAGTGTGGCCAGTTTGACCATGATCTGAACAATTGCAGGTTCCCGAGAAGTGTTTGTTGGAATTGCTAGAAGGAGTGGCATAGAGTTGATGACTGTCCGATGAGTAAGAAGACACGGTCAGGGTCAGGAGGGGGAGCGGCTAGGGGATCGACTTCAGCGGGTCAGAAAAAAAACGAACCCACCCACTGCTGAGGGTCGGGCGTTGAAAATGACGGTGGATGATGCCACCACCACAGACGATGTTATCACGGGTATGTTTCTCATAAACTCTACTCATGCTAGAGTATTATTTGACTATGGGGCAAACCGCTCTTTTGTTTATGTGATAAGTTGAATGTGCCTGTTATTAAACTTGCTACTGCTTTAGAAATAAAAGTAGCTGATGGCATGATGGTTCCGGTCACGACTGCTGTGGCTGGGGCTAAAATTGATATAGATGGTGTGTGTTTTCCTGTTTATTTCCTTGTTATGCCTTTATCTGGGTTTGATGTGGTGCTTGGGATGGATTGGCTGAGTCTGAATCAAGCCAGTATCAAGAGCTACAAGAAGTTGATCTCTTTCCCGTTGGCGGATGGTACGCGTGTAGTAGCAAGAGGTGAGAAAGCCTGGTCTGTGATTCCAACTATTTCGTGTTTGAAAGATAAGAAAGCGTTGGATAGAGGATGTGAATCATACATGGCATATGTTATCAGTAGGAAGAAAGAAAGGCAGACGATGACAGATATTCGGGTGGTAACGGAATACCCGAAGGTGTTCTGAGAGGAATTGCCAGGATTGCCTCCTGTTTGTGAGGTAGAATTCAAGATTGATCTAATCCCTGGTTCTCGACTAGTGGCGAAGGCTCCGTACAGATTGACACCTTCAGAAATTCGGGAAATGATGACACAGAATAAATATCTGTTGGATAAAGGCTTTATTCGTTCTAGTTCGTCCCCGTGGGGTGCGACGGTATTGTTTGTGAACAAGAAAGACGGTATGTTGCGAATGTGTATCGACTACCGTCAGTTGAACAAGAAGACGATAAAGAACAAGTATCCGTTGCCTAGAATCAATGATTTATTTGATTAGCTACAGGGAGCTTCATTCTTTTCTAAGGTTGACTTGAGATCAGGTTATTATCAAGTACGTGTTTCTGAAGAAGATGTGTCAAAGACAGCCTTTCGTACACGCTACAGTCATTACAAGTTCTTAGTTCTGCCGTTCGGCTTAACTAATGCACCTGCGATATTTATGGATTTGATGAATAGGGTATGTCGACCATTTTTGGATGATTTGTTTATAGTCTTTATAGATGATATCCTGATTTATTCAAAGGCTGTGATGGAGCATGAATAGCATTTGAGACAGGTTCTAGAAACTTTGAAGAAAGAACGTTTATATGCAAAGTTCTCAAAATGAGAATTTTGGTTGAGAGATGTACAATTCTTGGGCATGTTATCTATAACGAGGGAGTAAAAGTGGATCCTTCGAAATAGGAAGCTGTGATGAACTGGAATGCTCCAAAGACACCGTCTGAGATAAAGAGTTTTCTTGGGTTGGCCGGATACTAACGCAGATTTATTAAAGATTTTTCCAAGATTGCTGGTCCGTTGACTAAGTTGACTTGAAAAGACGTGAAGTTTGAATGGGGTAACGAGCAAGATAAAGCTTTTCAGATGTTAAAGCAGCTGTTGTGTTAGGCTCCTATCCTTGCGTTGCCAAGTGGATCAGATGATTTTATTGTATACTGTGATGCATCATTTGCTGGATTGGGCTATGTACTAATGCAAAGGGATCGGGTGATTGCGTATGCTTCAAGGCCGTTGAAACCTCATGAAAAGAATTACCCGACTCACGATTTGTAGCTGGCAGCTGTTGAATTTGCCCTTAAGCTGTGGAGACACTATTTATATGGTACTAAATGCGTAATCTGCACTGATCATAAGAGTCTACAGTATGTGTTTACGCAGAAAGAACTGAATATGAGACAGAGACGATGGGTGGAACTGATAAAATATTATGATTGCGAGATCAGATATCACCCTGGGAAAGCGAATGTGGTGGCAGATGCCCTAAGTCGCAAGGGAGCTGGAAGTCCGATCCAGTTTATGCGTATTGAGATAGTATCTGATTTAGTGGATAGATTGAAGTATGCCCAGTTGGAAGCTTTAAAGGAAGAAAACTTGAAGGCTGAATTGATGAAGAAACGTAAAGATGAACTTACTGATGATTCTCGTGGATCGAAGGTATTCAAAACTCGTGTTTGGGTGCCTATGCTTGGAGAATTGAGGAAGTTGATTTTAACTGAAGCCTATAAGTCGAGACTGTGTGTTCACCTAGGAAGCACTAAAATGTATAACGACTTGAAAGTGCTTTACTGGTGGCCTACGATGAAAACAGATGTGGCACGCTCTGTAGAATCGTGCCATATTTGTGCGCAAGTGAAGGCGGAACATCAGAAGTCTTACGGATCTTTGAAACAGTTAGAGATTCCTGAGTGGAAATGGGAACATATAACGATGGATTTTGTGACAAAACTGCTGCGAACTCAGAAGAATCATGATATGATATAGGTGATCGTGGATCGATTGACGAAGAGTGCTCATTTTGTGGCTACTTGTGAGACAACTTCTTTGAGTAAGTTGGCTCAACTGTATATTGATGAGATTGTTGTAAGGCATGGTATACCGTTGTCTATTGTATCTGACAGAGACTCCAGGTTTGTTTCTAACTTCTAGAGGAGTTTATAGAGAGAATTGGGTACGAGAATTAACATGAGTACTGCTTATCATCCCCAGACTGATGGTCAAACTGAACGAACCATACAAACACTCAAAGATATGTTACGTGCTTGTATAATTTAGTATAGTGGATATTGGGATTCACACCTGCCCTTGATAGAGTTTGCGTATAACAATTCTTACCACTCCAGTATTGGAATGCCTCAGTATGAAATGTTGTACGGTCGTCGCTGCCGTACTCTGACTTGTTGGTTAGAGGCTAGTGAGAAACAGTTTGTAGGGCCTAAGATTGTTTAGTTGGCTGCTGATGAGGTTACTATTGCCATAGAGAAATTGAAAGCTGCCATAGATCGACAGAAGATGTATGCAGTTCCACGACATCGTCTAGTATCGTTTGATGTAGGGGAGTTGGTGTATTTAAAGGTCTCTCCGTAGAAGGGCGTGATTTGTTTTGGCAAACGCGGGAAGTTAGCTCCCCGTTTTATTGGTCCTTTCCGCATTCGTCAGATAGTGAATGATCAGACAGTTGCACTAGATCTTCCAGCAGAGCTTGCAGGTATTCATGATGCATTCAATGTCTGTTATCTAAGAAAATGTAAAGTTGAAGATGAAAGCCAGATTCTCCCAGTGCATGAGTAGAAAGTGGATTCAAAGAAGAGATTGATAGAGGAACCTATTGAACTGTTGGATTGTAAAGTGACAAAGCTCTGTAAGAAGGAGATTCAAATGGTATTGGTCAAGTGGAAGCCAGTTTAGGTTCTGATTTAACCTGGGAGACTGAGGTAGAGATGAAAGATAGATACCCCTAGTTGTTTGAACGAGAAGGGATTTCGAGGACGGAATCCTCTTAAGGAGGGGAGATTTGTAACACCCGCAAACCTGGGCTAGGGATTAGCGGGTTAGCGGTATGTGGTTAGTTTTATTTAAATTGATTATATGAATTTATGAGTTAATTAATTGACTAAATTACTTTATTGATAAAAATGATATTTATATGTTTACCGGTTAAAAGGAAAAGTTACAGGCATGTATGTATGTACGCATGTATATAATTATGTTAAGTATGTATGCATGGAAAGAAAATAGGTTTTTGCCACCACCTGCTTTGTTTTGATACTAATTGTGGGTACGTGTAATTGAATAGAACTATCTGCTCATTTATCAAAAGAGTGAAAAAGTGTAGTGTGTGTATTTGAAAGAAAACTCCTTGTGAAGAAACCTTCAAAAACAAGTTTACTTGAAGCAATAGAATCAATAGACCAAACTCTAAACACTAGAAATGCAACAAAAAGAAACAAGAACAAGGATCAGGGATTATACCAATCAAGTTGCTACTTCTCCTTGTTGTTGATGAAGATGAATATGAGAACACAAAGTAGCATTCCTCTACCGGTATCCGCACCAAGCACGTTTGATTGCCAAGTGCTAGAAAACTTGGACGCCATCAAGAGCAACACTATGTAGACCTAACACCAACTTGAAGCTTAATGTATCAATTGCCTTCTAATTGTGTTTTAGAGAGAATGTGAGAATCTATATCAACCAAATGGCTAACCTCAACATACTATACTATTAGGAAAACTTATAGGCTACAAATGATGTAATACCACAAGTTTCAACCCATTTTTTTACATAAAACCAACGGCTCATCAAAAGCTAAATCAGAGTAACGGTCAATTATTCCCTATGCAACGCCAACTCCCAGCTAAACCCCTAACTTACCGAAACATGTAAAATCGAGTGGAAGGTGGGGGATTAGCACAAAGATAAGTGAATGAAGGTTAAACCAACAAATAGCATCAATCACAACCAAAAGATGCAACCATTAATCAAGCAACCAAGAAGACTGGCGGTTCTGCAGGAACTGCAACAAATGCTGGCCTAGGAAAGGTTTACCAATGGCTCATTTGCTATTCTCACACAGTATTACCCTTAAGTTGCAACGAATGCATCAAAAGATCTAAATACTGATTAGCCGATAGCAAACAAGCTCAGCCCATAGCCCAGCCAAGCTGACTTCCCATCATCCATGTACACATATCACTGACGCAACGATTAGTTAACACATAACCAGTTAATCAATCACCAGACTAGAAGTCTATCCATGCATCAACATAAAACAGTTGCATCCAAAACTATTACAACTAATAACCATCCGTGAGTTAAAAGTCCACTCACTTAGGATCACCAATCACCAACTCAGTAGTCTTATTACACTGGGTCTTCTCAGTTCCTGAGAACATAGGATAATAGGAATTAGTAATCAATTCCCAAATAACTTCAAAATGTCAAGTTATATCCCAAACGGGTCAAAACCAACCCGTTATATCTAACACTTGAAAACCAACATATAGAACATGTCAACTAGCATATAGTCTATCTATATGATACAAAACATGTAGAAAGCAACAAAACATGTACAAGGTCCACCAAATGCCTTTTCATAATTTTAAGTATGCAATTATCTCATAATGTTCCATACATGCTATTCATCATCAAATTAACCCAAGTCATCATTTGAATCATGTTAGAATCATGTATAAACCATTAGAACATATCACAATTGGATTGAAGCAGAAAACAAAACATAATGATTATGTTCAATAGGGAACGCGTCGCGTTCCCCTCATTAGACGCGATGCATCCGTGGAAGCACAACAACCTGCAGTTCTGGTTCTGCCCCCTTCCAGCCAAATACAAACACTCCAACTCTCAACAATAATTCTTGGAATTTGATTTACAACCGTTGTATTATGGTACAAAAGTCATATAACATGTATTACAATAACAAGAACACAATTACATCATCAAATGATCAAAACCCATTACCATCTTTGTAACACCGTAACTTCTCAATCCAATTTTTTTAAAATCGCTGCGTAAGCGTTTTCAGATTTCATTAAAACAAACACTCACAAAGTAGAAAGTACTATTCACAAACATTATATCAAGTTGTGTTACAAAATATTTATAAAACACGGCTCGTCTCTTCTCAAAACATAATATAATTTCCCTTTCCCACAAACAAGGCTAAACAGCTAAACCTGCAAAAAGCAATCAACCGAGGGGAATTAGCACAAAGCTAAGTGAATGGAAGTTACAAACAAGCAACCAACAACAACAAGCGCAAACAATCACCATCCGATCAAACATACATATCTCAAACAGGTCAAACAATCTCCACAAACCAATCCAACCTGTAGAGGAACGGCGGTTCTCCAGAACCTGCAACCGATGTGGGCCAAAGTAAAGGTTTACCGATAGCTATTTGCTACTTGGTACAGTTAAACCCCTTCTGTTGCAACAAATGCATAGAATATCAAGAACTGTTCAACCAATAGCAGATAGCCCAGCCCAATAACATACGATAGCTGACCTATAACCATGTACACATATAATTAACCATGCGTACAGGTCTCACCATGTGCACATATCATTAACCATGTACACTGGTCGAACAACATTCCAAGAGATCACAATCATCAAACAACAATCAACTACCAACGAATATCAGTCAACACAATCTAATAACACATATCAGACTAGACAGTCTTTATTGGCAAACCAGACTAAACAGTCTATTATGGCAAATCAGACTAAACAGTCTATCATGGCAAATCAATATCTCAAATCATGCAATCATAAACATTACCACCATCACCACTCGTGAGTACACTTCCACTAACTTTAGTCCTCGATCCCGTTTGCTCAGTTGACTAGTATCACTGAGTCTTCGTAGTTCCTGAGAACACAAAAAACGGAAATCAATCTCAATTCTTAAATATATATATTCACATATATTTATATCTCAAATGCTCATAAATATCATATAAATAATTAACATATAATCCCGAGCAACCATGTATCAAAATAACCAATCAACCAAAAACTTTATTCTGAAAATCATAGGTCGCGCCGCGACCAACCTATATGTCGCGTCGCGACACACCTTCGAACAACACACAGTTCTCTTCGAGCACCCCTTACGAATAGAAACTTTCGAATTTGAAATCAACTCGTCGCGACCCTGGACGCATCACGTCGCGACAAATTCATGGTTTTAAACCTCCTTCTTCCTTTTCTGCCTACTCAAATTCATGGTAGCCATAACCAGAAATTTCAAACTTACATAATTCATCATCAAAACTTGTTTAAACATTATACTTCATGTTTCTAATCATCATAATCAAATCCAATCCATCTAAAACATCAAATTACATAAAACCCACATACCAAGTTAAATTTCTAAAAACTTCATATGAGCATCAATGGTGTTTCATGCTTAAACCCATTAAAGACAACAAAAATACATATCAAGTTAATGAATAGCATGATATAAACATAATCTAACCTTCACTTTGATTTATCAAGCACAAATCCTTATTTTTGAAATTCCAAGTCTTGTTCTTCAGTTCTTCTTTTCCAGAGAAACACATACACACACCTCACTTATTTCTCTTCAGAATAATAACCAGACAAATCCCATATAGCCATATACACACGTACACAAAATCCTCAAGTTTCAAGGCATGAGGTGGTATTCTTGTAGTTATCCACTTTACACATTTAACATGCATACATACATGCTTTCATACATACAACATACATACTTACATACTAACATTTAATAATTTATTTTCTGCTACCTTCGAGTACACAAATATATATATATATATATATATATATATATATATGCACATATATATTTTATCCAATTGAACAATTAATTTAATTAACCCCAAATAACCACTTAACCAAAAATGCAATTAATACTAAATCACATACCGCTAACCCACTAATCAAGTAGCCCAGGTTTGCGGGTGTTACAAATCTTCCCTCTTTAAGAGGATTCCGTCCTCAGAATCCTACAACACGCAACAAACGGAATATCCACTCTTCATATTCATTCATTTCTGGTTGTCAAGTCTTTTTTATAATGCATAAACATATCCTTCTTATCATCAAACAAAAATCCATTTTCTACACATCTTTATCACTTTACAATCATCAGAGTTCAACAAATTTTCTTTCAAATCTCTTCTTTAACTCATCATATAAATCATAGACTCGATAAATCTGTCTTTCAGTTCGTTTTCTTTCACATTCATGCATTTAGACAATATCAACACGTCTCTTGCATATTTATTCATAGTATCCTATTTATTTCAATTAATGAATTCCACATATAGCTTTGCTCTTATCTTCAACTATCATGTCAAAACATTACCCTGATATTCACATATAACAACTCACAACTGAATTGTTAACATCCACTTGATAGAAATTGTATCACGCCAATCTAATCAACCCAATCATGAATTCTCCGAATCATCAAAATCCAACACAAAACACAAGTTTATTCTCATATTTTTGTACATTCTTTCTACTTCACTATCCAATAAGGATTCAGTCGCACTGCTCATCTTACATATCAATGCTTGTTATAAACTCTTCTAGAAGTTTAGTCAATTCTTTCAATTTCCGTCAGAAGTTTCTATATATAGCATCACACATTCTATTCATCTCATCAATATACAATTTCACTCCCAATTGTCATCCCATAGTGGTAGAATACAGTTACTTTGATTATACGATCATAATCCCTTGTAATATATCCGGATTTTCATCACATATAGTACATTACATATAAATTCCATCATAACTTGTCTCCATCACTGTTCTGGTATCTCTGGTTATCTCAACAGTTTCAGTTTACAATTCTCTGATACTCTATCTCATACACAATCATGTCATATTTCCACTAAATATATCATGTAAATTCCTTTTTGTGAGTCATCAATTAAATACTTTGTATGGCATTATACTATTTAGCCCTTCCAAGTGCACTGACAATTTAGTTTCGTAAGTCTTATTCAAATTAAATTTCCAATTGCAAGCAAAGGTACTTCCTAGTAAAGGCATTTCATACATAAGATCCACAAGTCTTCATTCCATATGCTCAGACAATTATATTCCTCTTCTCTCTTCCTCGTTTTCTAATGAACTCAATCTGTCATTCTTTAAATCACATATAACTTCAATTCACAAGAATCAACTGTCATTTAGCTAGCCCTTTCACATATATAACTCCTTGTAATTAGGCATCAATTATATCTTTTACCAAAACAATTCTGCACATCTCAAACTTACTCAATCTGTAACAATCCATGTCTTTCTTATACTTGATACTTTCAATCATTAAGTCATCTGCTTCCAGTAAAGGCAATTTCAGTTCTATCCATCAAGTCTTGTATACTTTAACTCATATAATTCCAAGGTTATTATCATAGACTCCATCGTATTTCCACATGTCTAACATCAGTTTATCCTTCCGAGGTAATATTTAAATTTCTCATTCACATTCTTCAATTCATACTAAACATTGTCTCTACCACATGTTCAACGCATCCGTATATAAGCATTCACTATTTCTTTTAATAATCAAGTCAATAATACATATACCTTTCCTTTTAATCAACATTTCAACATAGTCAATACAAACGCATCTACTACAATCTTCAAGTCATGAGTTGAATCATTCCTCTTAGGAATATTTAACTATCGCAAGACATAAACCATCCCTCAAATTCCAAAGCATGATATCATATATTAATCCAACAAATACCGTATTTCAACATACCATAATCTTTTCAGGTTCATCAATCATCATCATAGATTACCTTTACTCATTAGGTTTAACAATAACTCGTAATCTTAGTTATATCTTTATCCAAACATCTCTGGGTAATACAAAATCATTCAATTTCTATACTTGTTCACTTTCTTTCTCTTTCCTTCTTCTTTGCACAAACACAAACATATATATATATATATATACACATATACAAATACCGTTTGCAAAGCAATTTTACAACACATTGCATGGCATGCAATTTAACTATTCTAGAAACATAATTTCTTTAGCATCACATACCCAATTTAAATCATTTCAAATATCATATATGTATCATCGTATCATATTCTGACATAAATATCAAATAATTTTCCTGATTTAGATAATATATATCATCAATCTCTACTTCTAAAGAATCATCCTCATTCAGAAGTAAGCATACACACTTAGCACACATAGGCATCAAGCATCAATAATTAACTCTGAAGTTAATAAGCACACGTACAGATATAAAAGTTATCAAAACATACCCGTTACATCAGCTTCGATATTAGCATTGTCGTCAGTCATCATATCAAAAGTTCCACCCTCTAGCACAGAAGGGTTCTTTCTCTTTCGTCCATCTACTGACGAGGATCCCCCACCTACATCCACTCCTGACCCCGACCCCATTTTCCTTTCCTCGGTACATTCACCTGTACGATGACCCTCTTTATGACAATTCCAACACACACTCCGATGGAAACCACATTCCTTGATCTCATGTCCGAACAATCCACATCGAATGCAACGCAAAGTTTGGGGTGTGCAAGGCACCGTACGAACAAATCTATACCGGCGGCACCATTGCGAGCTTTGTTTAGACCCACCTATCATAGGTCTCTTATTTTGATTCTTCTGTTTCTGGCCACTCTACCCACTTTGTCTTTGTTGGTCATTAACATGTTCAATTCTTGGTTTTTGCTGAGAAATACATTCTCTATTCATTTTATCCCTTGCCTTTCCATCACCCTCAGCCGACTTGGCTAAAGTAAACGCTTGTGATAATGTATTCTCCCATCTGGTAGTACTTCGATATTCTGGAAGCAAAGCTCCCACAAAATGCTATATCTTTGATGCCTCATCAGGCACCCACTGTTTCACAAATCGCAATCTCTCATTGAATTGTTTAATCAAATCGTCTACCGTCATGTCTCTTGTCATCTTCAAATCCATAAACTCTTTCTTAATTTTTGCAATCTCGAATGAGCTGCAATATTGCTCGCATAGCTTTTCTTGAAATTTATTCCAAGTAATACTCTCCTGTTGTTCCTCAGTAAAATGTCCGGTTAATGAATCCCACCACACCATCGGATCTCCTTTAAGCATCCGAGTCGCAAATTTAACTCTGGATTCATTCTCACAATTGCACTAACAAACAGCTTCACCAATTCACTCTAATTCGCCTAAGGAAAGTTTGACCCAACACGAGCCAAGATTTGGGAATGCAACACTCTAGCCATGCCTGCATCACCAAACCAAGGCTCTGATACCAACTTGTAACACCGTAAATTTTCAAGCCATTTTTTTTAAATCGCTGCGGAAACGTTTTTAAGATTTCATTAAATTAAACATTCACAAAGTACAAAGTACTATTCATAAACATGACATCCAGTTATGTTACAAAATATTTATAAAACACGGCTCGTCTCTTTTCAAAACATAATATCAGAGCATTGGTCAAATTTCCCTTTCCCACAAACAAGGCTAAACACCCAAACCTGCAAATTTGCAATCAACCGAGGGGAATTAGCACAAAGCTAAGTGAATGGAAGCTACAAACAAGCAACCAACAACAACAAGCGCAAACAATCACCATCCGATTAAACATACATATCTCAAACAGATCAAACAATCTACACAAACCAATCCAACCTCTAGAGGAACGGCGGTTCTGCAGAACCTGCAACCAATGCGGGCCAAAGCAAAGGTTTACCGATAGCTATTTGCTACTTGGTACAGTTAAACCACTTCTGTTGCCACAAATGCATAGAAGATCAAGAACTGTGCAACCAATAGCAGATAGCCCAGCCCAATAACATACGATAGCTGACCTCTAACCATGTACGCATATAATTAACCATACGTACAGGTCTCACCATGTGCACATATCATTAACTATGTACACTAGTCGAACAATAATCCAAGAGATCACAATCATCAAACAATAATCAACTACCAACGAATATCAGTCAACACAATCTAATAACACATATCAGACCAGACAGTCTATATTGGCAAACCAGACCAAACAGTCTATTATGGCAAATCAGACAAAACAGTCTATCATGGCAAATCAATATCTCAAATCATGCAATCATAAACGTTACCAACATAAACACTCGTGAGTACACTTCCACTCACCTTAGTCCTCGATCCCGTTTGCTCAGTTGTCTAATATCACTGAGTCTTCGTAGTTCCTAAGAACACAACAAACCGAAATCAATCTCAATTCTTCCATTTGCCAAATCTCTTAATCATGTAATGCGGCAATTGCCATGAGTATCCGGATAGACTTCAACATAGCCTGCGGGGAAAAGGTTTCATCATAGTCTACACCATGTGTTTGCATGAAACCCTTAACTACCAGTCGGGCTTTGAAGGTGTCTACCTCTCCATCTATGCCGGTCTTTTTCTTAAAGACCCATTTGCACCCTACGGGTCTACACCTGGGTACCGGATCTACCAAATCCCAGACTTGGTTATCCGACATAGATTGCATCTCGGACTCCATAGCCTCTTTCCACCTAGCGGTCTCAGGGCCCACCACCGCGTTCCGATAAGATGATGGTTCATCATGATCCACCACTAGATTGCAGCCCTCAGACATGAGAAACCCATATCTCTCTGGCTCGTTGCGACTCCTACCGGATCTCCTAAGAGGTAAAGGATCCGTGTTAGGTTCTCCAGCAGCGCCGTGCTGAGACTCATCTTGTGAACTAGCGCCAACTTCAGGTTGGTCATTGGAAGGTTCTTGAATCTCTTCAAGATCTACCTTTCTCCCACTAGCGTCTTTGGATAGCATCTCCCTTTCAAGGGAGACGTCCGTCCGAGCAACAAATACCTTGTTCTCGGACGGTTTGTAGAACAAATATCCCATAGACCCGGCAGGATATCCACTTAACAAACACCTCTCGGCTCGGGGTTCCAATTTGTCCTCCACCTCACGTCTCACGTAGGCAGGACAACCCCAAACCTTTAGATATGAAAGCGATGGAACCTTTCCATGCCACATCTCAAAAGGTGTCTTCTTGACCTTCTTAGTTGGTACGAGGTTAAGGATTCTAACGGCCGTTTCCAATGCATAGCCCCAAAAGCTAATGGGTACATCTGTACGACTCATCATACACCGAACCATATCCAACAATGTCCGGTTCCTCCTTTCGGCGACACCATTTAATTGTGGTGTCCTAGGAGGTGTCAATTGCGAAACAATTCCACAATCTTTTAGATAGTCACGAATTCCGAACTTAGATACTCACCACCACGATCTGATGTGAGCATCTTAATTCGTTTACCCAATTGGTTCTCAACTTCGTTTTTGAAAGTCTTGAAAACGTCAAAGGTTTCCGACTTTTGTCTCACCAAGTAGGCATACCCACACCTACTAAAATCATCGGTAAAGGTTACGAAGTACCTTGAGTTATCCTTAGTGACATGCATGAACGGACCACACACATCCGTGTGAACGATATCCAACAAGTCTTTGCCCCTCTCACAAATGCCGGTGAAGGGTGCTTTGGTCATTTTGCCCAATAAGCAAGATTCACATACATCATCCGACCCATGGTCAAATGATTCCAAGATCCCATCCGCTTGGAGCTTGGTGATGCATTTCTTGTTTATGTGGCCCAAACGACCATGCCATAAAGATAACTTTGTTGGAATATGCCCGCTGACACGAACGAGTTAATGACACTACCGATGAGGTGTAGGCCTATTGGGTCACACACTAAGTATTGATTCCGGCAACACGATCAAGCAATAGAGAGGAAAAGGCCAAAATGGGTTTGAGCAGGGTGGTACATGGGCCGTGTTACTGAACACGGACCGTGTCCTGTCCAACGTACACGAGGCGTATTGGCCCAATCCAAGGTCGTGTAGTTTGGGCCTACACGGGCCGTGTAGATGAACACGGGCCGTGTAGTACCTGTTAGACACGGGCCGTCTTAGCCCAATTGGGGCCGTGGACTTTGGGCCTATACGGCGGTGTAGATCTACACGGGCCGTGTACGTTCGCTGTAACAGCAGAATTAACAGCCTTAAACACTTGGTTTAATGGGGTTAACTTCTAATAATGATGGTAGACAAACAGACCACGAGTTATCTGCTCTTGTAGAGGCTTTTGGCTATCACTTGGTCCTTTGGTTGACACTTGAACTCTCTCTCTCTTGTTCTTGATGTTCTTGGTGTTCTTGAACACAAGAAGCAAACATACACATACTTGATTGTTGTTTTGGTGGTCATACATCAACTTGCTAGCACTTGGGAATCAAGAAAGCTTGGGGTGGACTTCATTGGAGGAGTTCTTTGTTGGACTCTAAGCCACTTGACTAGGAAGGTTACTTTGTGTTTTGCACCATTGAGGTATAGCCTTTCTTCTCATCTTGTTTATATATATTTTAGTTGCAACTCCATTGTTAGATTTTGGTCCATGGGAAGTATTCATTGTTTGGCATCGATTATTGTTATGTTCTTTGCTTCCGTTGCTACTTGATTTTGCCAAACGAATACCTTCAGTGGTATCAGAGCCATATCTAACATGGCTTTGCACTATTGAGTCTAGAAAAACCATAAAAGTGTTTTTGGATAAGAAAAGTGTTTTCTTAAAATAGGTTTTTCCATTGAGACTCTTGTTGTGCTAGAATAAATTTATTCGTAGACGTGTTAATATATTATAGTTTTTATATTTATATATTTGTTGTAACTTGGCATGAAGTGTACACAAATATATACTTATAAATGTATATATGAATATGTTTATCAAAATGTTTGATACACTAATGCATATGTACAAAGATTGTCCTTTTAGTGCCTTTGGTGTTTTGACAATCTTAACTAAAATATAGATATATATTGATATATCATGGTTATGTGTGGCACACCATGTTTCTATTTGATATACTTGGTTTGATTCGGTAACAAGATATGCCCCTAGACCTATGTGTTGTGATGATTGATTATTTTTAGTTTTTTGGCGGCATGCGTGCTGTATTGTTGTAATAATATTAATTTATTTACTTATTGGTGCGGCTTGCACGCCGTTTCTTTTATTCTATGTATTTGTATAAATAGTATAGGATTGCGATCTGCGTGTCGTTTATATATGTTCTATGTATTTGTATATAGTATAGATTTAAAACTAAAATAGTCAACGGGAGTCATGGTGATGACGTCTTGGCGAGAAGGAATCAACAGCTATTGGAGGTGTTGGATTCAGTGGGAGCTCATCCAACGAGACCATATCTTGTCCTTAGATTTTTGGCCTCGTTTTCCCCGTTGTGGCTCACGGGGAAAACGCATAGGAATTATGGGCATGTTACCGAATTGTATGTATAGATATTTTCGTGGTTGTATTTTATTATTCTACGCATGGATTAGGATTCGCATGCTAGATAATTTTTCTATAAAAATTAAATAAAATACAATGTTTGTTAAAATGGTTAACAATTGCGCGCGAATAGAATTGACAAAGGAAATATAAAAATTGTATTATATTAAAAGTGCTTAAAATCGTTTTGACACTTACTTTGTTAATTCACAAAAGGGTTTTATAAACCGGAAACAAAATCCTGTTTTTCAAAATGTAAATCACGCACCATCCATAAGATGACACCACCCGAATCTAACGAAGCAAGGATGATTGTCGAGCTAAGCACGAGTCATTCCTTGTGTAGTTGTGTGGAAGGTGAGTGGGGTAACTCGCATGATTGGTTGTCGAGCTAAGCACGAGCCAATTGATGGTCGAGAGTGCCACCCGTGTGTCTTGTCGGACGATTTACAATTTTAGTATATAATTCTTGGTTAGTTGTCGAGCTAAGCACGAGCTAAACAAAACTTATATATTAAGATTGGTGTAAGATAGGGATCAAACATGCCAACCAACATAATGGATGTCAACGGATCCCGCAAGTGTCTAAGAGTTGTAATAGAGATTACAATTAGTAAAGTGGTTGCCGGCCTAAATAGATTCGCCACGTGATCCGCGGTAAACCCGTCACGGTGCGAGGTGAAATAAGGTTCTTAGCCCTTGTTACAAATAAATTGTTTTGTTTAAAACTATGGGTACTTATTTTAACAAGGATTTCCAAACTAATTAAAACTACTTTGCTATTTTAGATGGCGTCTTCAAGCAACACCAACACCACCAACCATTTTTCACTTAGAGTTTTCCTTGAGAAGGAGAAACTCAATGGTAACAACTTCTTGGATTGGTTTAGGCAACTTAAACTTGTCCTACGCCAAGAAGGGAAGATGGTTACCATAGAGGAGGCCCTACCCGAGGCTCCTGCTGCCAATGCCACTCGGGCTATCCGAGACGCTTATGAGAAGCATGTCAAGGATACCGAGGACATTACTTGGCTCATCCTATGTACTATGATCCCCGAGCTCCAAAAGCAAATGGATCATTTGAGTGGTTTTGACTTGATCGCTCAGCTTAAGGAAATGTTCCAGCAGTAAGCGGGACAAGAAAGGTTTGAGTGTCTTAAGACGGTACTTGGTAGCAAGATGGCCGATGGCGGGAATGTGAGTGCACACGTGTTGCGCATGAAAGCAAACGTGGAGCGCATGGAACGGCTCAGATTTAGCATAGGGAGGGAGCTAGCTGTAGATTTGATCCTATGGTCCCTACCCACCGCGTATGATCAATTCGTTATGAGTTATCATATGCATAGTATGGATAAGTCCATCATGGAGCTTCATGGTATGCTTAAGACAACGGAGTCTAGCATGACCAAAAACAAGCCCGCCGTTCCAAATCCAGTTCTTGCTATAAGGGAGGGGCGAATCCAGAAGAAGAAGAGGACCACTTATACCCCTAAGGGTAAGGGGAAGGGGAAGATTGGCGCTCCTAGGTCTGGCCCCGCTTCGGAGGGTAAAGGCATGGGGAAGATGGTTCCCCAAGCTAAGACTCCGAACGAAGCGGAATGCATCTTCTGCGGGAAGAAGGGCCATTGGCGCCGTAATTGCCCGGGGTACCTAGAAGGTCTTAAGAAGCTCAAGGGGTTGAGCATCACAGGAACTTCCGACTCAGGTACGTACATGATTGAACTCCATCGTACTTCTACATCTGGTAGTTGGGTATTAGATACCGGCTGTGGCACTCACGTTTGTAATATTGTGCAGGGGCTAAGGACAAGTAGAAGGATAGAGAATGGCGAGCTTGACTTGATTATGGGAAACAAGGAGATTGTCCCGGTCAAGGCTCGAGGAGAAGTTGAATTATCTTTTAATTCCGGTTTTTCCATATTATTATTGAACATATGCTATTCGCCGCTTGTGGCACGAAACATTATTTCTTTTCATGCATTACACGACAATGGTTTTGGTTTTTCTTTTGACAATGGGGTTATTGTTTGTTTTAAAAATGGTATTTGTTATTTTAAAGCTTATCCTTGTCGTGGTATTTATGAAGTAGATGCGTACGTTAGTGATAATCGTTCAATCATGAATATTGATTCAACGTCTAAAAATAGTTTAGACAAATTGTCTTTGTGGCATGGTCGACTTGGCCATGTAAACAAGACTCGTATCGCCAAGCTCCAAGCGGATGGGATCTTGGAATCATTTGACCACGAGTCGAATGAAGTATGCGAATCTTGTTTATTAGGCAAGATGACTAAAGCACCCTTTTCCGGCGTGAATGAGAGGGGAAAAGACTTATTGGACATTATACATTCCGATGTGTGTGGTCCGTTTAAGCACATCACAAGAGACAATTCTAGATACTTTGTTACCTTTATAGATGATTATAGTAGGTATGGGTATGTCTACTTGGTTAGACAAAAGTCCGAGACCTTTGAGGTCTTTAAGACTTTCCAAAACGAAGTAGAGAATCAACTGGGCAAGAAGATTAAGATACTTAGATCCGATAGGGGTGGTGTGTATCTTAGTCAAGAGTTTCGTGATCATCTTAAGGGTTGTGGAATTATCTCACAACTTACACCTCCTAGGACGCCACAATTAAATGGTGTCGCCGAGAGGAAGAACCGAACATTGTTAGATATGGTTCGGTCTATGATGAGTCGCACCCAAGTGCCTATTAGCCTTTGGGGTTATGCTCTTGAAACGGCAACAAGAATCCTTAATCTCGTTCCAACGAAGAAGGTCGAGAAAACACCTTTCGAGATGTGGCATGGGAAACCTCCCGTTCTTGCCTATCTAAAGGTTTGGGGTTGTCAAGCCTACGTACAACGTGAGGTAGATGACAAGTTGGAGCCCCGATCCGAAAAGTGTTATTTCATCGGATATCCAGCTGCGGGTATTGGATATATATTCTATAAACCTTCCGAGAACAAGGTATTTGTGTTAGAGATCTGCCCACTGACACACGTATGCCGGTATCACTGCTAATGAAGCGCGAGCCTATTGGGTCACATGCCAAGGATTGATCCTGACAACTTTATGTGGATGGAGAAAGTCAAAGAATCAAAAGTGTTTTGATTCGGGGCTTTACGACCATGAAGGGTGCTCCACGGGTCGTGATGCAGGCTGCCCTAACGATTATTCGACGGCCGCCACGCGTCGTGAGGCCTTTGGGCTTCACGGCCCGTGACGAGGTCGTGAGGGGTCGTGAAGGAGATGCCCTCACAAGTCTTGACCGGGCGGCACAGCTCGTGGAGTTCTAAGTCCCCTCGTGGCGCACTTAGGCTTCTTGACCCGTGAGAGCCCGTGAGGGGTCGTGAAGTGGGTAGCTGTAGTGACAGTTGTGTTTTATTGGACCATTTGATGGTCCAATCAAAACCTATGCTTTATGGCCGGGATTTTGAGCTCAGATGTTGGTCATTGAGGAAAGGAGACTAAGAGTACACAACAAGAACTTTCTCTCTACTACAATTCTCTCTTGGTATCATGTTAGAATGCTACATACACTAAGATGATCTTGCGTGTTCATGTGAGACTTTCATGGTGCAATAGGAGATCTACATGGGCTGTTCCAGATGGTGAAGTCATTCTAGGATGTTCATCTATGGCTCACTAGCATTTGGGGATCAAGCTTCTCTTGGTGTGGACTAGCAATGAAGGAGGAAGCCTTTTGTTTCCTCAAATTCATCCCACCTTTGAAGATCTCGAATTTCAGCCATGGTAAGGAGGTACTTTCTACTCCTTCTTCTTGTTCTTTAGTTGCAATTTGCTTTGTAGTGTGTTCCACCATTGGAACTAGTTGTGGGCTTTATGTGTGCTTTTGTCTTATGTCTTGCATGCTACTTTCTTGTTTGCTTCTGCTGCGTTTGTGCCCACCACGAGTTCCAACAGTGGTATCAGAGCCATCTCTACAAAGAAATTGCACTTTGATGGCTTGAAAACCGAAAATGGACATTCTGTCCAGATGAGCTTCATGGGCCGTGGAGGTTTTGGCTTCACGGGTCGTGAAGCCTACACGAGTGGCTTCATGGGGTGTCGCTCGTGAAAGGTTTTGACTATGTCAGAGTCGTGGAGCTAATGGGCTTCACGGGCCGTGAGGGCCCGTGAAAGTCTCGTGAACAGTGTTTTTATCCTTGTTTTTAAAAGGAAATAAATTTTTGGTTTTAGCACCTTGTGATTCTGTTTTTCCAGAATCTGTCCTTGTTGTTTGGACATTTGAAAAGCCCCGTTTATGTGTCTTGATTCATATATTTATATGTATTGGGTGGTTTTGGCATAAAATTCACACATGCATATACTTATATTGTGTATATATGAATATGTGTTCTCAAAGTGTTTGGGATACTAATGCATATGTACAAGGATTGTTCCTTTTGTGCCTTGAGTGCTTTGCTTGTTTGAACAATCTTAATTGAGATACATTTTGCATGGTTTTGTTGTGGCACACCATGTTTTGTTTGTGGTTGTTGTGTCCGGTAACGCCTTGCCCGTTAGACCTATGTGTTGGTTGTTTGGTTGTTTATTTATGTATTCATTCATTTGGTGACTTTTAGTCACAATGGTTTGTAATAATATTTAATTCGGTTTGTAAATTTATTTATGGCTTGCATGTCATTGCTTTCCTTTGTACTTGTTGTAAGTAGCTTAGAATAGCAATCGCGGCTTGCATGCCGTTTCTTTTCAAATTGTTTGTAATTGTGAAAAGAAGACCGAAGACAACCATCGAGAGTCATGGGAGAGACATCTCGGCTATATTGGATCTGGTGGATCATTTGGAGATGACGGATTCAGTGGGAGCACTTCCGGCGAGGCCATTTGGTTGTGTCCTTAGTTTGGCCTTGCTCTCTCCGTTTGGCTCACGGGGAGGGCGCATAGGGTTTAGGGGCGTGTTACCGGATATTTGCTTTGTGCGTGGTTGTGATTTGTTTTGTTATTTTCTTGCGTGGTTGTTTGGATCTTCGCATGCTAGAAAACTTTTCAAAATAATAAAATCACAAGAGTTGTTAAATTGTTTAACAAACCCCGCGTGCTCACGATTAACAAATAAATATAAATTGGTTTATATTAAAGTGAAAAATGCGTTTTGTCACTTGTTTGTTAATCAACTTGAAAAGAGGTTTTTTAAACCGGAAAGACAAAAGTCCCGTTTTTCTCAAACGTAAATCACACGCCACCCGTAAGATGACACCACCCGAATCTAGTGATGCATGGGATGATTGTCGAGCTAAGCACGAGTTGTTCCATGTGGATCTGTGTGGAAGATGAGTGTGGCGACTTGAAATTATTGGTTGTCGAGCTAAGCACGAGCCAATGATTGTCAAGGTTGTCACCGTGTATCTTGACGGACGATTTACAATTCCAACTTAATACGCCTTGGTAATTGTTGTGCCTATACCGAGTTGACAAAGCGGCTTAACGAGGAATTGGAGTGAGAAGGGATCAAACATGCCAAACCGACGCTATGAGTTTTGATGGATCCCGCAAGTGTCTAAGAGTTGTAATCTCGGATTGCAATTGGTAAAGCGTTTACTGGCCTAAATAACTTCATGAAGTGATCCGCGACAAACCCGTCATGTAGTGAAGTGAAATAAGGTTCTTAGCCCTTGTTAAGATAATTGTTTTTTTTTAAACTAAATGGGTAATTATCGTAACGAGGATTGTATCAAAACTAACTAAAACGTGTATTCTTATATCTTTTATTGGCAAACGTTAACGACACCGCTTCAACTTAAAACTCTGTTCGTTCCTAAAGAAGCTGAGACTCACTAATGTGGACTTCGTGGACTAGGATTGGTTGTTGAGGATTGTCTTCCACCATAAGTCAAAGTTGCACATTTCAGAGAAACCTTTTAGAGCCAAAATGCTACCAACGCGACCTAGACCTCTATATGCATGTAAAAGTGCATCCTGGCCTTGATCGGTTGAACGATGCATGAAGGCGGGAAAATTAGTGTCCATATCCTTGAGTTAGAGAGGTACGTGGACCTAAAGTAGAGGCATGGATTCGCCATAGGGAGGGAGCTTGTGGTGAATGAAAATTCTCCAAAGTCCCTGCCCAAGTGATGTAAATAGTTCATTATGAACTATCACATGCACAATGTGGAGAAGTTCTTGATAAAGCATTATGGCATGTTATGGACTCCTAAGTCCTGCATGGCCAAAGTATGACTCGCCTCACCAACTCCCGCTAACATTATAAAGGAACAAGAAACCGAGAAGAAGAAATTGACCTCAAGTGGAAAGTTTGGTTTTACCAAACCTACCATATATGTGAAGTCAGAGGGCAATGAGATTGCGCCTCAAGATAAGACTCCACAAGAGGTAATTTGCTACTTCTACGGAAAGATTGGAAAATTGGCGCCACCACGCCTGCCCTATGAGCCTGAAAGAGCTAAAATCACTTATGAGTAAGAGAAATTAGCTCCTTGACTTCAGGAACATTCATGATCAAACTCCATTGCTCTTCTACTTCTAAAGGCTAGGTTTTGAACGCTAGCAATAACGCTCACGTTTGTCACAAATTTGTTTGTTACAAAGTGAAGGTGTTAAAAGAGAAGTAGGCGGATGAGGCATGGAGAGTTGGAATTCTAAAAGGGAAACATAGTTTTTCCCCTATTCAGAGGATTGAAAGTTTGTATCTTGCCTTTCCTTCCAGCTATTCTATTACTTTATTGGATGTATGTTTATGCCATGTATGGCTAGAAACGTTATATCTAAACGCCTTTGTTGACGATGGATATTACTTTGACTTTTGAAATTAGTGGTGATTTATTTCAAGTTTATCCAGGTCGTGGCATTTAAAATAAGCTTATGCTTAAGGAGTAATAGAACGATCATAAATGTACTAATAAGTTATCCTTATGTAGAAGTCGATTTAGCTATATAAACAGGACTTGCTTCACCAAGATCCGTGAGGTTTTGGAACTTGGAACCCTTTGACCATTGGTCAAATGTTGAATGCATATCTTGTTTGTTATGCTAGATGACTTAAACATCCTTCACTTGAGTATGTGAGAGGATTGAAAGCTTGTTGGATTTCGTTCACATTTTTAATGTGTTGATCGTTCAAGCAAACAATAAGGAGTAACTTTAGATACCTTGTTACCTTTACCGGTGATGGTAGAAGGGATGGTAAGTCTATTTTAATGGACTAGTTTTGAAACCTTAGAGGTGTTCAAAACTCACCATAACGAGATACATGATAGAGAGGGCAATGCAACTATGATACTTGGATCTAGTTAAGATGCTGAGTACCTTGGTTTTATATATTATGTGACTATCATAAGAATTATGGGATTGTCTCACAATTCATTCCTCTTAAGACACATTGTTACATGTGGTCGTCTAAAGGAGGAACCGGACATTTTGATATGGTCCGACAAGTGATAGGTTACACTTTTATGTCCAAAATTGTTTTGGGTCATTCTCCAAATGGTGGGCAGAAGTTCTAAATCTTATATAAAACAAAGATGGTCATGTAAACGCCTTAGAGGATATGACGAAAAGGAGGATCCTTGTTTATCTATTCCAAAGTCTGGATTGTCTAGCCTACGTTTAGACGTGAGGTGGAGGAACCCAGGATCTAGAGGTATTTACTCCATTAGGTACTCTACTATGACCATGGGATATTTGTCTTGACAAACCTTGTGAGAACTTGTAAGTTACTCAGAGGTAGAGTCTCTTAAGAAATTAATATCCATGGATGCTAGTGAGAGTAAAGTATACCTTGAATGGAAGAACCTGATGTTGACACTAGAATCCAATCAGAAATGATTGAAACTCAGCATGGCAATGCTGGAGAACCTGGCATAAAATCATTACCTCATGGTAGAAGTTGTCATAAGACCAGAAAGATATAACTCGTTATATCCGAGGAAGACAACTTAATGATGATTCATGATGAATGCGTCAACTACCGGAAAGCGTAGTGGGCTTAGAGTCCGCTAGGAGAAAGGAGGAAATGATAAGATGAGATGCTATCCATGACGGATATCCAAGGTTTCGACTTGGTTGATCCTACACCTAGGTGTGAACCCGCGAGGTGTGATTGGTTATTTGAGGAAATAGACCAAACATGGATAAGTTTGTAGACTACTTCAAATACCGACTGGTAGGAATGGTTTCACGATGATTGACCATGAGGAAGGTATCATCTAGAAACATTCACCCGGTGGTTATGTTGAAGTCCACACAGATACTTATTTTATAAGTGCCTTTTAGGCTATATTAGATAGAAGTGAAGAGTACATTCCTTAATAGGAATTTCTGAGGAAATGCTCACAACATTTTCGAGGGTCTTTCACTATCAGTATGTGTCCTAATGAAATCTACAAACCCTAAGTAGTCCACTTGTGGACTTATGTTGCCATCTCAATGTTAGAATCTTTGCGTTGATACGAAAATCATTTGTTTGAGTTTTCAAATAGCAATGGAAGGAGTTAAAGAAATATTGAAATATGTTCTTGTTGATCTATAGTAAGAAGCAACATAGAATAAGTTGTTATTCAAATGCTTGCTTATATACTTCTTAGGATAACTGCCGATCTTTATCGGGGTTCGTGATCCGACTAAATATGGTGTTAATAAGTATGCTTCTCAAAGCATCGCTGACTCTATTGGGATCTTATGAGACAATGAGAGTACGATGGCTTATGAAAGATAACCTTTATCTCAAGCATCTTTGATCTTATTGAGTTTTGATGAATCAATGAAGGTGCGATAGCTTGACAAAAGACCATTATCTCACCAACGCACACTTTTGAGTGATTGGTTGAGGTAGAGATATGGTCATCTTACGAATACACACGGATAGCATGGTGGCGGATCTGTTTTGCTAAAGCCGTAGTTGCAAGATAGTGATGATTGTCATACTAGTGCTTGCAAAGACTTGGCTTGAGTCTGTTTTAGTTGAAATTTTGATATGCTGATTTTGGGAACGTTATGCAACATTGTGCTTCTGCTAGTATCGATTATCAAATGGGGATTTGTTAATACGCGTGTAGCGGGTACTCTCAGTTGCCTTTATTGTGTTCCATCTTAGCATGTTTACCACTTCCCTGAATGTTTTACATTCTAAATGTCCACAGTCAGTCACTCTTCGCCGGAAGGAAGTTTGAACGAAGACTGAGGGAAAGGTTGGTCGTGTATTCAATGGTGATTGGATACAAGAGATGTAACATTTTACCTATACTTGAAAAGAGTTTCAAGTGATTGTATGACCCACACCTAAGTTTACATCATGGTACATGTCAAGAGTAACTCAGGATGATAATATCATTTCGTCCTTAGACCAGAGATACATGTGTTTCCATGACATTGGTCTGCCTTGTTCTGATTGCTTTCAAACTCAGTCCGTAACTGGTTGCTATAAAGGAGGCTTTTGGGCAAAGTATTGCCAATGTAATGGGGCAATGTAGTCAAAGGAATTTGTTCCTCTGCTTAGAGAGATATCCCTGGGCTCCTTGATGATTGGGCGCTGACACCAAAATGCACGGCCGTGCTCATGCTTGCAATGATAGTTGATCAGTTGCAACTTGCATATTTTGGTCACCACCAATCTTGATCGAGAAACATAATCGTGAACGATCGGAGAATTACTTTGTACCATGTCTCGTGTTCACCTGGATATCGCGAACAATAGGATGATTGATCACTTATCTATATGACCTTTTCAAACCCGTTTGGATTGTGATTAGGTACTGCTCAGGGATGACATACCTCATGTTGATTTGGGGGCAGGGATGTCTTGCTAAAGGCCGCTCCCTGTCTGTGATGCATATGGGTACGGTGTGCCATGTGCAAGTGGGAGTTTGTTGGAGATCTGCCCACTGACACACGTATGCCGGTATCACTGCTAATGAAGCGCGAGCCTATTGGGTCACACGCCAAGGATTGATCCAGACAGCTTTATGTGGATGGAGAAAGTCAAAGAATCAAAAGTGTTTTGGTTCGGGGCTTCACGACCGTGAAGGGTGCTCCACGGGTCGTGAAGCAGGCTACCCTAACGATTGTTCGATGGCCGCCACGCGTCGTGAGGCCTTTGGGCGTCACGGCCCGTGACGAGGTCGTGAGGGGTCGTGAAGGAGATGCCCTCACGAGTCTCGACCGGGCGGCACGGCTCGTGGAGTTCTAAGTCCCCTCGTGGCGCACTTAGGCTTCACGACCCGTGAGAGCCTGTGAAGGGTCGTGAAGAGGGTAGCTGCAGTGACAGTTGTGTTTTATTGGACCATTTGATGGTCCAATCAAAACCTATGCTTTATGGCCGGGTTTTTGAGCTCAGATGCTGGTCATTGAGGAAAGGAGACTAAGAGAACACAACAAGAACTTTCTCTCTACTACAATTCTCTCTTGGTATCATGTTAGAATGCTACATACACTAAGATGATCTTGAGTGTTCATGTGAGGCTTTTATGGTGCAAGAGGAGATCTACATAGGCTGTTCCAGATGGTGAAGTCATTCTAGGATGTTCATCTATGGCTCACTAGCATTTGGGGATCAAGCTTCCCTTGGTGTGGACTAGCAATGGACGAGGAAGCCTTTTGTTTCCTCAAATTCATCCCACCTTTGAAGATCTCGAATTCCAGCCATGGTAAGGAGGTACTTTCTACTCCTTCTTCTTGTTCTTTAGTTGCAATTTGCTTTGTAGTGTGTTCCACCATTGGAACTAGTTGTGGGCTTTATGTGTGCTTTTGTTTTATGTCTTGCATGCTACTTTCTTGTTTGCTTCCGCTGCGTTTGTGCCTACCACGAGTTCCAACAATTTGTTGCTCGGAGGGCGGTCTTTTTAGAAAAAGAATTAGTATCCAATCAGCATGGCGGGATTAAGATTGATCTTGAAGAAGTTCAAGAGTCAACGGATGAAAGACCTGATGTTGGCACTAGCCAACAACCCAGTGAGGTTGAGTCTGAGCATGACAATGCGGAGACTAACGTACATCCGTTACCTCCCTGTAGATCCGGTAGAGCTCGCCATGAGCCAGAGAGATATGGATTTCTCATATCTGAGGGCGACGAGTTATTGGTGGATCTTAATGAGCCCACCAACTATCGGGAAGCGGCAGCGGGCCACGAGTCTGCTAAATGGAAGGAGGCAATGGATAACGAGATGCAATCCATGGAGGATAACCAGGTTTGGGAATTGGTTGATCCCACACCCGGTTGTAAACCAATAGGGTGTAAGTGGGTCTTCAAGAAGAAGACCGACATGGATGGAAAAGTAAACACTTTCAAAGCCCGACTGGTGGCTAAAGGTTTCACCCAGACACATGGTGTCGACTATGATGAAACTTTCTCCCCAGTGGCCATGTTGAAATCAATTAGGATACTTTTAGCAATTGCCGCATTTCATGATTATGAAATATGGCAAATGGATGTCAAAACCGCCTTCCTTAATGGGAAGCTCTCCGAAGAGGTGTATATGACGCAGCCTGAGGGTTTTGTGCATCCGAAGCATCCTAATAGAGTGTGTAGATTAAAGAAGTCCATTTATGGATTTAAACAAGCATCTCGTAGTTGGAATCTATGCTTTGATGAGAAAATCAAAGAGTTTGGTTTTTCAAAAAGTGTAGACGAGCCATGTGTATACGTTAGGGCTAGTGGGAGTGCCGTTGTTTTCTTAGTCTTGTATGTGAATGATATCCTACTCATTGGTAAAGATGTTCCAACCTTGCAAAGTGTCAAAATTTGGCTTGGAAAATGCTTTTCAATAAAAGACTTAGGAGAAGCAGCATACATTATGGGTATCAAGATCTATAGAGATAGGTCTAGAAAACTTCTCGGGTTGAGTCAAAGTACATACATTGACAAAGTCTTGAAGCGGTTCAAGATGGAGGACTCCAAGAAAGGAAATCTTCCTATGTCGCATGGAGTGATATTGAGTAAAACTCAATGTCCTAGTTCTCAAGAGGAACTAGAAGTAATGAAGCGAGTACCATATGCTTCGGCCGTGGGCTCGATCATGTACGCCATGTTATGTACCCGTCCGGATGTGTCATGTGCTTTGAGCTTGACTAGTAGATATCAGGAAAACCCGGGGCAAGCCCATTGGGTTGCGGTAAAGAACATTCTTAAGTATCTTAGGAGGACTAAAGAGATGTTCTTGATATTTGGTGGTGAGGAAGAGCTCAAAGTAAAGGGCTACTCTGATGCTAGTTTCCAAACTGATAGGGATGACTGCCGATCACAATCGGGGTTTGTGTTCCTATTGAATGGTGGGGCTATTACTTTGAGAAGTTCAAAGCAAGACACAGTGGCTGATTCTACTACAGAGTCAGAATACATTGCGGCAAGTGAAGCTGCTAAAGAAGCTGTGTGGATAAGGAAGTTCATCCGAGACCTTGGAGTGGTTCCTAGCATATCCGACCCTATTGAGATCTTTTGTGACAATGAGGGTGCGGTAGCCTTGGCGAAGGAACCAAGAGCTCACAAGAGAACGAGGCATATACCTCGTAAGTACCACTTGATTAGAGAGATGGTTGAAAATGGTGAAGTCACTATTAGTAGAGTAACCTCGGAAGGAAATTTGGCTGATCCGTTTACTAAACCATTGTCACAAGCTTCTCATGATTCTCACACTATGGCGATAGGTGTTAGATTTGCTCATGACTTGGTTTAGATTTAGTTTTAATTTATGTTTGGACCATTGTGTATTTGGGAACATTAAGCAATAATATTACTAATGTTTGTTTCGATTTATTTAGTAGAGATCTATATATACGCGTGTTGCGGTCACTCACATTTAGTCTTTATTGTGTTCTATCCTTGTATGTTTAACTTATTCCCTAGATTGTTTTACAATCTTTAAGTCTCCACAATCGGTCGTACTTTGTGGGAAGAAAGTATGAATTAAGATTGAGGTAAAGAATTGGTTTTGATAAAATGTGATTCTTGCCTATACTTGAAAGGGGTTTCAAGTCATTGGAGGACACGCACCCGAGTTTACTTCATGGTTTTAGTCACAAGTAACTTGGGATGGTAATGACATTTCATCCTTAAACTAGAGATACATCTGATCCCAAAGCATAGGTCTGATTTGCTTTGATCGTTTTCTAACGCGGTCCATAGCTGGTTGTTATAAGGGAGATGATTGGGTAGAGTATTGTCTATGTGGTGGGACTATGTAGTTGAAAGGGTATTTGTTCCTCTATGTATAGAGAGAATATCCATGGGCCCCTCGATGACTGAGTGCTGACGTTCATATGCATGGCCGTGCTCAGGTTACATTGATGATGGATCAATGTTAACTTGGTTTGTTGGTCACCACTAATCTAGAATCGAGAAACATAATCGTGAACGATCTGAAGGTTGACTATATTCCATGCCTTATGTTCACATTAGATATCGCAAACAAAGGGATGTACATGTTCATTTATCTTTAGGACAATCATTTTAGGATTGGGGATCTTGTCAAGAGTGGCATACCCTATACTGACTTGGGAGCATAGATGTCTTGCTAGAGGCCGTTCTATGTTTGTGTTATTTTTCGTAGTCATGTCACGTGCAAGTGGAAGTCTGTTGGAATATGCCCGTTGACATGAACGAGTTAATGACACTACCGATGAGGTGTAGGCCTATTGGGTCACACACCAAGTATTGATTCCGGCAACACGATCAAGCAATAGTGAGGTAAAGGCCAAAATGGGTTTTGGCAGGGTGGTACACGGGCCGTGTTCCTGAACACGGACCGTGTCCAGTCCAATGTACACGAGGCGTATTGGCCCAATCCAAGGTCGTGTAGTTTGGGCCTACACGGGCCGTGTAGATGAAAACGGGCCGTGTAGTGCCTGTTAGACACGGGCCGTCTTAGCCCAATTGGGGCCGTGGACTTTGGGCCTACACGGCCATGTAGAACTAAAACGGGCCGTGTACGTTCGCTGTAACAGCAGAATTAACAACCTTAAACACTTGGTTTAATGGGGTTAACTTCTAATAATGATGGTAGACAAAGAGACCACGAGTTATCTGCTCTTGTAGAGGCTTTTGGCTATCACTTGGTCCTTTGGTTTACACTTGAACTCTCTCTCTCTCTTGTTCTTGGTGTTCTTGGTGTTCTTGAACACAACAAGCAAACATACACCTACTTGATTGTTGTTTTGGTGGTCATACATCAACTTGCTAGCACTTGGGAATCAAGAAAGCTTGGGGTGGACTTCATTGGAGGAGTTCTTTGTTGGACTCTAAGCCACTTGACTAGGAAGGTTACTTTGTGTTTTGCACCATTGAGGTATAGCCTTTCTTCTCATCTTGTTTATATATATTTTAGTTGCAACTCCATTGTTAGATTTTGGTCCATGGGAAGTATTCATTGTTTGGCATCGATTTTTGTTATGTACTTTGCTTCCGTTGCTACTTGATTTTGCCAAACGAATACTTTCAAACTTATCCAAATCACATTTGGATTTAGAACCAACATTCATGATTGATCTATTACTTTGCAAGCATACGCTTGTCTCATATATGCCACGACATGGATGTGCTTTAAAATGAAATAAATCATTCTTAAAGCATGAAATAATTCTATTAGAAAAATTAAAATTAAATCCATTGTCAACAAGTGCATAAAATGATAAAATGTTTCTTGCCACGCAGGGCGAATAAGATACATTTAGTACAGTAATAAATAAGCTGGATGGAAAGGTGAGGTCCACGCTCCCTATCTTCTCAACCGGGACAACCGCCTTGTTTCCCATGATGAGATCTAGCTCCCCATCAAACAAGTTCCTACTTCTTCTTAGTACCTGGACATTATTAACTATGTGAGTACCACACCCGGTGTCCAAGACCCAAGCGTTAGAAGTAGAAGTCTTACGGAGTTCAATCATATACATACCGAAGGCGCCTTGTCCCTTGGCGCGAAGCCTCTTGACCTCCTCCGTGTACTTAGGGGAACTACGCCGGTAGTGTCCCTTCGGCTCCGGCGCCGGGAGTGGTTTGGGCTTGGGTGTTGCCACCTTCACCTTCCCCTTTCCCTTACCCTTGGAGCTTGAAGCGGGCGGCTTCCTCTTAGCACCACCCTCATGGATAGCTAGGACGGGTGCGGAGGTCGATGGCTTTGCCTTAGCCATGTTAGACTCGGCGGTCTTCAACATGTCGTGCAACTCCATCAAGGACTTGTCCATGTTATGCATATGGTAGTTCACAATGAACGGACCATATGCTTGAGGCAAAGATTGGAGGATAATATCCGTAGCCAACTCTTTCCCCATTGGAAAACCCAACCTCTCGAGCTGGTCCACGTATTGCTTCATACGAAGCACGTGGGAGCTCACGTTCCCACCCTCCTGCATCCGGCACCCTATAAAGGCCTAGACACACTCGTAGATTTCTTGCCTTGCTTGCTGCTGGAACATTTCCTTTAGCTGCGAGATCATGTCAAACGCACCAACGTCCTCGAATTGCCTTTGCAATTTGGAACTCATGCTCGTCAACATGAGGCAAGTCACCTCATTAGTGTCTTTAAGGCGCTTCTCATAAGCATCCTTAATGGCCCGCATAGCGGTGGTAGCAGGAGCCTCCGGAAGAGGTTCCTCTAGGACGTACAAGTTGCTTTCATGGCGCAAGACAATTCTCAATTGCCTATGCCAATCCATAAAGTTTACGCCTATGAGTTTCTCTTTCTCCAAAAATGGACGGAGTGACATGTGTGTCGCGGTGTTGCTTGTAGATGCCATCTAAAAGAAGGCAAAGCACACAAAAGGTTAGTTCGACATATTTTAATCTTTGTTAAATAATTACCCAATAGTTTAGCACTTTCAAAATTTAACAAGGGCTAAGAACCCAACATAACTTCACTACATGACGGGTTTACCGCGGATCACTTCGTGAAGGTATTTAGGCGGGTAAACGCTTTACCAATTGCAATCCGTGATTACAACTCTTAGGCACTTGCGGGATCCATTGGTACTCATAGCACCGGTTTGGCATGTTTGATCCCTTCCCACACCATTGGTATAGGCATGACAATTATCAAGGCGTATTAAATTGGAATTGCAAATCGTCCAACAAGATACACGATGATGCCCTTGACAACAATTGACTCGTGCTAAGCTCGACAACCAAAGATTTCAAAACGCCACACGCACCTTCCACACAAGTCCACATGGAACAACTCATGCTAAGCTCGACAATTGTCCCATGCTTCATTAGATTCGGGTGGTGTCATCTTTTGGATGGCGTGTGATTTACGTTTTTAAGAAAAACGGGACTTTTGTTTTTCCAGTTAAAAACCTCTTTTCGTTTTGATTAACAAATAAGTGACAAAACGCATTTTTCACCAATTGAACATAAACACTTTATATTCGTTTGTTAATCATGTGAGCAAGCGGGGTTTGTTATCCAATTAAGGAAAACTATATAGTTTTATTATTTTCACAAGATTTTCTAGCATGCGAATATCCTACAACCACGCAAGAAAATAAATAAATAAAACTACACAACCATGCATACAAAACCGATTTGAACCAACCTAAGTGTTCCTCGGTGAGCCAACCGAGGAACTAAGTCTACTAAGGACAAGGAATCCAAGACTTCGTGGCATGCTCCCACTCGATCCCGCGCCTCCTCATCCGAGGTAGCCAAGACGTCTCCCAAGACTCCCGTTGGTGCCTCCGGTCTTCTCTTCTCATTACATACAGAACTTAAAGAGAAATGGCATGCAAGCCACACAATCTATTCTAAGCTAATATACAATTACAAGGAATAAATACTTTGGCGTGCAAGCCACAAATAAATTAATTATTACAAACCGGATTAAATAAATTATTACAAACCAAATGTGGTACAAAACACCAAATGAATGAACAACAAATAAAGCAACCAAACAACCACACAAAGGTCTAGGCTCAAACCGGTGCTCACAAAAACGAAACAACCACAAAGCATGGTGTGCCACACCAAACCATGCACAAAACAATATCCCAATTAAGTTTATTCAAAAACTAAAGGCACAAGAATAAACCTTGTACATATGCATTAGGATTCCAAACACTTTGAAATCCATATTCATATATACACAATTTACATGTATGCATGTGTGCATTTTATGCCAAACCCACCTAATACATACATATATAAGAATTAGGATATTATGGGGCTTAATCTACAAGGCTAAACAGCCTAAAATTATTCTGGAAAACACCAAAATCATATGCCAAAATCCATATCAAATTTTCTTTTTCAAAAAGGCCAAAAACAGCCTGTTTACGATGCCTTCACGAGCTACTGCTCTTCACGGGCCCTCACGGGCCGTGAAGGCAGTATGCTCCACGACTCGTGAAACAGATTAAAAACCTTTCACGACCACCACCCCACGAGACTGGTCGTGTGGCCTTCACGACCCGTGAAGCAAGCTCCACGGCCCGTGAAGACCTTTTGGACAGAATGTCCAAAATCGAAAATATAGATTTTCAAGCCACAAAGGTGCATGCATCTTACAAGTATGGCTCTGATACCACTGTTGGGAATCGATGGGGATCAAAGCACGCAATGGAAGCAACAAAACACACAAAAACAATCCCATGATTTCCCAATGGTGGTGAAAACTTGCAAGAACATACATGCAACCAAAAACAAGCACAAAGAGAAGAAGGGAATCAAAACATACCCTTGAAGACTTTGATTATATTATGGAACAAAAGATAACATGGGATGTTATCTTGAAACAAAAGGCTCCAAGCCCTAATGCAAGTCAACACCAAGAATATCTTCAACCTCTTTGTACTAGCAAACCAAGGACCACCAACACTTGATGAAAATCCTCTAGAACAGCCTTGTAACCACTTGTGCACTTACCACCTTCACTTGATCTTTCTCTGTCTCTCTCTATGGAAGAACTCACAATGTATGTGTAATGCACCAAAATGACCAAGAAGCTTGAATGAGCAAAGAATACCTCTAATATAAGCATTCTCTGTGTTCAAAGAGCCCAGAGTCGGAGCTAAGTGGCACTACTTCATTGGACCAACAAAATGGTCCAACCAAATACAAGTGTCACTTAGAATTTTGCATTCACGACTTCTTCATGGGCTCTCACGGGCCGTGAAGGATAAATGCGCCACGACCGGCAATTAATCTTCCACGAGCCGTGCCTCGTAGTGCAAGAATCGTGAGGGTTGTGCCTTCACGACCTCCTTCACGGGCCGTGTAGAGTCGTGAAGCCCTAGGATTTCACGAACCATGCGGCCCACGACAGGACTCATGGATACGAGCTGCTTCACAACCCGTGGAGCATCCTTCACGGTCGTGAAGCCTTGGTCAACTGGAATTTGACCATTTTGACTCTTTCCTCTTATAGTAGGATGTCGAGATTGAAACTTGGCGTGTCACCCAATAGGCCCGCGCTTCATTGGTAGTGATGCCGGCCTACGTGTGTCAGTAAGCAGATTCCAACAAGAGAGTTGGTCAATTTTGGTGAGAAGGGGAGTAAGGACAGTGGGGTTTGGGATAGATGTAGGGGAGGGTTGGGTTGGGATTTTGAGTGACTCTATGTCTTTGGCAATCTTAGATTATCGAGTTTCTGTTTGGGTTTGGAATGTATTGAAGGTTTGGGTTAAGTTTTCCAGGTTTTGGGTAATTGTTTGGAGAAGGTTAAGGTTTTGGTTTGATGTAGAGGTAGATTGTTGGGATGAGGAAGAGGAAAGTAGAGGTTCTGAAAATTTGGGTAAAGATTGGGTTCCCTCATTTAAGCCTTGGTGTATAAGCTTAAATTCATTGGGAAAGAGGTTTGAGCCCTATACGAATGGTTAGTTTGTACCACTGGCATTGTCATCTGTGCTTTTGTAACAATTGAATTGATAATAGGTGCAAGGAATGTGGATTAAGTGTGGGATGCACTCTGTAATAGGGTCTCCCAGATTGGATCCACATTCTATTGGGAGAATATGGATGGTATAGGCTGACTCATAAGTGGGGTTGACACAGTATGACCTTGGGGTGAGGTCTGTCTTTCAATTAGAACATCCTGTTGGGAGGATGTCTCACATATCTGTTTTAATCCCATTTTTACAGATACATCCTGTTATGAGGATGTCTCAGATATCTGTTTTAATCCCATTTTTACTGATACGTCCTGTTGTCAGGATGCATCCACTAGCTTAGGGTGTGCAACATCTAAGTGCTCCCCCTCAACATGAGGAGGGCTATGTGGTGTTGAGGACAGAGGTATAGATGATACTACTTCAAAGGTCTCAAGATGAGAATCCTCTGTTGAGCTAGTGTATAGGGGGCTACGAGGAGGAGTAGAACTAGTGACCACTGGAGGTTAACTAGAGCTTGGCTTTTGGATTTGTGTTTGGACTGGAGATAAGGATGGGGTTGTTGGTATATGCCCGCTGACACACACGAGTTAATAGCACTGTTGATGAGGTATAGGCCTATTGGGTCACACACCAAGTATTGATTCCGGAAACACGATCAAGCAAGAGAGAGAAAATACCAAAATGGGTTTTGGCATGATGGGGCACGACCATGCCATGTGAGGCACGGGCCGTGTCTAATCAACAAGCACAGGGTGTACCCACCTTGGGCTAGACCGTGGTCTTTTGCACCGGCACGGTCGTGCCATATATGGCACGGGCGTGCCCGTACGTTGTAACTACAGAATTAGAGGTCTTTTGAATAGCTTTTTGGAGTGTAAAACATTTTTTTGACACAACATTCTCTCTAGTCTTGTATGCACATTTGGTTATCAAGTTTGATGCAACAAAGTGTACAATTTAAGTTTTGATCTTGTTGTTTTGGTGTTTACATCAACATACTAGCATTTGGGAATCAAGTGTGCTTGGGGTGGACTACACTGGAGGAATTCTCTTGTTGAATTCTACATACTTGACAAGAAGAAGTTGATATTGTGATCTTGCTTAAAGGTATAACAAGTTCTTCCTTCTTATTCCTTTGTTTTAGTTGCTAAACCATGGCTAGAGTTTTGTCCATTGGGATGTGTTTGTTTGGTTAGTTTTGAAAATTTTGAATTATATCATGATTCCGCATTACTCCTGAAAAGCCAAACAAATACCTTCTGTGGTATCAGAGTCATCTCTAACGTGGCTTTGCACTAACAAGTCAAGAAATGATAATCCCTTAATTGTTCAAGTATCAAGCTAATCTTCAATTGCATGTGTAGAACTATGAAAGAATACTAATTACACCTTGATTAACACATAGTTCATATCATTGATTATAGCAATTGATACATGATTAGCCTTAATCATAGACTTATATACTCCATTAGTATATTTACAATTAAGACCCTCTAGTTTTTAATTAATACAAACTTTACTCAAAATGTAATCTTTTATTCTATACAATTAATAAACCTAACAATCTCCCCTTTTGAATCATGCAGATATTCTTTTCCGGTTAATATTCTTTTGAAGCTTTGGGGAATCTTCAAACCTTTACTTGATGTCTTCAAAAATGACTTCTCATCTTCAAATAGAGACTCTTCATTTTGAGAATAGTATTCACTTCAACATCTTTATGAGAACTTGAAACTTGATAGTATACAATGACATCTTTTCTCTTCAAACTCCTCGTTTGCATTAGTAACCTTAGGCTTTTCAACCTTTGGTTGTATTATCAATTTAATATGTAGTGATTTTCATCTTTTCCCAATCTTCAACCTATTCTTTCCGATCTTCAGCTCTCTTGTCTTCAAATAAGCTTTGGTTTTGTATGAAGAATATTTTGTTCTCTCCCCCCTTGAATGTAGCTCTTGATCTTGTTTATCCTGATCATAATGTCTTGATCACACAATTATCTTTTCTTTTGAATCTCTTGATCTTTTTAAAATTTGATAGATATCTCTTTTCTTTGCCCCCCCTTGACTTGACATATATTGATTTTTCAGAATTAAACTTTTCTTTGTCTCCCTCTCAAACATGAATCTGGTCTTCAACTCATCATCATCTTCAACTTAGTAAGAATCAGCTAATATTTTTGTTTCCTTCTTTCAAGATCAACTAAATATCAATTTCTTTAAACTTTCTCCCCCTCATAATGATCAGGATTCTTCATGAACATCATGCAATTGTAATTGACATTCAACTTGATTTGTGCATGAATACTACAACATTTATAGATTAGAATCCTCCTCATGACATTCAGTTGAATTTATCAAATATGTATCTCTTTGAAATTGTGATCACAATGATATTACAATGAAAGTACTCGAGACAGTCTTTAGGGAACCATCTCAAAGTTCCCATTGGGAAATGTTAACACCGAGATCACATAGATTGCTCGTTAACACAACAGTTTGAATAAACTGTGTGACCCACATTCAGAACTGTCATAGCGTTGATTCTGGTAGGATTTCCATCTAATCATCGTGTATATCACAAAGATATCACTTCAAGATGTTCCGGTATCAGTTACGAAAACTGCATACTTATGATAATTCCAACATGTGTCCTAAGAATTGAATTTAATATTGCAATTAGCTCTTGACTCAATATGTGCATGAACGAAGTCGGGGACCCGAGTAGTTGTCTTCTTCGCTTCAATATTAGCAATATCCGAGTGAGATGTCAAAAGAAATGTGCTAATTCTCCATGTGAAGTTGAAACAATCATCTTTTAAGAGATAATTGAGTAGCTGGGTGGGGTTAGTGCATTGCATCACTGGGTTCATGATGTTTTCTTCAATACCAAATTTCAACACATAAAATCTAGTAGTATATGTGGTTACCCATATTGACACTGTTTAATTAGGATCTTTCTTTTCTTTTAATCCTATCTCTCACCCTCAACTCTCTAATTTTTTTTTCAACTTCTCTCTCAAACTCTCGTCCCAAAATGAGTGTTTATATCTCCGCTGGATACAAATGGACACTGGTTATCTATTCAAATGATTAGGTGCAATCATATTGATGTCAACAAGTTTGATTGAGCAATCAAGGAATATGAACAATCTAAGAATTTTAAAGCAGGAAATGACAAAATGATTTGACATGTATGCCAAAATTGATTTGTTGATCATATGCACCCCCATCTCCTGTTCCATCCCTCTCATTTTCATTTTATCTCTGCCCACCAATCAGTATCACATGATAACTGATTTTGCTCACCTATTTGACCTATTAAACCCTTACTTTGTTTTTTTCCTTTTTTAAAACATAAGGTGAACTCCTGGGGAAGGTCCTTCCGGTTCTGGATTAACCATAGGAGTAGAATTATCCTACACTCCCTCACTCTTTGGTGCCTTATTGATCACTTGAAAAGTATGTGTCACATAAAAAATGATTGACACAAGAATGAACGGTTTCCATAATGAATGGAATATTCGACAATAAAGGAAGGATTCCAGAATTATTATCGGGAAAGAATTCAAGAAATGAAAGATGAGCCTTCAGAAGATCAACAATCAAATGAATCAAGAAAGACATCAGAATGAATCGACGAATGAATTCCTTCTCGATGGAAAAACGATAAAATTTGAAAATTGAAATCTTTTTGAATTTTAAATTTTGTATTGTTTTTGAAATTTTCATTTTTAAAATAAAATCTCCCTAAGTAGACACATTTGAATTCGAAAATGATTTTTCATCAACCAGGTTAGAAAAAAATTGTTTCCCCTACAAGAATGCACAAAAATAGTTTTCATTTTAAAACAATATTGCAATCTTGTAGGTTCTCGACAAAAATGATTTGACTGTCAACGAATCGATGTCATTCTTGCTCCCCCTGCAAATAATGAACCATTATCACACAAGTTATATCAAGGAAAGATAAACTAAAAACATTAAGTTTCTCAGATCATTAGACTCGAGCTAATGCTGAACACAAGGACATGTTAAATAATAGACTGCAGGGAACACTCTTCTTTCTTCAAGTCAGGATGTTGAACTTGTTAGCATACTAAACACAATGTGCTTTTCAACGCATTCTGAATGATCTTCATTGTGTTCCAACAATGTCTTTGACTTGATTTGAAAAACAGATTAAGCACATTTTGGTACCCATTTGAGATTGGGTCCAGCTATGCTAGGTTTATGAACCTTTTTATGCATTGGGCCTTTGTGCCATTTGGGAATACCATTTTGAACAACAAATTTATAATTTGTTCTTGAAGTTTTACAAATCTTCTCTTTTGAAACTCTGATTAAGTGCTTGACTGAGTATATCACAAAAGGATATTTGACATCAGTTTTGAGCACAAAATTTCAATTATTCTTTGCTTTAGAAAAGAATTTTGTATTTACATGTTTAAACGAATGATATTGCATATCAGCATGATTGTCCTTACCAGAATGATGTTGTTTATGCATTCTTCTCTGTGGTACATCATTCGACTTAAAACCATCATTGATGACATTCTTCATTCGAGACTCAAATGCTCTAGGTTTAGTTTCTGAAGATGTCCTGGTAGGTATTGCATTGGATGAGAATTCATCAGTTATGACATTTTTTATACGAAATTCTGATGATGAAAAAGATGCATTTGAATGCACATGATTGATTGAACCACATGGTGAATTAAAGATTCAGGTTTCTGTAGTTGTCTTCTTTTCAGTCCAGAATGATGATATCTTTACAAACATGTCACCTAGATTCATCTTTGGAATCCAAGCTTGTTTAGTCTTTGGTAAAGAATCATTTGAGCTTACTGAAAATTCAGAATCAATATAACTTGAATAAGATGCATTCTGTTGACTTCTGAATTCAGCTTCTTTTGGCTTTGGAGAAGAAGTAGTTACTTTGGGAGTAGAAGCATCAATGAAATCGTCATCTGATTTTCTACTTTCAGCATCTGCAACAGAAAAATAAGAGTCAGTATCGCTACCACAATGTGTTTCTGAATCAAAATTGATATTGTTAGCGGAAGTCTTGGTGGATTCAGAAGATTTTTCAGCAAGAAGCATTGCGAACTTGAGTTTAGCCAAAAACTATAGTCTCTCTTTCTCTAATGTTTTCTTCTCTGTGTCCAGAGTCTTCTGACGCTCAGATAATTTATTTTTTAGAACTGAGCTAGGAATATATAGTTTAGAAGAAGCAAGAAGTTGTTGCTCAAGTCCTGGGACTTTTATTTGCAATTCAGCCTTTTCAATACCTAAACTCGCTATCAGCTTATCATCATTCTGCAACATCCTTTCAAAATCTTGACTATCAACAGAAAATTCAGATATGAGGTCTTTAAACTTGACATTCTCTTCTTTAAGATCATTTGCTCTCTTCTTTATCTGGTTTGTATCTGCTTCCTTCTTCTCAACTTCAACTTTATACTCTTGACATTTTTTTTCCAAAAGTTGAAGTTCCTCAGACACTATAGACATTTGCTCTTTGAACTTGTCACTCTCTTCTGACAAAATCTCTGCTTTCTTTTTCTCCACTTCAGAATGTACTTCAAGTTGTGAGTTTTTCTCCACAAACTTGTTTCTTTCTTCTTTCAACATTTTCTTTTAACTTTCCAAACTCTTTTCTAGGTCTAATACCTTTGTTTCTTTCTGCAACTCAACTTTTTCAACTAGTAGCCGTTGCTCAAGTAGTTTCAAATTATCATGCAATTCAGCTTTTTCAACTTGTAATTCACTTGCTCTTTTCTTTTCAAATTCAACTTGTTCTTTTAGTAATGAACTTTCTCCACTCAGAATTTGCATCTGTTTCTCCTTTTTTTATTATATCATCTAATTTACGTTCAATCCTTAAATCATAAATTTGATTGCTCCGTCTCAATTTGTGAATCTCTTTGTTCAGTGAAGAAATCTTCTCTTTGAGCTGGATATTCTCATTAACCAATCCTTCTACTTTCTTTTTCTCAAAATTTACTTCAACTTGTGGAATCTTCGTTGACATCTTGATATTTATCTTGATACATGAAAAATATACGATCGTATATCAATGATTTGATTTGATCAAAAATTTAATCAATAATAATGATTTGATCAATTAAGAATGAGTTGGTAGAGATCAACAATGATTAAAAGTGTACTAGGAGAATCAATTAAAGTGACAATGATAAAAATATCCGATTCTAATTCAGTCACAACGACGACGGGGTCCAAGGGGCAGAGCCCCTGGTTGGGATTTGAAGCAATAGGATTTCCAATTTGAAAGTGTCGGTTTTACACATCGGATTTCCAAGATCATCGGATTTTGAAAATTCTCGGATTTCCACTTAGGTCGGATTTTCAAATTGTCGGAATTTGAAACAATCAGATTTCCAATTTTCTCGGATTTCAAGCTCTCGGATTTTTGAATTCTCGGATTTAGTGGTATACGGATTTGTGATTATCCGATTTGAAAGTACCAGATTTACCTTCTACCGGATTTGAAAGTGTCGGATTTGGGCGGATTTGGACGGATTTTCAATTTTCTTATCATTTTCTCCATAGCAATTTTAAATGGCTCAAAATTTGGTTGAAAATACAAAATTTGAATTTTCTTGCATTTTTGACCCCAGCCAAGGGTTGCCACCCCTTGGACCCTGGTATCAGGGGCGCTGCCAGCGAACCCCCGTCGTCTTTGTGACTGAGTTAGAATCGGATCTTCTCAACTCATAGTCATTTTAATTGATTCTCCTACTACACTTTTAATCATTGTTGTTGATTAAAATCTTGATCAAATCAAATCATTCCTAAACGATCGTATATTTTTTCAGGTATCAAGATAAATATCAAGATGTCAACAAATTTTAGCACAACAGATTCAATTGAACAAGAGTTTGACAAATGGAGAAAGAACAAATATCACTTAAGTGAAAATGAATTATTTCTCTTGCTTAGATTAAGAAAAATGTTTTACATTCATAAACCTTGGTATAATGCTTGTTTTGAGAAAGGTGATTTAATTGTAAAGCTACAAAATGAAAATTTAGCTCTTGTTAATGAAAATGCCAAATTGATTATCAAACTTCAAGTGTGTGAAATGGAGATTCCACAAGTTGAAGTAAATTTTGAGAAAAAGAAGGCAGAAGGATTGGTTAATGAGAATATCCAGCTCAAAGAGAAGATTTCTTCACTGAACAAAGAGATTCACAAATTGGCACGGAGCAATCAAATTTATGATTTAAGGATTGAACGTAAATCAGATGATATAATCAAAAAGGAGAAACAGAAGTAAATTCTGAGTGGAGAAAGGTCATTACTAAAAGTTGAGTTGCAGAAAGAAACAAAGGTATTAGATCTATAAAAGAGTTTGGAAAGTGAAAAGAAAATGTTTGAAGAAGAAATAAGCAAGTTTGTGGAGAAAATCTCACAACTTGAAGTACATTCTGATGTGGAGAAAAAGAAAGCAGAGATTTTGTCAGAAGAGAGTGACAAGTTCAAAGAGCAAATGTCTAGAGTGTCTGAGGAACTTCAACTTTTGGAAAAGAAATGTCAAGAGTATAAAGTTGAAGTTAAGAGAAGGGAAGCACATACAAAACAGGTAAAGAAGAGAGCAAATGATGTGAAAGAAGAGAATGTCAAGTTTAAAGACCTCATATCTAAATTTTCTGTTGAACATCGAGATTTTCAAAGGATGTTGTAGAATGATGATAAGTTGATAGCGAGTTTAGGTATTGAAAAGGCTGAATTGCAAAGAAAAGTCACAGGACTTGAGCAACAACTTCTTACTTCTTCTAAACTATATATTCCCAACTCAGTTCTAAAAAACAAATTATCAGAGCTTCAGAAGACTCTGGACACAGAAAAGAAAACATTGGAGAAAGAGAGACTACAGTTTTTGGCTAAACTCAAGTTCGCAATGCTTCTTGCTGAAAAAGCTTCTAAATCTACCAAGACTTCCGCTGAAAATATCAATTTTGATTTAGAAACACATTGGGGTAGCGATTTCATTGATGTTTCTACTCTCAAAGCAACTACTTCTTCTCAAAAGCCAAAAGAAACTGAATTCAGAAGTCAACAGAATGCATCTTATTCAAGTTATATTGATTCTGAATTTTCAGTAAGCTCAAATGATTTTTTACCAAAGACTAAACAAGCTTAGATTCTAAAGAAGAATCTAGGTGACATGTTTGTAAAGATATCATCATTCTGGACTAAAAAGAAGACAACCACACAAACTTTAATCTTTAATTCACCATGTGGTTCAATCAATCATGTGCATTCAAATGCATGTTGTAAGTCCAATGTTGTACCACAAAGAAGAATGAAGAATGTCATCAATGATGGTTTTAAGTCCAATGATGTACCACAAAGAAGAATGCATAGACAACATTATTCTGGTAAGGACAATCATGCTGATATGCAATATCATTCGTTTAAGCATCTAAATACCAAATTCTTTTCTAAAGCAAAGCATAATGGAAATTGTATGCTAAAAACTGATGTCAAATATCCTTTTGTGATATACTCAGTCAAACACTTAATCAGACTCTCAAAAGAGAAGATTTGTAAAACTTCAAGAACAAATCATAAATTTGTTGTTCAAAATGGTATTCCTCAATGGCACACAGGCCCAATGCATAGAAAGGTTCATAAACCTAACATAGCTGGACCGACCTTCAAGTGGGTAGCAAAATGTGCTTAATCTGTTTTACACATCAAGTCACAGGCATTGTTTGAATACAATGAAGATCATTCAGAATGCGTTGAAAAGCACATTGTGTTCAGTATGCTAACAAGTTCAACATCCTGACTTGAAGAAAGAAGATTGAAATTTTCGTTCCAGTATATAACTTGTGTGATAATGGTTCATTATTTGCAGGAGGAGCAAGAATGACATCGATTCTTTGACAGTCAAATCATTTTCGTTGAAAACCTACAAGATTGAAATTTTGTTCTAAAATGAGAATTATTTTTGTGCATTCTTGTAGGGGGAACAATAATTGATACCTTTAATTAGAGAATTTTTTTTCTAACCTAGTTAATGAAAAATCTACTTAGGGAGATTTTATTTTAAAAATGAAAATTTAAAAAACAATACAAAATTTTAAAATTCAAAAAGATTTTCAATTTTCAAATTTTATCGTTTTCCCATCGAGAAGGCATTCGTTCGTTGATTCATTCTGATGTCTTTCTTGATTCATTTGATTGTTGATCTTCTAAGCGCTCAACTTTCATTTCTTGAATTCTATCCCGATAATAATTCTGGAAATCCTTCCATTAATGTCGAATATTCTATTCATTATGGAAACCGTTTATTGAATTCTTGTGTCAATCATTTTTTTGTGGTACATACTTTTCAAGTGATCAATAAGGCACCAAAGAGTGAGGGAGTGTAGGATAATTCTACTCCTATGGTCAATCTAGAATCGGAAGGACCTGCCCCAGGAGTTCACCTTATGCTTTAAAAAACAAAGTAAGGGTTTAATAGGTCAAATAGGTGAGCAGAATCAGTTATCACGTGATATTGATTGGTGGGCAGAGATAAAATTAAAATGAGAGGGGTGGAACAGGAGATGGGGGTGCGTATGATCAACAAATCAATTTCGGCATACATGTCAATTCATTTTGTCATTTCCTGCTTCAAAATTCTTTGATTTTTCATATTCTTTGATTGCTCAAATCATTCTTGACAATCTTTCTTAACTGAATATTTCGTGAAAATCATTGTTGTTGACATCAACATGATTGCTCCTAATCATTTGAACAGATAACCAGTGTCCATTTGTATCCAACGGAGATATAAACACTCATTTTGGGAAGCGAGTTGGAGGGAGAAGTTGAAAAAAAATTTTGAGAGATGAGGGTGAAAGATAGGATCAAAAGAAAAGAAAGATCATCTCTAAACAGTGTCAATCTGGGTAACCACATATACTATTAGATTTCATGTGTTGAGATTCGGTATTGAAGAAGACATCATGAACCTAGTGATGCAATGCACTAACCCCACCCAGCTACTCAATTGTCTCTTAAAAGATTATTGTTTCAACTTCACACGGAGAATTAACACATCTATTGACATCTCACTCGGAGATTGTTAATATTGAAGCAAAGAGGACAGCTGCTCCGGTCCCCGATTTCTTTCATGCACATATTGAGTCTAGAGCTAATTGCAATATTAAATTCAATTCTTAAGACACATGTTCGAATTATCATAAGTATCCAGTTTTCTTAACTGATACCGGAACATCTTGAAGTGATATCTTTGTGATATACATGATGATTAGATGGAAATCCTACCAGAATCAACCTTATGCCAGTTTTCAACGTAGGTCACACAGTTTATTCAAACTGTTGTGTTAACGAGCAATCTATATGACCTCGGTGTTAGCATTTCCCAATGGGAACTTTGAGATGGTGACCTAAAGACTGTCTCGGATACTTTCATTGTAATATCATTGTGGTCACAATGTCGAAGAGATACATATTTGATAAATTTAACTGAATGTCATGAGGTGGATTCTAAGCTATAAATGTTGAAGTATTCATGCTCAAATCAAGCTGAATGTCAATTACAATTGCATGATGTTCATGAAGAATATTAATCATCATGAGGGGGAGAAAGTTTAAAGAAATTAAAATTCAGTTTATTTTGAAAGAAGGAAACAAAAATATTTGTTGATTCTTACTTCTTAAAGCTCATCATAATTATGCAGCTAAAGAAGACCAGATTCATGTGTTGAGAGGGAGACAACGAAAAGTTTAATTCTGAAAAATTAATATATGTCAAGTCAATGGGGAGCAAAGAAAAGACATATCTATCAAATTTAAAAAAAATCAAGAGATTCAAAAGAAAAGATAATTGTGTGATCAAGACATTATGATCAGGATTAACAAGATCAAGAGCTACATTCAAGGGGGAGAGAACAAAATATTTCTCATGCAAAAGCAAAGCTTATTTGAAGACAAGAGAGCTCAAGATCAGAAAGAATAGGTTGAAGATTGGGAAAAGCTAAAAATCACTACATGTTAAATTGATTATACAACCAAAGGTTGGAAAGCGTAAGGTTACCAATACAAAAGAGGAGATTGAAGAGAAAATATCTGATTGTATGCTATCAAGTTTCAAGTTCTCATCAAGATGTTGAAGTGAATAATATTCTCGAAATGAAAAGTCTCTATTTTATACAATTAATAAACTTAACAAGCTTTTGGAGCAAACTTCTGCAATTGATCCTTTTGATTGAGGATGAAGCATTGACATCAAAAAATATGCAGAAAGCTAATGCTTGGCTTCCTTCCCTTGAGAACTTCATATGGTGTTTTGTTGTGCCTCTTGATAATAAGGGATCTGTTCTGTGTGAAACATGCACAACTTACAGCCTCAGTCCCGAAATTAAAAGGTAACCCACTTTCACACAACATAGTTCTTGCAGCTTTAATCAATGCTCTATTTCTTCTTTCAGCTACACCATTCTGTTGTGGGGTTCTTGGAGTAGAGAAGTTTTGAGATATCCCTTTCTCATCACAGAAAGATTACAGACTTTGATTTTTGAATTCAGTTCCATGATCACTTCTAAGACTCCTCACCAGATTGCCATTCAACATTTCCATCTTTTTGACAAAGCAAATGATTTCTTCAGCAGTCTCACTCTTTGCTTTAAGAAAGAAAACCCAAGTGTATCTTGAGAATTCATCAACCAATACAAGAGCATACGTACTTCCCCCAATACTAGCAGTTAACATATAGAAAGGTTTTGTAATGGAGAAGGCCTGCTTAGATGGAAATGCTGTCTTATGCTGCTTTCCCTTCTTGCAAGCAGTGCAAGGTTTAGGCTTAAGATAAGTCAGAGAAGGTAGTCCCGACACTAGTTCACCCTTGCACAACTTGTTGATATTTTTGAAATTAAGGTGGGAAATCCTCTTGTGCCACTGCCAATTTGTATCCTCATTATTTTTGGAGTACAAACATGTTTCCTTTGAATGGTCAGCAAAGGACATGTCAAGAGTATACACATCCTTGGTTCTCTTGGCACTTAACATTGTATTACCTTCTTTATTTATTATGCAGCCTCCTGTCTTTGTGAAGTGGACTTCATTTTCTCCATCACACAATTGACTTATGTTTATGAGATTGTAATTCAGCCCTTTTGTTGGAATCTGCCAACCGAGACACGTAGGGATCGAGTGGGAGCACGCCACCAAGTCTTAGATTGTTTGTCCTTAGTAGACTTAGTTCCCCGGTGGCTCACCGGGGAACACATAGGTTGGCTCAAATAGGTTTTGTTTGCGTGGTTGTGTAGTTTTATTTATTTTCTTGCGTGGTTGTCGGATTTTCGCATGCTAGAAAATCTTTTGAAAATAATAAAACTATATAGTTTTCCTTAATTGGTTAACAAACCCTGCTCGCTCACATGATTAACAAACGAATATAAAGTGTTTATGTTCAAATGGTGAAAAATGCATTTTGTCACTTATTTGTTAATCAAAACGAAAAGAGGTTTTTAACCGGAAAAACAAAAGTCGCGTTTTTCTTAAAAACGTAAATCACACGCCATCCAAAAGATGACACCACCCGAATCTAATGAAGCATGGGACAATTGTCGAGCTTAGCACGAGTTGTTCCATGTGGACTTGTGTGGAAGGTGCGTGTGGCGTCTTCAAATTTTGGTTGTCGAGCATAGCATGAGCCAATGATTGTCAAGGGCGTCATCGTGTATCTTGTTGGACGATTTCAATTCCAATTTAATATGCCTTGATAATTATCGTGCCTATACCGAGTTATCAAAGCGACTTATTGAGGAATCGGTGTGGGAAGGGATCAAACATGCCAAACCGGTGCTATGAGTACCGATGGATCCCGCAAGTGCCTTAGAGTTGTAATCATGAATTGCAATTGTTAAAGCCTTTACCGGCCTAAATACCTTAACGAAGTGATCCGCGGTAAACCCGTCATGTAGTGAAGTTATGTTGGGTTCTTAGCCCTAGTTAAATTTAAGTGTTAAACTATTGGGTAATTATTTAACAAGGATTAAAATATGTCGAACTAACCTTTTTGTGTGCTTTGCCTTCTTTTAGATGGCATCTACCAGCAACACCGCGACGCACATGTCACTCCGTCCATTTTTGGAGAAAGAGAAACTCATAGGCGTAAACTTTATGGATTGCCATAGGCAATTGGGAATTGTCTTCCGTCCTAGAGGAACCTCTTCCGGAGGCTCCTGCTACCACTGCTACGCGGGCCATTAAGGATGCTTATGAGAAGCGCCTTAAAGACACCAATGAGGTGACTTGCCTCATGTTAACGACCATGAGTTCCGAGTTGCAAAGGAAAATCGAGGACGTTGCTGCGTTTGACATGATCTCGCAGCTAAAGGAAATGTTCCAGCAGCAAGCGAGGCAAGAAGTCTACGAGTGTGTCAAGGCCTTTATAGGGTGCCGGATGCAGGAAGGCGTGAACGTGAGCTCCCACGTGCTTCGTATGAAGCAATACGTGGACCAGCTCGAGAGGTTGGGCTTTCCAATGGGGAAAGAGTTGGCTACGGATATTATCCTCCAATTGTTGCCTCAAGCATATGGTCCGTTCATTGTGAACTACCATATGCATAATATGGACAAGTCCTTGATGGAGTTGCACGACATGTTGAAAACCGACGAGTCTAACATGGCCAAGGCAAAGCCATCAACCTCCGCACCCGTCCTAGCCATCCATGAGGGTGGTGCTAAGAGGAAGAGGCCCGCTTCAAGCTCCAAGCTCTAAGTACACGGAAGAGCTTAAGAGGCTACGCGCCAAAGGGACAAGGCACTTCCGGTATGCATATGATTGAACTCCATAACACTTCTACTTCTAACGCTTGGGTCATGGACACCGGGTGTGGTACTCACATAGTTAATAATGTGTAGGTACTAAGCAAAAGTAGGGACTTGGTTGATGGGGAGCTGGATCTCATCATGGGAAACAAGGCGGTTGTCCCGGTTGAGAAGATAGGGAGCGTGGACCTTGCCTTTCCATCCGGCTTATTTATTACTTTATTAAATGTATCTTATTCGCCCTGCGTGGCAAGAAACATTTTATCATTTTATGCACTTGTTGACGATGGATTTAATTTTAATTTCTCTAATGGAATTATTTCATGCTTTAAGAATGATTTATTTTATTTTAAAGTACATCCATTTCATGGCATATATGAGACAAGCGTATGCTTGCAAAGTAATAGATCAATCATGAATGTTGGTTTTAAATCCAAATTTGATTTGGATAAGTTATCTTTATGGCATGGTCGTTTGGGCTACATAAACAAGAAACACATCACCAAGCTCCAAGCGGATGGGATCTTGGAATCATTTGACCATGGGTCGGATGATGTATGTGAATCTTGCTTATTGGGCAAAATGACCAAAGCACCCTTCACCGGCGTTTGTGAGAGGGGCAAAGACTTGTTGGATATCGTTCACACGGATGTGTGTGGTCCGTTCAAGCATGTCACTAGGGATAACTTAAGGTACTTCGTAACCTTAACTGATGATTTTAGTAGGTATGTGTATGTCTACTTGGTGAGACAAAAGTCGGAAACCTTTGAGGTTTTCAAGACTTTCAAAAACGAAGTTGAGAACCAATTGGGTAAACGAATTAAGATGCTCAGATCGGATCGTGGTGGTGAGTATCTAAGTTCAGAATTCCGTGACTATCTAAAAGATTGTGGAATTGTTTCGCCGGTGTATGATGAGTCGTACGAATGTACCTATTAGCTTTTGGGGCTATGCATTAGAAATTGTTGTTAGAATCCTTAACCTCGTACCAACTAAGAAGGTCAAGAAGACACCCTTTGAGATGTGGCATGGAAAGGTTCCATCGCTTTCATATCTAAAGGTTTGGGGGTTGTCCTGCCTACGTGAGACGTGAGGTGGAGGACAAATTGGAACCCCGAGCCGAGAGGTGTTTGTTCATTGGATATCCTACCAGGTCTATGGGATATTTGTTTTACAAACCGTCCGAGAACAAGGTATTTCTTGCTCGGAGGGCCGTCTTCCCTGAAAGGTTGGAGAAAGGTTGATCTTGAAGAAATTCTCAACACGGCGCTGTTGGAGAACCTGACACAGATCCTTTACCTCTTTGAAGATCAGGTAGGAGTCACAATGAGCCAGAGAGATATGGGTTTCTCATGTCTGAGGACTGTGACCTAGTGGTGGATCATGATGAACCATCATCTTATCAGGACGCCGTGGTGGGCCCTGAGTCCGCTAGGTGGAAAGACGCAATGGAGTCCGAGATGTAATCTATATCGGATAACTAAGTCTGGGATTTGGTTGATCCGGTACCCGGGTGTAGACCCGTAGGGTGGAAATGGGTCATTAAGAAAAAGACCGGCATAGATGGAGAGGTAGACACCTTCAAAGCCCGACTAGTGGCTAAGGGTTTCACGCAAACTCCTGGTGTAGACTATGATGAAAACTTTTCCCCGGTGGCTATGTTGAAGTCTATCTGGATGTAAAAACTTTGTTCCTTAATGGGACACTTAGCGAGGAAGTCTATATGACTTAACCCGAGGGTTTTTTACAAGCCAAGCATCCGGATAAGGTCTGCAAGCTTAAGAAGTCCATTTATGGACTTAAGCAAGCATCGCGCAGCTGGAACCTGTGCTTTGATGAGAAAGTCAAAGAGTTTGGCTTTTCGAAAAGCAAGGATGAGCCATGCGTATATGTCAGGGCTAGTGGGAGCGTAGTCGTATTCTTAGTCTTGTATGTAGATGACATACTCCTTATTGGGAACGATGTCCCGACCCTTCAAGGTGTAAAAACCTGGTTAGGAAATTGTTTTTCAATGAAGGATCTAGGAGATGCGACTTATATTCTTGGGATCAAAATCTATAGAGATAGATCCAAGAGGCTTATTGGGCTTAGCCAAAGTACATATGTTGACAAAGTCCTAAAGAGATTTAGGATGGAAGACTCCAAGAAGGGGTTCATTCTTATGTCACATGGTTTGGTGTTGAGTAAGACTCAATCCCCTATTTCCCCAGAGGAACGGGAAGTAATAAAGGGAGTGCCATATGCTTTGGCTGTGGGCTCGATCATGTACATCATACTATGTACGAGGCCTGATGTATCGTGTGCCTTGAGCATGATGAGTAGATATCAAGCCAACCCTGGCAAAGCTCATTGGATGGCGGTGAAGAGCATTCTCAAGTATCTTCGGAGGACTAAGGAGATGTTCTTAGAGTACCGAGGTGAGGAACAGCTTAGAGTAAAGGGTTACTCTGACGCAAGCTTCCAAACCGATAGGGATGACTGTCGATCACAATCGGGGTTCGTGTTCCTATTAAATGGCGGTGCTATATCCTGGAGGAGCTCCAAGCAAGACACCGTGGCCGATTCCACTACCGAGTTGGAATACATTGTGGCCAGTGAAGCTGCTAAGGAGGCTGTATGGATGAGGAAATTTCTGCTTGATCTGGGAGTGGTTCCAAGCATCAGCGACCCTGTTGAGATCTTCTGTGATGACGAGGGTGTCGTTGCTTTAGCAAAGGAACCGACGTCTCATCGACGAACGAGGCATATTCCGCGGAAATATCATTTTATCCGGGACGTGGTCGAGAACGGAGACATCGTCATCAGCAAAGTACACACGGATAGCAATTTGGCGGATACGTTCACTAAACCGTTGTTACAAGCTAAGCACGATGCCCACACATGAGCTATTGGGATTTGATTTGCTAGTGACTTGGTTTGAGTTGTATATTGATTATTGTATTCGATGTATTTACTATGTTATTGGGAACATTAAGCAATATTGTATTTTGAATGTATTGATTATTAAATGGAGATTTAATGATACGCGTGCAGCGAATACTTTCTTTAAATAATTATTGTGTTCCAACTTTGCTTGTTTTATCTCTTCCTTGAATGTTTAACATTCTAAATTGTCCACGGTCGGTCATTCTTCATTGGAAGGAAGTATGAACAAAGATCGAGGGAAATGATTGGTCATAGTGTTGAATGGGATTGAATACAAGGGACACAATATTTCGCCTATACTTGTAAAGAGTTTCAAGTGATTGGACAACCTACACTTGATCTTACTTCATGGTACATGTCAAGAGTAAATCAGGATGATAATATCTTTTATCCTTAGACCGGAGATGCATGTGTTTCACTATTTTGGTCCGCTTTATTCTGACTACTTTCAAACGTAGTCCGTAACTGGCTATTATGAAGGAGGTATTTGGGTAAAGTATTGCCATTGTATTGGAGGCAATGTAGTCGAAGGAATTTGTTCCTCTGTTTAGAGAGATATCCCTAGGCCCCTCAATGATTAGGCGCTGACACCAAAAATGCATGGCCATTCTCAAGCTTGCAATGATTGTTGATCAGTTGCAACTCACCTTTTTGGTCACCACCAATCTTGATCAAGAAACATAATCGTGAATGATTGGAGAATGACTTTGTACCATGTCTCGTGTTCACTTGGATATCGTGAACAATAAGATAATTGATCACTTATCTATAAGACCATGTCAAACTCTTTTAGTTTAACTTGGTACTTGTCAGGGATGACATACACTGTGTTTAGTTGTGGGCAGGGATGCCTTGCTAGAGGCCGCTCACTGTCTGTGTTGCCCATGGGTACGGTGTGTCATGTGCAAGTGGGAGTTTGTTGGAATCTACCCACCGACACACATAGGCCGGCATCACTGCCAATGAAGTGCGGGCCTATTGGCTCACACGCCAAGTTTCAATCTCGACAGCCTACTATAAGAGGAAAGATTCAAAATGGTCAAATTCCATCTGACCTAGGCTTCACGACCGTGAAGGATGCTCTACGGGTCGTGAAGCAGCTCGTGTCCACGGGTCCTATCGTTGGCCACATGGTTCGTGAAACCCTAGGGCTTCATGACCCTACACGGCCCGTGAAGGAGGTCGTGAAGGCACAACCTTCACGATTCTTGCACGGCACGGCACGGCTTGTGGAGGATTAATGGCCGGTCGTGGCGCATTTATCCTTCACGGCCCATGAGAGCCCGTGAAGAAGTCGTGAAGGCAGAATTCCAATTGACACTTGTGTTTCATTGGACAATTTGAGTTGGTCCAATGATATGGTGCTATTGGGGTCCGACTCTTTCTCTTTTGAACAGGCTAGAGGCCTTTAAAAGAGGGTCTCTTTGTTCATTCAATACTCTTGGTCCATTTTCTGCAACACATATACTTGTCAGTTCTTCCATTGAGAGAGAGTGCAAGATCAAGTGTTGGTGGTTTGTACACAAGTGTTTCTAAGGCTATTCCAGAAGGAGCTCATCAAGTACTAGTGCTTCTTTGGTTTGCTAGTACAAAGAGATTGAAAACTTTCTTGGTGTGGACTTGCATTAGGGCTTGGAGCCATTTGTTTCAAGCATACATCCCAAGTTGGATTTGTTCCAGCTTATTATCAAAGTCTTCAAGGGTATGATTTGATTCCCTTCTTCTCTTTGTTCTTGTTTTGGTTGCATGTTTGTTCTTACAAGTTTTAACCACCATTGGGACTTCATGGGATCGTTTTTGTGTGTTTTGTTGCTTCCGTTGCGTGCTTTGATCCCCATGGAATCCCAACACCTTTGACATATGATACTTTGGACAATTTAAGGTTCCCATTATGAAGTTCACCATATCCTTTAGTTTTCCCATGATTGTTGTCACCAAAAGTCACCCTTGGTCCTTTCTCTTTCTTATAGTTACTGAGCAAAACCTTGTTACCTGTCATAGTTCTTGAACATCCACTGTCAAGAAACCATGAACCAACACCCTGCGTAGATTGATTGAAAGAAGAGTTAGTGACACAAGTAGGAATCCATTACTTAGTGGATCCCTGTGGAATGCACCAAGCTTTTCACTTCATTTCAGGTTTCTTATGTATGAGAGGAATGACTATGTTATCATTACAGGTCCGCTGTCTTGAATTCCTTTCTAAAGAACATTCAAATGCCTTATGTTCTTTACTTCCACACTTATAACATTTTTGAGATTTTGTGGCCTTTGAGCATTGAACAACATTATTTGAATGCCTATGAGTTTCCTTATTAGTCCTCTCACAATTATCAGTTATCATTTGACTAACTTGACCATTCAGCTTATGAAACTTATCTTGTAAATTTCTTAGGTCTTTATTTACAGGCACCTTGGAGTGATCTTTGGATTTAGAAAGTTTTTGACCAATCTTTGGAGTGGCAGAAATGGGAACAATGTGAAATAGAGTTGATTACTTATGGATCAACTGATTGTTTAGAAGATGAGCTATGATCAGCTGACAGGCCATCAGCTGAGCATTTATCATCTACTAACATATCAGTTGATAAAGTAGTATTAGCTAATGATTCTTTAGTTTGTAAAATACTAAGATTTAAGTCATCTGTTTTCAAGGTTTGACAACATAGTGTCTCTTTGGTCTCAACTAATGATTCCTTTCCTTTACTCACATCCTTTGACTTTGTGTTCTTAGAATTTTCACATTCTAAAATCTTACTAATGGAGGATTCATCAGAAGGAATAATTGATTCTTTTAGGTGGGAACTTTTGCTTTTAACAAACTTATTTGTGAACACACTTTTGCCTTTAATAGTCTTGTGAAAAGTTTGTGGCAAAATGTCAGCATTGTCTAAGATATTAAGGTTCTTATTAGAATCAACATAGTTAGCAGCCTTAGAGTAATTTCCACCAATAATAGCTGGAACTTGTTTAGGTATCTGCTATTTGACACACTGAGTGGTCTTTTCTGCAGATAGACACCAGGACTTTACTACTTTTTGGAGGTCATTGAACTTTTGGGTTTCTACACTAGTTTCTTTTAATAAGATCTCATTAAGTATCTTTTGATTTTCTAGCTCATCATTTAAAATTGTTATTTTCTTAAGTTCCTCATCCTTAAGAATTAATTTTTCCTTGAGTGATTCTACTTCTAGTTTTAGCTTCTTCTCTCTTTGAATAGCATTCTGGAAATCAATACACAAGTAATCAAACATAGCATTCTTCTCATTATCATCATAATTAATAAACTTTCCAACCTGATACATTGAAGAAGGATCCCAGTTTGTAGTTGAACAAGCTTTTGTAGCCTTCTTCATATCTTAATCAAATGAACAACATCATTGTTGTTGGCCATCATGCAGAACTGAGCAGAGATCACCTCATCTTCATCTGATGAAAGATCTTCTTCTGATGAAAGATCTTCTTCTGCCCAATCTTCTTCTTCAGCTACAAGAACTTGGCCTTGGGCTTTCTTCTTCTTCTTCTTGTCAAGGATAGCAGCAAGGAGTTTCTTATATTTGGCTTCATAATCAATTTTGCCCTCCTGCTTTGGCACAAATGAAGACCCAGTGTTATATTTGGACTTACAGCCACTGGCTATGTGGCCAATCTTGCCACACTTATAACACTCTGCTGTGGAGGCATCAAAAGTAGATTTGGACTTGACAAATTTTGATGGCCTCTTGCTGAACCTCTTGACACCCTTTCCCTTCTTGAAAGGTTTGAACTTCTTATCCAGCATAGCTAATCCTTTAACTAGCTCCTCCAAATTATTCTCCTCACAATCATTCTCCTCATCACTTTCTCCAGCACTCTCCTCTTCATCTCCTTCTTCATTAGAACCAAAATCAATAGATGCAAAGCTTCTCATCTTTGTATCTCTTGATACAAGGGCAGTTGGTGCAGCTTTCACAACCGCTTTCATTTCCTTGGATGACAACTTCCTTTGCTTGACTGATTGCTCATGGTTGAGTAAGTTACCATAGAGAGCAACAAGAGACATTCCCTTAATCTTCTCACTATGCGTTAGTACAGTGACAAAGTGATCCCATGTTTCTGGGAGGGAGTCTAGAAACTTGTTCACCAAGACAAAGTTGCTCTTGGATATGTCTACCCTCTTCAAATCATTTACTAGGAAGTTGAACCTGGTGTATGTGTGTGTAAGACTCTCACCTTTCTGAGCAAAGAAGAATTCATACTCTCTGTTGAGGAGGAGCTTCTTGTTCTCCTTCACCTCTTCAGTCCCTTCATATGCAACTGTGAGTGCATCTAACAACTCTTTAGCAGAAGTACAATTAAGCACTCGATGATAGATCTCATTGGGTAGTGCAGAGACAAGAGCTGATATAGCCTTAACATCTAGGCTAACCAACCTCTTATCTTCATCTATCCACAGATGCATGGGTTTGGTGATGATTCTTTCTGTTGTGGAGGTTTGAACTTCAGATTCTGAATTGAATGGATAACACGGATGTTGGAACATAAGGACCCTCAGTAACTATTTCAAGCATTTGGATATCAAGAGTGGATAAGAGAAGATGTGCTCTACTTTTCCACATGGACAAATTTTCTGCATCAAACATGGGACATCTTGTTAAAGACCCAGTGTTTGAGATGTTCATGTTGTTTTGTGATGAGGCCATTTTGAGAGGGGTAGAAGCTGTTGTAGAGTAAGGAAAACATATCTAGATATTGATTATCTAACCTGCTCTGATACCAGGTGTTAGTCCCAGATTGAGTACGCAACAACAAATGTTTGTAGAAGGGGGGGTTGAATACAAACTTTAGCTTTTAAAAATTATAGACACACCATTATACTTTTATATTATTCATATTGATTTTGAATCAAGAATTACATGCACTAGAAGCAGAAATTCTAAGTACAATAAAAGGTGGCAATCAATTTGTCTAACACATAGACAAGCTAACTCTAAACACAACTAATGTATAAAGAGTGTTCAACACATGAACAAGTTTGGTTCTACACAATGCTTAAACTCTACGAATTTTTCTCAACTAATGAGATTGCTTTGTGTTGTGTAAAAGCTTGATCTTTTTCGGATATTTTGCATGTCCACCATGCATGTATATTTATAGAAGTCTTGGCGTCCGGTTGTATGAAGGAAGGAGACAAGGAGTATGTGAAAATATAATATTTTAATTGTAAAGTTAGTGGGTGAAAAGTAAAGTTACTTTAATCAACTGTTTGATAAAAGTGATTGTACTTTTCTAAAAAAGTGCAATCCACATCTACTATTATGTAGAACTTTCTTTCCCTTTCTGTGCTTGTACTTTAAACAACAGCCATGCTTTTGTTTGATTTGACTTTACCAAGTATATGATTGCCAACCATAATTAGTTGTTGAAACAAATCATCAAGATCTTCGTCTGTTTGAGGTATCTTTCTCCTTTGTCAGAGCATAAGATCAATCCTTTTTGTCTCATACTTGATCCAAAAAGTGCTTTTTACTTTTACAAAGAAAGATCTAAGGCATGATAGAACAACACATGTTCTGCCTTTTACATATGAGTTTTTCAATCTGAAAGATAGAACAGATTTGACATTTTGCTCCACTCAGCTAACAGAAAGTACTAGGAACTTTGAATTTCACTACTCAGTTGATAAGATATATCAGTTGATCAATTTTTGCTAGGACTCAGTTGATACATATTGCTCAGATGATCATATGGATGCTCAGTTGATCAATAGTTATCTTAGGAGGACATAAACTCATGTATTTATATGATCAGTTGATCAAGAATGCTTAGTTGATTATTTAAATACATCAGTTTATGTAGAGAGATGAATTGTGTAAGAGAAGACTTACTTAGCTGATGCTCTAGGCCTCAGCGAATCCATTGTTCACTTAGCTCATGGTGTAGCTAAGCAAAGTCCTTGCTCAGCTGATGGTGTACGCACTCAGCTGATCGAATTTCTTAACTCAGCTGATATATTATTTTCCTTAGCTGATGGTCTTCTTTACTTGTTTTCTTCATCTGATACTCCTTAGCTGATATCCCTTGGCTGATACTTTGAGTAGGATCTGATACTCAGCTAATGGTTCCATACTTAGCATATTTTCCAAAATCTGATTCAAACAACACATGTTTCAATTCTTTCTAAGGCATACTGAATGTATGGTTTGGTTACCATCAAATTCTATGTTTTAGGATAGGCAGAGTTAATTATTAGGGTGAAGGGATTATCTCCCCAACATATATATATTTTAGGTAAGATTGTCTAAATAACATCAAAGGCACAAAATGACAATCTTTGTACGTATGCATTAGTGAACCAAACCAATTTTGAGACACATATTCATATATACATTTATAAGCATATATTCGTGTACACTTCATGCCAAGTTAAACCAAATATATAAATATAAAAACTAAAATATTATGGGGATTACAAATATAAATACATCAAGACTAGTCCAAAACCAGTCAAACCGAAAAACCATTAAAAGAAAACAATTTTCTTATAAATTTTAAAAAATTAAAGTTTTCAAAAATGCCTGACACGGCCGTGCCTCAGAAAGGCACGACCGTACTAGACGGTATGCCCTCAGGCACGAGGTATGCTTTGACCAAACGCATCCGACGACAGGCACGCCCATACCCCCATTGGTACGGCCGTGCCTCCCTTATGCTATCAAGTTTCAAGTTCTCATCAAGATGTTGAAGTGAATAATATTCTCGAAATGAAAAGACTCTATTTGAATATGAGAAGTCATTTTGAAGAAATCAAGTAAAGGTTTGAAGATTCCCCAAAGCTTCAAAAGAATATTAACCGAAAAAGAATATACGCATGATTCAAAAGGGGAGATTGTTAAAGTTTGCGTGAGATTCCAAAAAGACATAACATCTTCTATTTCTATACAAAGGTGGAGATTGTTAGGTTTATTAATTGTATAGAATAGAAGATTACATTTTGAGTGAAGTTTGTATTAATTACAAACTAGAGGGTCTTAATTGTAAATATACTCATGGAGTATATAAGCTTATGATTAAGGCAAATTGTGTATCAATTGCTATAATCAATTATATGAACTATGTGTTAATTGTAATTAGTATTCTCTCATAGTTCTACACATGCAATTAAAGATTAGCTTGATACTTGAATAATCAAGGGATTATCAAAGCTAATGAAGGAGTGTTTGTAGGTTACTCGGTGATTTCCAAAGCATACAGAGTATACAACCTCATAACCAAAGTCATAGAAGAATCAGTCAATGTAAGTTTCAATGAAAATGACTTTGTTGCTTCTTGTTCTTTTAATCATGTTTCAGGTGAAGAATTTAATGATCTCATGCAAACTGGAGAAGACACTCCAGAGCAAGTTGATCCCTCTCCACCAACAGCTCATGATGTAGATGAACCTGTTCCTATCAAAATCTTTAACCATGTGCAACCATCCTCATCCAATCCTATACCTTTACTGAATCATGTGGAAAATGACTCAACATCATTGGCTTCTAATTCCATATCACACATTACCTCTTCAGTAGAGATACCCACAGATTGTGACAATGAAGTTATATTAGCCACTAAAAATGAACTCATTTCTACTGCTGATAGTCAACATATAACTTCTTCTCCCCAAATCCAAATGAATCCCAATTCCTAAGAAATCCAAAAAGCCTTCAAAGACCACAAGTATCATCCTCATGATCTGGTGATAGGAAATATAGATGATCCAGTTAGAACAAGATCAAAAGCTTGCAACATTTGTTTGTACTCTGGATTTGTCTCAAGGATTGAACCAAAGAAGATTGATGAAGCTCTCAATGATCCGCACTGGGTGACTGCCATGCAAGAAGAACTGGCAGAATTCAAGAGAAATAATGTATGGACTTTGGTACCTAGACCAAAGGATAAAACCATCATTGGAACAAAGTGGGTGTTCATAAACAAGCTAGATGAAAATGGGAAAATCATCAGAAACAAAGCAAGGCTAGTGGCACTGGGGTATTGCCAAGAAGAAGGTATTAATTTTGATGAAACCTTTGCCCCTGTTGCAAGATTGGAAGCTATTAGATTGTTCCTAGTCTATGCTGCCTTCAAGAACTTCAAAGTATTCCAAATGGATGTCAAGAGTGCATTTCTGAATGGAGATTTGAAAGAAGAGGTGTATGTAAAACAACCTCCTGGTTTTGAGGAGTCAAGCTTACCTGATCATGTATTCTTTCTAAACAAAGCTTTATATGGTCTTAAGCAAGCTCCAAGAGCCTGGTATGATACTCTCTCTTCTTTTCTCATTAACAAAGGTTTCACAAGAGGATGCATTGATAGAACTTTCTTTATAAGGAAGTACAAAGGTGATATGATACTTGTGCAGATATATGTAGATGACATAATATTTGGGTCTACTAATTTGGAACTATGCAAAAAGTTTTCTAAACTCATGTCGGATAATTATCAGACGAGCATGATGGGTGAATTAAACTATTTTCTTGTTTTGCAATTTAAACAAGAGGTTAATGGTATTTTAATTCATAAAACAAGATATGTCAAAATTTTACTCAAAAAGTTTGATTTTGAAAATTGTTCCTCAATGAAAACACCTATGTCTACTTCTATAAAGTTAGGAAAGGACACTGATGGCAAATCAGTGAACATTACTGCTTATAAAGGAATGATTGGGTCACTTTTATACCTCACTGCAAGTAGACCAGATATAATGTTTTCAACATGTCCATGTGCAAGATATCAAGCAGATCCAAAGGAATCACATCTTGCTTCTGTTAAGAGAATATTCAGATACCTCAAAGGAACTCCTAATCTTGGTCTTTGGTACCCCAAAGACTTAGATTTTGAGTTAGTTGGGTACTTTAATTCTGATTTTGTAGGATGTACATTAGACAGAAAAAGTACTTCAGGTGGTTGTCAACTTCTAGAGGGAAGATTGATAAGTTGGTCTAGTAAGAAACAGAATTAAGTATCAACATGCACTGCAGAGGCAAAATACATTGCTACAGGAAGCTGTTGTGCTTAAATTTTGTGGTTACAAATCAACTACTTGACTATGATATGAAGTTTGAAGACACCCCAATTCTGTGTGACAATACAAGTGTCATTTCCATCTCAAATAATCCAGTCATGCATTCAAAGACAAAGCATATTGAAATCAGACATCGTTTTCTCAGAGATAATGTGCAAAAGAAAAATGTAACTCTGCATTACATCAACACTGATTTGCAACTTGCAGACTTGTTCACAAACCATTGGATGAAGCAAGGTTCAATTTCCTAATATCCAAACTAGGCATGCTTAATTTTTAGATTAGAATAATGGTAATTTAGTTTATGTTAATTGATAAGTGTTGAATACCATGTGTTACTTATCTAAGCATCTCTAACTCTTACTGAGTCTGTGTAAACTAAGTAACTTTACTCAGCTGATGCCTATCAGATGATCAAATTTACTCAACTGATCACCCTCAGATAAGAAGGAAATGCTCAGCTAAGTACTTCTCTCGGCTGATACAACCAAAATTTTCACTATCAGCTGATAGTCTTTCATCAGCTGATACCTTTCAACTGATAAATTTCAATGCTCAGCTGATGGTTCGACACTTAGTAAATTTTCATCTTTTGTGTTTATTTAATTCTTTTTAACCCTAGTTATTTACTCCGTTTGTCAGATTTCATTTAATAGCTAATTAATTTGTTTTCCGTTAAAATTTTTGTCAGTATCTAACGATCTCTGTTAACTACCCTTTATAAATATCCCACTTCCTCTCTCATTCATCTTTACCTGTTCAAACTCTCAAAATTCCCACTCTCTCTAAAAAGACTTACCCTAACTTTCTGTCTCGATACTTCTCCATTTCTTTCACTGTTCATCATCCCTACCAAATGGAAACCTATATTCCTGACCCTGCTGTCAACCCTGGTGAGAATGTTGCTCCAAACCAATCCATAAACATAACTCCCAACAACATTCTTCTTTGCAAAACGATTCCCGCCTCTCGCGAAAATCAAGGTTATGAGCCTATGGTACACTTTCTTCAAGCTCATCCCCTGTTCGAATGTTTAACCGCTGATCCACACTACATCTTTCCCACCATCATTGGAGAACTCTGGCACTCTGCCACGTACAACATCAATGACAATACCATCCATTGTACCCTAGCCCAAGGTAACTATCATCTCCGAATAACCACTTAAACCTTAAAAGAAGCCATAGGTATTCCTCACTTCCCACCATACACCGCTTTTCCCTCAAGAACTCAAGTTCAAACAGTTTACAAACAATCAGCTACAATGAGCCTGTGGTGCACGGGCATGTGAAAGTTTCTGCTCTTTCCCATCCATGGAAGTATTTGGCAAATATGGTCATTCGCTGTTTTGGTCCAAAATCTAGAAGACACCATCTTATCAATCAAACAGAGCTTTTGGTGCTCTATGCTCTATTTTTTGAAGTTAACATCGACTTTGCTCAAGTTATATTCTCTGATGTTATAGATAAAATCACACAGAGCACAAACAAAAAGTCGTCAAGGTCTCAGGTGCCCTACATTCGATTCTTAAGCTTGATTGCAATGAGGGAGATTGGTGAAAATGATTTCGTTGGGCTAGATGAACATCTTGATCACATTCCTGTCCCTACCATGGGTGAAAAGTATTCCATTTTATAAAAGCAAACAGAGGTCCTCCCATCACTGCTCAAATGCAAGATTTGATTAATGCTGCTGATAAAAATGCAAATGATGGTGATGAAAGTGATGGTGATAATAATGATGATGATGATGATGCTGAGGAAAGTCATAATGGCAACAATGACAATGATGATGATGATGATAATGCTGGTGATGGTGATGCTGGTGATGCTGGTAATTTTGGTGATTCTGAATTCACTCCCCAAGTCCAATGGTCATGAGTCCTCTTGGTGATGATGCTTAATATCAAGAACAAGAAATCCCTGAGTAACTCCTTGAGCTCATTGATAGCAGCAGGCACATCATGTCCCAAGGTGAGGATAGCACTGACTCAAACTCTGAGGATATTCAAATGGTAGTCCCAACCTTTGATAGCCCATCTTCCTTTCCTATCCATACACATATTCAACAGCCAAGCTCTAGTGAACCTCTTATGGTCACTAGTTCTACTCCCATTCGTAGCCCCATATATACAAGGTCAATAGAGGATGCTCCTAATGAGCCCTTTGAGGTAGTGACATCCACACCTCTGACCTCAACTCTAATTACCCTTCCTCATGTTGGGGGGAAGCAATTGGATGTTGCTAACCCTGAACCAGTGGATGTATCCTCACAACAGGATACATTTGTAAAAATGGGACTAAAACCGCCATTTGAGACAGCCTCCCAAAAGGTTGATCTCATTTAAAGACAGACCTTACTCCAAGGTCATACTGTGTCTATAACACCCTTGAGTCAGGCTATACCATTCACATTCTCCCAACATAATGTGGATCCAATAAGGGATTCCCTAATATTGAGTGCATCCCACACTCACTCCACCTATCTTGCACCTATCATTGATTCAATTCTTACACATGCGCAGCCTGCCACTGCTAGTGGTACAAACCAACCACTTGTAAAGAGCTCAACAGTCTTTTCTAATGAATTTGAGCTTATACACCAAGGCTCAAGTGAGGGAACACAAACCTTAACCAAGTTCTTTGAACCCATCTCTATCCCTTCCACTTCCCAACCCTCTACCTCTACCCAAACACCAAACCTTACCCTTCTTCAAACCATACACCAAAACCTTGACAATCTTACCCACACCTTCCAAACCATTCAAACCCAAACCAATACTCGACTGTCTAGACTTGCGCAAGACATAGAGCCCCTTAAAACCCATTCCCCACCCTCTCCTGCCCCTCTCCACACCTCCACTGATCTCTCTCCCATTCTAGCCAAATTAGACCATTTCTCTACCCTTCTTCCATCTCAACCACAAACTCCCATCTTACCTCAATCCACTATCTCTTCCCTCAACCAAACCATCTCAAACCTTCTAACCCAACTTCAAACTCTTCGCCGAATTAACCTAAACATTTATGTCCCTATACCTGAACAACTCCTTCCCATGTCTTCTTTCCTCAAAGGCATTCTTGATGATCTTGAAGCCCTCACTGAACAATCCAGAATGAGTCATCTCTCCTTATGTAAGACTCTTCGACATCTCAAAGATGACCTCTCCCTCCAACTCTCTAAACTTACACCTACCCACTCCTCAACTACTAGACTCACCTCTACCCCAATCCAAACACCATCCTCGGGTGACTCCCCTCCTCCTTTTGATGATGCCAAAAAGGGGGAGAAATTCTCAAGTTCAACAACGGAGGATGATCCTGATTCGGAGGAAATAGATGCTGCTTATGATGAAAATGCCAAAAAAATTTGCAGCGTGAAGCACTCAAAATAACAGCAACAGCTCCTCCAATTCCAAAAGAAAATCAACTTCTGATGGGTAGCAAAGGTTTCCAAAGAGACTGAAAAGAATGGCAAATAGGCCAAAGCCAAGAAGAAAAGTTGCTGAGAGTTGCTCTCCTCCAATTAATGTAGAGTCTGATTCTGATGATGAGGATGATACCCGACTGTCTGACATCCTCCAAAGAAGAAGACAAAGCCCCAAACCATCTGCTCCTCCAGTCCAATCAACTCCATCAGTCCAAAAGCCTTCAACTCTACTCCCAAAGATAAAGGGAAAAAGAAAATGTCACAAGAGCAAGTTGAAGAGAATGAACAAAGAAAGAGGGAGCTTGCACTTAAAGAGGAAGAAGAAAGGGAGAATGCCCAAATGGCTCAAGCATTGGGTGTTCCAGTTGAAGAGATCTACCAAGCCAAAGAGCTAGCATACCAACCAGAACAAGAAAAATTTCAAAGTCAAGCTGCTGCTCAACTTAATTGGCAAAGGAGAAATCTCAAACTGAAATGCTCAAGGCAAGATATCATGCGGATGCAATCAAAACCCTGTTCAGTCTTGAACTATCTGCTCCCTACAATTTTAGTCAAGAAAGATTACAAAGCTTCAGAGAAAGAATCAATATTCTAAGAACTAGAACCGAGCCAACTCCTATCACAAGAGCCACTGTCCATAAAGGTGATGGTGAACCCTACCTCAAAGCTATAAGGCAGAACAACTTCAATAGTTGTGAATTGTATCATACGAGAGGTGTCACATCTATGGGTGCACATAATTGGTTGAGATCTTGTACCTTCTCTACAAATCCAAAAGCAAGCTCAAAGTGCAATTTTTTTAAAAGATTCAAAATTGGATAGCTTTAGCTGTGTCACAAAAGTCCTTCACTCCTGATGACTACTATAGGCATGTGCACACAGTTGATAATCTACACAAGAAAGGCTCCAAGCCCTTTAATCCTTTTGAGCTAAGAAAGGTACTGTCCCAACATTAATACTTGTATGATTTTGAGGGTCTCAACACAACCTTGCCACTCAACATCACCCCTGAGCTTTTCAAATTTATAAATACGCCTGTTGAGGGCATCTTCTTCCTGGACAGAGGTGGCACTTGGAGGTTCTTTAGGCATTCTGAAATCCCTAAAGCTATCAAAAATTTTCTCTTTGGGCTAAGAGTATCTACTAGAGGCGGAACTGGAAATGAACAATTTGAAGCCCTTGTCCAAGCTCAGTGTGAAGTCTTAGCCGAAGTAAATCCTCTAGGAAAGATGTTTGATGTTAAAGAAGAAGAATGGTGGAATTAAAGACTGATCTATCTCAGAAGACTTGTTGATCTCTTATTGATTGTATATATCTTGTAAATTATGTTTAGACTAGTTTAGTTAGTAGTTAATCTTCTATAAATACTTCTATACATTTCTTTATTCTGTTATTTCAAGTGATGTTTATGTAAATCAGAAAATCTAATATATATAAAAATGGAAAAATGAAAAGATACCAAAAAAACATAACAAAATGGTACAACAAAGAAAAAGATTCCACAAAAACATAACAAAATGGAACACTAGAAAAGATACCAAAAACAGAACAAGGTTCAAAATAAAAAGAGCTACCAAAAACAGATAGCTAGGTAGCCAAATGCACTTAAAAGTTTAAATATTTTGTATTCGAAGTCAAACTGTTTCTGAAAGATGTAAATCAGTCATTGTATAACCTTCAAGCAATCAATGGCAAGATGAATATGGAGAGAGAGAGAGAGAGAGCAACACACACTTTCACGTTCAAAGGATATGTCATATATTTTAGGAAATGTCAAAAGGCCCTTTCGCCCATGGTACAAAGGTCCCATATATAGGCTAAGCCTACTACTTGGGCCTCATGGGCTTTCCTACATTTTAACTAATATTAACAATCTCCCCCTAAATGGAGAGAAAGCCAATTACATTGAAAATTAAATGCAGAAAGTAAGTAATTACAAAATAGATCGATTTCTTAAGCGAAACATCATCTGCCACCTTCTAATAAGCCGCTGGTTGTCCAATGTCCTTTTGACCTGTTCAATGGTACGTATCAGCCCAGCCAATTCAGTTTCACTTAAGTCAGAATGATTCCTTTTGGCCTTTTCTTGGAGACTGTGAAATAGAAGTTTAAGAGTCCTATTAGAGTATGCCATTAAGTCTATCAACCGAATCCAGATCTTTCGATGGCGTTTATTGACAAAGATGACTCCTCTTTAACCCGTGAAGCTAGGATGATCTTCAACAATGATTGTGAGCTCCTCAAGGGTTTGTAAATCTATATGATGTTGCAGTGGTCTGAGCAGATTCACCTCGAGTTGATTACTCTCGGCGCCTAATTGTAGATCATGCTCCTGTATAAATTCAATAAATCTCCTCATATATTTCATTAGAGTTGACCGTCCTTGTTGTTCTTCATAGGACTTGTTGATCTTTGTGGAGAGCTCCTCGTATATGAACTCAATATCATGCAGCTTTACATGTTTGATGTCCGCTTCATTGAGGGAGATTTTCTGACCATCTGCTCTTTGTACATCATACACAGCAAATCTGTACCTTAATGATTTTTGCATGCTAACCCAAAGTACTTTGCTGATTGGGTACTATGACACTATTTACTCCCTTGGGGTTTTGTATTCGTTGAGAATGTGAATGTATCGTCTCCTTTGCGCATCATCAAGACCTCTCATTTTTGGAGGAATCTTGTCTCTGATTTGAGAAGCGTAGATGGTAGGGATCCGATCCTCAAGGTAAGCAACATTTACACCATATTTTCCCCAAATAGTGTCTTTCATAGCTTCCCTGGTGTACATGTTGTGTCTATCATGGTCTGGGTCTGAAGTAGTTGGAATCGGACGTGCCGGTTGGACATTAGGAGGAATAGGCTAATATAATGATGTTTGTTGTTGTAATAGTGCCTACTCAGTTTCTTGATTTTTCCTCAGGATGTCGGCAGCAGACACCTGGAATTTCTTAGCTTCAGGAGAAAACAGTTGATGAACCTCCTCCGATATGCCCCGGAGAACCCTGGTAAGATCTAGCCTTTTAATGGTCTCCTCCATTTGTCTTTTAGTGACCAACTCCCTCGCAGGCTTTGCAACCCTTGAAGAAGCTAGCTTTGGAACGGTTTGCACGGGCATATCATCAAATCTATCCAATATCTGAACCTCCTCGGTTCTTTCTGGCAGCTTTTCAAACGAGAACCCTTCTATCTGTTTCAATAATTCATCTGACTCATCCCTTTCATCAGTATCTGCGGTCTCCATTTCAAATTCAAAATCTGGGATGACAGGTCCAGGCTCAGACATGTGTTGTTGCTGTTGTTGTTGATGTTGTTGTGGTTCTGGTTCTGATTGTAGCTGTTGTTGCTTTTGTTGTTGTTGTTGTTGTTGTTGTTGTGGTTGTGGTTCTGGTTCTGCCCCAATCACCATAGCAGCTTCAAGTCGTTCGGTCAGAGGGGTAAAGGTCAAAATGCGGGGTCTTTTCTCCCCCTCGTGGCGATCATGATCGGGATCATCATCATCACGCCTACGTTTTGACCCAGCAGCTTGAGTTTTACAAGTAGTTTCAAGCGTTGTAAGCCTTGTTTCGACAGAATCTAACTTTTGAAATACCACATTCCCCAGATCCTCCATTGAATTCATGACTGTTTCTTTAAACTCAGAGAGGTTGCTACCCTTATATGTTTGTTCTTTGCGAAGGGTTTCAAGGAGATACAGGCTTTGTTCGCGGTTGGGGGCTCTTTCCAGTAACCAGGCATAAAGCAGGGATTTGAGTGTGTTAGTAGATAAGCTCGAGCCGTCATCAACTTTTGATTCCAGAGAAGCAAGTGTTTGTTTGATGTCAGCTATTCCCTCAGTAATAGGGTTGAGAGCCTCCTGTAGTTCCTCTTTTGTAATATACCGAGACTCACGTAGAGTGCTCATTGAAGTCTCTGCCACAAAGGCGGAGCTACTCGTATGTGGACCTGATGTTGTGAACACTCCACCGAGATTTCCACCCGATCCTCGAATGACACTTTCAGTAGTGCCACTTACGGGTGTTCCGGACGGTTGTCTGGTAAACAACGTCGTAATATGTGCCAATGTGGTTTGGTGTCTTGAAAGAAACGCAGAAATCTACGGTATATCAATGTGCGCTGAAGAAAGAGGCGAGGTAGAGAGAGGTAGACCTCTTGTTTCAATACTAGCCATCTCCGAATGCGAGGCCGGTAGAGTATGTGTATAATCTCTATGGAATGAAACAGATGTCTGTTGAGAGACACCCGAGTGGCTGGAGGGGTTAATGTGCACTGTTGGGATGATAGTGACTGTTTCAACATCAGAGCCGACAATGTCAACTCCGATGACAGGTGTGGCTTCCCGGCTTTTTGAGCTTGGGGGACTCTCAGCACTCTCTTTTTCTTTTCTCCCCTCTCTCTTCTCTACCACAACCACTACTACTTCTTCTTCCACCTCTTCCTCTTCCTCAAAATCATATCCTTCACTGCCTTCGTCAAGAGGACCCGATTGATAGCCATATAAGAATTCAGTTTCTGAGTCGAAGGCTTCGTGTAGATTTGGAAATAGATCAGAGAAGCTCAAATCTTCCTCTTCAGCCACCACTGGCGTTTTGGCTCGTTGTTCGTCTGTATTATCACGAACCAGTGGTGTTGCTCCAGGGGTAAAATCAATAACAGCTAAAGTATCAGAAGCAAAATCTGGAGCAGTTGTAGCTGTAGTTATTTCTGGTGCAGAGGATTCTGGTACATGTTCGGGATCTGGAAGCACATCGGAAAAGGAATCTATCATAGTTGGATTTGCGTAGGGTCATACTCCGCCCCTCCCTCTCTATGTGTTTCCCCGACATCCCCTTCACCACCCCTTTCATCACTTTTATCACTTGTCTCTCCCCGCTCAGCTTCCCTCGTGGAAGGCTGAGCTGAGGCCTAGGTTCTACTACCTCACTTGGAGCTATGGGCCCTTGGGTAGGTGCAACCGGCTCTGGTTGCACCATAGGACCAAGTCCTACACTCTTCCTATATGCTTGCACCACATCATTTTGTGCACACAAATCCAGGAGCGAAGCCGGAAAACGTCGAGGTTGAACCGGATGATCAGTAGTGAGAACCTTGACATACATGAACTGCTTTGGCCTGATAGAAGCATGATTTGGCCGACGGGGAATTTCCCCATTTCTGTCCATGGTGAACTGGACCATCATCGGCAAGAACCTTTGGTAAGGCAAAAATCTGCCCTTTGCACGTTTAAGATCAGAAAGCTTGCCTTCAACTTGCTGCACAATATCTAGAAATATCAAACAGGCATAATCAATGTGTAAGTGATTAGCCGCAGCATATATAAGTTTGATCTGATTTGTGTTTGGATATTCATATTTAGTATGCTTTGAAGTGAGACATCGTTGAAGAATGGTGAGAAATGTATAGAAGATGGGGTGAAGGTTTGCTCGTTTGAAGTGGGAACGGAGTTGTAAGTCCCTAATGTACCCCATTGCACAAATGCCCTCAAGGGCAGTTGACTCATCAGGCATCTCCTCAAAATCAAGGAGAGGAGGCCTGCTTCTAGAAGTTGGGAGTTGAAGTATTTCACGGAGTTGACTGACGGTGATATTGAGGGTGAAGTGATCTACATCACCACGAACTGAGACTCGGCCAGTGTTTGGATTTGTATGGGTATGAATGGTGTTCCAGAACTGTTGTACATACAACTCAGGAACATGAGTTCCCGAAGTTGAGGGATCAAATGTAAAGGCATGGTTTAGAGGGTGTATGCGGAGTATTTCAATGATGATTGGGAAGTTTGGGTTTCTGAAGTTGTTGAGATTAATGAAATGGTTATTATCATGAGTGACCACCGAAAGAAATTGGGTTCTTGGAAGGAGTTGGTCATTAGGGTTATGGGATTGGCTAGCTGTCGAAGAACGATACGAGACAGAATCGTCTTCCATAGCCATAGTATGTCCTGTAAGAATAGCCAAATGTGTTAGACAATTGATCATTCACATGTGAATCTCTTGGTCAAAACCCAAAAAATTTTATAACACCCGAGAAAATCTTCATTGAGGAAGTGGTGATTTTTATGAACAAAAATGTTGTTAGACACATGTTTTACAATGAATACATGTATCTATACATTTTCTAAACACTGAAATTTTTACCATTTTGCCCATAACATGAAGATTTAGCCAAAAATTGAAATCAAGACCATCTTCATCCATACGAAGAACAAGAAGAACACTTTTAAAATTTTGTAAGTTTTTTTTGATGAAAACTTTGTTCATGTGTTCCTAAGACTCATCGCAAGTGTGGAATAAGTTAACATAATCGTTTGAAGATCGAATAATGTCTTGGATGTTCAAAAAGGTGGTTTCCGAGTTCTACTATAGAGTGTTCGTTTTTGTTCATATGAATAAGAAGTAAACTTGTTTTGTCATGGATTTGATGTATACCTTTGGAAAATGAGCACGTTTATCACAAAAGTTCAAAATTTTGGCTGCAACTTGAAGTGAGTTGGGTTTGATCACTGTTCATGTCCGCTCGAAGTCTATTGAATTGGCACTGTTTAGAATGCGAAGTCTACTAGCTTCGAATAGAAGCTAATAAACGCGATCGAAGTGCACTGATGATTAGGGACTTCGTATTCGAAGTGAACTGAGTTCGAATTGGCTCCCATAGAACACGCTCGAAGTGGCCTTGAAATAAAACCTTCGTATGCGAAGTCCATTGACTTTGTATTGTCCAAAGGCCGCTTGAAGTGAACTCAAAATTTAGGATTTCGTGTTCGAAGTGATCTGACTTCGAATTTGAATTAAAGTGCTCGAAGTCCACTTTTGATTACATGCTTCGTGTTCGAAGTCCATAGACTTCGAAGTATTTGTGTACTTCGAGTTCGAAGTCCATTGACTTCGAATAAGACTTCTGAATTCGAAAATAATAAAATCTTTTTGTATTTTTCAACTTTCAAAGAAATAAAATATATTTTTGATATTTTTCTTTGTTTTGTGAATGTTGTTGATATTTTCTTTGATTTTCTACATGATTTTGATATTTTCTTTGATTTTCTCCATGTTTTTTATATTTTCTTTGATTTTCTCCCCCTACAAGCATGCGTATCTTGTAAGAATGATTGACACTCCCCCTGAAATAGTGCTTGGATTATCTGCAACATGAACAAACAAAGTGAACTACTCACTCAATAAAAGATTGGTGGTCAGACTTTATAATTCAACATACCTAATTTGGATACTAAATCATTAAAACGATTATCTTTAATAAAATGATACCGTATGTCAATGTGTTTGGTCTTTGAGTGGTGGACTGGATTGCATGAGATGGCAATGGCAGATTGTGAATCACATAGTAATGGTATCTTATCATAGTGTAAGCCAAAGTCAGAGAGTTGAGTCCTAATCCACAAACTTTGAGAGCAGCATATTGCAGCAGCAACATATTCAGCCTCAGCAGTTGAAGTAGAGACACAATTCTGTTTCTTAGAAGCCCAACACACTAACCGATCTCCCAAAAAGTGGGCACTGCCGGATGTACTCTTTCTGTCAAGCATGCAACCAGCATAGTCAGCATCTGAATAGGCATATAATTGAAGACTACAATCCCTTGGATACCATAGACCTAGATCAGGGGTGCCCTTGAGATACTTGAATATTCTTTTGACTGCCAGCAGATGTGATTCCTTTGGATTAGCTTGGAATCTAGAACATAAGCATGTAGAAAACACTATAGCTGGTCGACTAGCAGTTAGATACAGTAATGAGCCAATCATACCCCTATAAGTTTTTAAATCGGCTCCTTTTCCGTCAAGATCAGCAGACAGTTCAGCTTTTGAAGACATGGGGTAGATAGTGAAGAACAACTAAGCATGTCAAACTTCTTCAACAAGTCTTTAATATACTTGGATTGACTAATGAAGATGCCATGACTCAGCTGTTTCACTTGTAATCCGAGAAAGAAGTTCATCTCTCCCATCATACTCATCTAAAAATGATTTTGCATGGTATAAGCAAACTCATCACTGTACTTTGGGTTTGTGGAACCAAAAATGATGTCATCCACATAAATTTGTACTAATATTAAATCCTTTCCTTTGGCTTTGGTGAACAGAGTCATGTCGGTTTTTCCTTTTATGTATCCCTCACTTAACAAATATTCTGACAAGACATCATACCAAGCTCTCAGGGCTTGTTTTAGTCCATATATGGCTTTGTCAAGAATATACACATGTTGAGGTAATTTGGGATTAACAAAACCTTCTGGCTGAGACACGTAGACTTCCTCCTTGAGGATACCATTTAAAAAGGCTGTCTTAATGTCCATTTGAAAAACCTAGCTACAGGAGAAAATGTTTCATCGTAGTCTATACCCTCCTGTTGATTGTAACCCTTAGCAACCAGCCTAGCTTTGTTCCTCACCACTGTTTCATCGGAATCCCATTTATTTTTAAAAATCCACTTGGTACCAACCACTGATTTTCCCTCTGGAAGTGGTACCAGTCTCCAAACTTTGAGCCTTTTAAACTGGTTAAGTTCTTCTTGCATTGCCAGGACCCAATCTGCATCGTTTAGAGCATCAGAGACTTTGGTGGGTTCTATCATGGATAGGAAACTGGAATAGAGACACTCATTTTCCGTTGGAGAACGAGTTCTTACTCCATCTTGAACATTGCCTATTATTTGAGATTCAGGGTGGGATTGTGTCCATCGTATACCTCGGGGGTTTTGGATCGGAGGAAAGAACTCATTTAAGCGATTGGAGAGTTCAATGTCTTCCTCTGTTGATATAGGGTCTGAATCATAGACTGGAGTTCCCTCATAAACCAGCTCATGAGGAACTATGACTGGATTGATAGTTGATGTAGATGGAGAATCCCTAGTTGGATACGAAGACAAGTTGTCAACCTCTGTTGCAGTTGTAGCAGGAGTCACTGCATCACTCCTGTCACCAGCATTTTGAACATCAGATTCAGACTGTAAGAAATCAAATAAGAAATCTAAATTATTTTCTGATGAAGATGGATTTATATTTGTTTCTTTTCTTTGAAGAACTAGTCCTGAACTGACTTGTTCAGAAGCAACTTCATTTCCCTTTTCAAACGTGTTAACATCCAACATGTCGTCAAATGTAACATTTATACTTTCCATAACACAGTTAGTTCTTTTATTTAACACTCTGTAAGCTTTTGACTCATGTGAATAACCTAGGAAAATTGCTTCATCAGCCTTGGCATCGAATTTCCCTAGATTATCCTTTTCATTGAGTACAAAGCACCTATTACCAAATATATGAAGATATTTGATATTAGGCATAATGCCATTTTCCAATTCATATGGTGTTTTGTTAAAACGCTTATGTATGAAAGAACGATTTTGTGTGTAACACGCAATGCTGACGGCTTCAGCCCAATATGAAGGCGGGAGACCAGAATAAGGAAGCATGGTACGAGCAGCCTCAACTAGAGATCGGTTGCATCGTTCCACGACTCCATTCTGTTGTGGAGTGTATGCTGCAGAAAATTGATGAGTAATCCCCACGAGATCAAGGTAGTCTGACATGCATTTGTTCTTGAACTCAGTTCCATTATCAGTGCGAATGGAGGCCACACTGTGTTCATACTTGTTCTGCTGTTGTTTGATGAAGTTGATGATAGTAGGAGTTGCTTCATCTTTCGACTTTAAGAACTTGACCCAAGTATATCTAGAGTAATCATCGACAATTACTAAGATATACTTCTTTCCATTGCGTGTTTGTACTCTCATCGGACCACATAGATCCATGTGTAGAAGCTCCATTGTTTTCTTTGTACTGGAGATTTGCTTTACTTTGTGTGATGTGCGTTTCATCTTCCCTTTTCCACAGTCTGCACACAGATGATCTTTGAAGAACTTCAACTTAGGCAGGCCTCTCACCAGATATCCAGTAACTAGTTTGTTGATGTTGTGGAAGTTGAGATGGGAGAGTTTCCTCTGCCACTACCAAGTAAGGTCTGATGTGGCCTTGCTGAGTAGACAAATGGAAGTCTTCGTGTTGTAGTTTTTCAAATCTATTGAATATAGGTTAGACTTTCGTGTTCCCGCAAGAAGTACATCATCCGTGTCTGTTTTCACTGAACATGAATTCGTTTTGAATGTAACTTCCAAATCTTTGTCACAGAACATAAGAGACCTTCTTTATTTTTATATTTTTCTTTTCTATATCTCCGTATGTCACACCCCGCTAAAGCGGAAACACGAGATGTCACAGCACAAGATATCATCGCACAAGGTAAATAGAGAATAACCATTAGATTAAATTAACAAAATAAGTAGTTCGGATGAAACGTAAATAAAAGTTACACAACCGAATGATATTTAAAGGACATTGTCTTGTACGATGCGTAAATAAAATAGATATTGTTTTTATGAAATGTGACGATGAAGATGAAGATGCCACACATCATGTTTGCAAGCATAAGGTACCTAACGGCGGTCACCTGAAAGCACGGGTAAAAGAAAAGGGTCAACTACTAGAGTTGGTGAGTTCATAGGTTTTTAATGTATGCACAAAAGATCTTTTATATGAGAAAAGTTTAAATAATTGATGGAAGTTTTTGGATAAAAATCCAAGTATGAAATAATGATAGAAGATGTATTATATTGCCCAATACGTTGCACATGGTAGTAATAGACTATGATGATTATTGCTTGAGCCATTATCCAACCTAGCCGACAACCAATTGCCCATGATAAACCTAACGCCTATATTAAATGACGTTAGTAGTGGTAAAGTACATCTATAGTTCGTCAACCATAAATGGGAGACGTCGGAATCTCCAAATAGCGCTACTTACAAATACCATCGGCTCACTAGCGGAGTTAAGGAATAATGTCCAACGAAAGGGCCTTACAACGATCACCCAAGCACATCAAAGAATAATACCATAAGTGCTCAAAATAATATTTGAAATAAATAAAAAGATAGGCAATAAACTTTTCATGAAACGTATACACATGCTTTCACCCCAAAATAATATGAAATACGGTAAAAAGGGGCTATGATACTCACTCGGTATGCAAAGGTGTTTTCTTGTGAGGATTTCTTGTTCCTACCGAAGCTCCTTTCCTAATATAAAAGGTATGTAGCTCTATTAGACTTATTTTATTTATTATTTTGTATTATTTATTTGTGGTTAACTTATTTATTTAAATAGTTACAGGTTGTCTCTATTTTTCTATGAATCATAAGTGTTTACTGAAATTTTCAGTTCTTTGAGTTGAACTTTAAAAATTAAAAACTATAATTTAGGAGTCATATTAAGGCTTGATATTTTAATATAATCTTACTACATGTTTCTAGAATGTCCAGTAAAAATATAGGAATTTATAATCCATGTTTAGTATTTTTAATAATTAAAAGTGTATAGGATGTCCACTGATCAGTGTCTGGATGACATGTTGTTACTAAAACGTCTGTTTAGCGCTCATACGACCTCCTTTTTACATGATTCAAACTGGGAAATAACCACGACTCACAGATTAAACTTTTAAAAAAAACTAGACGTAATTTGACCCAAGAATGAGTTAGTTACACGCGTTTAAAGTGTACCCTTCTAAATCTGCCAGACTTCCAGATTCAACATATGGGTCTTTTTAAATATGTTTGAAGTATCAAACGTTCATGAAAATTAGTGAATACAGGTTTAAATGAAAGGTAACACTTTAAACTAAGATTAGCAAAAAGAATCAACTGATTTTGATGCCTAGAACTCCAGATATAACAAAAACAAGTGAGGAGTTCTAACATCAGATTCTGCCAGATTTGTGATTCTTTTTGCTTATGGTTCATAACTTTAATATAACATGTTTATATTCATGAATAATCATATTGTATGAGTATAAGCTTTGATAATCCATGTGTTCTTACAACAATGGTAGGATGATACACATTTTATGTGTTCCTTACAACATTTGTTAAGATGAAACACATGCATGATCAAAGTCTTATTTTTTCTTGATTTTTAGTTGATTAAGTTCCATACAACAACGGTAGGATGATGCACATTTCATGTGCTCCTTACAACATTGGTAGGATGTTTATATTTACATGATTATATATATATAAATAAAGGAAATAAGATGAACAACAAAGAAAATAAATAAAAGAGAGAAGAAAGAAGAAGAGAAGAAAGGTAGAAGAGTAGAGATGGGTGTTTTATGATCATCTTACCACTCTTTTCCTTGATTTTGTCTTTGATCTTCAAGAGATGATCAAGACTTGGATGTATTTGGGAGATTTTGTTGGTGAAAGAAGAAGAGAGAAAAGAGAAGAGATGGAGTGTGGTGGTAAAGGAAATGATAAAGAGTAGTAGGGGGCTTATATAGAGCATGGGGGAGATCAAGTGGTGTTCTTGGGAAGAGAAGGAGGCAAGAGAAATTTGAGGGGGGGGGGGGGGGTAGAGGTGGCCGGCCTCATGGGGGGGGGGGTTTTCTTTTTTTTTTTTTTTTTTTTGAATAATTATGTGTAATTGGTTTAAATGAATTTTGTATAATTGTTGATTTTGTTTAAATCTTTTAATTACAAAGTTTTTATTACTTTTATGAGTTTATTTTTATATGTTTTATATTTTAAATTATTTACATTTATCATAATTTATTTAATTATTTTAATTGATATTATTTTTATTATTGTACCTGATTTGTAATTCTTGACTCGTAATAATTCGATTTTTCGAGCTCCGGAAGGTTCTAACCATATAGGCGGGATTTCTATGAAATCTAATATTATTATGGATGTATTTAAGTCATAATTACTATTTTTAGTCATACTAGGCTTATAATTAGAATTTCTAATGGCTAACCTGGGAAATTTGTTGCCGAATGTCACACCGTACCCCAGTATTGGTGCAACATTGTAATTCCCAAAACGAACATTCCAGGAGTACTTGGGAACGAAGTTGTGAGAAGACGTTTGTCACCGGTCATGTGCTTTGTGCATACTGAGTCCAGGTACAAGAGATTTGGTTCCTGCTACAAAGAAGAAAGAAGGTTTAGGTACCCATTTTGAGATGTGTCCTTGCGTGTTAGATGAAACACTTGAGTGAACTATGTCTTGAAGAATGCAGTGTATTCTTTTTTGTTTCTTCCATTGAAGCATTTGTTGTTCTTTGTAAAACCTTGAAGATTTCATCCAGAAAGGATCAGGAACAATCTTTGATACAATGGTTAGAGGAATTTCTCCTCTTTCAAGAATTGGGGAACGTTATGTGTTTTTGATGTCTATAACTTCAACCACATCTTTACGTTGCCAAATTTGAATCATTTTTGGTTTTGCAACTGTTTGAGATATGGGTTTTGGTTTGGTGGTAGTATGGTTGTTTTAATGGTGAATGGTTTTGTTTCTTGCTGTTTGATTGATTTTTCTCTTGAGCTTGAGGTTTTTGATTTTCTCTTTGATGAATGAGACTTGGTGCATTGTGAATGAGATTTTCGTGTGTTAGATTCTGTTTTATTCCAGGCCTTCAAAAACTCTTTGTAGCCCCCCTTTCTGTACGCTTCTAGCTCTTGAATCGTGATGAGTCTATTTGTATAGTTCCAATAATTCATGAGTTGAGCGTGTTTAGTCACCCACTGATGAATGACTATACCATATGAGGAAATAAAGGGGGCATTTACCTGATTTGACCCAAGTGGTCTCCACCTCTCACATGCACTAATACTCAATTGTTTACGAAGCCTATCATATTCACACTTGTATTCACAATGTCCATGCAAACATCCATTACTTGTGCAGAAATGTGTGCTTGCTTTCATTTCTTTTGAGGAAAGTGAATTACAATTACTAAAGAAACTTGTAATGTGATTACACTTTTTGGAAAAATCAAAACATGGCTTAGAAACTCTGGGTTTAAACTTTCTTGTGATTCCATTGGAGCAAACACTCTTCATCTTGTTGTCTTTTATGCTTACAGCTAAAACATTCAAAACGTGGTTAGGTGTGAATGGTTTTATGTTCTTGTGGAAAACATTTGGTGGTGACTTTGGTGTGTTTTTGGAAGAGTGTGTGAGATGGGCTTTGGGAATGGCCTTCGGTTGCCTTTTGGTGGGTTCAGTTAATTTATGTTGAGACTTTGAAGTCCATGATACTTCCACCGTAGATTTCCCTTTTTCTTCTCTGGTATATTTGCGTGTTGGTTGAGAAGTAGATAGAGTGGAAGTGCATGTCAAGATTTTCCTTTTACAGTGACATGAAAGACTCTCTTCTGATTTATTTATTTCTCTTTCCAAATCATCAGTGATAATGGTTTGATAATAATAAGCTACAAGCTGTTTAAGTTGCCTTTGTAACACCATATGTGGTATATCTATTCCGGCTTCCAGAACTGTTTGTGGCTTTTTGAGATTTTAAGGATAGGTGAAACCATTAGACTCATCTATCATACTGAGCTTATGAGGCTCAGATGAGATAGAATCATTTAATTCCTGATAATTAAAATAAATTTCAGATTTTAGTGGATTATTTCTTTTAAAATCTTCTTCCATTTTGTTTGTGATGCCAGCATTCATTAATTTAAAGTCATATAATTGCTTGGGTGTCACTTTCTCACTGATATGTGGGTTTTCAAATACAAGACCATCATAGGTCCATTTTGAGTATTTTCTTTCTTTGGATTTGTTTAGAAAAATTATTTGTTCTATTTGGCCTCGTTTGATCAGTGTATCTTCAAGCTCTTTTATTTTTTTAGCATAGTTCTCCTTTTTCCTTAAGAATAAATTTTGCATCATTTTCGGCGATGATCTTCTCTGCTTTTAGGTCATGCAGTTGAGTGCTTATGTTTGCAGTTAGCTCAATGAGTTCGTTTTCCTTTTCAATGATTTTTATTTTGAGCTGTTCAATTTCTTTATCAACATGTATGGATTCCATTTGTTGATTTCTGATTACTTCTTTTAGTTTTTCTTTATTTAGTTTTGATTTTAGTACCTTATTCTCTAACTTGTTCATTCGTGATATGATGATCTGAACATGTTCCATACTCAGACCACAACCTGCAATAGAGTTAGAGTGTACCTCATCATCATCATTGACAACATCGAGCCCTTCATCATCAGAGTTGTGATATTGTGCCTCTTGCTTGGCTTCATCATCACTAAGCTCTTCTTCAACGTCCGCTATTAAGCAGAATTGAGCTTGTGCCTCTTCCTCAAGATCACTGTCATCAGTGTTAGTGAGGAACTGGTCTTCTTCCACCAACATGGCCCTTCCTACACTCTTCTTTTTGGCCAGTCTAAGCTTTTGCTTGTAGTACTCGACATCTTTCTTCTTTTTTAGTGTGCGGTCTTTTATGAAGTGGCCGTTTCCCCCACAATTGTAGCATTTGCGATCTTCTTTCCTCTCGTCCTTGGCAATTCTTGGTTTCTTTGCCATCTTATAATTTTCTGGTCTTCGGGACCCAGAAGTGTACCTTTGGCGATTGTTGGTTTTAGAGTACCTATTCTTAAACGCCTTGGTGATGAATGACATGGCTTTGATGACTTGTTCCATTTCTGTACCATCTGACTCATCATATTCTTAGTCAGATAAAGCCACTTGTTTGAATGTATGAGTTCTGGAGGACTCGTGGGGGGTTGGTTCTAAAGCAATTAAGGCCAATGGATCAGCTATGAGTCTGGGAGAAGTTTTTGAGACCTCATCTTGATATTGTTGAAGGTCCTCAAATATGTTGTGGTATGTGACAATTGTAAGGTTTCGGTTGATGTGTTTGTACAGCTTGACATGCTCTTTCCATTCTGGCCCCAGAGCACGAAGAAATACACAATTAATATCCAAGTCTGTCCTTTCAACCTTGTTTGTCCTGAGTTCGTTTTGGAGTTTGTAGAAACGACTGTAAGTGTCAATTAAGAGTTCGTTCTCCCTAGCAGAAAATTCGTGAAACATGTTCACCAATTGTGTTCTCTTTATGTGCTCTCCTTGCTCAGTCCCTTGCAATTTTTGTTTGATCTCATCCCAGATCTCTTTGGCGGTAGGTAAGCTATCAACCTTCATGTACATTTCTGAATATAGACCTTGCTTTAGATAATACTTCGCCAACCTATCAGCTTTCTTTCTTTCTTTCTCAGCAGCTGTTAACTCATCATGAGTTTTCTCTCTCACTGTTCCAACAATTGGAGGATTATTGTCTGGTTGTGCATCCATGATTCGATAGAATTTCTTTTCTCCTTTGAGAATAGAATCGATCATCATTTCTCCATAAACTTCATTATGTTCAAGAAAATCCATGAACTTCCCTTTCCATACAAGGTAGTCATTTCGAAAGAGAACTGGGTGTTTGGAATCCGTGCCAATGGCCAATATCTCATTAGAATTTGACATTTTTGAATGAATTACTTGAAAGTTTCAAAGTGATCTTTAACTTGAAAAAGTTGGGTGATTGGGTTCGAAGAAGGTTTCTTCGAATTGGAATGGTTCGAAGTAGTGAATTCGTATTGAGGTATGAGTTCGAATTGGAATTGTTCGAAGATGATTAACTTGGAAGTAGTTTGAGGTTATTCTTGGAATTCAAAGTCAATTTTGAAATGAACTTCGAATGGAACAGTTCTTTTGATCTTCGAGTAGAAGTGAGTTCTTTGAATGTTTTGTTTTCGGAGTCAACTTTGAATGAAATAGTGACTTCGAATACAGAATGTGATCAAGGTAAGTTGGTTTCAAATTGTATTCTGAATAGACGCTCGAAGTCTGTGGTAATGCGCTCGAAGTCCAAGGGTTGCAATGGTCTTTGAATTCGAAGTGTTTTTTGGAATAAAATCCGCTCGAAGTCAAGGAGTTTGAATGGGCTTTGAATTCGAAGTGTTCTTGTGAAATTAACTCAGCTCAAAGTCGCCTATAACTTGTTTCGAACTTGTACCGTGTTGATTTCGAATTCGAAATGTATAGTCTTCGAATTCGAAATATAGTTTCTTCGAATTGAACTATTTGACACGCTTGAAGCCTTCTATAGGCAACAAATTCTGGATTTTACGGAATTTGTTTCCAACAACCTTGCTCGAAGTCTTCTTTGCAAGATTAGGTGCGCTCGAACTCTACAGTAAACACAAAAAACTTTCGAAAAATTGATTTCACTCGATCAAACACTAAGATCTCGACTGTTCCCATCATCTTCAACCGTTCTTGACAAAAATCACAATCCTTATAAAAAACAATGCAAAATCAATTGATTTTTATACCTTCTTGGTTGTAATCCTTTGTAGATCCAGAGTATATCAATTAATTCATCATTCCAATTAAATCAGATGAACTAATGAAGCAAAATTGTAGATGTATCCCACTAAAACTTCACGAATTCGTTTGATTTTGATCCAACTCAAATCATAATTGATTGTTTAGAATTTAGAGTCGATTTTGAGATGAATAGAATCAATTCTAACAGGATAAACACTCAAACCTTCATAGCTTCAATTTCAAAATAGTAGCCTTCTTCAATTATGCTTGTTAGTCGATGTTTTCCCAATCAAGAGCCAACTTAGATCAAGTTTGGCTCTCATACCAACTGAAAGATGTAAATCAGTGATTGTATAACCTTCAAGCAATCAATGGTAAGATGAATATCGAGAGAGAGAGAGAGAGAGCTACACACACTTTCACGTTAAAAGGATATGTCATATATTTCAGGAAATGTCAAAAGGCCCTTTCGCCCATGGTACAAAGGTCTTATATATAGGCTAAGCCTACTACTTGGGCCTCATGGGCTTTCCTACATTTTAACTAATATTAACAGTTTCTTCAAAAAGAAAAAGGTCTTGTCATCATCAAATAGGGGGAGATTGTTGGGGAGATAATCACTTCACCCTAATAATTAACTCTGCCTATATTAAAACATAGAATTTGATGATAACAAAACCATACATTCAGTATGACTTAGAAATAAATTCAAACATGTGTTGTTTGAATCAGATTCTGGAAAATATGCTATGTATGAAACCATCAGCTGAGTATCAGATCCTACTCAAAGTATCAGCCAAGGGATATCGGCTAAGGAGTATCAGATGAAGAAAACAAGTAAAGAAGACTATCAGCTAAGAAAAATGATCTAACAGCTGAGTGAAGAAATTCGATCAGCCGAGTGCGTACACCATCAGCTGAGCAAGGACTTTGCTCAGTTACACCATCAGCTGAGTGAACAATGGATCAGCTGAGGCCCAGAGCATCAGCTAAGTAAGTCTTCTCTTACATAAGTCATCTCTCTACATAAACCGATGTATTTAAATAATAAATTGAGCATTCTTGATCAATTGATCATATAAATACATGAGCTTATGTCCTCCTAAGATAACTATTGATCAATTGAGCATCCATATGATAAGCTGAGCAATATGTATCAACTGAGTCCTAGCAAAAATTGATCAACTGATATATCTTATCAACTGAGTAGTGAAATTCAAAGTTCTAGTACTTTCTGTTAGCTGAGTTGAGCAAAATGTCAAATCTGCTCCATCTTTCAAATTGTACAAATCATATGTAAAAGACAGAACATGTGTTGTTCTATCATGCCTTAGATCTTTGTTTGTAAATGTAAAAAGCAGTTTTTGGATCAAGTATGAGACAAAAAGGATTGATCTTATCATTTGGCAAAGGAGAAAGATACCTCAAACAGACGAAGATCTTGAAGATTTGTTTCAACAACTAAGTATGGCTGGCAATCCCATACTTGGTAAAGTCAAATCAAATAGAAGCATGGTTGTTGTTTAAAGTACAAGCATGGAAATGGAAAGAAAGTTCTACATGAAAGTAGATGTGTGTTTTAATATTTTATATTGTGAGTAGGTAGCACTTTTTCAGAAAAGTACAATTACTTTTATCAAACAGTTGATTAAAGTAACTTTACTTTTCACCCACTACCTTTATAATTAAAATATTATATTTCCACATACTCCTTGTCTCCTTCCTTCATACAACCGGACGCCAAGACTTCTATAAATATACATGCATGGTGGACATGCAAAATATCCGAAAAAGATCAAGCTTCTACACAACACAAAACAATCTCATTAGTTGAGAAAAATTCGTAGAGTTTAAGCATTGTATAGAACCAAACTTGTTCATGTGTCGAACACTCTTTATACATTAGTTGTGTTTAGAGTTAGCTTGTCTATGTGTTAGACAAATTGATTACCACCTTTATTGTACTTAGAATTTCCGCTTCTAGTACTTGTAAATCTTGATTCAAAATCAATAAAAATTATATAAAAGTATAATGGTATGTCTTTTATTTTTAAAAGCTAAAGTTTGTAATCAACCCCCCCCCCCTTACACAAACATTTGTTGTTGCGTACTCAATCTGGGACCAACAATATATGTTTCATGGTTTTGTGTGACAAACCATGTTTCATTTTGTTGCGTTTGATTTAATTCGGTAGCATGATATGCTCTTAGACCTATGTGTTGTGGTGGTTGACTAATTTGGTTTTTTGGTGGATTGCGTGCCATATTGATGTAATATTTACTTGTTTATATATTGGTGCGGCTTTCATGCCGTTTCTTTTATTCCGTGTATTTCTATAAATAGTGTAGGAATGCGACCTGTGTGTCGTTTGTAAATTCTATGTTTCTGTGAATAGTATAGAACTTGAACTGGAGGTGTCAACGGGAGTCATGATGATGACGTCTTGGCGAGACGGAGTCAACATGCAATTGGAGGTGTCGGATCTAGTGGGAGCTCGCCCAACGAGACATTACCTTGTCCTTAGGTTTTGGCCTTGTTTTTCCCGTTGTGGTTCACGGGGAAAACGCATAGAAGTTTGGGCATGTTACCGAATTTTATTTTATTTTCTATGCATGGTTTAGGAATCGCATGCTAGATAAAAAAATTTTCCCTTAAAAATTAAATAGAATACAACGTTTGTTAAAATGGTTAACAATCTCGCGCAAATAGAATTGACAACGAAAATATAAAATTGGTATTATATTTATAAAGTGCTTAAAATCATTTTTGACACTTACTTTGTTAATTCACAAGAAGGTTTTTATAAACAAGAAACAAAATCCCGTTTTTCAGCACGTAAATCACGCACCATCCGTAAGATGACACCACCCGAATATAATGAAACAAGGATGATTGGCGAGCTAAGCACGAGTCATTCCTTGGGTAGTTGTGTGGAAGGTGAGTGGGGTAACTTGCTTAATTGGTTGTTGAGCTAAGCACGAGCCAATTAATGGTCTAGAGTGCCACCCGTGTGTCTTGTGGGACGATTTACAATTTTGGTATATAATTTTTGGTTAGTTGTAGAGCTAAGCACGAGCTAAAGAAAAATTATATATTGAGATTGGTGTAAGGAATGGATCAAACGTTCCAAATTGACATACTGGATGTCAATGGATCCCGTAAGTGAAATAAGGTTCTTGGCCCTTGTTATAGATAATTATTTTTTTATTTTTATTATACATATGGGTAATTATTTTTAACAAGGTATATCTAACTAACCAAAACCCGCACTCTTGTCATTTATAGATGTCAAACCATAATACACCACGTCAAACATCTCACTTCGTATGTTCCTAGAAAGGAAAAAACTCACGGGAGTGAACTTTATTGACTGGCTTAGGCAATTGAGGATTGTTCTTCGCCATGAGTCAAAGTTGCACATCCTTGAGGAACCCCTTCTAGAGCCACCTGCTACCAACGCGACTTCGGCCATCCGATACGGATATGAAAAACGTGTTCAGGACACGCACGATGTTGCCCGCGTCATGTTGTCAACTATGAGCTCAGAGTTGCAAATGCAGTTCGAGCACATGAGTGTGTACAATATGGTAAACAAGCTCAAGGACATGTTCCAACAGCAAGTTAGGCAGGAACACTATAAGTGTGTTAAAAACCTAGTCGGTTGTAAGATGCAGGAATGTTTGTCTTCACGTCCTCAAGATGAAGGCGAACGTGGACCAAATGGAGAGGTTAGGATTTCCTGTTGGGAGGGAGCTCGTTGTGGATATTGTACTCTAGTCCCTGCCCGCATCATATGATCAGTTTGTCATAAACTATCACATGCAAGGAATGGAGAAATCCTAAAGTGAATTGCATGGCATGTTGAAGTCTGCGGAGTCTGACATGGCCAAGCATAATTCCACCTCATCCATTCATGTCTTGGGTTTAAAGAAACAAAAGAAAAGGAAAAGAAACTGACCGTAAAAAGAAAGGTTGGAGTTTCCAAGCCTATCCTTGAAATTGAGTTTAAGGACATAGAAAATGTGCCTCAAGAAAGGGTGGTTTGCTACTTCTGTGGAAGATTTGGAAATTGGGGCTGTCACGCTTGCCCTACGTGCCGAGAGGATATAAAACTTCTAAGGAAAGAGAGAGTTACCTTTCCCTCTTAAGGTACGCTTAGGATTCATTGCTATTCTTCTATAAGCTAGGTTGTTGACCCGAGCTGATTGACTCATGTTTGTCACAAATTTATATTTTTACAAAGTGTAGGTCCTTGGTGGAAGAAAGAAATGTTGGAGTGTGCCCACTGACATACGTATGCCAATATCACTACCGATGAAGCATAGGCCTATTGGGTCACACACCAAGGGTTAATCTCGACAACAACCTTAGCGAAAGGGGCAAAAGGGACTTATATTGTTAAAGTTACAAAAGGGATCTGGCCAGGTGGACTTCACGGCGTGAAGTCCTTGGAGTTCACGGCGTGAACTTCTGTCAGTCTCCAGATTACTTTTTTCTTTTTGCCTCCACTCTCCACCAATGCATGTTAAGCTCAATGATGACCTTATGGCTGGCCTTGGGGCACTAGAGGGGCATGCTAAGGCTTATAAAGAGCCATGCATCAGCTCCTATCATACTCTTGCAACTACAAACATCCAAACACTTAGAGATCATTTGTGAGGTGCTTACATAGAGTGTTCTTGGTGTCCTTGAGAGTATTCCTAGAGGAGTTCAAGGGAGATCATCTCGTTATTGTTTCTTTGGTGATTTCAAGTCATTGAAGATCATCAAGAATTGCTAGTACAAGGAGATTACACAAAGCTTGGTGTGGACTAGCAATAAAGGAAGGCTTGCCTTGGCTTTCTCGATCATCCAACTTCATGTTCATCTCCAGCTCCTTTCTTTGTGGTATATCTCTCTCCTTGCTTTGTTTTTCATGTTGCATATCTTGAATGTAGTGTCTGGTCCATGGTTTGGGGTTTCTTGGCATTTTGATTCTTGTTATCTTGTTCTTTTTCTTCCGTTGTGTTCCTAGCAAACTCCAGCAGTGGTATGAGAGCTACCTCTACATCAGATTTGCACATGGTGGCCTAAAACCGAAAAACAAAATTTTTGAAAACTGGTCGGATGAACTTTACGCGGTGAACTCTTTAGAGTTCACGCCGTGAAGTGCTTAACATAAATCGTTTTTTAGTTTTTAAATTTCAAATAGGTTTTGGTTTTTTGGTTTTGGCCTTTTTGTTGTTTGTTTCTGGTTTTTCTAGTAGCTAGTTGCCTTGTGTCTTGGCTGATATATTTACATGTGGATTATTATTTGGCATGAAATATAAAATTGTATGTACTTATATTATGTATATATGAATATGTTTCACCAAAATTGGTTTGGTGTTACTAATGCATATGTACATGGGATTATTTTTTGTTTCTTGAGTATTATAAGTAATCTTAACCAAGATACATATGTTGCATGGGTTTCCTGTGGCACACCATGCTTGTTTGCTTTCTTTTGTTGATTAGATAGCTTTGTTGGTAACTAATATGCCCTAGACCTTTGGTTGTGATGTTTGGTTGTATTTATTTTTATTAATTCATTTGGTGACTTCTAGTCACATGGTTTGTAATAAATTATTTGTTTATTTATTTGGTACGTAAATTTGTTATTGTGGCTTGCATGCCATTTAAATTTCAAATTTATGTAAAGTACTAGAGGATAGGATTTTGTGGCTTGCATGCCATTTCTATCTTTAAATATGTATTTGTAATATGGAAGCAACCATCGGGAGTCATGGCTATGACGTCTTGACGATCACAAATCCGGGAGGCCCAATGGAGGTGGCGGGTTTAGTGGGAGCACATCTGAAGTCAATGGTAGTTTTTCCTTAGTTGACTTAGTTTTCCCGTTTTGGCTCACGGGAAAACGCATAGGCTTTGGGCATGGTTACCAATATGTTGTATGCGTGTGATGTGTTTTATTTGTTTATGCATGGATATTAGGATTATTGCAAGCTAGACAACCTTTTATAAATTATACAAACACAAGTGTTTTAAAATAGGTTTACAAACTCGCGCGCACATAAGATTAACAAAAGGATATAAAATTGGTTTATATTCAAAGTGAAAAATTGACTTTGTCACTAAATTTGTTAATCAAAACAAAAATGGTTTTTTAACTGGAAAACAAAATCCCCTTTTCTAAAAGTAAATCACACGCCACCCATAAGATGACACCACCCGAATCTAGTCACGCAAGGTTGATTGTCGACCTTTAGCCGAGTCAATCCATGCGTGAGCTGTGTGGAAGGTGCATGTGGCAACTCGCAAGGTTGATTGTCGAGCTCTAGCCGAGTAAACATATGGGCATGAGTACCACCATGTATCTTGATGGACGATTTACAATTTCGAAATAGAACTTTGAATGGTTGTTGAGCTCTAGCCGAGATTATTCAAAATTTTAGTTTGAGATTGGTGTGGAGGGATCAAACTTGCCAATTCGACACAATGGTTGTCAATTTGGATCGCACAAGGAACTAAGAGTTGTAATAATGGATTACAATCGGTAAAATGGTTACTAGCCTAAATAAGCTTTACCACGTGATACGCGGAAAACCCATCACGGTGTAAAGTGAAATATGGTTCTTAGGCCTTGTTAAAATGATTGTTTTATTTAACACATGGGGTAATTATTTTTAACGAGTTTTATCAAACTAACAAAACTACTTCGCTTTAATAGATGGCATCTTCAAGCACCAACAACACCACCCACTTCTCTTTGAGAGTTTTTCTAGAGAAGGAGAAACTTGATGGGACCAACTCTATGGATTGGTCTAGGCAATTACATATTGTCCTATGACATGAGGATAAATTGGTTACCATTGAGGAACCCTTTCCGGAAACCCCTGCTCTGAACGCAAGTAGGTCCATTCGTGATGCGTATGAAAAACACGTCAAAGACACCAACGAGGTTACTTGCCTCATGCTAAGCACGATGAGGCCCGATTTGCGAAAGCAAATGAAGCATCTAAATGCTTATGAAATGATGCTCGAGTTGAAGGACATGTTCCAACAACAAGCAAGGCAAGAATGGTATGGGTGCTTGAATGACCTACTTGGTTGCCGGTTGCAGAGTGGCGGAACGTAAGCCTCCACGTGCTCAACATGAAGGCACTAGTGGAGCGGTTGGAGAGACTAGGGTTTACCATAGGAAGGGAGATGCCGGTGGATATTATCCTGCGATCCCTTCCTCCATCTTATGATCAATTCACCTTGAGTTATCATATGCAAGGAATGGACAAAACCCTAATGGAGCTACATGGTATGTTGAGGACCGCTGAGTCCAACATGACCAAACAAAAGCCCACCTCTCCAGCTCCCGTCCTGGCTATCATGGAAGGAGGAGCCAAGAAAAGGAAGAAACTAGCATGTACCCCTAAGGGTAAAGGTAAGGGAAACGTTAGGGCTCCCAAGCCTAACCCTACCCCGGAGCCTAAGCCAAAGGGTCTTATTCCCGAGGAAAAGACTCCGGGGGAGGCGGTTTGCTTCTTCTGTGGGGCAAAAGGGTACATGCACCGGAGCTTCCCAAAGTACCTAGAAGGCCTTATGAATCTTAGAGCTTCGGGAGCGGGTTCTTCAACTTCAAGTACGTTCATGATTGAAGTCCATCATACTTCTACTTCAAATGGTTGGATATAAGAAACCGGCTGTGACACTCACATTTGTAAAATTGTGCAGGTGCTAAAGGAAAGTAGAAGGTTGAGGGATGGGGAGCTAGATCTTATAATGGGGAAGAAGGAGGTCATCCCTGTTTTGAAGAAAGGGAGCGTGGAGCTAACTTTTAGATCCGGTTACTCTATTATTTTGAAAAATGTATGCTATTCGCCAAGTGTGGCGCGAAACATTATTTCTCTATTTGCTTTGTATGATGATGGATACTACATTAATTTTGATAATGGAATTATCTCTTGTGTTAAAGATAATGTTTGTTATTTTAAAGCATATCCATGTCGTGGTATATACGAAGCTGATGCATATATCTCAAATGATAGACCAATCATGAATATCGATTATGAGTCCAGAAATTCTTTGGACAAGTTTTCTTTATGGAATAGTCGCCTTGGCCATATAAACAAGAAGCATATCACCAAGCTCCAAGCAGATGGGATCTTGAAATCATTTGACCTCGGGTAAAGTGAAGTATGCGAATCTTGTTTATTGGGCAAGATGACAAAATCTCCCTTTACCGGTGTGAGTGAAAGGGGAAAGGACTTGTTGGACATTGTGCATACTGATGTAAGCGGTCCATTCAAGCATGTCACAAGGAACAACTCAAGATACTTCGTTACATTTACAGATGACTATAGTATATATGAATATGTCTACCTGATTAGGCATAAGTCCGAAACCTTTGAGGTTTTCAAGACATTCCAAAACGAAATTCAGAATCAATTGGGAAAATCTATAAAGATACTTCGATCCGATAGGGGAGGCGAATATCTTAGCTCAGAGTTCAGTGATCATCTTAAAAATTATGGGATTATCTCACAATTAACACCTCCTAGGACACCACAATTGAATGGTGTCGCCGAGTGGAGAAATCGGACATTGTTAGATATGATCCAATCAATGATGAGTCACACGAAAGTACCCATTAGTTTTTGGGGGTACGCTCTTGAGTTGGCGGCTAGGATCCTCAACCTCAACCGACAAAGAAAGTCCAGAAAACACCTTATGAGATATGGCATGGAGTAGTTCCTAAAATTGCATATCTCACAGTATGGGGTTGTCCTGCTTACGTTAGACGGGAGGTAGAGGACAAACTTGAACCACGTTTAGAGAAGTGTTACTTCATTGGGTATCCTACCGGAGCCATGGGATATTTGTTTTACAAACCCTCCGAGAACAAAAATTTTTGTTGCAAAGAGGGCCGTTTTGCTTGAAAGAGAACTGATATCCATGCAGTCTGGCGGGAAGAAGATTGATCTTGAAGAAATTCAAGAACCCATGAATGAAGGGACTAGCGTCGGCACTAGCACTCAACCCGAAGTGGTTGAAACCAAACACGATGATGTGTCGGTACTTGACAACAATCCATTACCTCATTATAGATCTGGTAGATCCCGTCACGAGCCAGAAAGATATGGGTTTCTCATATCTGAGGGTGACAAATTATTGGTGGATCATGATGAACCCACCAATTACCAGGATGTTGTAGCAAGCATTGACTCTGCTAGGTGGAAGGAGGCTATGGGAAGCGAGATGGAGTCCATGTCGGACAACCAAGTATGGGAATTGGTTGATCCCACACCTAGGTTTAAGACGGTAGGGTGTAAATGGGTCTTTAAGAAGTAGACCGGCGTGGATTCCGTAGCAAGCATTGACTCTGCTAGGCGGAAGGAGGCTATGGGAAGCGAGATGGAGTACATGTCGGACAACCAAGTATGGAAATTGGTTGATCTCACACCTGGGTTTAAGACGGTAGGGTGTAAATGGGTCTTCATGAAGAAAACCGGCGTGGATGGGACTGTAGATACTTTCAAATCCCGACTGGTGGCTAAGCGTTTTACACAAACTCATGGTATTGATTATGAGAAAACCTTTTACCCAGTGGCTATGTTGAAGTATATAAGAATACTCATGGCCATTGATGCATTTTATGATTATGAAATCTGGCAAATGGATGTAAAAACCGCCTTCCTTAATAGGAAGCTAAATGAAGAGGTGTTTATGACACAACCCGAGGGTTTTGTACATCCTGAGTATCCTAATAGAGTCTACAAGCTCAAGAAGTCCATTTATGGACTTAAACAAGCATCTCGTAGCTGGAACCTTTGCTTTGATGAGAAAATCATGGAATTTGGATTTTCGAAAAGCAAGGATGAACCATGCATATATGTCAGTGCTAGTGGGAGCCCTGTAGTATTCCTAATCCTATATGTAGATGATATTCTACTTATTGGAAACGATGTCCCAACCTTACAAGACATTAAATCTTTTCTTGGGAATTGTTTCTCTATGAAGGACTTGGGAGAGGCAGCGTATATCTTGGGCATAAAGATCTATAGAGATAGATCCAAAAGGCTAATTGGGCTAAGCCAAAGTGCATATGTGTACAAAGTTTTGAATCGATTCAAGATAGAGGACACTAAGAGGGGGAACACCTCTATGAGGCATGTAATGGCATTGAGCAAGACTCAATGTCCTAGTTCCAAGGAGGAACTAGACGTAATGAAGAGGATTCCTTTTGCTTCGGCAGTAGGATCAATCATGTACGCCATGTTGTGTACTCGTCCTGATGTATTGTGTGCATTAAGCATGACGAGTAGATATCAGGAAAATCCCGGGCAAGCCCATTGGACCGCAGTCAAGAACATTCTCAAGTATCTTCGGAGGACAAAGGAGATGTTCTTAGTATATGGTGGTGAGGACGAGCTAAGAGTACGTGGGTACTCTGATGCAAGCTTCCAAACGGACAAGGACAACTGCTGATCACAATCAGGGTTTGTGTTCCTTTTCAATGGTAGTGCTATCAGCTGGAGGAGCTCCAAGCAAGACACGGTTGCTGATTCAACTACCGAATCCGAATACATTGTAGCAAGTAAAGCAGCAAAGGAAGCTGTATGGATGAGGAAGTTTATCCAAGATCTTGGAGTAGTTCCTAGCATTACCAACCCCATAGAGATTTTCTGCGACAATGAGCGTGTGGTTGCATTGCCAAAGGAACCAAGAGCTCACAAGCGAACGAGCTACATTCCTCACAAGGAGGAGCTCCAAGCAAGACACGGTTGCTAATTCAACTACCGAATCCGAATACATTGTAGCAAGTGAAGCAGCAAAGGAAGCTGTATGGATGAGGAAGTTTATCCAAGATCTTGGAGTGGTTCCTAGCATTACCAACCCCATAGAGCTTTTCTGCGACAATGAGGGTGCGGTTGCATTGGCAAAGGAACCAAGAGCTCACAAGCGGACGAGCTACATTCCTCACAAATATCACTTCATCAGAGATGTAATAGAGAGTGGTGATATTGTCATCGACAGAGTAACTTGGTTGATCCGTTCACGAAGCTGTTGTCATAAGCCGTTCATGGTTCTCACACTAGATCTATAGGTGTTAGATTCACTAGTGACTTGGCTTGAGTATATTTTAGTTTATGTTTGATATGTACTTATTCTTGGTTAGTATTGTATTTCATATTATATCGATTATTAAATGGAGATTTAATGATACGCCTTTAGCGGCTATTTTCATGAATCCTTACCGTGTTCCATCTTAGCATGTTTAATCACTTCCAAGAATGATTTTTCATTCTAGAGGTCTACAATCAGTCACTCTTCTAGGGGAGGAAGTTTGAATTAAGGTTGAGGGAAGGGGTTGGTCGCATAATCAATAATGGATTGAATACAAGAGACGCAACACTTCACCTGCACTTGAATTATTCAAGTGATTGGACGACCCACACCTGAAGTTACTTCATGGTCATTGTCACAAGTAACTCAGGATGATAATATCATTTCATCCTTAGACCGGAGATACATGTTTTTCAAAGCATGTACCTGCTTTGCTTTGATTGCTTTCAAACACAGTTTGTAACTGGCTGTTATAAAGGGAGCTTTTGGGTAAAGTATGGTATATGTTGTTGGGGTTTGTTCGGTTTTTAAAAATATATTTTAGCAACGGAAGCATGAACAACAATTTTAAACTTTTTAAAACTCCCCACCAATGATCCATATGCAAGCCTTAAGAAACAAAAGTGATATTATTATTTCACATAAATAATAAAAGTGATATATGCATTACCTTATATCAATATATAAAAGTGATATTATTATTTCACATAAATAATAATATGCAACAATGCATATATACTTATATATATATAATGAGTTGGAAACATATTTAAATCATATTCAAATATGTAATTGGTGTCCATTGATTGTAAATGTGTGACCCTATGGGTTTATTTATTATCAGTAATATCGTATTAAGCCGATATAGACAATGGTAAGAACGTCTAGCAACATCCCATTGCCCCTAATAATAAATAAAGTGTGTTGATCAACACTTTCACCAACGAAATTAACTCACTAGCTACAAATCGTTGTTATATGTAAGTCATCAATTATCCCTTTGTTTTAACATCTCGTTGAACATGAGACATGGATCGTCATCAATTCTCATATAATGTTCAACTTGTTTTAGGGCCCAGAGATATTATACTCCCAATTAAATGAGAGAAACAAATTCCACCTTGACCACATACGTCTCTTATAAGACTCATATCATACCTAATAATGGCCTTTATAACTACCCGGTTAAAAATAGCGTTTAACCACATTAAAGCATGATACTCTTCATACTCGAGTCCCAATATGTGTCTCAGGTCTAAGGATACAAAGATACCACCTTTTTCTCAAGATTTACTTATGACACTGATCCATGAAGTGATCTTAAGAGCGGGTCATGTCCAATGTTCGTTCCCTAACAAACATTAGTGAATTTGGCTGCAAACCCTTTTGCCAACTTTCATCACGAATGAAAGTCAACCAACCGATTCACATTAGTCTTAATTCATAACTATTCCCATAGTTATAACAGACTATGGATGCTTTTAGAATAAAGAATTAGTCATGGATTTAAACATGCTAATAAAGAACACAATAAATATTAATGAAGTGATCATATCCCGTATATCATTAAGATAAAATAGATATTGTCATAATGTTCCAAAATATCCAAATACTAAATTACAATTCAAATCCAATCCTTGCAAAGCGAAGACCTATTGACCTAGTATGAGACTCATGCTTAGTCGAGGCAAGAGGTTCCGTAAAAGGATCTGCAAGATTCTGATCTGTATGAACTTTGCGAATACACACATCTCCTCTATCCACTATATCCCGTATGTAGTGGAAACGCCTGAGGATGTGTTTGGTGATGTGATGTGATATAGGTTCTTTTGCCTGGGCAATAGCACCTTCATTATCACAAAATATCTCTGTGGGGTCTTGAATGCTTGTTAGTACCCCAAGGTCAGCAATGAACTTCTTCATCCATGCAGCTTCTTGTCCAGCCTCAGAAGCAGCAATGTATTCAGATTCTGTAGTGGATTGTGCAACTACAATTTGCTTAGAACTTTTCCAAGAAACGGCGTCTCCATTCATAACGAAGACATAGCCCGATTGTGATTGAGAATCATCTCGATTCGTTTGGAAACTAGCATCTGTGTAACGCTTTACACAAAGATCTTCTTCCAAACCCCCATAGATCAAGAACATGTCTTTGGTTCTTCTCAAGTATTTTAAAATGTTCTTGACTTCCATCCAATGGCTATCTCCTGGGTTTTGCTGGTATCTGCTCGTCATGCTCAAAGCATACGAGACATCTGGCCTAGTGCATAGCATGGCATACATGATAGATCCAATTGCAGAAGCATATGGGATCTCACTCATTCTATCTAGCTCTTCTCTTGTGCTAGGGCTTTGAGCTTTACTCAAAACCGTGCCTTGTGCCATTGGCAAAAATCCTCTCTTAGAATTCTCCATTTTGAATCGTTTCAAGATCTTGTCAATATATGCACTTTGACTTAGGCCAATAAGACGCCTAGATCTATCCCTATAGATCTTTATTCCAAGAATGTAGGCGGCTTCTCCCAAGTCTTTCATTGAGAAACACTTCCCAAGCCAAGACTTGATGTCTTGCAAGGTCGGAATGTCGTTTCCAATGAGTAGTATGTCATCAACGTACAAGACAAGGAATGCTACTGCGCTCCCACTAGTTTTCTTGTAAACACACGGTTCATCTTCTGATTTGATAAAACCAAACTCTTTGATTTTCTCATCAAATCGAAGATTCCAACTTCGAGATTCTTGCTTTAGTCCATAGATGGATCTTTTAAGCTTGCACACCTTGTTAGGATACTTAGGATCTACAAAACCTTCGGGCTGAACCATATAGATATCTTCACTTAAGTGTCCATTTAGAAAAGACGTTTTGACATCCATTTGCCATATCTCATAGTCATAATATGCAGCTATGGCAATACGTATTCTAATAGATTTAATCATGGCTACCGGAGAGAAAGTTTCATCATAGTCAATACCATGAGTTTGAGTGAAACCTTTTGCCACTAGCCTTGCCTTAAATGTGTGTACATTTCCATCCATGTGTGTCTTCTTCTTGAAGACCCACTTGCTCCCTACAGTCTTACTATTGGGAGGAAGATCAACCAAGTCCCATACTTGATTTTCATACATGGATTGCATCTCAGTGTTCATCGCATCAAGCCATTTATCGGATTCCGGATCGGATATAGCATCTTGGTAGTTAGTAGGCTTAGAAGAGTCTACCAAGAAAATCTCATCATTGGACACGAGAAATCCGTATCTCTCGGGTTCTTGACGAGGTCTACCAGATCTATGAACATTTTGTGTTTCAGTAGGTTCTTGAACAACCAATTGTTCAGGTTCAACAGCCGTTTGTTGAGTGCTAGTGCCAACCTGACTTGTATTTTGTGGTTTTTGAATTTCTTCAATGTCTACATTGCTCCCACTTGCCTCTTTCGAAAGAAACTCCTTTTCTAAGAAAGTGGCATGCCTAGAAACAAACACTTTGTTCTCAACTGGGTTGTAGAAATAATATCCTAATGAATCTTTAGGATATCCCACAAAATTACATTTGATAGATCTAGGATCGAGTTTGCTTGAAGCTTCTTTTCGTACATGAGCCTCACAACCCCAGACTTTGAAGTAAGATAAGTTTGGAACCTTTCCATACCACATCTCATATGGTGTCTTATCTACCTTCTTGGTTGGAACCATATTCAATATGCGCGTAGCAGTTACTAAAGCATAACTCCAAAAGGACGAGGGTATAGTACTTCGGCTCATCATATTCCGAACCATATCTAGTAGAGTTCGGTTCCTCCTTTCGGATACACCATTATGTTGTGGTGTTCTAGGAGGAGTAAGTTGTGAGATAATCCCACAATTACTAAGATGATCCATAAACTCTTGGCTTAAGTACTCGCCACCTTGATCGGAACGAAGGGCCTTGATTGTTTTGTTGAGTTGATTTTGTACTTCATTTTGAAACAACTTGAACATTTCAAATGTTTCATGTTTATGTTTCATCAAATAAACATAACCAAATCTACTATAATCATCGGTGAATGTAACGAAGTATCTATCACCATCCCTAGACATTGATCTAAAAGGACCGCATACATCCGTATGTATGATTCCTAATAGATCTTTGGCTCTTTCACTTGAACCGGAGAAAGGAGCCTTAGTCATCTTCCCATATAAACATGATTCGCAAACTTCAAATGAGCTAGAATCGTTTGATTTTAAAATTCCATCCTTTTGAAGTTTTGCAATGCGTTTCTTGTTTATATGACCAAGTCGACAATGCCATAGGTATGTTTGACTTAAGTCATGCTTAGGTCGTTTGGTGCTAGTGGTATATATAGAATTATCATCAAGATATCTTTTAAGATTAACTTCATATATTCCATTAAGAGGGCGAGCCTCAAAATACAAAATGTCGTTTTTGAAGGCACGAATGCCATCATCAACGAAACCAAAAGTGAATCCAGATTCTCTTAACCGAGCTACTGAAATAATATTCCTAGTTAAACTAGGTACATAACAACAATTGTTTAATATTAAGTACAGGCCATTTGGTAATAATAATTCAAAAGTTCCAAGGTCTTCAACAGCAACATTTGCTCCATTGCCCACGTGGAGATCCAAATCGCCTGGCTTCAGCAGCTTACTTTTTCTCAACCCCTGCACATTGTTACAAATGTGAGTTCCACAACCGGTATCAAATACCCAGGAATTTATAGAAAAAGTATACATTTCAATCATATATATACCTGAAGTGTTGGCCTCGTCAGCCTTCTTCTTTTTCAACTCTGCGAGGTAGGTTGGACAATTGCGCCTCCAATGTCCTACCACCCCGCATTCAAAGCACGGGTCATTCTTCGGATCCTTTCTCGCTGTCTTGGGTGTAGGAGCCTTGGCAACCTGCTTGCCTTTGTCCTTCCCCTTTGCCTTTGCTTTGCCTTTCCCTTTTGAGTTGTTTTTCCTTTTCTTCTTGATTTTCCCTTCTTGAATCATCAAGACTTGAGGTGTTTTCCTTGGAATCTTACTCTCAACGGTTTTAAGCATCCCATGCAACTCTAAGACAGATTTCTCCCAATTGTTCATGTTATAATTCATGACAAATTGATCATAGGCTTTGGTCAATGAGTTAAGGATCATATCCTGTGCAAACTCGTTGGTTATGGGAGATCCAAGCCTAGCAAGCTGGTCAATGTATCCTTTCATCTTTAGCACATAGTCGCTAATAGATTGACCTTCCTCCATCTTGCATGCATGGAAGGCTCGAGTGACCTCAAAGCGTTCTTGCTTCGCTTGCTTTTGGAACATTTTCTTAAGCAGGCGAGACATCTCATATGCTCCATGCTCCTCAAGGTTCTTTTGAAGATCCGAAGACATGGTAGCAAGCATGAGGCATGCAACTTCGACCGAGTCGTCGGAATGCTTCACCCAAGCATCCCTAACGGCTTTGGCCGCAGTCAATGGAGGTTCCTCAGGGACGGGATCCTCAAGTACGTACAATTTCTTTTCGTGCTTAAGAACGATTCTCAAGTTACGATACCAATCTAAGAACTTTGTACCGTTAAGTTTTTCTTTCTCTATGATTGAACGAAGAGATAAGTTGTTAACGGGCGTAGTTGAGTTAGGGGCCATCTACAAAATTAACAAAGTTCAATTTAGTATTTTCGATATTTAATCCTTTAATAATTAATACCCTTTAGAATTATAAAATTCTTTAATTTTTAAAGGCTAGGATCCAAGTTGAACTTAACCTTGAATGTTTGGCTAATGCTCTCTCCATCAAGTTAAAACAACAAGGTAGGTAACGTTTACCAATTACATCTCGTATATAATTCCTAGATCTTTATGGGATCCTAGACAACGATTGTCAATTTTGGCATGTTTGATCCCGTCTATGCCTCGGGCTTCCTTACATTTGGCTAATGCTCTCTCCGTAATAATATTTCGATTAAGTCGTCCTATTTCAAGACGGTGAATTTCCGGCCCAAGACATTCATGGAATTCGCGGAAAAACACCTCGGTTGGTTTTGTTTCTTAAGGCTTGCATATGGATCATTGGTGGGGAGTTTTAAAAAGTTTAAAATTGTTGTTCATGCTTCCGTTGCTAAAATATATTTTTAAAAACCGAACAAACCCCAACAGTGGTATTAGAGCCACTTATGTATAGTTTTAAGAAACTTTATTTTGAGCATGTAATTATAAATGTCAAGAAGCAAAGCAAGAGAGGGAGGACCCCCTCCCTTGCATTATGGATGAAAATTAGAGGGGGGAGTGTCCCCTCTTCCCTCTTGCCTCTTGCTTCCTTACTTGTCCTATACATGCATGTTTTGGTTAAGTGTTAGGCAAGAATACACCATATGGCCCATTTCTTGCTCATTGTGAGAATTTCTAGCTATTAATCTTTTAAATATATAAAAGATATACTAGATATGTCATACTATATATAAAATACATCTACATGTATTTTATATACATACTTGATTGTTACTAGTAACTCTTTACTTGTAACAAGGATATACATACATTTATATAATTGTTACTAGTAACAATTTACTTGTAACAAATATATATTTATACATATATATATATATTCATACATATATATAAAATCATATGTTTATATTTATGTATTTGATATGCATTACCTTATATCAATGTATAAGAGTGATATTATTATTTCACATAAATAATAATATGCAACAATGCATATATACTTATATATATATAATGAGTTGGAAACATATTTAAATCATGTTCGAATATGTAATTGGTGTCCATTGATTGTAAATGTGCGACCCTATGGGTTTATTTATTATCAGTAATATCGTATTAATTTGTGTCTTGTGCACATAGAACCAATATATGTGGCGGAACAATGTAACCATAAGAATTTGTTCCTCTAGTTTTAGAGAGATATCCATGGGCCCCTCGATGATTGAGAGCTAACATCAAAATGCATGGCCGTGCACAAGTTGCAATGATGTTAGATCGATTGCAACTAGAATTTTGGTCACCATCAATCTTGATCGAGAAACATAATCATGAAAGATCTGGAGATTGACATCTAACCATGTCTCGTGTTCACACGGATGTCGCGAACAAAGGGATGTTTGATCACTTATCTATAGGACCATTTCTTATATATATTTGAGATTTGGCATTTGTCCAGGACGACACCTATGCTGATTTGGGGGCAAAGAAGCCTTGCTAGAGGCCGCTCTTTGTCTGTGGTACCATGGGTACGATATGTCATGTGCAAGTGGGAGTATGTTGGAGTGTGCCCACTGACATACGTATGCTAATATCACTACCGATGAAGCATAGGCCTATTGGGTCACACACCAAGAATTAATCTCGACAACAAGCTAAGCGAAAGGGCCAAAAGGGACTTATATTGTTAAGGTTACAAAAGGGATCTGGCCAGGTGGAGTTCACGGCATGAACTTCTGTTAGAGTACAGATTACTTTTTGATTTTTGCCTCCACTCTCCACCAATGCATGTTAAGCTCAATGATGAGCTTATGGCCGGCCTTGGGGCACTAGAGGGTCATGTTAAGGCTTATAAAAGAGCCATGCATCAGCTCCTATCATACTCTTGCAACTACAAACATCTAAACACTTAGAAACCATTTGTGAGGTGCTTACATAGAGTGTTCTTAGTGTCCTTGAGAGTATTCCTAGAGGAGTTCAAGGGAGATCATCTTGTTATTATTTCTTTGGTGATTTCAAGTCATTGAAGATCAACAAGACATGCTAGTACAAGGAGATTACACAAAGCTTGGTGTGGACTAGCAACAGAGGAAGGCTTGCCTTGGCTTTCTCGATCATCCAACTTCACGTTCATCTCCATCTCCTTTCTTTGTGGTATATCTTTCTCCTTGCTTTGTTTTTCATGTTGCATATCTTGCATGTAGTGTTTGGTCCATGGTTTGGGGTTTGTTGGCATTTTGATTCTTGTTATCTTGTTCTTTTGCTTCAGTTGCGTGCCTAGCAAACTCCAACAAGAAAAGCATGAACAACCGGATCTTGGACGAGGAAACCAGGATGATTGTCCTCTAAGAGAAAATAAGGAGACTTGATCTCGCTTTTGTCGCTGGTTTATTTATACTTTATTTTTTTGCCCTGCGTGGCAGGTAACATTTCTTTGTATGCTCGTTTTTGAAGACGATGGATATAATTTTGAAGTTTTAAGACTTGATGTAAAACCTTTTTAGCATCATTTGTTCAAAGCTTATTCATGTCATAGCTTATGTGTTGCTTTGCCCTGTGTCGCACACAACTGTACATTTGATGACGATGAATTTATTTTTGAAATATGAAATCTGTTATGAAAAATTTTGTTATGAGATATTTGTTATATTAAAAAATTATCCATGTCACGGCATACGCAAGATTTTTTTACAAGTAATCTAATATTCATGAATAACTCATTCTGAATCCAAAAAAGTTTGGATAAGTTATCTTTGTGATATAATCAACTTTAACACATAAACAAGAAATATATCACCTAGATCCATGTGGTTGGGATCTTGGGATAGTTTAACCTCGGGCTAAACATTTGATGCTGATCTTGTTTATTAGGCTAAGATGATTATGAGATCCTTCACCGGAGTTTGTGAGAGGATTAAAGGCTTGTTGGATATTGATCACACTTTTGTGGATAATCCGTTCAAGCACACCACAAAGAATAATGAAAAAGAAACTTCTTTATCACTACCTTGATGATAGTAGTTGCGGGATGTTTACTAGTTTTGGTATATGTCTAAAACTTTGTTGGTGTTCAGAATTAGCCAAAACGACTTTCAGAATCAATAGGTCATATAGATCAAGATACTTAGATCTAGTTAAGATGCTAAGTTACCTTCTATCTATATTGAATGACCATATAGTGAATTGTGGAATTGTCTCACAATTCATATCCTACTAAGACACACTTGTACATGGTGTCATGGTGTAGGGAACCCGATATTATTAATAATGATCCGGTTTATGACGAGTCAAGAATGTATGTCCAATTTTTTGGTACATTCATTTACCATGGTGAGTAAGTCCTCAAATCTAAATTCAATTGATGGTCTACTTAGCATTTATTAAGGTATGACTAGAAAGGTTCTTTGCTTGTCTATCTCATAGTTCGAAGTTATCCAATCTACATTCAGTGGGAGATGGATGAACTTGAAATCAAGAAGCACTAATACATTTGAGGAGTTCTTCTAAGTTTTAGATATTTAACCTTTCGAGAACAGTATTTTGTTAATTAAAAGGGGAAAATAGCTAAGGCATTCCAGTGGAAAAACGTGAAACTTAAATAAAAGACCTGATATTGATACTAGCGTATAATCAGATATCATTGATTGATAACGTCATGGATATGTTGGTATACCTGACTAGGAGTCATTACTTCTTTTAATTCTAATAAGAGTCGTACAAAGCCAAAGAGATATGGGTTTCTCATATCTAAGTGGCAATGACTTTATGATGAGTCAAGTTGAGTTCACCATCTATCGGAGGACATAGTGGATCCGGAATTAACTAGGATAAAAGAAGTAAATGATAATGAGATGCAATCCATTTGAAATGTCAAAGTACTTGACTTGGCTTAATCCCATACCTAGGTGTAACCCAAGACAGTAGTAATGGGATTAACATGGATGGAATTGTAGACAACTTCAAATACCGACTAGTTGTAAAGTTTTCATGATTGTTTTGGAGAAACTTTTCCTAGTGGCTATGTTGAAGAATGTTTGATACTCATGGATATTATTGACCGTGTTCCGTCATGGGACAATATTATGAGGAAGTGCTTATAACACTCTCCGAGGGTTATATATATATATATATATATATATATATATCCGTAGTTTCTAAATTAAGTCTACCAAGGTGAATAAGTCCACTTCGAACTTATGCTAGCATCTTAAAAGAAAGATCTTTACTTATTATTAGAAAATCAAAGTAATGAGTTTTCTAGAAGCGTAGATAAGACCTTTTTTAAATACGTCAAGGCTAGTGGGAGCTTTTTTGTATTCCTAGTATTATGTGTCTATTGAAGATAATGTCCCGATATTAGGTTATGTGCGAACCTAATTCAGGAATTACTGCTCCATAAGGACATTTAGGAGATACAAGATTGGATAATTTTTAGTTCAAGAAATATAGAGATATGTTCTTAATGTTTGACTACTAGAATAGGCTTGGAGTAAGTATTTACTCTAATGCGTGTTTCTACTAGGATAACTGTTGATTTTGATCAAAGTTTAAGATCCTAACTTGTGGTGTTGATGGTTGGTTCTTAAGTATCACTAACCTTATTGTGGGCTTTTAAGACAATGAGGGTGTGATTACTTTAAAAATGAGATCTCTTTGACACATACTTTTAAAGTAGTCTTATCAAAAGAGATATAAGTAAATAACAAAAGTACATGTGGATGTTGTGTTACAAATCAACTAGTTAAGCCGTTGTTATAGACTAGTGATGTTTATCATACTAGATCAATTAGCATTTGTAATGCATATGACTTGGCTTGAATATTGTTTTGGTTTATCTTTGATTTGTATTTATATTTTTGGGACGTTAAGAAGTATTGTAATTCATACTATATCGATTATTAAATGGAGATTTAATAATACGCCAAGGGCGGGTATTTTAGGAATCCTTACTGTCTTCCATCTTAGCATGTTTAAACACTTCCCAGAATGTTTTTCATTCTAAATCTTCACAATCGGTTATACTTTATGGGAAGGGAGTATAAATTAAGATTGAGGTAAAGAATTGTTTTGATAAACGTGAATCTTGCCTATACTTGAAAGGGGTTTCAAGTGGTTGGAGGACCCACACCCGAGTTCACTTCATGGTTCTGGTCATATGTAATTCGGGATGATAATGGCGTTTCATCATTGACCTAGAGATACATGTGATTCCAAAGCATAGGTTTGCTTTGCTTTGATCATTTTCTAACGCGGTCCGTAACTGGTCGTTATAAGGGAGATGATTGGGTAGAGTATTATCTATGTGGCGGGACTATGTAGTCAAAAGGAATTTGTTCCTCTATGTATAGAGAAGATATTCATGGGCCTCTCGATGATTGAGTGCTGACGTTCATATGCATGGCCTTGCTCAAGTTGTATTGATGATGGATCAATATTAACTTGATTTGTTGGTCACCACTAATCAAGAATCGAGAAACATAATCGTGAATGATCAGAAGGTTGACATTATTCCATGCCTTGTGTTCACATAGGATATCGTGAACAAAAGGATGTACATGATCATTTATCTTTAGGGCAATCATTTTATGATTGGGATCTTGTCAAGAGTGGCGTACCCTATACTGACTTGGGAGCATAGATGTCTTGCTAGAGGCCGCTCTATGTTTGTGTTATTTTTCGTAGTCGTGTTATGTGCAAGTGGGAGTGGGTGACTGTTGGTATATGCCCGCTAACACACACGAGTTAATAGCACTGCTGATGAGGTATAGGCCTATTGGGTCACACACCAAGTATTGATTCCGGCAACACGATCAAGCAAGAGTGAAAAAGACCAAAATGGGTTTTGGCATGATGGGGCACGGCCGTGCCATGTGCGCCACGGGCCATGTCTAATCAACAGGCACGGGGTGTACCCACCTTGGGCTAGACCGTGGTCTTTTGGACCGGCACGGGCGTGCTCGTACGTTGTAACTACAGAATCAATTGTCTATTAATGCTCTTTTAATGGGATTACGTGGGTTTAATTGGCAGTTACTAGATTCATGAATTAGAGGTCTTTTGAATAGCTTTTTGGAGTGTAGAACATGTTTTTTGACACAACATTCTCTCTAGTCTTGTATGCACATTTGATGATCAAGTTTGATGCAACATAGTGTGCAATTTGAGTTTTGATCTTGTTGTTTTGGTGTTTACATCAACATACTAGAATTTGGGAATCAAGTGTGCTTGGAGTGGACTACACTAGAGGAATTTTCTTGTTGAATTCTACATACTTGACAAGAAGAAGTTGATATTGTTATCTTGCTTAAAGGTATAACAAGTTCTTCATTCTTGTTCCTTTGTTTTAGTTGCTAAACCATGGCTAGAGTTTGGTCAATTGGGATATGTTTGTTTGGTTAGTTTTTAAAATTTTGAATTATATCATGCTTCCGCATTACTCCTGAAAAGCCAAACAACTACCTTTAGGGGTATCAAAGGTTGGGAATACCATTTGAATATCCTCGGAAGTAGAGTCAGAGTTTTCCATACCTTAGGATATGATGTGCCTGCTTCTATCCATGAGATCAAGCAATTGATTAGATATTTCTTGTTCAGGTTGATCTTGAAGGTATTTGTTTGGCAAAATCAAGTAGCAACATAAGCAAAGTATATAACAAAATTCAAAGCCAAACAACGAATACTTCCCATGGACCAAAATCTAACAATGAAATTGCAACTAAAATATTAACAAGATGGAAAGAATGGTTTATTCCTCAATGCAAGTCACAAAGAAAACCTTTCTTGTCAAGAAGCTAAGAATCCAAATAAGAATCCCTCTAGTGTTGTCCACCCCAAGGTTCCTTGATTCCCAAATGCTAGTTTGTTGATGCAACACACCAAAGCAAATATCAAGTATGTGTTTCTTGCTTCTTGTGGACCAAAAATCACCAAGAACAAGATGAACAAGAGAGAGAGTGTTCTTGTATCAACCAAGAGACAAAGAACAAGCCAAAAGCCTCTACTAGAGCAGAAAATTCGTTGCATCTTTGTCTACGACAATTATTAGAAATTCACACCATTAAACCAAGTGTTTAAAGATGCTAATTCTGCTGTTACAGCGAACTTACACGGCTCGTGTTGATCAACACGGCCGTGTAGGCCCAAAGTCCATGGCCCCAATTAGGCTACGATGGCCCGTGTCTAATAGGCACAACACGGCCCATGTTCCACTACACGGCCCGTGTAGGCCCAAACTACACGACCTTGAACTGGGCCAATACGCCTCGTGTATGTTGGACTGGACACGGCCCGTGTTCAAGCACACGACCCGTGTATCATCCTGTCAAAACCCATTTTGGCCTTTCTCTCTCTTTTGCTCGATCATGTTGCCGGAATCAATACTTGGTGTGTGACCCAATAGGCCTATACGTCATCGGTAGTGCCATTAACTCGTTCGTGTCAGCGGGCATATTCCAACAGATCTTACACGGTAACATCACCAAGAGGACTCATGATAAGTGGACTGAGAGGAGCATAACCAGTATCACCACCATCATTATTATTATCATCACCATGATCATAATCATCATTATTATTACTACCACCCCCACTACAATCATCACCATCAACATCATCCTTATCATCTACATTTGCCTCGGTAGCAGCATTGATCAACTCCTGCATTTGTGGAGTGATAGCAGGACCTCTGTCTGCTCTTAGAAAATAAAACACTTTTTCTCCCATGGCAGGAACAGGGACACTATCCAGATGTTCATTAAGACCTACGAAATCATTTTCTCTAATCTCCCTCATAGAAATCAGGCTCAAAAAACTTATATATGGGACCTGAGACCTTGATGACTTTTTATTTGTGCTATATGTGATTTTATCAATGATATTAGAGAATACAACCTAAGCAAAGTCAATGTTAACCCCAAAAACTAGAGCATAAAGAACCAGAAGCTCTGTTTGGTTGATGAGATGATGACTTCTGGATTTGGGACCAAAGCAACGTATAAGCACATTTGCTAAATACTTCCAGGGGTGCAAAAGAGCAGAGACTTTAACTTTTTCGTGCATAATAGGCTCGTTGTAGCCTATTGTTGGGAGAACGGTTTTCACTTCGGCTCTGGATGGGAAGCAGTGTAAGGAGCGAAGCTGGGAATGCCAACGGCTTCTCTAAGAGTTTCAAGGGTGATTTGCAAGTGGTAATTTCCTTGGGCTAGGGTACAATGGATGGAGTTGTCATTGATGTTGTAGGTGGCGGAGTACCAGAGTTCTCCAATGATGGTGGGGAAGATGTAGTGGGGATCAGCAGTGAGAGAGTCAAAAAGAGGGTAAGCTTGGAGGAACTGTACCATTGCCTCATACCCCTGGTTTTCGCGAGAGGTAGGGATCGAGGTGCAAAGAAGAATGTTGTTTGAAGTTATATTTATGGGTTGGTTGGGTGCAACATTCTCACCAGGGTTGACTGCAGGATCATGGATGTAAGTTGCCATTGAACAGGGATGATGAACAGTGAGAATGAGGAAGAAATATTGAGAGAGAATGTTAGGGTAACGCTTTTTAGAGAGAGAGAGTTATGAAAATTTGAACAGGTAAACAAGAATGAGAGAGGGAATGGGGTATTTATGAAGTGTAGTTAACAAAGATCATTAAATATTGACAAAAGTCCTAACGGAAAACGCATTAATAAGCTATTAAATGAAATCTGGCAGACGGAGTAAATACCTAGGGTTAAAAAGCATTAACTGAGCATAAATAAGGAAAACTGAACAAGTGTTGATTCATCAGCTGAGCATCAAAATGTATCAGTTGAGAATCATCAGGTGATGGAAAAACATCAGCTGATAGAAAAGATTTTAGCTACATCAGCTAAAAGGGTTACTTAGCTAAGCATTTCCCGCTTAGCCAAGTATGATCAGGTGAGTGATTTTGGTCAGCTGATAGGTATCACCTGAGCAAACTTACTTAGTTTTTTGAGTATCAGTAAGGCTTAGAGATACTTAGATAAGTAAAACATTATATTCAACACTTATCAATTAACGGAAACACACCTACTACAAGTCTAATCTAGAAATTAAGCATACCTAGCTTGGATATTAGGAAATTGAACCTTGCTTCATCCAATGGTTTGGTGAACAAATATGCAAGTTGCAAATCAGTGTTGATGTAATGTAGAGATACCTTTTTCTTCTGCGCATTATCTCTTAGAAAATGATGTCTAATTTCAATATGCTTTGTTTTTTAATGCATGACTGGATTATTTGAGATGGAGATGGCACTTGTATTGTCACATAGAATTGGGGTGTCTTCAAACTTCACATCATAGTCAAGTACTTGATTTTGTAACCACAAAATTTAAGCACAACTGCTTCTTGCAGCAATGTATTCTGCTTCTACAGTAGAATGTTGATACTGAATTTTGTTTCTTACTAGACCAACTTATTAATCTTCCACCTAGAAGTTGACATCCACCTGAAGTACTCTTTCTATCCAATGTACATCCTGTAAAATCAAAATCAAAATATCCAACTAACTCAAAATCTGAGTCTTTGGGATACCAAAGACCAAGATTAGGAGTTCCTTTGAGATATCTGAATATTCTCCTAATAGCAGCAAGATGTGATTCCTTAGGATCTGCTTGATATCTTGTACAGAGACATGTTGGAAACATTATATCTTGTCTACTAGCAATGAGGTATAAAAGTGACCCAATCAATCCTCTATAGGCAGTAATGTTCACTGATTTTCCATTAGTGTCCTTACCTAGCTTTAGAGCAGTTGACATGGGTGTTTTCCTTGAGGAACAATTCTCAAAATCAAACTTTTTGAGTAAATCATTAATGTACTTCGTTTGATGTATGAAAATACCATCAACCTCTTGTTTAATTTGTAAGCCAAGAAAATAGTTTAAGTCACCATCATGCTCATCTGATAATTATCAGACATGAGTTTAGAAAACTTTTTGCATTGTTCCAAATGAGTAGATCCAAATATTATATCGTCTACATATATTTGTACATGTATTACATCTCCTTTTTACTTCCTTATAAACAACGTGCTATCAATACATCCTCTTGTGAAACCTTTGTTAGTAAGAAAAGAAGAGAGGGTATCATACCAGGCTCTTGGAGCTTTCTTAAGACCATATAGAGCATTGTTGATTAAGTATACATTATCAGGTAAGCTTGACTCCTCAAAACCAGGAGGTTGCTTGACATACACCTCTTCTTTCACATCTCCATTTAGAAATGCACTCTTCACATCCATTTGGAATACTTTGAAGTTCTTGAAGGCAGCATAGGCTAGGAATAATTTGATAGCTTCCAATCTTGTAACAGGGGCAAAGGTTTCATCAAAATTAATTCCTTCTTCTTGACAATACCCCTATGCTACTAGCCTTGCTTTGTTTTTTTACGATCTGCCCAGGTTTATCTAGTTTGTTTTTGAAGACCCACCTTGTTCCAATGATGGTTTTATCCTTTGGTTTAGGTACCAAAGTCCATACATTATTTCTTTTGAACTCTGCTAGTTCTTCTTGCATGGTTGTTACCCAGTGGGGATCATTCAGGGCTTCATCAACTTTCTTTGGTTCAATCAAAGATACAAATCTAGAGTAGAAACAAATGTTGCATGATTTTGATTTTGTTCTTACTGGATCATCAATATTGCCTATCACCAAGTTGTGAGGATGATATCTATGGTCTTTGAAGGCTATTTGGATTGTTTTGGGATTGGGATGAATTTTGATTTGGTGAGATGAAGTTATATGTTGACTATTAGTAGTTGAGATGATTTCATTTTGATTAGCTGATATAACTTCATTTTCACAATCTGTGGCTATCTCTACTGAAGAGGAAATGTGTGATATGGAATTAGAATCCATTGATGTAAATGTTAGATTATGCCCACTGACACACACACGAGTTGGTATCATGGCTGATGGAGCAAGGGCCTATTTGGTTACACGCCAAGTATTGATTCCGGCATCACGGATGGTCGAATGAGAGAGAAAACCAGAAACTGGTTCTGGTGGGCCAAGGCATGCCCGAGCCTCTATGAGGTATGGCCGTGCCCCATGGGCAGGCACGGGCCCAGGTCAGGCGTGACTTGGGCGTCGCCTGTGGCTAGGTACGCCCGTGCCTCTGGGAGGCATGCCCGTGCCCTGTGCCCAATGGACAGGCACAAGCCCAAGTCAGGCGTGACATGGGCGTGGCCTTTTGGGCTGGCACGCCCGTGCCTTATGTAGTAACAACCTCTTTAGTAGGCTTTCAAAGCTAGTTAAAGTGTGTTTATGTGCATTGATCTTGTAACAGCCATGAGAATTATTGTTGCACGTTTTTTGAACTCAATTTTGAGTTCTATGTAAACCACATGAACTCATATGGTTTTGGTTACTTGATTAAAAATACACTAAGTTGATACAAATTGTATAATTCTCTCAAACACATAAAGAAGTACTCAAGGCTTTGGTATTCTTGTGTTGATCATCTTGGTGATGTTTAGATAGGCTTATCTAACACTCTAGAAAGTGTGAGGTGATAGTAACTTGGTGTTGACTTCGATAGAGGTATACACATTAGTGCACGAAACTTCCAAACTCCAATCCCTCTTATACAAAGAAGATAGCAACAAGGGTATGACACTATTTCTTTGTATCTTTATTTTGTTGCTTGACCATATTTAGAGTTTTGTTCCATATTGTGGGCACATTCGTGGTCAAATTTTCAAACTATTTTTCTACTCGTTTTGGAACACGGATGGTAAAGATTGCAGTTAATTTTATTGATGTGGAGCATGATTGTGGTTTGAGATTAGATTGATTGAACCGTTGATTGTGTTTATGAAATGTTGATAACTACTACATGAATATTTGGTTGATACGCACTCTTAGGATGTTTTTGAGTTGCGTTGAAAAGTCAGATATACGTGGACTTGGGCTGGGCTTGTTTAACTGGTTGGTTGAACAGTAGTAGCCTTTCTGTTACATTTGTTGCTCAGAGGGGAGTTTACTATGCCAATCTAGTGGAAAGCTATCGGTAAACCTTTGCTTTGGCCGGCATTGGTTGTAGGTTCTGCGCCGAACCGCCGGTTTTCTCTGGATATATGATTACATGATTAATGATTGATTGTGAATGTTTGCGTTTGTTGCTTTAGCCTCTACTCACTTAGCTTTGTGCTAATTCTCCTCAGTTGATGTTTTGCAGGTTGGTGTTTGTAGATGAAGAAGGAAGAATTGACCACACTCCGATACTTATTTTGAAAAAGAGACGAGCCAGTATTTTGTAACACCAAACATTTGTATGTGGTTGTCTTTTGAAACAAATGAATGTATATTTGTGAATATTGATTTTATGTAATCAAGTTAGTTTAATTTAGCTTCCGCAGTGCGTGTTTTAAAAAAAATGGCTTGTAAATTTCCCGACATGGTTGATAGAATCCGATTGAAGTGAAATCTGTGTATTTGGACTTTAGTAAAGGAAAATCCGACTGTATGGGATCCATCGGATTCCCAAATCCGATTGTGGCACAATCTGATAGCTAAGTTGCGGATTCTTGAAATCCGAGAGTTTTGGAGAAATCTAATACTTTGTGTTTGAACTTGTATTTGTTTATTATTTATTTAAAGTTTGTTTGATGAATGATTTAAAAATATATGGAAAGATATATTTATGAGAATTGGGACTGATTTGATTATTGCTGTGTTTACAAGCAATCCAAAAACCCAGTAATATTAGACTTCTGAGTTCGTGCTGAAATTCAGGTGAGTGGAAGTTGAACACGGATGGTAAAGATTGCAGTTAATTTTATTGATGTGAAGCATGATTGTGGTTTGAAATTGGATTGATTGAACTGTTGATTGTGTTTATGAAATGTTGATAACTGCTGCATGAATATTTGGTCGATACGCACTCTTAGGATGATTTTGAGTTGCGTTGAGAAGTCAGTTATACGTGGACTTGGGCTGGGCTTGTCTAACTGGTTGGTTGAACAGTAGTAGCCTTTCCGTTGCATTTGTTGCTCAGAGGGGAGTTTACTGTGCCAATCTAGTGGAAAGCTATCGGTAGAGCTTTGCTTTGGCCGGCATTGGTTGTAGGTTCTGCGCCGAACTGCAGGTCTTCTCTGGATATGTGATTACATGATTAATGATTGATTGTGAATGTTTGCATTTGTTGCTTTAGCCTTTACTCACTTAGCTTTGTGCTAATTCTGTTGGAATATACCCACTGACACACACGAGTTGGTATCATTGCCGATGAGGCATAGGCCTATTGGGTCACACGCCAAGTATTGATTGCGGCAAGAACCTTTGAACAAGAGAGAGAAAAATACCAAAATGGGTTTTGGTTAGGCCGGGCACGGCCGTGCCTTGTGAAGGTACGGGCGTGCCCTATGCCAGGTACGGGCCCAAGGCCAGCGTGCCTAGGGCGTACCCGTTGGTGCCAGCACAAGCGTGCCTCGTCGAGGTACGGCCGTGCCCATTGCGAAAGCACGAGCCCAAGTCAGGCGTGACTTGGGTGTGCCCGTGGGCTTGCACGGGCGTGCCCCGTGAGGCACGGCCGTGCCTCACTATGTAACATCCTCTTTAACTAGCCTTTTAAGACTAGTTTAATGTAGCTTTATGGCATTTAATTCCTAGTAATATGAGTTACGATTTGGTGGTCATTTTCTCTATATATGAATAGCTTCTATGTAACATGAAGTTGGTTGGAACAATATTGAAACGATTACTACAAAGGATTAAACCAAAAGACACATGAACTTGCAACATTAAGTTGGTTCATATCTCTCTCTCTCAAGACAAACTTGGAAATCTTCAAGTGATGGTAGTTCTAAAGTGGTGATGTTCTTGTTGGCATACAAGTTCTCTAGCAAGTGGGAATCAAACCAAGCTTGGTGTGGATACCGATAAAGGAATACATCTTTGTATTCTCAAGTCCACTCTATTTGAAACATCAACAGGAAAGTTGAAGAACTTGTATGGTATAATTTCTTCTACTTGTTTTTTTCTTTTAGTTGTTTTGCTATTGTCTAGAGTGTGGTCCATTGGGTGGTGTGTTGGTGGCATAAAAAATGAAATTGTTTTATACTCGTTTTTTTTCCGTTGTGTTCTCTAGATGCCACCAAAACCCAACAGTGGTATCAGAGCCATCTCTAACATGGCTTTTCACTCTTGGTTTGAAAACCGAAATTTTTTGTCAAAAATGAGTTTTCCGGTGACCGGGCACGGCTATACCTTATGGGGTACGGGGCGTGCCGGCAGCCGGGGCACGGCCGTACCGGTGGGGTACGGGCAGTGCCGGCAGATTTCTTTTAACCAGATTAAAAATATTTGAATCAGTGTACTAGCACACCGAGGGCACGCCCGTACCCTTCCTAGGGTACGACCGTGCCCCGTCGTGTTTTGGCCGGAATCTGGATTTTTGAAACTCTGATATTTGGTGTTCTTAAAATCCGGTTTTTGATTGTGTTGGACCAGTCTTGGATATGGTCATTCCCCACTATATTCTGATTCCTTGAATTTATATATTTTGTATGGCTTAGCATGAAGTACATAAAAATATATATATTTAAAGGTGTATATATGAATATGTAATTTTAAAAGTGTGTTAAAATTACTAATGCATATTTACAAGGATTGCCTTTGCCTTGCGTGTTTTGTTGGCAATCTTAATCAAAATATGTTTAACATGGTTTTGTGGCACACCATGGTTTAGCTTTGGTTGTGTTTGGATGTGGTTCGGTAACTAGATGCCCTTTAGACCTATGTGTTGTGGTGTTTGGTTATTTGGTTTTGGTGGCCTGCGTGTCATATTGTTGTAATTTTTATTATTATTATTTGGTGCGGCTTGCATGCCATTTATTTATTCCTTTGTACTTGTATTAGTAGCATAGGATTGTGGCTTGCATGCCATTTCTTCCTCAATGTATTTGTAAAATAGTATAGAAGTTGATTTTGTATGTAATAAACCAGCGGGAATCATGGCGTTGATGTCTCGGCAACGTGGAGTCCGGATTGCTTTTTGGAGATGCCGGCTTCAGTGGGAGCACACCCGACTGGGTACTTTGGATCTTGGATTCCTTAGTTGACCTTGTTTTCCCCGTGTGGCTCGCGGGGAAAACGCATAGGATTTGGGCATGTTACCGAACTATTGTGTATGCGTGGTTGTTTTATATGTTTTATTATTTTGCATGGATGTGTAGGATATCGCATGCTAGATAATTTTTCCAAAATATATAAAACACAAAGATTTATAAAATTGGTTTATATTTCTTTCCGCGCATATAGGATTAACAAGATAATATAAATTTGTATTATATTATAAGTGTATAAAAATTGTATTTATCACTTGATTTGTTAATTCGCAAAATGGGTTAAAATTGTTTTAACCGGAAAAACGAAATCCTGTTTTTAAAATGTAAATCACGCGCCATCCGTAAGACGACGCCACCCGAATCTAGTGAAACTTGGATGATTGTCGAGCTTTAGCACGAGTCATGCCGAGTGGAACTGTGTGGAAGGTGAGTGTGGTAACTCGCAATATTGGTTGTCGAGCTTAGCACGAGCCAATTATTGGCGAGAGTTCCACCGTGTGTCTTGACGGGCGGTTTACAATTCTTTTTGTGACACTTAGGTGGCGTCGAGCTCCAGCCGAGTGATTTACGGGGATCAAGTTAGAATTGGTGCGAGAAGGGATCAAACAAGCCAAAAGACATTTTGATTGTGAATGGATCCCCCAAGGATCTAGAAGTTGCAAAGTGTTTGCAATCGGTAAAATGGTTACCGGCCTAAATAGCTTTGCTTTGTGATCCGCGGTAAACCCGTCATAAGGTAAAGTGAAATATGGTTTTTAGCCTTGTTTAAATAATTGGTTTTGAAAACTATTTGGGTAATTATTTATACAAGGATTATATCGAAATTCACTAAAACGTGTACTCTAAAATTGTAGATGACAAACGTTAACAACGCAACACCGAATTTATCTTTCCGTTCGTTCCTAGAAAAAGAGAAACTCGTAGGTGTGAACTTTGTGGATTGGTATAGGCAATTGCGAATTGTCCTTCGCCATGAATCTAAGTTGCACATCCTCGAGGAACCTCTTCTGAAACCACCTGCTACCAACACAAGTTGGGCCACTAGATACGCCTTTAAAAAGCCTATCGAGGACGCAAAAGATGTTTCTTCTTTCGTGTTATCGACTATAAGCTGCGAGCTGCAAAAGCAACTCGGGCATATGAGTGCGTATGACATGATTAATCGGTTGAAGGACTTGTTCCAACATCATATTAGAGAGAAACACTTTATGTGTGTCAAGGCCCTTGTTGGTTGCCGGTTGCAGGAAGGTGAGAAGGTTAGTGTTCATGTGCTTCGTATGAAGGCATACATTGACCAAATGGAAATACTAGGATTTCCCATTGGGAGGGAGCTTGCGGTGAATATGATTCTCCAATCCCTGCCAGCGTCTTATGATGAGTTTATCAAAAACTATCAAAAGGACAAAATGGTAGAATCCTTAGACGAGTTGCATGGCATGCTTAAGACTTTCGAGTCTAACATGGCCAAACGCAAGTTCGTTCCCATCCGGTTATTTGAGGAACGTAAAACCGAGAAAAAGAATACGACTCCTAAGGGAGAAGTTTGCTATTTCTGCGGTAAATGTGGAGATTGGCGCCGCCACGCTTGTCCTGAGTGTTGGGAGGAGTTAAAGCTTCCTATGAGGCAAGGGAATAGCTCCTCGTCATCAGGTACATTCATGGTTAACTCTATTGCTTTTCTACTTCTTAGCTAGATTTATTGAAATGCTGGCTATAACACATGCGTTTGTTACAAAATTGTTTTGTTACAAAGTGTAGGTGTGAAACGGAAGAAGTAGCTAATAAGGCATGGAGAGCTAGAGCTCAAGATTGGGACACTTGGACGTTGTCTCGATTAAGTGGATTGGGAGTTTTGATCTCGCCATTTCATCTAGCTATTTTATTACTTTATTAGATTAATATTTTGTCTGCCATGCGTGGCGAGAGAAATATTAAGTCTATTATGCATTGATTGACGATGGATATTACTTTGTATTTGATATATTTATATATCAGTGGTTTATTTGAAAGGTTATCCATGTCATGGCATTTATAAGCTTTTGCTTAAAAGTAATAAAGTAATCATGAATAATATGTTTAAATCCAAAAATGGTTTGGATTAGTTATCCAAGTGACAAGATTATTTAGCTATATAAACAAGACTTACGTCACCAAGTTCCGTGTGGTTTGGAATCTTAGATGCATTTGATAATTGATCAAATGTTGAGTGCGAGAATTGTTTTTTAGGCTAAATGACTTGTACATCTTTCATCTCCGTATGTAAGAGGATTGAGAGCTTGTTGTAATTAGTTCACACTTGTGTGTTTAATTCGTTCAAGCAAATCCATGAGGATAACTACTTGCACTTCATTACCTTTACCCGTGGTGGTAGTAGGGATAGGTATATTTGAAACCTTTGAGGTGTTCATTGATTACCTTAACGAGGTTTGTGGACGAAAGGTTAAGTTACTTAAATCTTGTAAAGATGTTGAGTATCTTAATATATGAATCTTGTGATCATCTTAAGAATTGTGGGATTTGTCTCCTAAATTATTTCTCCTAGGACACATTGGCATATGGGTCGCATAGAGGAGAAACCGAATACTCTTGGATATGTTCGGGTCTTGATGGATCGCAAATTCATACCCAATGTGTTGGGATGCTTAAGTATGGCGGGCAATGTTCTATATATAAAATCAACAAAGATGGTTTAGTACGCATCTTAGGAGAAAAGACTAGAAGGAGTGTCTTTACTTGTCTATCTCAAAACCTAGATTATCTAGCCTACGTGTAGACGTGAGGTGGTAGAATCCGGGGACAAAAGATGCTACTCCATTAGGCATGAGATATTTGTTTCACGAACTTTTGAGGACAAGTTTTGTCGCTCAATAGCAAATGGAAGTCTAATATCTATGGGAGCCTGTGGGAGTAAAACCTGATGTTGGCACTAGCATACAATCTGTAAGGATTGGAACTCAGCATGGTGATGCTGGAGTACCTGGCATGATTCGTTACTCTTCCTATTTCTGATAGGAGTTGTCGTAAGGCCGGATAGATATATGTTTTATATCTAGAGGAAGATAACTCGATGATGGATTAGTTGAATTCATCACCTATTGGGAGTCATAGTGGGCCTAGTGTCTACTAGGAGAAGAGAGGTAATGAGAATGGGGTACAATCCATGTAGGATATCCAAGTATTGGACTTGGTTGATCCGATGCCTTGGCGTAAACCTAAGGATATGCATGAATTGTAGACAACTTCAAATGCCGACCGGTGGTAAAAATTCTAATATGATTGACCATGAGGACGGTATCATAAAAGAGATTTTTCCTGGTGATTATGTTGAAGTCTACTTGGATGACTTATGATGTATCACTACCTTCTCATGGCTATGAAAGTATGGAAGTGAATTGTAAAGACCCTATTCCTTTATAGGAATTTTGAGGAAGTTTTTTAACACTATCCGAGAGTCTGGTACACTATAAGTATCCTCGTAAAGTCTACGAGCCCAAGAAATCTATCCATGGACTAGAACTTCAAATACCAACTAATGATAAATGTTCCGTTGTGATTGACCATGAGGATGGTATCATAAGGAAATTCTCCTAGTGGTTATGTTGAAGGTTACTTGGATACATGTGTTTATCACTGCAATGTAAAGATCGTGTTTCTTCATGGGAATTTTGAGGAAGGGTGTTTTAACACTTTCCGAAAGTCTTGTATGTTGAAAGTATCCTCGTAGTCTTGGATAAATATCGCAAGGTTGTAATATTCACTTTAATGAGAAAATCATAGATTTGAGTTTTCGAAAAGGGAAGATTAAACTTGGATGTATGCCAGAGCTAGTGGGAACGCTTGTGTATCCATAATATACTTCTTATTGAAGATAATATCCTAACTTGGTGGTTCATAAGACCGGAGTTAAGAAATTATTGCTTCATAAGAAGAATTGGAAGATACGAAAGTGAACTTTTCGGAGTGACAAAACTAAGAGAGTGATATTGAAACATGATGAACTAGTGTGTTAATTTAAATAGCAACTTGGTTTATCACATGGTTTCTTTTCTCTCAATTTTGACATACTTGGAAGAACTCTTGGTACATTGTTCTTCAAGTTGATGTTCGGTGATAACAAGGAAATTTGAGTAATATATTACTCTTGGTGAATTGTTATTGTTGTGTTGTTAAGTGGAGCGTTATCGACTACAATGGTACTTTAAGCATCATTGACTCTAATTGGGTTCTTTTTGATAAAATAAGAGTATGATGGCTTATATGAACCATATTCTTATGCATTGTGACTCCATTTAGTTCCTTGGAACAATGAGAGCACGAAGGCTTGGACAAATGACCATGATCTTGCCGGCACACACTTTATAAGTGTTTGGTCGAGAGAAGATATGGTGATTGTTAGAGTACGCATGGATGTCACTTTGTGAATCCGCTTACTAAGTTTTAGTTGTGAGCTAGTGATGGGTTTTCATACTAGGCTTGCATACACTTGGTTTACAAGTGGCTTTAGCTTGGGTTTGTTTAGTTGAATTTGATATGTTTTGAGTTGGGAACATTAAAGCAATAATGTGCTTTGATTGTATCGATTATCAAATAGAGATTTGATAATGCGCGCGGAGCGGGTACTTTCGTTAGCCTTTATTGTGTTCCATCTTAGTATGTTTAACTACTTCCTTGAATAAATTTATTTATTCTAAATGCTCCACGATCGGTCGTTCTTCATTGGAAGGAAGAAGTGAATTAAGATCGAGGCAAGTGGTTGGTAAAGTATTCATAGTGTATTGAATACATGTTTTCGCAACACTAGCCTGTACTTGATAATGATCAAGTAATTGGAGGACCCGCACCTGAGTTTACTTCATGGACATGATCATGAGTAAATCAGGATGATAAAATTGTTTGTCCTTCTACTGGAGATACATGCGCTTCTTGATTAACAATATGGTCTTGTTTAGATTGCTTTCTAACGTAATTCGTAATTAGCTGTTATAAGGGAAGTTTTCAGGCAAGAACTTGTTATTATGATGGAACGATGTAGTCAAAGGTATTCGTTCCTCTTTAGAGAGATATCCCTGGGCCCCTCGTTGACTGAACTGATGACATCAAAATGCATGGCCGTGCTCAAGTTGAATTGATAGTGGATCAATTTTGCAACTTGTGTTGTTCGTCATAGTTAGTCTAGGTCGAGAAACATAATCGTGAATGATTTGGGGTTGACGGTGTTCCATGACCTGCATTCACAATGGATATCATGAACGAAGGGATGAATAATCACTTATCTATAGGACCATTCTTTACAGGTTGGTACTTGTCATGGGCGACATACCCTATGCTAACTTGGGGGCATAGATGCCTTGCTAGAGGCCGCTCTATGTCGGTGTTACCTTTCGTGAGTGTGTCGTGTTCAAGTGGGAGTTTGTTGGAATATGCCCACTGACACACACGAGTTGGAATCACTGCCGATGAGACATAGGCCTATTGGGTCACACGCCAAGTATTGATTCCGGCAAACACCTTTGAACAAGAGAGAGAAAAATACCAAAACGGGTTTTGGTTAGGCCGGGCACGGCCGTGCCTTGTGAAGGTACGGGCGTGCCCTATACCAGGTACGGGCCCAAGGCCGGCGTGCCTAGGGCGTACCCGTTGGGTCCAGCACAGGCGTGCCTCGTCGAGGTACGACCATGCCCAGTGCGAAAGCACGAGCCCATGTCGGGCGTGACTTGGGTGTGCACGTGGGCTGGCACGGGCGTGCCCCGTGAGGCACGGTCGTTCCTCACTTTGTAACATCCTCTTTAACTAGCCTTTTAAGACTAGTTTAATGTGGCTTTATGGCATTTAATTCCTAGTAATATGAGTTACGATTTGGTGGTCATTTTCTCTATATATGACTAGCTTCTATGTAACATGAAGTTGGTTGGAACAATATTGAAACGATTACTACAAAGGATTAAACCAAAAGACACATGAACTTGCAACATTAAGTTGGTTCATATCTCTCTCTCTCTCAAGACACACTTGGAAATCTCCAAGTGATGGTAGTTCTAAAGTGGTGATGTTCTTGTTGGCATACAACCTCTCTAGCAAGTGGCAATCAAACCAAGCTTGGTGTGGATACCGATAGAGGAATACATCTTTGTATTCTCAAGTCCACCCGTTTGAAACAATAACAGGAAAGTTGAAGAACTTGTATGGTATAATTTCTTCTACTTGTTTTTTTCTTTTAGTTGCTTTGCTATTGTCTAGAGTGTGGTCCATTGGGTGGTGTGTTGGTGGCATAAAAAATGAAATAGTTTTATACTCGTTTTTTTTTTCGCTGCGTTCTCTAAATGCCACCAAAACCTAACAAATTTCCCTCAGTTGATGTTTTGCAGGTTGGTGTTTGTAGATGAAGAAGGAAGAGTTGACCACACTCTGATACTTATTTTGAAAAAGAGACGAGCCAGTATTTTGTAACACCAAACATTTGTAGATGTGGTTGTATTTTGAAACAAATGAATGTATATTTGTGAATATTGATTTTATGTAATCAAGTTAGTTTAATTTAGCTTCCGCAGTGCGTGTTTAAAAAATGGCTTGTAAATTTCTGGTATTACATAAGATGTCTGCCGAACGTGGCAATACAGAGTAAGCTTTGAAAGAGATGGAAGATGAGGCTTCTCATATGCCTCATCAGGCTGAGGATCTGAGTTCTTAGCACAATGTTGGTGGTGGCAGACCTGAGCCAGATCAGGCTGCTATCATTAGGCGATTAGAGGAGGAGCTTCGAGTAATAAAGAAGCTCTTATTGCAAGCAACACTGAACAAGCCTCGTAAGACTTGTTCATATAAGAAGTTTCTGACTTGCCATCCTCCAACATTTCAGGGGAGTGATAACCCCACCGTTACTATACAATGGCTCCGGGAGATGGAGCAAGTGTTCGAATCATGTGAGTGTGAACCTGAGAACTGTGTCAAGTATGCAGTACGGATGTTAAAAGGCCGTGCCATCTTTTGGTGGGATACGGTGAAAGCCTCTGTTAATAAGGAGGTGCTGAGTGCTCTCACCTGAGAGCAGTTTTCGGAGAAGGTGCTGAAGAAGTACTGCACCGATTATGACTTGGAATGAATGGAGAGGGATTTCAATGATCTCCAGAAAGGGGATACGCCAATTGAAGAACATATATCCGCGTTCACTGATAAGATGCGCTTTGTTCCTCATCTGATCCCAGACGAGACCACCAAGATAAGGCGGTTTGAGGCAACCCTGCCACTTGAATTTCGCCCACATGTGCGGGTAGCTATTGAACTGGATCGGGCGTTTGATATAGCCCGACAATTGGAAGGTGACCGTTTATACTGCAAGGGCGAATCTGCCGCTGCAGGGTCAAAGAGGAAGTTCAATCCGTACGATAAATCGGGTCCTTCCATAGGACAATCCTCTGCAGGCGGGAAAACTGATTCCTCCAAGAAACCGAGGCCTAATTCTCCTTGGTGTTCTCAATGCCGAACTTGTCACTCTAGTGAGTGTTCTAACTCTACCAGACGTTGTTGGAGGTGCGGGCAGAAGAGCCATGCTACAACAGAGTGTGGTTTCAAAGAAGATATCTGTTATTGGTGCCAGAAGCCCGGGCACAAGCTGACTGACTGCCCAGATAGACAAAGTACTGGAGCTAAAGGGTCTTCTTCTTCTCGAGGCCCTACAAGAGATGACGCACCCCGCAGGAAAGGTAGGGCTTTCCAGATGACAGCTGATGAAGCTAAAGCAGCAGGGGATGTCATCACGGGTACTTTTCTTATAAATTATATCCCTGCTAGTGTTTTATTTGATTCTGGAGCTACCTACTCCTTTTTATCTGTGGTGTGTCGTAGAAGATTACAGTTGCCTGTTGTTTCCTTAACTGAGCCGCTCAGAGTAGAGGTCGCTGACGGCAAAGTAGTCTCTGTTACAGAGAAAGTCCCAATAGCTGTGATTTACATTGACGGGAGTAGTATCCCAATTTCGTTCTTTATTATGCCTATTGCGGGCTTTGATGTCGTAATCGGGATAAATTGGCTCAGCGAGCGTGATGCTGAGATTATCTGTTCCAAAAAGATGATTAAGATCCCTCTCTCTGATACATCTTATATTGTTGCACGTGGAGAATGACAGGATTCTGATATTCCCATTGTCTCCATGATTAAAGCTCAAAAGTCGATTGCCAAGGGTTGTGACTCTTATCTGGCATATGTCATTATTGCCACGATGGAGAAGCGACCAGTTCGTGATATTCGGGTGGTGTCTAACTACCCTGAGGTATTCCCTGAAGAACTTCCAGGTTTGCCTCCGATTCGTGATGTTGAATTCAAGATAGAGCTTGTTCCAGGAGCTACACCTGTGGCTCGTTCTCCGTATCATCTTGCTCCTTCTGAAATAAGAGAGATGTTGACGGAAATTCAGGAATTGCTCGACAAAGGTTTTATTCGTTCGAGTTCCTCAGCATGGGGAGCTCCTGTGTTGTTTGTGAAGAAGAAGGACGGAACAATGCGAATGTGCATAGATTACAGGGAGCTTAACAAGCAAACTGTAAAGAATAAGTATCCAATTCCTCGAATAGACGATCTTTTCGATCAGTTGCAGGGAGCTACATGCTTCTCTAAGATTGATCTCCGGTCGGGGTATCACCAGGTACGAGTTCGTGAAGAAGATGTTCCGAAGACCGCGTTCCAAACTCGTTATGGTTATTACGAATTTCTGGTTATGCCGTTCGGCATAACCAATTCCCCTGCCGTCTTCATGGATCTGATGAATCGGGTTTGTCGTCCATTTCTTGACAGATCTGTGATTGTATTTATTGATGATATTCATGTGTACTCTGTAGGGGATCCATGCACGCCAACACCCGTACGCAGCGCAATCAACGACATCAAAGTTTTCGGGTATCAAAACCGACATGCATGTATTCCCCAAGTGGGGATCGTGACTACAAACGAATATAGCAACAAGAAAAAACGAGAGGGAGGAGAAATTATAACATCGCGAGGCTGGAACTATCCACCGAGCTAGGAAGATCTTCGAGAACTCGAAACCGAGCTCCTCTATAGATAGTCCACACCAAGTAGCCGAGATTCCGTCTTGCTAACGACCCGAGACACGAACCACACATCGTCTTCGTGAATCTGGAGCAGCCACAACAATTGAACAACTTGCCTTCACTTGATACACTACCTTGCTCTCTTAGAACCAAGAATCATCTATGTATGTGTGTATATAATGAGCATAAAGCAAGAGTGGCAAATGAGAGAGTTCCAACCCTTTTATAAACTCTGGAAATGGTCATGGAGTCACCAGGGTCGGACAACTAGGCACACCCTCATTGGACCATCACAAAAGTCCAATAAAACAAAGGTGACACTTTGACTTCTGCCTTCACGGGCTCTCACGGGCCGTGAAGCACCCGTGAAGGCCTCATAGGCCGGGTTCCACCGCACACTCTAATTGGGCCAACGAGTGGTCCAATAAAAGCATGGCGCCTGCCTTCACGGGCTCTCACGGGCCGTGAAGCATTCGTGAAGGCCCTGCTCCAATGACTACTTGTCCGAGTGGTGAAGGCTCGTGGAGGGTTTCTCTTCACGACCTCTTCACGGCCCGTGAGGGCCCGTGAAGGTTGCTAGAAACCCTAATCTCATATTCTCTCATGTTTGCGGTGTGCTGCCGGAATCTACCCTTGGCGTGTGACCCAATAGGCTCGTACCTCATCAGCAGTGATGCTAGTACACGTGTATTAGTGGGCATATTCCAACAGACTCGAACTTGCACATGATGTTGGATTATGCCCACTGACACACACACGAGTTGGCATCATGGCTGATCAAGCAAGGGTCTATTGGGTCACACGCCAAGTATCGATTCCGGCATCATGGATGGTCTAATGAGAGAGAAAACCAGAAACTGGTTCTGGTGGGCCAAGGCACGCCCGTGCCTCTATGAGGTGCGGCCGTGCCCTACGGGCAGGTACGAGCCCAAGTCGGGCGGGGCCTATGGCTAGGTACGCACGTGCCTCTATGAGGTACACCCGTGCCCTGTGCCCAGTGGACAAGCACGAGCCCAAGTCAAGCGTGACTTGGGCGTGGCCTTTTGGGCTGGCACGCCCATGCCTTATAAGGCACGGCCGTGCCCCGTGCAGTTACAGTCTACTTAAACAGCTTTCAAAGCTGTTTATGTAGAAGATTATGGTGTTTTATTGCTTATTGATGGATTATAAATGCATGCATGTTTTTATTCTCTTTTGAAGAGTCTATAAGAGGTGATGCATGATTCCTTTGTTGGGTTACAAGTTCTTGAAAGGCAAAAAACACACATTGCACACTTCTCTCTCTTAATCACTCAAACTAGTTCCAAGGCTTTGGTTCTATATTGTGTAGACATCTTGGTGGTGTTTAGATAGACTTATCTAGCACTCTAGCAATTGGGAGGCGATAGTAGCTTGGTATGGACTTCGGTAGAGGGGTACACGTTAGTGCACAAGACTCCCAAACTCCAAAACCGCACGTACCAAGAAGATAGCATCAAGGGTATAACTCTATCTCTTTGTATGTTTTATTTTGTTTCTTAGTCATGTCTAGAGTTTTGGTCCATTTGGTGGGCGTATTCGTGGTCAATTTTGAAACTATTTTCTACTCGTTTTGCTTCCGTTGCGATTTTAGACCACGAAAACCCAACAGTGGTATTAGAGCCATCTCTAAGATGGCTTTGCACTTTTGGAGTTAAACCGGATTTTCTGAGTTTTCTGTCAAAAAATGGTTTTCCGGTGACCGGGCACGGTCGTACCTCTAGGGGTACGGGCCGTGCCGGCGACCGGGGCACGGGCGTACCAGTGGGGGTACGGGCCGTGCCGGCAGAATTCGTAAACTGTTTAAAATTGTTTAAACTGTGCACTGACAAAATGGCAGGCACGCCCGTACCCTCTGGGGTACGCCCGTGCCTAATGGTTTTTTGGTCTGAATTAGTTTTTGAAACAATATGTTTAAATATATTAAAATCCGGGTTTTAGACTAGTCTTGATTCTGTTGAACCCCACTTTATTTTGATTCTTAATTTTATATATTTTGTGTGACTTGCCATGACGTTCACAAAAACATATATCTTTAGGTGTATATATGAATATGCAATTTTAAAGGTGTATTAAAACTGTTAATGCATATGTACAAGGGTTGCTTGTTGTGCCTTGACTATTTTTTGCAATCTTGATCAAAATATATATATCCTTGTTGGACATGGTTTTGTGGCACACCATTGCTTTCGTTTGGTTGTGTTTGTTTGTGGTAGCCTGGTAACTTGGTTTGCCCATAGCCCTTTGTGTTGTTTGTGGTTGGTTTTGGTTTTGGCCTGCGTGCCGTAATGTTGTAATATTTATTTTTGGTGCGAGTTGCATGTCGTTTATTTAAATCTTTGTACTGGTAATAGATTATTAGGATCGCGACTTGCATGTCGTTTTCTTATTATTATGTACTAGTACTTAGATTATTTCAAATATGTAATATTGCACCAAAACCGACCGGGAGACACGGTGTTGGCGTCTTGACGAACCAAGTCCGGAAGATTCGCCGGAGTGGAGATTGTGACTGAGCATCCATTGATGTTGTCCCTAGATTGACTATGTTTTCTCCGTTTTGGCTCACGGGGAAAACACTTAGGATTTGGGCATGTTACCGGGTCTTTATTTTACTATATTTATGCGTTGTTGTTTATATTTGAATTCTTTAGGATTTGCATGCTAGAGAATTTTTGAAAATATATAAAACAAAAGAGATTTATAAATGAGTTTATATTTCTACGCGCATAAGAATTGGCAAATATTAATATAAAAGTGTTTATATTAAATGGTGAATAAAAAGGAGTTTTTGTCACTTAAATTGCTAATTCGTCAAAAGTTGTTAAAATATTATTTTAACCGGAAAAACAAAACCCCGTTTTTCAAAAAGTAAGTCACGCGCCACCCGTAAGAGGACACCACCCAAATCTAACGAATATTAGCACGAGTCATGCCTTGTGGAGTTGTGTGGAAGGTGAGTGTGGCAACCCGCAATATTGGTAGTCGAGCTTAAGCACGAACCAATGATTGGGCTAGGGTACCAACGTGTGTCTTGACGGGTGACTTACAAGTTCTTTTATGTTGCTTAAATGATGTCAATCTCTAGCCGAGTCATTTAAGAAATAATAAAAGGATTGGTGTATGAAGGGATCAAACATGCCTTAGACATTTGATGTCGAAAGGATCCCGCAAGGATCTAAGAGTTGCAATGGTTGCAATTGGTAATTTGTCTACCGGCCTAAATAACTTATTTCATGATCCGCGGTAAACCCGTCATGAGATAGAGTGAAATATGGTTCTTAGCCTTGTTCAAAAAATTAAGTCTTATAACTATTTTGTAGATGGCATCAAACAACGCTTCTACATCTTCATCGAACTCTATTTCCCTAAAGTTGTTCCTCGAAAAGGCCAAACTCGATGGCCAAAACTTCATGGATTGGTTCATGCAACTATGGGTAGCCCTTAGGTATGAGCAAAAGATGTGGGCCATCGAGGAAACTTTGCCAGAGGCACCTGCGGCTAATGCGACTAGGACGGTCCGAGACGCGTATGACAAGCGTGTCAAGGAAACGAACGAAGTGGCTTGCATTATGCTCTCGTCAATGATTCCTAAGCTTCAAAAGAAAATGGAACATTTAGGAGCATATGATATGCTTAACCAGCTGAAGGAAATGTTCCAACAGCAGGCTAAGCTAGAGCGCTTCGAGTGCCTAAAGTCCCTTTTTGATTGCCATATGCAGGAGGGCGGAAATGTGAGCGTTCACGTGCTTAAGATGAAAGCATTGGTTGATCGCTTGGAGAGGTTGGGATTCCCGTTAGGGAGGGAGTTAGCAGTGGATGTGATCCTCCGTTCTCTTCCTAGTTCCTTTTCACAATTTGAGTGGAACTATCATGTCCATGGCATGGACAAGTCCCTAATGGAACATCACGGAATGTTGAAGACCGTCGAGTCTGACATGTCCAAGAAGCCCTCTTCGTCCAAGCCCGTCCTAGCCATCCAGGGAGGCGGAACCAAATGAAATGGCGCTCCCCCCTCAATGGGAAAGGGTAAGGGGAAGGTTGCAAAACCTAACCCGAGTCCGGTCCCAAAGGGCAAGGGGAAATCCGTGATAGTTCCACCGGCCGAGGACCCTGCGGAAGCCGAATGCTTCCACTGCAAGGAAAACGGGCATTGGCGGCGTTCTTGCCCAAAGTACCTTGAGTAGCTCAAGCGGGTAAAACCGAAGGGAGAGGGTAACTCAGGTACGTTTATGATTGAACTCCACAATACCGCTACTTCTAACGGCTGGGTACTTGATACCGGTTGTGGCACTCATATTTGTAATAATGTGCAGGTGCTAAAAAGAAGTAGGGCGCTGGGTGCTGGAGAGCTTGACCTGATCATGGGAAACAAGGATGTGGTTCCCATGGAGCGGATTGGGAGTGTTGATCTCGCCTTTCCTTCAGGGCTTGCTATTACCTTATTGAATGTTTGTATTTCGCCCTGCGTGGCACGAAACATTATTTCCTTTCACGCTTTATATGACGATGGATATGATTTTGGTTTTAATAATGGAATTATCTCTTGTTTTGAGAAATGATGTTCATTACTTTAAAGCTTATCCATGTCGTGGAATTTATTAAACAAGTGTGTGTTTGGACGGTAATAAATCAATCATGAACATTGATTCTAAGTCCAGAGGTGTATTGGACAAGTTGTCTTTGTGGCATAGTCGTCTTGGCCATATAAGCAAGAAACGTATCACCAAACTCCAAGTAGATGGGATTTTGGAATCGTTTGACCACGGGTCAAGTGAAGTATGCGCTTCTTGTTTATTAGGCAAAATGACTAAAGCGCCCTTTACCGGCGTTAGTGAAAGGGGCAAAGACTTGTTGGACATTATTCACACGGATGTGTGTGGTCCGTTCAGGTCTGCTACAAGAAACAATTGTAGGTACTTCGTTACTTTTACTGATGATTTCAATAGGTATGGTTATGTTTATTTGATTAAGCATAAGTCTGAAACCTTTGAGGTGTTCAAGACATACCAAAACGAAGTGCAGAATCAATTGGGCAAGCAGATTAAGATTCTAAGATCCGATAGGGGTGGTGAGCATCTTAGTACCGAGTTTCTTGATCATCTTAGGGGTTGTGGAATTATTTCACAACTTACTCCACCCAGGACACCACAATTAAATGGGGTCGCTGAGAGGAGGAACCGAACTTTATTGGATATGGTTCGGCCCATGATGAGTTGTTTACCCGCAAGTTTTTGGGATTATGCTTTGGAAACCGCTGCTAGGAGCTTAAACCTTGTACCAACAAAGAAGGTTGCAAGTACACCGTTCAAGTTGTGGCATGGACGGGTTCCTTCGCTAGCCTATCTCAAGGTCTGGGGTTGTGAGGCTTACGTGAGACGTGAATCTCAAGACAAACTTGAACCCAAAGCCGAAAAGTGTACTTTCATTGGCTACCCAGCTGGTTCTATGGGATATTTGTTTTACAAGCCTTCGGAGAACAAGGTGTTTGTTGCTCGAAGGGCGGTCTTTCTGGAAAGGGAGCTGATATCTGCAGAAGCCAGTGAGAGGCAAGTCGATCTAGAAGAAATTCTAGATGACACCAATGATCAACCTGATGTTGGCACTAGTACCGCTTCTGAGGTCGGCGCACCAGAAGTAGTGGAACCTCAACCAACGGTGGATGAGGTGCCTGATACACAACCATTAGGGCTCCATAGATCTGGTAGAGTTTGTAATGAGCCGGAAAGATATGTGTTCCTCATATCCGAGGGCAACGAACTATTGGTGGATCACAGTGAACCGACCAACTACCGGGAAGCCGTAGTGGGCCCTGAGTCTGCTAGTTGGAAGGAGGCAATGGACAGTGAGATGCAATCCATGGCGGATAATCAAGTCTGGGACTTGGTTGATCCGGTACCCGGCCACAAGCCTGTAGGGTGCAAATGGGTCTTTAGGAAGAAGACGAACATGGATGGTTTGAGCCAGAGTACGTACATAGATAAAGTCTTGAAGAGGTTCAAGATGCAAGATTCCAAGAAAGGGAATTTGCCTATGTTGCATGGTATGGTGTTGAGCAAGTCTCAATGTCCTGGTTCTCAAAAGGAACTAGAGGAAATGAGTCGAGTCCCGTATGCTTCGGCAGCGGGATCGATCATGTATGCTATGCTATGTACTCGGCATGATGTGTCGTATGCCTTGAGCATGACGAGCCGATATCAGGCTAACCCTGGTCAAAGTCATTGGGTTGCGGTTAAAAACATCCTTAAATATCTTCGGAGAACTAAGGAATTGTTTTTAGTGTTCGGTGGATCGGAGGAGCTCAGAGTTACTGGATATTCTGATGGTAGCTTCCAAACGGACAAGGATGATTGCCGGTCTCAATCGGGATTGGTATTCTTGTTAAATGGTGGAGCAATAAGTTGGAGAAGTTCCAAGCAAGATACCGTGGCCGATTCAACCACGGAGTCAGAGTATATTGCTGCAAGCGAGGCTGCTAAGGAAGCCGTCTGGATGAAGAAATTCATTCAAGACCTTGGAGTTGTTCCTAGCATCGCTAACCCTATTGAGATCTTCTGTGACAATGAGGGTGCAGTAGCTCTAGCTAAGGAACCAAGAGCGCATCGACGTACGAGACACATTGCTCGAAAATATCATTTTATTCGTGATATCATCGAGAATGGTGACATTGTGGTTACTAGAGTACCAATTGAGGGGAACCTGGCAGATCCACTCACCAAACCTTTATCACAAGTTAAGCATGATTCTCATGCTAAATCTATTGGTATTAGAATTGCTAGTGACTTGGTTTAGTTGTTTTAGTTGTATTTGTTATTGAGAACATTAAAGCAATAATGTATTTCTTATTGTAATGACTATTAAATGGGGATTTAATATACGCATGGTGCGATTACTTTACGAAACATTATTGTGTTCTATCTTTGCATGTTTAATACTTCCATGAATGAACTTGTTCATTCTAAATACTCCACGATCGGTCATTCTTCATTGGGAGGAAGAAGTGAATTAAGATCGAGGCGAGTGGTTGGTAAAGTTTTCATCTTGGATTGAATACTTGTTTACGCAACACTAGCCTGTACTTAATGGTGATTAAGTAATCGGAGGACCCGTACCTGAGTTTACTTCATGGATATTATCATGAGTAAATCAGGATGATAATATTATTTATCCTTCTACTGGAGATGCGAGCGTTGCTTGATTATTAACTTGGACTTGTTTAGATTTCTTTCTAACGCAGTTCGTAACTGGCTGTTATAAGGGAAGTTTTCAGGCAAGAACTTGTTATTATGATAGGGCGGTGTAGTCAAAGGTATTCGTTCCTCTTTTGACAGATATCCTTGGGCCCCTCGTTGACTAAGCTGATGACAAACCAAAAATGCATGGCCGTGCTCAAGTTGAATTGATGGTGGATCAATTATGCAACTTGTTTTGTTAGTCGTAGTTAGTCTATATCGAGAAACATAATCGTGAATGATTTGGGGATGATCATGTTCCATTACCTGCATTCACAACGGATATCGTGAACGAAGGGGTATATAATCACTTATCTATAGGACCTTTCCTTTTGGTTAGGTATTTGTTGTGGGAAGACAAACCCTGTGCTGACTAGGGGGCATAGATGCCTTGCTAGAGGCCGCTGTATGTCGGTGACGCCTTTCGTGAGTTTGTCCTGTGCAAGTGGGTGTTGGATTATGCCCACTAACACACACACGAGTTGGCATCATGGCTGATGAAGCAAGGGCCTATTGGGTCACACGCCAAGTATCGATTTCGGCATCACGGATGGTCTAATGAGAGAGAAAACCAGAAATTGGTTCTGGTGGGCCAAGGCATGCCCGTGCCTCTATGAGGTACGGCCGTGCCCTACGGGCAGGCACGAGCCCAAGTCGGGCGTGACTTGGGCATGGCCTGTGGCTAGGTACACCCGTGCCTCTATGAGGCACGCCCGTGCCCTGTGCCCAGTGGACAAGCACGAGCCCAAGTCAGGCATGACTTGGGCGTGGCCTTTTGGGCTGGTACGCCCGTGCCTTGTGAGGGACGGCTGTGCCCCGTGCAGTTACAGTCTTCTTAAACAGCTTTCAAACTAGTTTATGAAGAAGATTATGGTGTTTTATTGCTTATTGATGGATTATCAATGCATGCACGTTTTTATTCTCTTTTGAAGAGTCTATAAAAGGTGATGCATGATTCCTTTGTTGGGTTACAAGTTCTTGAAAGGCAAAAAACACACATTGCACACTTCTCTCTCTCAATCACTCAAACTAGTTCCAAGGCTTTGGTTCTATATTGTGTAGACATCTTGGTGGTGTTTAGATAGACTTATCTAACACTCTAGCAAGTGGGAGGCGATAGTAGCTTGGTGTGGACTTCGGTAGAGGTGTACACGTTAGTGCACAAGACTTCCAAACTACAAAACCGCACGTACCAAGAAGATAGCATCAAGGGTATAACTGTATCTCTTTGTATGTTTTATTTTGTTGCTTAGTCATGTCTAGAGTTTTGGTCTATTTGGTGGGCGTATTCGTGGTCAATTTTGAAACTATTTTCTACTCGTTTTGCTTCTGTTGCGATTTTAGACCACGAAAACCCAACACATGATACAGCGTTACCAACACCATAAACAAGCAGCGGCTCTAGCAAAGCATGCTTGCCCCCAAGTCGGTACGAGTTACGTCATCCTCGACAAATCCTGGTAGCCTAGAAAGGCTAAAAGGTCATATAGATAAGTGATCATAAACATCCCTTTGTTCGCGATATCCGTGTGAACACGAGACATGGAAAATGTCAATCTACAGATCGTTCACGATTCTGTTTCTCGATTCTAGATTGGTGGTGACCAAAATAACAAGTTTGCAACGGATCTAAAATCATTGTAACTTGAGCACGGCCATGCATTTTTGGTGTCAGCGCTCAATCATCGAGGGGCCCAGGGATATCTCTCTAACCAGAGGAACAAATCCTTTTGACTACATAGCCCCGCCACATGCTTCTTACTTTATTTGATAACTCCCTTTATAGTGGCCAGTTACGAACCACGTTTGAAAGTAATCAAAATAAAGCAGACTCATGCTTTGGATACACATGTATCTCCGGTCTAAGGATGAAATGATATTATCATCCCGAGTCACTTGTGACCATAATCCATGAAGTGAACTCAGGTGTGGGTCTTCCAATCACTTGAAACTCATTTCAAGTACAGGTTAGTTTTGCGTCACTTGCATTTAATCCTTTATTAATGCATGACCAAACCCTAACCTCAGTCTTAACTTAAACTTCCTTCCCTTGAAGAATGACTGACTGTGGAAATCTAGAATGCATAAGCACTCAGGGAAGTGCTTAAACATGCTAAGATGGAACACAGTAAAGACTAATGAAAGTAACCGCATCTGCGTATATATAGTCCCCACTATATATCGAAAGCAATCAAAAGTAAGGATACTGCTTCCAGTTCCCAAAGCAAATATAAAACAATCAACAACTAAAACAATATTTAAAGCCAAATCATATGCATAAGAAATGCTACATGACCTAGTATGTCAAACATCACTAGTCATTATGATAAAGGCTTATTCAATGGATTTGCCATGCAACATCCATTTGTATTCTTGTTATCTTCTCAATTATCTTTTGACCAAACTACTTATTCAAAGTATCCGTCAAAGAGATCATATGACGAAGAACTAGGGTACTCATATCCTCATTGTTACAAAAGTTTACAATAGGATCAGTGATACTTAAGAACTTCTCTAATCAATAATTAACACCATATAGTAGGATCAAAGACTTCGATCAAGATCGATAATTATCCTATTAGAAATTAGTATTAGAGTAAAAACCTACTCCAAGGCTTATTTCTCGTCGTCAAACATCAAGAACATACACAAGTATTTTTTGTAATTCAAAATCTTGTATCTCCTAATTATTATCATGATACAATAATTCCCTATTTTAGGTTCATAGAACACTTAACAATGGGACATTATCTTCAATCAATACATACTTCTAGGTATACAATAAAAGCTCCCACTAGCCCTGACATATGTAAAAGTCTTATCTATGCTCCTAGAAAACTCATGACTTTGATTTTCTCATGAAAGCAAAGATCTTACTTTTATGATGTTAGTATAATTCCAAAGGACTTATCCACACTTGTAGACTTAATTTGGATACTACGGATATCTAAGACCCTCGGAGAGTGTGGTAAGCACTTCCTCAATACAAAGTTCCATAAAGGAACGCGGTCTTGTATATCCGTGTACTATCCTTTATTGCTGAAAGAAGGCAACAATAGCAACAAGTATCAAATGATCTTCAACATAGCCACTAGGAAAAGTTTCCACAATAATCATTATGAAACCTTTACCCTTAGTCGGTATTTGAAGTAGTCTATATTACAATCCATGTTAATTCCATTTACACCTTCTCGGTTTGCACCTTGGTATGGAATTAAGCAAAGTATTCACATACTTAAAATGGATTTCATCTCATGATTAATTACTTCTCATAACCTTAGTGAACGCAGGGCCCACCATGTCTTCCGATAGATGGTGATTTGAACAAAACTCACTATTAAGCCATTGCCACTTAGATGTGAGGAACCCATATCTCTTTGGCTACATGACTTCTATCAACCTTGAAAGTAATTACTCATGGTCAGGATAACCGGCATTCTCATGCCGATATTTGATCATATGCTTGTGCCAACATCAAGTCTTTCATTTAAGTTGCACGTTCTTCCATTGGAATGCTTTAGTTATTATCTTCCTTTCGAGCAACAAAACATTGTTCTCGTGAGGTCAAATATCTAAAACCTATAAGAACCTTTTAAATGTATTAGCACCATTTAAGTCCTTCAATCTCCCACCGGATGTAGATTGAAAATCTCTAAACTTTGATATATATACAAGCAAAGAACTCTTTCAAGATATATCTCATAAGGTGCTAAATAGACTTTCAAGTTGGATTAAGATTAAGGACTTGGCTCGTCACATTCAATGTGTATACTAACAAGTCGAATACACATATTAGACCCATTATTTACCAGATCATTTTCAACAATATCCGGTTTCCTTCAACGTGACACCATGTACAAATGTGTCTATGTTAAGGAACGAATTGTGAGATAATCCCGCAATTCATAATGTAGTCATTGATATAGATTTAAGGTATCTTAGCATCTTAACTAGATCTAAGCATCCTATCTATATGTCCCAACTGATTCTTTTAATTAGTTTCTCTTTGTTTTGTGTTTGTACGGATTATCCACCAATGGTGATCAATATCTTGCAAGCTAGCATCCCTCTCACATATACCGTGAAGGGATTCATAATCATCTTACCCTTATAGATAAGATTAGCATCAAATGTTTAACCTGTGGTTAAACTAGTCCAAGATCCTAACCACATGGATCTAGGTGATACTTATCTTATTTACATGGTTAAGTAGATTATGACAAAGAGCCGACTAATCCAAACTATTTTGGACTTAGAATCAATCATTCATGATTAATTATTACTTGTAACATGTATGTCTTGGCATGGATAATTTTAATTTCTATCAATCAACAAATATTTTTCTAAAACAAGATTCAAATTTCAAGTATGAATTCATCGTCATCAAATGTAGAATGATGCGCCTTGAAGGCCAAAATAAAACATAAGCTATGACATGAACAAACTTCGAAATTAAATAAGTAATGCGAAAAAATCTTTTACAACCCAAAAATTCAAAAACTCATCCATCGTCTTCATGAACATACAACAAAAACTAAACTTGCCTCACAGGGCATCAAAAACAAAGTAATAATGAAACCGGTCAGAATAGGCGATATCAAAACTCCCAATTCTCTTGTAGAGGTCAATCTTCCGAGTTACCTCTTTTAGAGACCCGGTTCTTCATGCTCTTTGTTCTTCTTTTAAATGGTACCTACACTTTGTAAATAAATTAATTTGTGACAAACGTGAGTTAATTAGCTCGGGTGAACAACCCAGCGAAATAGAAGAATTAGCAATGAATCATGAATGTACCTTGAGAGGGGAAATTAACTCTCTCATTCCTTAGAAGTTTAATATCCTCTCGGCACGATGGGCATGCGTGACGGCCCCAATCTCCAAATCTTCCACAGCAGTAGCAAACCACTTTTTCTCGAATCTCTTTTTGAGGTACATAATCATGGTCCTCAGATTCAATGTGGGGAATAGGCTTGGACACTCCAACCTTTTCCCTTCGTGTCGGTTTCTTCTTCTTTTTCTTTTGTTCACTAGAACTCGTGGTAGGAATGGAAGAGGTGGATTCATGTTTGGCCATGTCAGACTCCGCAGTCTTCAACATACCATGCAATTCACCTAAGGTTTTCTCCATGTCATGCATGTGATAGGTCATGACAAAATGATCATATGATGCGGGCAGGGACTGGAGTACTATATCCACAGCAAGCTCCCTCCCCATGGGAAATCCTAGTCTCTCTATTTGGTCCACGTACGCCTTCATCTTAAGGACATGGGCACTCACACTCCTACCTTCCTGCATTCTACAACCGACTAGGTTTTTAACACACTCATAGTGTTCCTCCCTTACTTGTTGTTGGAACATGTCCTTCAACTTGTCCATCATATCGTACACACTCATGTGCTCAAAGTGTTTTTGCAACTCCGAGCTCATAGTTGACAACATGAGGCAGGCAACATCGTGTGTGTCCTCAACACGCTTTTCATACATGTATCGGACGGACCAAGTCGCGTTGCTAGCAGTGGTTCCGGAAGAGGTTCCTCAAGGATGTGCAACTTTGACTTATAGCGAAGGACAATTCTCAATTGCCTAAGCCAGTCAACGAAGTTCACTCCCGTGAGTTTCTCCCTATGTAGGAACATACGAAGCGAATTGTTTGACGTGGTGTTATTATCGTTTGACATCTATAAATAACAAGAATACACGTTTTAGTTAGTTTGATATAATCCTCGTTAAAATAATTACCCATAAAGTTTTAGAAAAACAACTTATCTTAACAAGGGCTAAGAACCATATTTTTCTCCACTACATGACGGGTTTACCTCGGATCACTTCATGAAGTTATTTAGGGCGGTAACCACTTTACCCATTGCAATCTCCATTGCAACTCTTAGACACTTGCGGGATCCAACGACGTAAAACGGTTGGTTGGCATGTTTGATCCCTACTTACACCAATCCCAAATTAAAATTCTTGGTTGACTCGTGCTTAGCTCGACAATCACTCAAGGATTTTATTTTGCAATTGTAAATCGTCCAACAAGATACATGGCAGCAAACTCGACAATCATTGGCTCGTGCTAAGCTCGACAACCAACAACTCCAAGTCGCCACTCTCACCTTCCACACAGATCCACATGGAATAACTTGTGCTTAGCTCGACAATTATCCCATGCTTCACTAGAATCGGGTGTGTCATCTTATGGATGGTGCGTGATTTACGTTTTAGGAAACGGGCTTTTGTTTCTTGATTAAAACCAAGTTTTAATATTTGATTAACAAAGTAAGTGACAAAAACGATTTTCACTTTAAATATAAATACCAAGTTTATATTGTCTTGTTAATCGTGTATGCGCGAGAGTTTGTTAAACAATTTAAAAACTCTTGTGATTTTATTAACTTAGAAAAGTTATCAAGCATGCGAGGAAACATAACCATGCAAGAAAAATAAATCACATCACACGCATACAAAGAGGTTGGTAACCATGCTAAAAACCTATGCGTCCTACCCGCGAGCCAAGCCGGGAGGACCAGGTCTACTAAGGACACAAACCTAGACCATGGAGTGCTCCCACTGAATCCGCAACTTCCATCAGGACTAACCGGATCCAAGGTCTTCAAGACGTCTCCTCTTGACTCTTGATTGTGGTCTTCAAAACACAAGTACACGAAAGAAAGGAAATGGCATGCAAGCCATGCACTTCCTATAAATCTAGTACAAGTACATATGAATAAATGAAACGGTATGCAAGCCGCGATAATTAATTACAAACCGAACGAATAAATAATTAATTACATCACACGTGACACCAAGGTCACCAAATAAATCCAAACAACCAAACAAACCACAAGGCACAACCACAAGGTCTAGGGCGATGGTTACCAACTAAAAGAAACAAACAACAACTACAAAGCACGGTGTGCCAAAACCGTGACCAAAGGAATATTTCGGTAAGAATTTCCAACACAAACACTCAAGGCACAACAAGGAAATTCTTGTACATATGCATTAAGGCACAAAACCAACTTTTATACCCATATTCATATATACACAACATATGTGTATGCACGTATGCATCTCATGCCAAGACCATACCTTACATACCCATATTTGTACCAAAATATTACGAGGGGTTAACCAAACGGAATCTGCCAAAAAAGACAGAAACTCCTCCATGACCTGAAAACCCACGAAATTTTCTTTTAAGGACAAAAACTGCCCAGAAGCTCCTTCACGGCCCCTCACGGCTCGTGAAGCCCAAGGGCCTCATGACCAATCACGGGTCAGAAGGGCTCGTGAACCTAAAAACCAAGTTTCACGACTAAACTGTTCACGAGTGCCTTTACAACCTCACACGGCTCGTGAAGCCCAAGAGCTTCACAACCGGTCACGGGCCATGAGGACTCGTGAAGCCTGAAAACACTTCCCACGGCCAGACCCCTCACGAACACTGGTCGTGTGGCCTTCATGACTTGTGAAGAACACTTCACGGCCCGTGAAGACCTACTGGACAGAAAAATGAATCTTCCAAAAACGGTTTTTTGAGCCATTTTCGTGCTATATCTTTGTAGCCTAAGCTCTGATACCACTGTAGGGGATCCATGCACGCCAACACCCGTACTCAGCGGAAGCAACGACATCAAATACCGGGGTTTTCGGGTATGAAAACCGTCATGCATGTATTCCCCAAGTGGGGATGGTGACTACAAACGATTATAGCAAAAAGAACAAACGAGAGGGAGGAGAAATTATAACATCGCGAGGCTGGAACTATCCACCGAGCTAGGAAGATCTTCGAGAACTCGAAACCGAGCTCCTCTATTGATAGTCCACACCAAGTAGCCGAGATTCCGTCTCGCTAACGACCGGAGATACAAACCACACGTCGTCTTCGTGAATCTGGAGCAGCCACAACACTTGAACAACTTGCCTTCACTTGATACACTACCTTGCTCTCTTAGAACCAAGAATCATTTATGTAGGTGTGTATATAATGAGCATGAAGCAAGAGTGGCAAATGAGAGAGTTCCAACCCTTTTATAATGTCTGGAAATGGTTATGGAGTCACCAGGGTCGGCCAACTAGGCACACCCTCATTTGACCATCACAAAGGTCCAATAAAACAAAGGAGACACTTTGACTTTTGCCTTCACGGGTTCTCACCGGCCGTGAAGCACCCGTGAAGGCCTCATAGGCCGGGTTCCACCGCACACTCTAATTGGGCCAACGAGTGGTCCAATAAAAGCATGGCGCCTGCCTTCACGGGCTCTCACGGGCCGTGAAGCACTCGTGAAGGCCCTGCTCCCACGACTACTTGTCTAGATGGTGAAGGCTCGTGGAGGGTTTCTCTTCACTACCTCTTCACGGCCTGTGAAGGTCGCCAGAAACCCTAATCTCATATTCTCTCATGTTTTCGTTGTGCTACCGGAATCTACCCTTGGCATGTGACCCAATAGGCTCGTACCTCATCAGTAGTGATGCTAGTACACGTGTATCAGTGGGCATATTCCAACATACTCGAAGACGGAAGCTGATCACGAGCTTCATCTTTGTCAGGTTCTCGAGACTCTAAAGCGAGAACATTGTATGCCAAGTTGTCCAAGTGTGAATTCTGGCTTAGGGAAGTTCATTTCCTTGGTCATGTTATATGTCAAGATGGTGTCAAAGTAGATCCAGCTAAGGTGGAGGCTGTGATGAATTGGGGAGTTCCTCGGACTCCTTCCGAAATTAAAAGTTTCCTTGGCTTCACTGGCTACTATCGGTGGTTTATCCGTAATTTCTCGAAGCTTGCGGGTTCGTTGACCAAACTAACTCACAAGGATGTTGCTTTTGTCTGGTCGGAAGCTCAAGAAGAAGCTTTTCAGACCCTGAAGCGATTGTTATGTGAAGCTCCAATCCTTACGCTGCCTGAGGGTTCGAAGGACTTCACGGTATATTGTGACGCCTCTTATGCGGGTTTGGGTTGCGTCCTGATGCAATGTGATAAAGTGATTGCCTACGCTTCTAGGCAGTTGAAATCACACAAGCGGAACTACCCAACCCATGATCTGAAGCTTGCTGCTGTTGTCTTTGCGCTGAAGTTGTGGAGACATTATCTTTATGGCACAAAATGTGTGATTTACACAGATCACAAGAGTCTTTAGTACGTCTTTTCTCAGAAAGAACTCAACATGCGGCAACGCCGTTGGTTGGAGTTAGTAAAAGACTACGAATGTGAGATCCATTACCATCCTGGCAAGGCCAATGTTGTAGCAGACGCTTTAAGCCGTAAAGGACCGACAGTAGAAGCTAAGTTTATAAGAATCACGATTGTGTCAGATTTGATTTCTAGACTGAAGGAAGCTCAGCAGATTGCATTGCAAGAAGAAAATCTCAAGGCTGAGACAATGAAGAAATTAAAGGATCAACTTGCTGAAGATAATCGTGGATTGAAGACTTTTCAATCCAGGATTTGGGTACCTTCTGTTGGAGGTAACCGTGAGCTGATTCTGCAAGAAGCCCATAAGTCCAAACTATTTGTCCATCCGGGAATCACAAAGATGTACCACAATCTGAATATGCTATACTAGTGGCCAACTCTGAAGAAAGACATTGCTTCAATTGTGGAGAGATGTCAGATCTGCGAGCAAGTGAAGACGGAGCACCAGAGACCTTATAGTAATCTGCAGCAACCGGATATTCCGGAGTGGAAATGGGATAATATCACGATGGATTTCATGACGAAGCTACCGAGAACGTCCAGAGGGAACAACATGATCTGGGTTATCATTGACCGATTAACGAAGAGTGCTCATTTCTTGGAAACGAACGACTTTGCTTCGCTGACCCGTTTAGCCCAGTTGTATATCGATGAGATTGTGTCACGTCACGGTCTTCCATGTTCAATTGTATCTGATCGTGACTCTCGTTTGTCTCGAATTTTTGGCAGTGTCTACAACGCGAACTTGGCACTCGTGTTCATCTGAGCACCGCCTATCATCCGCAGACTGATGGCCAATCTGAACGTAAGATCCAAACGTTAGAAGATATGCTTCGTGTCTGTGTACTCGAATTTGGTAGATCGTGGGATTCTCATCTCCCGTTGATTGAATTTGCTTACAACAATTCATATCATTCCAGCATTGGAATGCCACCATACGAGATGCTCTACGGAAGACGATGTCGCACTCCGACCTGTTGGTTGGAGCCTGGTGAGAAGCAGTTCGTTGGACCTGAAATTGTCCAAATTACTTCTGACAAAGTGAATGTGGCTCTTGAAAAGCTAAAAGCAGCTCGGGATCGACAGAAGATGTACGCGGATCCGAAACGTCGTCCTGCGACATTTGTAGTCGGTGACCGTGTGTTCTTAAAGGTTTCTCCCTGGAAGGGCGTCATTCATTTCGGACGCAAGGGAAGCGAAGTCCACGTTTCGTTGGCCCATTCAAAATTGTACGCAAAGTGAATGATCAGACGGTAACCCTAGAGCTGCCGCCTGAGCTATCTGGAATACACGACACCTTTAACGTGTGCTACTTACGCAAGTGCCACGTTGAGGAAAAACAGATTATTCCTTTGCAGGAATTGAAAGTTGACTCTTCCAAGCGACTAGTTGAAGAACCTGTTGAGATTCTTGACATGAAGGTCAATAAGATACGCAAGAAGATGATTAAACTAGTCCTTGTGAAGTGGAAGCACAATCTGGGTCCAAACCTGACGTGGGAAGTTGAGGACGAAATGAAGACAAGGTACCCTCGCCTGTTTATCACTGAGTAGATTCCGGGGATGGAATCTTCTTAAGGGGAGTAGATTTGTAACATCCTCAACCTAGGCCTAGTTGTAGTTGTACATACGTATGTATAGTTATTGTAATAGGAAGTATTATGTATGTAATTGTTGAATTAAATGAGTTGGTGTTTATATGTATGTATGTACGTGTGCATGTATGTTAAATATATATGTGTATGTTAAGTATAGATATTTAGGAAAACCTCATGTGAGGTAAGGTGGCAACCGCCATAGTTGTGTGTAAAAACACATATATGTGTGTTTAAGTTGACTTTAGTCAAACCTAGCAAAACACAAACACACTTTCTCTCGTCTCTCTACTCTCTCGCTCTCTCGGATTTCTGGAAAAGAAGGAAGAAGAAAGTAGTTGTTGTTGTTAATCTCTTAAAAGGTTAGCAACATAGATTCAAGCTTGTTGGAAGATTACATATGTGTTAGAATCACAAAATCATGTGAGAACACCATGAAGAACATGCAAAAGCTTACTTTAAAGTGGGTTTTGGTATATTTGGTGTTCTTATATGATTTAATGTATTTGTGATGGTTAGATGGAGAGAGAGTGATGTTCTGGGCTTAAAGCAAACCAAAACGACGTTGCTTAGATGACCAAATGAATGCATCGGAATACCAGGCTATGAAGTTGTCGGATTCCGAAACTCTGAATTTGTCGGAATCCGCATATGGTGAAAACCGAAGGAAGTGTCGGAATCCGATAGAGGTGTCGGATTCCGCAACTCTGTTGGATTTCATGTTTTGAGTTCTTTTTTTAAAATGTGGAATCCGTAAGTTATCGGATTTCCTTCTATGAATCCGAATCCGCAAGTGTCGGATTCTATACGCATGGTTGGAATTCCTAAGTGTTGGAATCCGATCATGTGAGTATCGGATTTCATGATTTGTATGTATCAGATTTGTGTAAGTAAGTGTCGGATTTCATGAATCCGACAGGACCATCGGATTTCCCCAAATCCGACAGTGTCCAAAGTTGAATGTTGTTTTTGTAAGCCTTGAATGCACATGTGAATGATTGATGTAAGTATAATATACTAGGTGAACTTGTTAAAGGACTCAAGTCGAGTACCTGTGCCTACAAACAGCTCAGGAAAGTGCCTGCTTTCATGAGACTCAGTAGAGTAAGGCTTGCATGCTAAGTGACTGTGTGAATGTACAATGTATGACTAACTTGCTTTTGCAGGTACGCTCGAGGAGCTAAGTGTATGACTTGCATGATGTAGAATTTATGTCAGGTGCATGCCAGTGGGTCCAGATTGGAACCACTTAGTTAATACATGATGCTATGCATGAATAATGATTGTAAGATGTTATATGTAAGATGATGGGTCCCTGTGGGATCAAATGTACGTATATGTGAATGTGAACTGTCTGCAGACTATCTGACGCATGGTTAAGGTCAGTTGGTTGTAACTGGATCCCTCGGGATTTCACGGTGATTCAGGAGGCATCCTGGATCGTAGGTTTTGCAGAACCGCCGTGCCTTAACGTGAGTGGTGATCAGCCGATTGTAGCTGGATTACCTGTAGAGCCTTTGGCTCTGTGAACGATGCTTGGTGGACTGCTTTATGCTCCCCCACCAGCGCGGATTGGTCGTGTCTGATTCCCCGGGTTGAGATGTTGAGTGGGATTAATTACCCTGCAAGACACGACTCTTACTGGTCTTGTCAGCACACCGCTATGTGCTAATCTAGCAATGATGGTTTATGATATGGTGCATGACATATTGTATTGATGATTATGATTGTATGTACTCACTAGCTAGTGTAGCTAATGATGTTATGTTTCCCTTTTCAGGTAAAGATTAGATCGCCTGTGAGGCGGGTTGCTTTTGGGAATTGTATTGCCTCTTGTGGGTGGAACACTTGTATTTTATAATGTAATGTAAATAGATATTATGGTTGGTTTCTATACTTGGTAGCACCAATGATGTTTTGAAAGTAATGTTAATGTATACAAAAGTTAATGTTGTTTAAAAAGAAAAATTTCCGCTGCCAAAATCTGATTTGTCATTAAAGCAACTGAATTCACAAGCGGTGTTACATTTGTTGTACCAACCTTTTGAGAAAAAGGTCTTTATTTCTCGAAAGGAAGGTTTTCTTGAAAGGGAACTAATATCCAACATACCAATAAGGAAGAAGATAGATCTAGAGGAAACTCTAGGATCACCTAATGAAAGACCTGATGTTGGCACTAGCACTGAACCAAAGACGGTTGAAGCCGAGCATGATGATGATGCGGTACCTGACACACATCCATTATCTTTGTGCCAATCTGGTAGAACTAGCACTGAACCAAAAAGATATGGTCTTCTCATTTATGAGGTAGCGAGTTACTGGTGGATCATGATGAACTGACCAATTACTAGGAAGCAATGATACTACCAAATGGAAAGAGTCTATGGAATTAGAGATATAATCCATGTCAAACAATAAAGTATGGGACTTTGTAACAGCCCAAAAACCAAATTTGAAATAATAAGATCAAACACCTATAAGTGTTCGCATCTCAAAGTTTAACATAAAAGCGGAAGCAATACTAGATTGAAAAACTGATGTATCAATAGATACTCACATAAATATTGTCATAAGTTTGGTACCAAAAACTTGATATTTACAAACCAAGCGTTAATTTCAAAGAGTTTAACAATAGGAAGTCAAACCGGAGCTTTGCCCTTACCTTTGATAAAACCTGCAAAACATTTAAAAATAGTATCTGATAAGCTACGAGAGCTTAGTGAGTAAACCAGACTAAACATCATATAAACCCACGTATAAAATCATATGAAGTAAATACACGTATGTCTGGCAATCAAAGCTAGCCCCTGGTTCTAGACCCAGGGCAACATCGTAGGTCATAGTAATGCACCGCATCTGAGCCTTACTGGACTTAGCAGTAAGCTTACATATACACATGAATAACATGACATGTCAATAATTTGCTATAATAGCATATATGCTGCACATATGAAGTGTAGTCTAGAATACTCACCTTCTGATCATACTATCATGAATTGATCCACAGATGTTAATGATTCAGGTAATATGCCAATCACCTCCTATAAAAACAATTCATAAACTCACATAAGGCATTCTGATCTGAAATAGGGCCTACACGGTCCGTGTATCCTTACACGGGCCGTGTCCCATTAATGCTACACGACCTAAGCTGGCAACATGGCCAGTGTGGTCTAGTCACCCTACACAGGCCGTGTACCACTCATGCTACACGACCATGTAATCCTACATGGCCCTATGACCGTCTTACACACTACACGGTCGTGTACCGATACACGGGCCGTGTACCTCTTATACTACACGACCATGTAACCTTACATGGCCCTGTGACCGCCTATACTCCTACACGGCCGTGTACCGCTACGCGGGCCGTGTACATAACAGTCCAGCAGACTGTTCTTGCCAAGAACTGTCGGATTTCACCAAGAAATCCTATAGTTTCACTATAAATCAACTAGAGGTGTTTTCCTACACCTCCTACAACTGATATACATAATCTAATCCATATAAAACAATCCTAACATGAGTTCACAATTGAATCATGTGATTAAACATATAAAACTTCAAAAACAAGGTTTAATCCTTACCTTGTGTTGATCTCTTGCTATGCTCTTGCTATAAGCTTCTTGTTTTACTATTTATCCACTGAAATGGAGAGTTTAGCAGCTGATATGTGTGTAATTCGTGGGTTGCAGGAAGCAAATGAGAGACTTTGACTTGCTAGTCAAAGTTGGTGCAATATATATATATAGATATATATATATATAGTTTCATCAATTGACAAAACAGCCCCCTGGACTTAATCAACTTGAAATCTGGCAGTTTTAGCCCCTCTAATTTAAAACCCCATCTTATCACATATATCCGTTTATAACTCGGGTAACACCTTGTACTTTTCTTGCATAAACTTAATAATAAAATTGTGGGTGTTACAACTCTTCCCCACTTGAAATGATTTCGTCCCCGAAATCAACTGCCGAAGAATTCTGAATAAATATCATCCTTTTCTGTTCAAGCCCTCATACATACTCTGACCTCTTTCTACGCTTTTACCGGTCCTTGACCCATCTACTCTGTTTATCATAGATTTAACTGCTAAACATCTTCTGAGATATAATATACGAAACGTGTTATGAATATATGGCAATTCTTCTGACAACTCTAATTTATAAACAACCTTTCCTCACATATACAATAATTCTGAATTACTGATCACATTTTCCCACAATGCTACTGCCAATGATACATACTCCCCCATTAAAACTGATGTCGCCATTTCTGTTTATCTATATAACCCTTTTTCTACTCTAAGCGTCAAACAATCTATTACATATCTTCTGAATTTGTTCTGTCTTTCACTTTATCATTTCTGTACTACCCCACGCTTTCTGACCCATGTCACTGAATACACTAAAGTTTGGCAGTAATATCATACAATTTCATACGTTGGCATCCCGGTGCTGAACTTGCATCTGTTGTATTACGAAACTCTGTTAAGCAAATACGTACCTCAGTTTTCTTCTGACTTAATAACTCAATCATAAAACATGCTTTCCATCATCTGTATATTTCTTTCATTCTGACTGTACTGAGATGAAGCTTAATCCTTAACTTTATATGACATCTGTTTCCGAAATCTAGAAGTGGATCTGATATCATTGTCTGAATCAATAAACGCTGACATACTATGACATAACACAATCTGCTTCATATACACATCTGTTAACTGTTCTGATGAATGAGTTTCTCTAATGGAAACTACATATACCTTTTATTTAACCTGCCTACAATCACTCATAACACATTATAACTTCGTAGAGTTTTCGGATAATTTGGCATTCAGGTTCATACTAATATTTGCAGATATAATTTCTGACGTTTGGCTTTCTTTCGTACACCTTTATAAGTATTTCTCCACTTATCTGACTATATCTTGTTTCATATCCGACCACCAATAATCCACCCTCAGGTCTTTATAAAGTTAGTAACTTCTGACTGAATGGAAAATCTAAACTTGTGAGCTTCATTTAACTGTGTTTGACTTGCATCTCTATAACCTGACACTCACATACGGTTATATCTAATCAGTATATCACCACTGTCTATAATCGGATTTATTTCCTGTCATTCTCATCCATTTTCTAATATACTTTTCACTTTGATCTCTTCTGACTGACCTGTTCCCATTTCATCTGAACATAAGCGTTGTAACTATCATCTAGATAATTAATTCATACAAGCATTATTTCTGATTTCCTGTTCAAACTGTCGGCTATATCATTAGCCTTATCCTGAATAATATAATATTCTACTCACAATTCCCTCACTGATTCTGACCACGGTTTCTGTCGCCTTTAAAGGTCTTTCTCATTCAACAATTATTTCTAACTTTTATAATTTTGTGTAAACAACTCTACACATAAAGAAATACGTAATCTCATTATATCATACTGAATGCTACCGTAGCGCACTAGCGGTAGTCTTACACCACCTATGAATGCTATTGCGGCGCAGCAACAATAGTCTTACATCCACATATCCACCCACTATTGAGGTAATATCCTTACGTATCATATAACTAACATACCACATATACTACTATCAGGTGTGAGTCTGTATATTCATTCTCATACGATTGAACTGTCTAGAAGTGTAAATAATAACTCTGCCCCTCTGCATCCATCCAAACCACTGTACTGTCATCACACAATGCTATCGTCTCTTCAGTCGATTCAGGTAGTGCAAACTGTTGATTTACATAATTTATGCAATTAATCCCATCCAACTGTTGATTACTGTCGGGTTCTTTGGCGGCTCCCAATTCATCACTTTCTCTAATTCTCAGAATTCATCTCGATCCCATTCCTACTAATAAATTATCTAGAGAATTTCATTCCTTATATCTTAAATTCATATTGAAAACTTAACATATAACTATTTTCTGCTCTGTGTCACTAAAACTTTTCAAACATGATTCTCATGATCTGATAAACTTTTGAAATAAATACATATATCGTTGAAGAACACAATTACTGACTTACTTGACATTGACTTATACACCCTATTCATTTAATACACAATTCACTGCTGGTGCGTTAGCAAGGCTAACAGGTATCATAACTACTTCAAAATATCTATACTTTTCTGAACAGAATTTAAGGAATACCCTCCCTTCTGATCTTAGGCTGAAGAAAATCCGACCTGGAGTCAGCTTTGACAACCACTTTACCCCGTTATAACTAATCAAGTAATTCTCATATTCTGAACACTGGACATATATCCATGATCACTTTATTGAACTCATACTAATTAATACACATAACATAAGTACACATCATGAAAATCTACTGGGTCTTATAAACCCCCACATGTAATAATTCTTGAAATCATTTCAATAATTCCTGTATCTCTGAAGAAGCAAGTCTGTACATAGTTCTCGTAATCAATGAAGCTTTCAATACCACACAAATTCTAAACATACTCTGTCTATCTGGCAGTAACTTTGGTAATTTTTTTGAACGACATATCAAGATACTCACATATCACTCTCACATCTTCTAAACTCATCTGCTCTTCTTTATTTTAATACCTATACATAAGTTGAGAAAATAATGTATCCACACTGAAGACACTCTCCAGCTTTTGGAACTGAACACCTATATAACCTACCTGTTTTGATTTTTAACACATATAATTAGTTCTTCCCCACTTGGGATATGAACTCGTATCACTTCTACTCACATAATATCATAACCTGGTTACAGTGTAACCAGTCCGTTCCAATTTCTATTTAGAACTCACTCAAATTCATAGATACAAATTCACTAATGAATTTGATAATACTCATTTCTGTCACATTATACTTATACATATCCGATCTTCCTGTAACCATACTTGATTCTGTTCTAGCGTCTTCGGTTGGTATCTAGAAAACTCTTACTTCTGACTCTTGACATACTCTTCTCTTTCACTTTCTTGGGTTCCCACAATTCTTACTTATATGACCCGGTTTCCATATTTAAAACATATTAGTGAATCAAACCTGCTTTCCCCCAGTCGACGTTTCTTGTATGTTGAGTAGATAGGTAGACCTTTTGCATCATTTTCTTCTTTCGAACCTCCATTCTTGTTTTCCTAAACATCAATACAACTTTCTCTATCGGTTACCTTTCTTTTCTGTCTCTCTAATGCCGGCTGCCTCCATAAGGAATATATCTTGGTGTTTACAAACGTCTATAAATTCTCATATGCTGGACTGAAATGCTACCATATACCTATATATTTTAATCTTTTCATTACTAAAATAACCTGAATAAAATATGCATTTTTCTGAAACCTCGTTTCGATTTCTGTAACTGTCTGTCATGTCTGTTCTACTTGTGGAGTTCATCCATAACTCTGTTTATCTCTGACTGTGGCACCAACCGCCCAATTATAATGTCTTTAAACTCTTTTCACGTCATGCTCTCAATTCGTCTGCACTCCTTATCTAATCTATTACATATTTCACTTCATCTCCAGGTGCATACATACATATATGAAATGCACCCTCGATCTCTGAAATTACTTATGATTAACAGTCGATTTGCTAACTTTTAATACATCGTTGGTTGACACGCGGAAAATCCTTGAACGTACAACCTTCTGATACTTCACGAATAATAACTTAGGGTTAATAATGAACCCTTTCACTTTGTATAGCTAATCTTGATACTGACTCTTATCTGATCACTTCCTTGTCCTTTCAACTGTGCTGCAACTCATACGATAATATCTGGCATAAACTCTACTTCATCACTTTACTAAGTTTTCGGCACTGAATTATTCAAATATAACTTCTGTTACTTGATGATTTAAATCTAGGCTCCATATACCCCGTCATACTATATCCTTATAAGGATACATTCACTTGTAATACTGATATTTATCCCTTCGTGTCTGTGACTAAAATCACCCTTGTATAAATCATTCTGTATAAATCATTCTAAAATCACCCTAAAATCACCCTTAGGGTTATACACTACTCTTGAACCTCTTGTATAAATCATTCTGGTAGTATAGATAAAGCACTAAAGCAAAAGGTTGCTTTATCACACTATCCTATATAACAAACAGTTACTGGTATATCCACATATCAGTACACCTATCATCATATCCAAAGTATTTCTATACATACTAAGGTGTTCTACATATGCTCTCAGGTGTACTACCTTACAAGTACCCCTCACCCGATTCACAAGATTCCTCATGATTCCATTAAGTTCTAACATGTATCATGTGTTTGTAATAATATGGGCCCTTATATTACTCTAAACACATTACACACGTTTGATCTTAACTTTATCACAAAAATTCCCGATTCACAGGCTTAGGCCAAAGTTTATATATCATGCTCTCATATATTCATATAACAATTTAATTTATCATACATGCTCACATAAACTAACTCTTAACAGTCGTATACACATATAACATATCTGTCTTAAGCATATCCTGTACTCGCATACAATACTCACATAATACATAATCAATATAACTGTTAGTATACTCACCAAGCTGCAAGCCTCCAGTTTGACAATTTTCAAAATCCACAGAACCATGGTTTAAGTCCAGAATGTGTCTTGTACACATCCAGATCCCTCAAACCGTGGCTATTATACCAAGTTGTAATGCCCCAAAAACCAAATTTGAAATAATAAGATCAAACACCTATAAGTGTTCGCATCTCAAAGTTTAACGTAAAAGCGGAATCAATACTAGATTGAAAACTGATGTATCAATAGATACTCACATAAATACTGTCATAAGTTTGGTACCAAAAACATGATATTTACAAACCAGGCGTTAATTTCAAAGAGTTTAACAATAGGAAGTCAAACCGGAGCTTTGCCCTTGCCTTTGATAAAACCTGCAAAACATTTAAAAATAGTATCTGATAAGCTACGAGAGTTTAGTGAGTAAACCAGACTAAACATCATATAAACCCACGTATAAAATCATATGAAGATAATACACGTATGTCTGGCAATCAAAGCTAGCCTCTAGTTCTAGACCTAGGGCAGCATCGTACGTCACAGTACTGCACCGCATCTGAGCCTTACTGGACTTAGCAGTAAGCTTACATATACACATGAATAACATGACATGTCAATAATCTGCTATAATAGCATACATGCTACACATATGAAGTGAAGTCTAAAAGACTCACCTTCTGATCATACTATCATGAATTGATCCACAGATGTCAATGATACAGGTAATATGCCAATCACCTCCTATAAAAACAATTCATAAAATCACATAAGGCATTCTGATCTGAAATAGGGCATACACGGGCCGTGTATCCCTACACGGGCCGTGTCCCATTAATGCTACACGACCTAAGCTGGCAACATGGCAAGTGTGGTCTAGTCACCCTACACGGGCCGTGTACCTCTACACGGGCCGTGTACCACTCATGCTACACGACCATGTAATCCTACATGGCCCTATGACCGTCTTACACACTACACGGCCGTGTACCTCTTATACTACACGACCATGTAACCTTACATGGCCCTGTGACCGCCTATACTACTACACGGCCGTGTACCGCTACACGGGCGGTGTACATAACAGTCCAGCAGACTGTTCTTGCCAAGAACTGTCGGATTTCACCAAGAAATCCTATATTTTCACTATAAATCAACTAGAGGTGTTTTCCTACACCTCCTACAACTGATATACATAATCTAATCCATATAAAACAATCCTAACATGATTTCACCATTGAATCATGTGATTAAACATATAAAACTTCAAAAACAAGGTTTAATCCTTACCTTGTGTTGATCTCTTGCTATTCTCTTGCTATAAGCTTCTTGTTTTACTATTTATCCACTGAAATGGAGAGTTTAGCAGCTGATATGTGTGTAATTCGTGGGTTGCAGGAAGCAAATGAGAGACTTTGACTTGCTAGTCAAAGTTGGTGCAATATATATATATATATATATATATATATATATATAGTTTCATCAATTGACAAAACAGCCCCCTGGACTTAATCAACTTGAAATCTGGGTTGCTAGTACAATGGGATTTAGCATACTTGGTGTGGAATTGCAATGGAGAAGAAGCCTTTTGTTTCTTCATCTTCATCCCAATCCACATGTAGAGCTCGAATTCCAGCCATGGTAAGGAGGTACTTTTTACTCCTTCTTCTTGTTCTTTAGTTGCAATTTGCTTTGTAGTGTGTTCCACCATTGGAACTAGTTGTGGGCTTTGTGTGTCCTTTCATTTTATGTCTTGCATGCTACTTTCTTGTTTGCTTCCGCTGCGTTTGTGCCCACCACGAGTTCCAACAGAATATATATTGTGGATATATATTTATCAGAGATTGACTTCGGTTTGTTGTGTTCTCAGGATTAGCAAAGACTCAGTGATATTAGACAACTTAGCAGACGGGAACGTGGCCTGAGGTGAGTGGAAGTGTACTCACGAGTGGTGATGGTGGTAACGTTTATGATTGCATGAATTGAGATATTGTTATGATTTGGATTTGCCATGATAGACTGTTTAGTCAAAGTTGACACGATAGACTGTTTAGTCTGAGTTATCTTGCTAGACTGTTTAGTCTGAGATGCTTTGATAGACAGTTTAGTCTAAGATGTCATGCTAGACTGAATAAATCCAAGATGCTATGATGAACTATTTAAGTTGAATTGCCAGTATGGAATGTGTTACTTGGTATGTGTTGACAGATTGTTGCGTGGCCAGTGCACATGGTTAATTATGTGTGCACGTGGCGAGACCTGTACGCATGGTTAATTATGTGCGTGCATGGTTGGGGGTCAGCTATCGCATGTTTTGGGCTGGGCTATCTACTATTGGTTGCACAGTTCTAGACTTTCTATGCATTTGTTGCAATAGAAGGGGCTTTAACTGTACCAAGTAGCAAATAGCTATTGGTAAACCTTTGCTTTGGCCCGCATCGGTTGCAGGTTCTGCAGAACCGCCGTTCCTCTAGAGATTGGATTGGCTTGTGAAGATTGTTTGATCTGTTGAGATCTGATTGCTTGTGCTTGTTGTTTGGGGATGCTTTTCTGTAGCTTACATTCACTTAGCTTTGTGCTAATTTCCCTCAGTTGATTGCTTTTTTCAGGTCTGGCTGTTTAGCTTTGTTTTTGGGGAAGGAAAATTTGACCAATGCTCTGATATTATGTTTTGAGAAGAGACGAACCACGTTTGTAAATATTTTGTAACACAACTTGACGTGATGTTTGTAAACAGTACTTTGTACTTTGTATTTGATTAAATGAAATCAGTTAACGTTTCCACAGCGGTTTAAAAAAATGGCTTAAGAATTTACGGTGTTACACCTTGTCGGATTCCGACACTAAGGAAATCCCACCCTCGGATTCCGATACTTAGAAGATCCTTTGATTTGTAGATTTTGACAAACTAATGGAATCCGATATTTACAAAAAAATCCGACACTTTGTCGGATTCCAACACTTCTAAGGAAATCCGATACTTTATCGGATTTAACCATCGGATTTTGGGTGACTTGCGGATTTAGGCAAACATGCGGATTCCAACATATTCAAGTCGCTGAATCCGACACTTTCAACCCAGAATCCGCCACCTTCATTCTTGGCTAAATTTCTAGAATTCCATCGTTTATTTGACATTTATACATTCTAAAAACATCTATATTCATTAGTATGACTTCAAAAACGCATCAAATCCAAACAATCAAAACCCACTTGCAAAGTAAGCTTTGAATGTTCTTGTGGGTGTTTTGCAAGAATTTGAGTTTTAAGCATATTCTAAACATAAAAAACGGTTTCATACATGTTAAATCTTAACAACAAACAAGTTTTTACCTTTACTTGATTCAAAATGACCAAATCCTTAATTCTTCAAGAAATCCGAGTGTTAAGAGAGACGCAAGGGAGAAGAGTGAAATCCGAGAGTTTTTGTGGGTGTTTGTTAATCTTGGCAACTTTGACCATAAGTCAAAGTATTCACATATATATTTTCACAATCCAGAGGCACCGCCTCTAGATTTCTTCTTATTCTTTTCCTTTTTCTTATATTTAATATTTATACACATATACATATATACATATATACTACACATAACACATAAAACATATATATACAATCCACTCATCTTATTAATGTAATTAACTTACAACTTGGACCCTTTACAAGATTACTAACTTAAATATACTTATTCACACGATTAACAGCTAGGCCTAAATCAAGGATGTTACAAATCTACCCCCTTAAGAAGATTCCGTCCTCAGAATCTACTTAGTGATAAATAGGTGAGGGTATCTTGTCTTCATCTCATCCTCGACTTCCCACGTCAGGTTCGGACCTAAGCTGTGCTTCCACTTAACAAGAACCAGCTTGATCATCTTCTTTCGTAGCTTCTTGACCTTCGTATCAAGAATTTCGACAGGTTCTTCTACGAGTCTCTTAGAAGAGTCAACTTTTAGTTCTTGTAACGGAACAATCTGCTCCTCTTCAACGTTGCACTTACGTAAGTAGCATACGTTAAAGGTATCGTGGATTCCAGATAGCTCAGGCGGCAGCTCAAGAGTCACCGTCTGATCATGGACTATTTGCACAATCTTGAATGGGCCTATGAAACGTGGACTTAGTTTCCCCTTGCGCCCAAAACGAATAACGCCCTTCCAAGGGGAAACCTTCAAGAATACACGATCACCAACATCAAATGTAGCGGGGCGGCGTTTAGGATCCGCATACATTTTCTGTCGGTCACGGGCTGGTTTAAGCTTCTCTAGAGCCACATTCACTTTATCAGAAGTAATCTGGACAATCTCCGGACCAGCAAACTGCTTCTCTCCGGGCTCCAACCAGCAAGTTGGAATGCGACAACGTCTCCTGTAGAGCATCTCATATTGTGGCATTCCAATACTGGAATGATATGAATTGTTATAAGCAAATTCAATCAATGGAAGATGAGAATCCTATGACCCACCAAATTCAAGTATACACGCCCGAAGCATGTCTTCAAGAGTCTGAATCGTTCGTTCTGAATGGCCATCGGTCTGCGGGTGATAGGCAGTGCTCAGATGCACACGGGTGCCTAGCTCACGTTGCTAACTTTGCCAGAAATTAGATACAAATCGGGAGTCATGATCAGAAACAATTGAGCAAGGAAGACAGTGACGTGATACTATCTCATCAATGTACAGTTGTGCCAAACGAGTCAACGAAGCCGACTCGTTGGTTGCCAAGAAATGAGCACTTTTGGTTAGTCGGTCAAGAATGACCCATATCATATTGTGCCCTCTGAACATCTTTGGTAGCTTTGTCATGAAATCCATCGTGATGTGATCCCATTTCCATTCCGGAATGTCAAGTTGTTGCAAATTTCCATAAGGCCTTTGATGCTCTGTCTTGACTTAGGCACAAATTTGACATCTCTCCACGAATGAAGCGATGTCCTTTTTCAGAGTGGGCCACCAATACAACCTTTTCAGATCATAGTACATCTTGGTGATTCCCTGATGGATAGACAATTTAGACTTGTGAGCTTCTTGCAAAATCAGCTCGCGATTATCTCCAATGAGAGGTACCCAAATCCTGGATTGAAAAGTCTTCAATCCATGATTATCTTCACCCAGCTAGTCTTTTAACTTCTTCATCGTGTCAACCTTCAGATTGTCCTCTTGCAAAGCTAACTGCTGAGCATCTTTTAACTTTGCAATCAAATCTGATACTACTGTAAGCTTCATGAACTTTGCCTCTGCCGTTGGCCCCTTACGGCTCAAAGCATCCGCTACAATGTTGGCTTTACCCGGGTGGTAACGGATTTCACAATCATAGTCTTTGATTAACTCCAACCAATAGCGCTGCCACATGTTGAGTTCTTTCTGAGTAAAGACATACCGTAAGCTTTTGTTATCTGTGCATATCACATACTTTGTGCCATAAAGGTAATGCCTCCATAATTTCAGCGCGAAGACAACAGCGGCACGTTCGAGATCATGCGTTGGGTAGTTCCTGTCACACCCCGCTAAAGCGGAATTACGAGATGTAACAGTTTACGGTTTCATAGCATAAGGTACAAGATCACACCAACCATAGATAATTAAAAGTAGTACAATTGTTTACGACAAGTTGCGATAATTGTTCAAAAGTTTGGAAAATAACATAATGTAAATTGCTAGATAATGCTGCCACATGCATGCCAAACAGGTGCTGACCACTTACTAATGATTTCCCGAAAAGCATGATAAAGAGAGTGTCAACTATAGAAATAGTTCGTGAGATCACAGGTTTTGATATGCAATAAAATAAGATTTTAATGCCAAAAACGTTCATCACTGAACAATGAGTATGTAAATCGGTTGTTTAGTTTGCACATAGTATAAGTATATGCAGAATGCTAACGCAAAGAGCCCACTACCTAAGCCTATTGACTGAATGCCCATAGAGTAATAAACAGAGCCTGTTTCACAGTAATTATACACTTACACAAGTAAGTGGGGTGTCAACCTAATAGCATTATCCATAGATTACTAACGGCTCGATACAATGAGTTAATAGGTAGTGTTGAACGGTGGGACTTACATAAAGAGAGAAACTTATAATCGTTAAACATAAGCATATATACCAAAGTGCGAAGATAAGATAACAGTTTGATAAACAGATCAACCGATGATTTAAATAGTAGCATTCTTTTCCCCCCAAAATATTAAAAACAATAAAAAGTGGAGCCGTGAATACTCACCTGACAAAGTCTAACGCGTTCTTAAAATAATTCGTAAGGTCTTGAATTCCCGCGGTGCTTCCTTCCTAGTGGAATAATATCCTATTATTAAGCCCCAAATTCTAGTTATTAAAATTAATAATTAATCTTGTATTATTTATATTGATTTTATAGTGATCTCGTTATATGTTACAATTATATATATATTTACCCCACTTTATTTCATGTGAATACATTTATATTTTATGTTTTATATTTTATATTTACTTTTTAGGTGTTTCTATCTCATTTATGTGATTTTTATACTTTAATTATTATTTTTCAAGTCCCAATCATAAATATTTTATTCTTCTTTATTTACTGAGCAAGTCCTTTTCTGTCAGCTTCATGGGTTGTACTTTGGTGCAATGTTTAGTATCCTAACGAATTATTTAAGGTTCCAAGTTTTTATATGTTATTATAATATATCTTTAGAGAATACTGTAAAAATATTAGAATTTTTAAAGATTTATAGGTATTTTATTTGATTTATTTATATTTAGAGATCACTTGTCAAAATCCAGTTAACACTCTCATATTGTGTTAAGGGTTTGAGTGACCAAACGACCTTATTTTTAGATGATTCTAATTGTGTTAAATTTCTAACTCGATAATGAAACTTTTAAAAAAAAGTTGACCATTTTTAAATTTCTGTGTACCAAGTTATGATTGATTAAAGTTCATCCATGAAATTATCCAGATTTCTCAGTTTGGTGCATGCAACTTATTTTACATAGTTAAGGAGTCAAAAATTAATACTTTTGAGTGAGGTTAACTTTATTTGAAATATAAATCATTAAATTAAATATCCAGAAGAAAAATCAATTTATTTGAATAATATTTCAGTGGTTTAACAGCTATGCAATTGGGTCACTTTATTGAACAGTGAGCTTTCTGACATATCTGGCTTGATACACGTGGTTGGAGGGTCAAATCCTCATGAAATCTTGAATTTCCACTTGGAAATGAAGCTCAACACAGAGATAAAACTTTTGAAAAAAGAATCAAATCGTTTGGTTAAATGTTCATTAAGTAATGGTCATTTTAAGTCAACACAAACTTTCTGCCAGAATCAGATCTTTACACCATATCAACTAATAGCTTACATTTTGTGTTCATCACCACCAATATTATGATTTTATCATGTTATTTACTTGATTACTCAAATATTCCAGATTTTAAAACAAAAATTCCATGCATGATCATATCATGATAGATCCTTCAAAGAAAACCACATGCATGTGCAAAAACCCACATGCATGTGCATAAAAACACTAATTTCTTGAGCTCTTGTTCCTTGATTCATAAAGTTCTGTTTTTGAGTTGAACATTTTTATGTTTTTAGTGAATGTATCATCATCAAAACACTTAGATGTTCATAAAATTTCAGAAACTCAAGAAATCTTGAAGAAAAAGTAAGAAAAATGTAAGAAATGAAGAGATTACCTAAGAGATTGCTACCTATGCTTGCTTACTTTGAATCTTTTGCTTCAATCCTTCAAGAACACTTTAAAATATGGAAGCTTATGATGATTTGCAGCTGATTTGGGGGTTGGAATGTAGAGAGAAGGTGGAGAGAATGGGCTTAGAGAGAGAGAGAGTGAGGTGGTGCAAATGAGTGGAAGATGACTAGAATATATGCATGTAGATAGAGTGTTGTAGTGGATTTGTGGGGTGGGACATGGCTGGCCAAATTTTGATATTAATACTGTTATTGTTATTATTATTATGTTTTGTTTAATTAATATGTATAATGTGTGTGTGTTGGATGTATTTTGTACATTGGAGGTTCAATTAAAGTCAATACTTACAAGTTTTTGATTAGTTTTGTTGGTATTTATATAAGTTTTATATTTGGGATAGATAATATATGTAATGATGTGTTTTGTTCTTATTATTTTGATTGTTATATAAAATTTATAAATCTGGACTTTTAATTAGGCGGTTTTACCGATTTTACGATTTTTGAAGATTTTAAGCACATCGCCGGGATTTTTAGGGGATAAAAGGTTTCTACAAAATAATGTATGTTATTAATACTATTTTTAGCTATTAAAACCTATATTAAAGTTTTCTAGAAGTTAACCTGAAATTCTAATTGACGGTTGTCACAGTCTCCCCCAGTTGAAAGAATTTCGTCCCGAAATTAGCTTTTGACATCTTCGGATTACTTCTGGGCAAAGAGGTGAGGATATTTAAGTTTCATATAATCCTCTCATTCCCATGTATATTCTGATCCATGCCTTGAGTTCCAACGAACTTTCAAAATTGGAATCTTCTTTCGTCTGAGTCGCTTGATCTCTCGGTCGAGAATTTCGATTGGTTCTTCTTTGAACGACAACTTCTCGTCAACTTGAATGTCTTCTAAGGGTATGACTACTGATTCATCAGCCAAACACTTATTGAGATTTGCTACGTGGAATATATTATGGATGGCATTCATTTCCTGAGGCAATTTGAGTTTATATGCTATCGGACCGATCCTTTCAATGATCTCAAATTGTCCAACGTACCTAGGGCTTAATTTTCCTTTCTTTCCAAAACGTACTAGCCCTTTCCATGGTGACACCTTTAGAAGTACTTTATCCCCGACTTGGAATTCTAAAGGTTTTATGCGGTTATCTGCGTAACTCTTCTGACGATCTCTCGCGGTTTTAATTCTATCTTTAATGATCGAAATCTTGTCGGTTATTCTTGCACAATGTCAGGTCCAATTAATTGCTTATCACCAACTTCACACCAACTAAGTGGTGAACGACACTTCCGTCTATACAAAGCTTCATAAGGCGCACACTGAATACTGGTATGGTAGCTGTTGTTGTATGAAAATTCCACCAAAGGTAAGTGAGAATCCCAACTTCTGCCAAAATCTATCACACAAGCCCTTAACATGTCTTCTAACGTTTGTATAGTTCGCTCAGTCTGTCCGTCGGTTTGTGGATGATAAGCTGTGCTCAAATCTAATCGTGTACCGAGTGCTTTGTGAAGGGACTGCTAGAATCGAGACGTGAAGGGGCTATCTCTACCTGAAATGATTGAAATTGGCACTCCATGGCATGTAACGATTTCATCAATGTAAATTTGGGCAAGCTTCTCCATCTTGTAACTTTCTTTGATAGGAATGAAATGTGCAGACTTTGTCAATCGATCCATTATTACCCAAATTGCATCATGACTCCTAACTGTCCTGGGTAATTTGGTTATGAAGTCCATGGAAATTTGTTCCCATTTCCACTGTGGAATCACTAGTTGCTGCAACAAACCAGATGGCTTTTGATGTTCTGCTTTGACTTTTGAACAAGTCAAACACTTTCCCACATACAAAGCTATGTCCTTCTTCATTCCCGGCCACCAATAATATTCCTTGAGATCCTTGTACATTTTGTCTGCGCCGGGATGAATTGAATACCTAGATTTATGAGCTTCATCTAGGATTGTTGATCGCAAGTTTTTAATTTTTGGTATCCACACCCTGTCTTCAAAGTAGTGGACTCCCTCAGATTTAGCTTCAAATCTATGTTCGAGTTGGTGCAAGGTCTCATTCCTCAAGTTTTCCCCTTTTAACGCCTGATCCTGATCTTCGAGGATTCTTGTCTTTAGGCTTGTCTGAACAAGTGCTCCTAATGCTCGCACTCTTGAAGGTTTAGCCCTTACCTTCCTACTAAGCGCGTCGGCTACCACATTAGCCTTGCATGGGTGATATTTAATTTCACAATCGTTGAGTAACTCCACCCATCTTCTTTGCCTCATGTTGAGAATTTTCTGATCAAGGATGTGTTGAAGACTCTTATGATCGGTGAAGATAGTGCACTTAGTACCGTACAAATAATGTCTCCAAATTTTAAGTGCAAAAACTACTGCTCCAAGTTCTAGATCATGAGTTGTGTAGTTCTTCTCGTGAACTTTAAGTTGTCTTGAAGCATATGCAATAACTTTGTCTTTTTGCATCAATACACATCCCAAACCTTGATGAGAGGCATCACAATACACTACAAAGTTCTCCGATCCTTCTGGTAATGCCAGAATTGGTGCATTGCATAGCTTGTGCTTTAGCTTCTGGAACGCTTCTTCCTGTCTGTCACCCCAACTAAACTTCTTGTCTTTTTGAGTCAACGAGGTTAGTGGCTGGGTAATCTTAGAAAAGTCCTTAATGAATCGTCGGTAATACCCAGCTAAACCCAAAAATTGACGAATTTCGGTTGGAGTCTTTGGGGCTTCCCATCTTTTAATAGCTTCAATTTTTTTAGGATCTACGTGAATCCCTTTTTCGCCAACAATGTGACCAAGAAATTGTACTTCCCGAATCCAAAATTCACATTTGGAGAATTTGGCATACAACTTTTGGTCCTTGAGTAATTCCAGCACTAGCTTTAAATGTTGCTCGTGATCTTCTTTGCTACGGGAATAGATCAATATATCATCTATGAAAACTATAACAAACTTGTCTAAATAGGGTCTACAGACTCTATTCATCAGATCCATGAACACAGCTGGGGCGTTTGTTAAACCAAAAGGCATAACAAGAAACTCGTAATGTCCATAACGAGTCCTAAAATCCGTTTTAGGTGTGTCTTCTTTGTGAACTCCCAATTGATGATATCCTGAACGGAGATCGATTTTTGAAAAATATGATGCACCTTGCAGTTGGTCAAATAGATCATCGATTCGAGGAAGGGGATATCCGTTGTTGATTGTCAATTTATTTAATTCACGATAATCAATGCACATTCTAAATGAACCGTCTTTCTTTTTGACGAATAATACAGGCGCTCCCCACGGTGAGGAACTCGGCCGTATAAATCCTTTATCCAAAAGTTCCTGAAGTTGGCTTGACAACTCCTGCATCTCAGCTGGCGCTAAGCGGTAAGGCGCTTTGGCTACTGGTGCTGCTCCAGGAACTAAATCGATTTGGAATTCCACTTGCCTTGATGAAGGTAAACCAGGTAGATCATCCGGGAATACTTCTGGATAGTCTCTGACTACGGGAATATCCTGGATCCGTTTCTCCTTTGACTTCTTATCCATGACGTGAGCCAAAAACGCAACACATTTCTTCCTCAAACATTTCCAAACCTTCATACACGATACAATCTTCAGGCCTTTCCCTGGTTTATCTCCTTCTATAACAAGGGTGTCATCGTTCGAAAGAGGTATCTTCACGACCTTTTTGGAGCAACAAATTTCTGCTCGATTTTTGGACAACCAATCCATACCCACAACTACGTCGAAACTTCCTAAATTAATAGGTATAAGATCTATATTAAATAACTTATCACCTAAGTTCAAAGTGCAATCAATTAGGACATCACTAGTCTTAGTTTCATGACCATTGGCGAATTCAATTATATAGGCATCTTCCAATTTCTTAGATTTCATATTGAGCATTGATCTAAATCTGCAGAAATGAAACTCCTATCCGCTCCAGAGTCAAATAATACAGATACATAATGATCGTTCAAGAGAAACGTACCGGTTACCATGTTTTGGTTTTGCTTCGCTTCTTCGGCTCCGATGACAAATGCTCGTCCTCGCGCCTGGTTTCCGGCATTGATATGGTCTGGTCCTCGGTTCATCTTAGGACACATGTTTCGAAAGTGGTCCCGACTCCCACATTCGAAGTATGCCCCTTTTACTTCGTTCGTTTCTTTGGTTGCCTTGCAGTATTTGGCGATATGTCCAATCTTCTTGCAATTTGTACCAGTAGGGCAAACACCCCAATGGTGAAAGTTGCATTTGTTACACTTGGGGTGTGGGCCGCTGTAACGTCCAGCTTCTTGAATTTGGACCCCAAAGTTCTTTGCTCCCATGAATTTCTTGTCAGGCCTAGCACCGTTCTTTTTCCCTGACTGGTTTTCCCACTTCCTTTTTCCTTCAACCTTTGTCTGGGTAACCTTCCCTGAACGGACCGCATCATTGGTCAACCGATTTGCTAAACTCACAACACTTTGAATAGTCGTGGGGTTTGCTGAGGTAAACTAGTCGATAGGGACACCAGTAACAGCTGTGGAGGGTCCTGCCTCCCTTCTCATGGATGTCCCTGCCGTTGCCCTCATAGGGATAGAGACCCTCTTTCGAGGTGTCATCCGGATACGGGGCCCACGAAGTAGAGTAGTAGTGGGCTGAGGTGGGATAGGTAAGACGGGTGCAGGTGACTCCTGAGGAATGTCGGTAGGAGTACTACTGCATGACACTTCATGCTCTGACCCATGATCCTCAGACGGGTCCTCTTCTTCAAAGGTAGTAGGGTTGTGTCGTAGGTAACGTCCGGTAACGTAGCCGGACTCATCAGCAGCTTAAACCGTATGGGAAGATGAGGAAGACATAATGCTACTAAGATAAAGATATCCTTAGTTACTAACAATGTAATAACGTAGGGGTCAAGTGTACTTAAAGCACTATAGGTATAAGAATGGCATCTATAAGGTGATGTGTCATGCAATTATTCATGCAGTGATTACACACACAAAAATGCATGCTACTTAAGTTTAAAGATAAATGTCCACTTAAACAAACTTCTAATATAACTAATTCGAGCGTTGCACTGTCTTTACTAAATTAAACATAGGTGATCAAGCTTTGTTTAATTATGGTCTGATAGTGTAATACTCGACTTAATTATACTAGTAATTTGTTTAGTAGTTTTGAATGTTATTTCCAGCTTTAGGCTATAGTTTAGGTTTTCTAAAAGAAAACCAGTGTTCTCTATAACCTTCGGCTCTGATACCAAATCTGTAACACCCCGCTAAAGCGAAATTACGAGATGTAACAGTTTACGGTTTCATAGCATAAGGTACAAGATCACACCAACCATAGATAATTAAAAGTAGTACAATTGTTTACGACAAGTTTCGATAATTGTTCAAAAGTTTGGAAAATAAGATAATGTAAATTGCTAGATAATGCTGCCACATGCATGCCAAACAGGTGTTGACCACTTACTAATGATTTCCTGAAAAGCATGATAAAGAGAGTGTCAACTATAGAAATAGTTGGTGAGATCACAGGTTTTGATATGCAATAAATAAAGATTTTAATGCCAAAAACGTTCATTACTGAACGATGAGTATGTAAATCGGTTGTTTAGTTTGCACGTGGTATAAGTTTATGCAGAATGCTAACGCAAAGAGCCCACTACCTAAGCCTACCGACTGAATGCCCATAGAGTAATAAACAGAGCCTGTTTCACAGTAATTATGCACTTACACAAGTAAGTGGGGTGTTAACCTAATAGCGCTATCCATATATTACTAACGGCTCGATAGAATGAGTTAATAGGTAGTGTTGAACGGTGGGACTTACATAAAGAGAGAAACTCATAATCGTTAAACATAAGCATATATACCAAAGTGCGAAGATAAGATAACAGTTTGATAAACAGATCAACCTATGATTTAAATAGTAGCATGCTTTTCCCCCCAAAATATTAAAAACAATAAAAAGTGGGGCCGTGAATACTCACCTGACAAAGTCTAACGCATTCTTAAAATAATTCGTAAGGTCTTGAATTTCCGCGGTGCTTCCTTCCTAGTGGAATAATATCCTATTATTAGTCCCCAAATTCTAGTTATTAAAATTAATAATTAATCTTGTATTGTTTATATTGATTTTATAGTGATCTCGTTATATGTTACAATTATATATATATATATATATATATATATATATATATATATTTACCCAACTTTATTTCATGTGAATACATTTATATTTTATGTTTTATATTTTATATTTACTTTTTAGGTGTTTCTATCTTATTTATGTGATTTTTATACTTTAATTAGTATTTTTCAAGTCCCAATCATAAATATTTTATTCTTCTTTATTTACTGTGCAAGTCCTTTTCTGTCAGCTTCATGGGTTGTACTTTGGTTCAATATTTAGTATCCTAACGAATTATTTAAGGTTTCAAGTTTTTATATGTTATTATAATATGTCTTCAGAGAATACTGTAAAATATTAGAATTTTTAAAGATTTATAGGTATTTTATTTGATTTATTTAAATTTAGAGATCACTGGTCAAAATCCAGTTAACACTCTCATATTGTGTTAAGGGTTTGAGTGACCAAACGACCTTATTTTTAGATGATTCTAATTGCGTTAAATTTCTAACTCGATAATGTAAATTTTAAAAAAAAGTTGACCAATTTTAAGTTTCTTTGTACCAAGTTATGATTGATTAAAGTTCATCCATGAAATTATCCAGATTTCTCAGTTTTGTGCATGCAACTTATTTTACATAGTTAAGGGGTCAAAAATTAATATTTTTGAGTGAGGTTAACTTTATTTAAAATATAACTCATTAAATTAAACATCTAGAAGAAAAACCAATTTATTTTAATAATATTTGAGTGGTTTAACAACCATGCAATTGGGTCACTTTATTAAACAGTGAGCTTTCTAACATATCTGGCTTGATACACGTGGTTGGAGGGTCAAATCCTCATTAAATCTTGAATTTCCACTTGGAAATGAAGCTCAACACAGAGATAAAACTTTTGAAAAAAGAATCAAATCATTTGGTTAAATATTCATTAAGTTATGGTCATTTTAAGTCAACACAAACTTTCTGCCAGAATCAGATCTTTACACCACTTCAACTAATAGCTTACATTTTGTGTTCATCACCACCAATATTATGATTTTATCATGTTATTTACTTGATTACTCAAATATTCCAGATTTTAAAACAAAAATTCCATGCATGATCATATCATGATAGATCCTTCAAAGAAAACCACATGCATGTGCATAAAAACACTAATTTCTTGAGTTCTTATTTCTTGATTTATAAAGTTTTGTTTTTGAGTTGAACATTTTTATGTTTTTAGTGAATGTATAATCATCAAAAGACTTTTTCTTTCAGAGGGAGTTCGAGGAACCTCCCAATTCATCACCGCTTCCACCTTAGCCGGATCTATTTTAACTCCTTCTTGACTGATAACATGGCCAAGAAAATGTACTTCCCTAAGCCAGAATTCACATTTAGAAAACTTGGCGTACAACTGTTTTCGTTTGAGAGTTTCAAGAACCTGACGAAGATGAAGCTCGTGGTCAGCCTCAGTCTTTGAATAAACAAGAATATCATCGATAAAAACAATCACAGATCTTTCAAGAAATGGACGACAAACGCAATTCATTAGATCCATGAATATAGTAGGAGCATTGGTTAAGCCGAATTATTGGATTATGCCCACTTACACACACACACGAGTTGGTATCATGGCTGATGAAGCAAGGGCCTATTGGGTCACACGCCAAGTATCGATTCCAGCATCACGGATGGTCTAATGAGAGAGAAAACCAGAAACTGGTTCTGGTGGGCCAAGGCACGCCCGTACCTCTATGAGGTACGGCCGTGCCCTACGGGCAAGCACGAGCCCAAGTTGGGCGTGGTCTTTGGCTAGGTACGCTCGTGCCTCTATGAGGCACGCCCGTGCCCTGTGCCCAATGGACAGGCACGAGCCCAAGTCAGGCGTGACTTGGGCGTGGCCTCTCGGGCTGGCACGCCCGTACCTTATGAGGCACGGCCGTGCCTCATGCAGTAACAACCTCTTAACTAGGCTTTCAAAGCTAGTTAAATGGTGTTTATGTGTATTGATCATGTAACAGCCATGAGATTTATTGTTGCACGTTTTTTGAACTAAAGTTTGAGTTCTATATAAACCACACTAAGTCTAATGGTTTTGGTTGCTTGAAAGAAATATACTAAGTTGATATAGTTCGCACAAATTCTCTCAAAACACACAAAGTAGTTCCAAGGCTTTGGTTCTATTGTGTAGACATCTTTGTGGTGTTTAGGTTGGCGTACCTAACACTCTAGCAAGTGGGAAAAGATCAAGACTTGGTGTGGACTTCAATAGAGGTATACACGTTAGTACACGAGACTTCCAAACTCCAAACTTGTGAATACAAAGAAGAAAGCCTCAAGGGTATAACTCTATCTCTTTGTATGTTCATTTTGTTGCTTACTCATGTTTAGAGTTTTGGTCCATTTCGTGGGCGTATTCGTGGTCAAATTTTGAAATTACTTTCTACTCGTTTTGCTTCCGTTGCGATTTTAGACCACGAAAACCCAACAGTGGTATCAGAGCCATCTCTAACATGGCTTTGCACTTTTGGAGTTAAACCGGATTTTCTGAATTTTCTGTCAAAAATGGTTTTCCGGTGACCGGGCACGGTCATACCTCTAGGGGTACGGGCCGTGCCGGCGGCTGGGGCACGGGCGTACCAGTGGGGGTACGGGCCGTGCCGGCAGAATTCGTAAACTGTTTAAAATTGTTTAAACTGTACACTGACAAAATGGTTGGCACGCCCGTACCCTCTGAGGTACGCCCGTGCCTAATGGTTTTTTGGTCAGAATTAGTTTTTGAAACAATATGTTTAAATATATTAAAATCCGGGTTTTAGACTAGTCTTGATTCTGTTGATCCCCACTATATTTTGATTCCTAATTTTATATGTTTTGTGTGACTTGCCATGAAGTTCACAAAAACATATATCTTTAGGTGTATATATGAATATGCAATTTTAAAGGTGTATTAAAACTGTTAATGCATATGTACAAGGGTTGCTTGTTGTGCCTTGACTGTTTTTTGCAATCTTGATCAAAATATATATATCCTTGTTGGACATGGTTTTGTGGCACACCATTGCTTTCGTTTGGTTGTGTTTGTTTGTGGTAGCCTGGTAACTTGGTTTGCCCATAGCCCTTTGTGTTGTTTGTGGTTGGTTTTGGTTTTGGCCTGCGTGCCGTAATGTTGTAATATTTATTTTTGGTGCGAGTTGCATGTCGTTTATTTAAATCTTTGTACTGGTAATAGATTATTAGGATCGCGACTTGCATGTCGTTTTCTTATTATTATGTACTAGTACTTAGATTATTTCAAATATGTAATATTGCACCAAAACCGACCGGGAGACACGGTGTTGGCGTCTTGACGAACCAAGTCCGGAAGATTCGCCGGAGTGGAGATTGTGACGGAGCATCCATTGATGTTGTCCCTAGATTGACTATGTTTTCTCCGTTTTGGCTCACGGGGAAAACACTTAGGATTTGGGCATGTTACCGGGTCTTTATTTTACTATATTTATGCGTTGTTGTTTATATTTGAATTCTTTAGGATTTGCATGCTAGAGAATTTTTGAAAATATATAAAACAAAAGAGATTTATAAATGAGTTTATATTTCTACGCGCATAAGAATTGGCAAATATTAATATAAAAGTGTTTATATTAAATGGTGAATAAAAAGGAGTTTTTGTCACTTAAATTGCTAATTCGTCAAAAGTTGTTAAAATATTATTTTAACTGGAAAAACAAAAACCCGTTTTTCGAAAAGTAAGTCACACGCCACCCGTAAGACGACACCACCCAAATCTAACAAAACTTGGATGATTGTTGAGCATTAGCACGAGTCATGCCTTGTGGAGTTGTGTGGAGGGTGAGTGTGGCAACCCGCAATATTGGTAGTCGAGCTTAAGCATGAACCAATGATTGGGCTAGGGTACCAACGTGTATCTTGACGGGCGACTTACAAGTTCTTTTATGTTGCTTAAATGATGTCGATCTCTAGCCGAGTCATTTAAGAAATAATAAAAGGATTGGTGTATGAAGGGATCAAACATGCCTTAGACATTTGATGTCGAAAGGATCCCGCAAGGATCTAAGAGTTGCAATGGTTGCAATTGGTAATTTGTCTACCGGCCTAAATAACTTATTTCATGATCCGCGGTAAACCCGTCATGAGGTAAAGTGAAATATGGTTCTTAGCCTTATTCAAATAATTAAGTTTTATAACTATTGGGTAATTATTTCTACAAGGATTTACAACTACAATTGGTACTCTAAATTTTGTAGATAGCATCCAACAACGCTTCTACATCTTCATCGAACTCTATTTCCCTAAAGTTGTTCCTCGTAAAGGCCAAACTCGATGGCCAAAACTTCATGGATTGGTTCATGCAACTAAGGATAGCCCTTAGGTATGAGCAAAAGATGTGGACCATCGAGGAGCCTTTGCCGGAGGCACCTGCGGCTAATGCGACTAGGGTGGTCCGAGACGCGTATGACAAGCGTGTCAAGGAAACGAACAAAGTGGCTTGCATTATCCTCTCGTCAATGATTCATGAGCTTCAAAAGCAAATGGAACATTTAGGAGCATATGATATGCTTAACCAGCTGAAGGAAATGTTCCAACAGCAGGCTAAGCTAGAGCGCTTCGAGTGCCTAAAGTCCCTTTTCGATTGCCATATGCAGGAGGGCGGAAATGTGAGCGTTCATGTGCTTAAGATGAAAGCATTGGTTGATCGCTTGGACAGGTTGGGATTCCCGTTAGGGAGGGAGTTGGCGGTGGATGTGATCCTCCGTTCTCTTCCTAGTTCCTTTTCACAATTTGTGTGGAACTATCATGTCCATGGCATGGACAAGTCCCTAATGGAACTTCACGGAATGTTAAAGACCGTCGAGTCCGACATGTCCAAGAAGCCCTCCTCGTCCAAACCCGTCCTAGCCATCCAGGGAGGTGGAACCAAAAGAAAAGGCGCTTCCCCTTCTAAGGGAAAGGGTAAGGGGAAGGTTGCAAAACCTAACCCGAGTCCGGCCCCGAAGGGCAAGGGGAAAGCCGTGATGGTTCCACCGGCCGAGGACCCTGCGGAAGCCGAGTGCTTCTACTGCAAGGAAAAGGGGCATTGGCGGCGTTCTTGCCCAAAGTACATTGAGGAGCTCAAGCGGGTAAAACCGAAGGGAGCGGGTAACTCAGGTACGTTTATGATTGAACTCCACAATACCGCTACTTCTAACGGCTGGGTACTTGATACTGGTTGTGGCACTCATATTTGTAATAATGTGCAGGTGCTAAAAAGAAGTAGAGCGCTGGGTGCTAGAGAGCTTGACCTGATCATGGGAAACAAGGATGTGGTTCCCGTGGAGCGGATTGGGAGTGTTGATCTCGCCTTTCCTTTAGGGCTTGCTATTACTTTGTTGAATGTTTGTTTTTCGCCCTGCGTGGCACGAAACATTATTTCCTTTCACGCTTTGTATGACGATGGATATGATTTTGGTTTTAATAATGGAATTATCTCTTGTTTGAGAAATGATGTTCATTACTTTAAAGCTTATCCATGTCGTGGAATTTATGAAACAAGTGTGTGTTTGGATGGTAATAAATCAATCATGAACATTGATTCTAAGTCCAAATGTGTATTGGACAAGTTGTCTTTGTGGCATAGTCGTCTTGGCCATATAAGCAAGAAACGTATCGCCAAACTCCAAGTGGATGGGATTTTGGGATCGTTTGACCACGGGTCAAGCAAAGTATGCGATTCTTGTTTATTAGGCAAAATGACTAAAGCGCCCTTCATCGGCGTTAGTGAAAGGGGCAAAGACTTGTTGGACATTATTCACACGGATGTGTGTGGTCCGTTCAGGTCTGCTACAAGAAACAACTGTAGGTACTTCGTTACTTTTACTGATGATTTCAGTAGGTATGGCTATGTTTATTTGATTAAGCATAAGTCTGAAACCTTTGAGGTGTTTAAGACATACCAACACGAAGTGCAGAATCAATTGGGCAAGCGGATTAAGATTCTCAGATCCGATAGGGGTGGTGAGTATCTTAGTACCGAGTTTCTTGATCATCTTAGGGGTTGTGGAATTATTTCACAACTTACTCCACCCAGGACACCACAATTAAATGAGGTCGCTGAGAGGAGGAACCGAACTTTATTGGATATGGTTCGGCCCATGATGAGTCGTACAAAGTTACCTGCAAGTTTTTGGGGTTATGCTTTGGAAACCGCTGCTAGGACCTTAAACCTTGTACCAACAAAGAAGGTTGCAAGTACACCGTTTGAGATGTGGAATGGAAGGGTTCCTTCGCTAGCCTATCTCAAGGTCTGGGGTTGTGAGGCTTACGTGAGACGTGAAGCTCAAGACAAACTTGAACCCAGAGCCGAGAAGTGTATTTTCATTGGCTACCCAGCTGGTTCTATGGGATATTTGTTTTACAAACCTTCGGAGAACAAGGTGTTTGTTACTCGAAGGGCGGTCTTCCTTGAAAGGGAGCTGATATCTACAGAAGCTAGTGGGAGGCAAGTCGATCTAGAAGAAATTCTAGATGACACCAATGATCAACCTGATGTTGGCATTAGTACCGCTTCCGAGGTCGGCGGCATCGGAAGAAGTGGAGCCTCAACCAACGGTGGATGAGGTGCCTAATACACAACCATTAGAGCTCCGTAGATATGGTAGAGTTCGTAATGAGCCGGAAAGATATTGGTTTCTCATATCTGAGGGCGACGAACTATTGGTGGATCATAGTGAACCGACCAACTACCGGGAAGCCGTAGCGGGCCCTGAGTCTGCTAGGTGGAAGGAGGCAATGGACAGTGAGATGCAATCCATGGCAGATAATCAAGTCTGGGACTTGGTTGATCTGGTACCTGGCCACAAGCCTGTAGGGTGCAAATGGGTCTTCAGAAAGAAGACTAATATGGATGGAAAAGTAGACACCTTCAAAGCCCGACTGGTAGCAAAGGTTTTCACTCAAACTCATGGTGTAGACTATGATGAAACCTTTTCTCCGGTGGCTATGTTGAAGTCTATTAGGATACTAATGGCTATCGCTGCATATTACAATTACGAAATATGGCAGATGGATGTCAAGACTGCCTTCCTTAATGGGAAGTTGGCAGAGGAGGTTTACATGGTACAACCTGATGGTTACGTAAACCCCAAATATCCTAATAGAGTCTGCAAGCTTAAGAGGTCCATTTATACACTTAAGCAAGCATCTCAGAATTGGAACATTTGTTTTGATGAAAAGGTCAAAGAGTTTGGCTTTTCTAAAAGCAAGGATGAACCTTGTGTGTATGTCAGGGCTAGTGGGAGTGCTGTAGTTTTCCTAGTCTTGTATGTAGATGACATACTACTCATAGGAAATGACGTGACTACCTTGCAGGAAGTAAAAACCTGGCTTGGGAGTTGCTTCTCTATGAAAGACATGGGAGAAGCAGCATATATTTTGGGGATAAAGATCTATAGAGATAGATCTAAGAGACTCATTGGTTTGAGCCAGAGTACGTACATAGATAAAGACTTGAAGAGGTTCAAGATGCAAGATTCCAAGAAAGGGAATTTGCCTATGTTGCATGGTATGGCGTTGAGCAAGTCTCAATGTCCTAGTTCTCAAAAGGAACTAGAAGAAATGAGTCGAGTCTCGTATGCTTCGGTAGTGGGATCGATCATGTATGCTATGTTATGTACTCGGCCTGATGTGTCGTATGCCTTGAGCATGACGAGCCGATATCAGGCTAATCCTGGTCAAAGTCATTGGGTTGCGGTTAAAAACATCCTTAAATATCTTCGGAGAACTAAGGAAATGTTTTTAGTGTTCGGTGGATCGGAGGAGCTCAGAGTTACTGGATATTCTGATGCTAGCTTCCAAACAGACAAGGATGATTGCCGGTCTCAATCGGGATTTGTATTCTTGTTAAATGGTGGAGCAATAAGTTGGAGAAGTTCCAAGCAAGATACTGTGGCCGATTCAACCACGGAGTCAGAGTATATTGCTGCAAGCGAGGCTGCTAAGGAAGCCGTCTGGATGAAGAAATTCATTCAAGACCTTGGAGTTGTTCCTAGCATCGCTAACCCTATTGAGATCTTCTATGACAATGAGGGTGCAGTAGCTCTAGCTAAGGAACCAAGAGCGCATCGACATACGAGACACATTGCTTGGAAATATCATTTTATTCGTGATATCATCGAGAATGGTGACATTGTGGTTAGTAGAATACCAACTGAGGGGAACCTGGCAAATCCACTCACCAAACCTATGTCACAAGTTAAGCATGATTCTCATGCTAAGTCTATTGGTATTAGATTTGCTAGTGACTTGGTTTAATTGTTTTAGTTGTATTTGTTATTGAGAACATTAAAGCAATAATGTTTTCTTATTGTAATGACTATTAAATGGGGATTTAATATACGCATGGTGCGATTACTTTATGAAACATTATTGTGTTCTATCTTTGCATGTTTAATACTTCCATGAATAAACTTGTTTATTCTAAATACTCCATGATCGGTCATTCTTCATTGGAAGGAAGAAGTGAATTAAGATCGAGGCAAGTGGTTGGTAAAGTTTTCATTGAATACTTGTTTACGCAACACTAGCCTGTACTTAATGGTGATTAAGTAATTGGAGGACCCGTACCTGAGTTTACTTCATGGATATTATCACGAGTAAATCAGGATGATAATATTATTTATCCTTCTACTGGAGATGCACGCGTTGCTTGATTATTAACATGGACTTGTTTAGATTGCTTTCTAACGCAGTTCGTAACTGACTGTTATAAGGGAAGTTTTCAGGCAAGAACTTGTTAATATGATAGGACGGTGTAGTCAAAGGTATTCGTTCCTCTTTTGAGAGATATCCTTGGGCCCCTCGTTGACTAAGCTGATGACAAACCAAAATGCATGGCCGTGCTCAAGTTGAATTGATGGTGGATCAATTATGCAACTTGTTTTGTTAGTCATAGTTAGTCTATATCGAGAAACATAATCGTGAATGGTTTGGGTTGATCATGTTCCATGACCTGCATTCATAACGGATATCATGAACGAAGGGGTATATAATCACTTATCTATAGGTACTTTCCTTTTGGTTAGGTATTTGTTTCGGGAAGACAAACCCTGTGCTGACTTGGGGGCATAGATGCCTTGCTAGAGGCCGCTCTATGTCGGTGACGCCTTTCGTGAGTTTGTCATGTGCAAGTGGGAGTCTTTTGGATTATGCCTACTGACACACACACGAGTTGGTATCATGGCTGATGAAGCAAGGGCCTATTGGGTCACACGCCAAGTATCGATTCCGGCATCACGGATGGTTTAATGAGAGAGAAAACCAAAAATTGGTTCTGGTGGGCCAAGGCATGCCCATACCTCTATGAGGTACGGCCGTGCCTTACAGGCAGGCACGAGCCCAAGTCGGGCGTCACTTGGGCGTGGTCTGTGGCTAGGTACGTCCGTGCCTCAATGAGGCACGCCCGTGCCCTGTGCCCAACGGACAGGCACGAGCCCAAGTCGGGCGTGACTTAGGCGTGGCCTCTCGGGCTGGCACGCCCGTACCTTATGAGGCACGGCCGTGCCTCATGCAGTAACAGCCTCTTAACTAGTCTTTCAAAGCTAGTTAAATGGTGTTTATGTGTATTGATCATGTAACAGCCATGAGATTTATTGTTGCACGTTTTTGAACTAAAGTTTGAGTTCTATATAAACCACACTAAGTCTAATGGTTTTGGTTGCTTGAAAGAAATATACTAAGTTGATATAGTTTGCACAAATTATCTCAAAACACACAAAGTAGTTCCAAGGCTTTGGTTCTATTGTGTAGACATCTTTGTGGTGTTTAGGTTGGCGTACCTAACACTCTAGCAAGTGGGAAAAGATCAAGACTTGGTGTGGACTTCAATAGAGGTGTACACATTAGTACACGAGAGTTACAAACTCCAAACTCGTGAATACAAAGAAGAAAGCATCAAGGGTATAACTCTATCTCTTTGTATGTTCATTTTTTTGCTTAGTCAGGTCTAGAGTTTTGGTCTATTTGGTGGGCGTATTCGTGGTCAAATTTTGAAATTATTTTCTACTCGTTTTGCTTCCGTTGCGATTTTAGACCACGAAAACCCAACACGAATGGCATAACCAAGAATTCATAATGGCCGTAACGAGTTCGAAAAGCCGTTTTCAGAATATCTTCTTCGTGAACTCGTACTTGATGATACCCCGAACAGAGATCAATCTTCGAGAAATACGTAGCTCCCTGCAACTAATCGAAGAGGTCGTCGATTCACGGGAGAGGATACTTCTTCTTTAAAGTTCGCTTATTCAGCTCCCTGTAATCGATACACATCCACATGGTTTCATCCTTCTTTTTAACAAATAGTACAGGAGCTCTCCAAGGTGAGGAACTTGGACGAATGAAACCCTTTTCAAGTAACTCCTGGATTTGAGTCATCATCTCGCGGATTTCAGAAGGAGCGAGACGATAGGGAGATCTAGCTACAGGCGTAGCTCCAGGAATAAGCCCAATTTTATATTCAACGTCTCTTACCGGAGGTAAACCCGGTAATTCATCAGGAAAGACCTCAGGGAATTCAGATACTACCCTGATATCTCGAACTGGTCGCTTTTCCATCGTAGCATCAATAACATATGCTAGGAAAGAATCACAACCTTTGGAAATAGACTTTTGAGCTTTAATGACGGAGATAACACGAATATCAGACTCCCGTCGTTCTCCTTGGGCAACTGCATAAGACCCATCAGCAAGAGGGATCTTAATCATCTTCTTGGAACAGAGAATCTCAGCATCACGCTTGCTAAGCCAATCTATTCCAATTATGACATCAAAGCCCGCAATAGGCATCATAAAGAATGAGATAGGGATACTACTCCCATCAATATAAATAACGGCGATAGGGACTTTCTCGGTAAGCGAGACTACTTTGCCGTCAGCAACTTCTACATTAAGAGGCTCGTCTAATGGTACAACAGGTAATTGAAGTCTTTTGCGACAAGCAACAGAAACAAAAGAATATGTTGCTCCTGAATCAAAAAGTACACTGGCAGGAATATAATTGATAAGAAATGTACCAGTGACGACATCCCCTGCTGCCTTTTCCTCATCGGCCATCATCTGAAATGCCCTCCCTTTGGCACGAGGGGCCTTATCTCTCTTCTGCCCTAAAGAAGACCCACCTGCTCCAGAGCTTTGTCGGTCAGGGCACTCCACCATCTTGTGACCAGGTTTGTGACACCGGTAACAAACATCTTCTTTATATCGGCATTCATTCACAGCATGCCCCCTTTGCCCACACCTACCGCATCTTCTTGTTGTTGCGGAACACTCTCCAGCATGATAAGTATGGCATGAAGAACACCAAGGATTGTCAGGTCTTGGTTTCTTAGAAGAATCAGTCTTCCCACCTCCAGAGGATTGCCCTTTTGAAGAGCCCGATTTGAGAGATGGCTGAAACTTTCTTTTACCACTCCTACTGGCAAATTCACCCCGGCATTGAATACGATCACCTTCCATTTGTCGGGCCACTTGGAATGCCCGATCCAGACTCACGTGGGCGCGAAATTCCAGGGGCAGGGTCGCCACAAACCTTCTTATTTTAGTGACTTCATCTGGGATCAGGTGTGGAACAAACCTCATCTTATCAGTGAATGAGGTGATATGCTCTTCGATCGGTTTATCTCCTTTCTGGAGACTTGTAAATTCCCTTTCCATCCTCTCCATATCATATTCGGTGCAGTACTTCTATAGCACCTTCTCAGAAAAGTGCTCCTAAGAGAGAGAACTCAATACCTCCTTGCTAATAGAGGCCTTTACGGTGTCCCACCAGAAAATGGCGCGACCTTTCATCATCCGTACTGCGTATTTCACATAGTACTCGGGTTCACACTCGCAAGATTCAAAAGTTTGCTCTATCTCACGGAGCCATTGAATAGTAACAGTGGGGTTATCACTCCCCTCGAAAGTCGGAGGCTTGCACGACAAGAACTTTTTATACGAGCATGTCTTGCATGGTTTGCCAAGAGTGGACTGTAATAAGAGCTCCTTAGCAAGACGGAGTTTTTCTTCCAGACGCTTTATGTATGCTAATTGGTCCGGGTCAGGTCTATCGCCACCAGCATTATGCTGAGAGCATTTATCTTCAGCTTGGTTAGGCATGTGAGAAGCCTCATCTTTAACTTATCTCTTCTATATAACACAGAAGAGTAATTAATACTTTATCATACTTGCTTATCATATCTAACGAGCTATATCATTACAGTTAATATTCATGCAACTCCCATACACAACCCCCCATAAGGAACACTTATTATGGTCGGGCCCAAGTTTGAGATTGAATACTCTTGCAAGTACCAAATTCCGTCAAACTTAGGTTCTGATACCTACTTGTAACACCGGCTTTGCAATAACAAGATTTTAGCAAAAATTTGCGTTTTTAAACAAACGTGAACTTAATCATGATTAAATAGCATTAAATTAAGCAGCGGAAATATTTACAAACAAGCTTTGTGTCAAGTATCAGGTGTTACTATACAATACGACCGACCATAATGTATATATTACAACATAAGTGTTCCACCAAAAATATCCAGCAGGAGGTATCCCAGTTCACCAGGAAATCTAGTCTCAATCTGCAAAAGCAGTTAACATGGCACCGTTAGCTACACTTAGCTAGTGAGCACAAACTTAACATAAGCATCATTAGAGCAAGTCATGCATATAAGGAATAATCTTACAATGTTGTCCTATCACATTGCGGTGTGCTGACACGATGGGTATAAGTTGTTTCTTGCAGGATAGCTAGTCCCACTCAACACCAATACACCGGGGGATCAGGCACAACCATCCGCGCTGGTGGGGGAGCATAAAGCAGTCCACCAAGCATCGTTTATGGAACAAGAGGCTCCTTAGGTAACTCAGCTACAACCGGCTGATTACCCCTCATGTTATAAGGCACGGCGGTTCTGCAGAACCTACGATCCGGAATGTTACCGTGAATCACCGTTAAGTCCCGAATCAGCTGATCAAGGATCCCTGGAACCCTACTATAGAGTTGACCTTATTCAAGCTTGAACATGTTCGCGAACCTTTCACATACACATACTGATCCAATCCGGATCATTCATTTAGCATGCAAATTCTTTTACTTCTTTTAGCATGCATTTACATTCATTATGGATCCAATCTAGATCCCTAGCATATAACTGATTCATTCAGAATCACTATCATACATATCATTCATTTAACTAGGCGGTTCCAATTTTTGATTCCGCTGGCATGCACTTAACTTATATACGACAAGTATTTTGCATGGCATTGTGCATTAAGTAACATGGCAATACTTATTTACTTACAATCATAAGTGCACTTAAAAACACTTAGCACATAAATCTTCCTCTACTGAGGCTTACGGAAGTCGATACTCACCTGAGTGGCTTAAATAGATAGTTATTTTACTTCTGCTTTGTCTAGGATGTCAAGTTCACCTAGAGTAGCATTACTTATATCAATTATCTTTACATACAGAATGGACACAAATCCGACAAAACTGTCGGATTGTGGGAAATCCAACCCTTAGGAAAAATCCGACACAACTGTCGGATTATATGAAATCTGACACCAAGAGGAAATCCGACCAACTTTTGAGGAAATCCGATACATCATCGGATTCCAACACTTGGTCATCTTATTGACTTGGTACTATAATGGAATCCGATACTCTATCGGATTCCGATACTTAGTCGAAATCCGACACCTTGTCGGATTCCGACACTAAGGAAATCCCACACTCGGATTCCGATACTTAGAACATCCTTTGATTTCTGGATTTTGACAAACTAATGGAATCCGATATTTACAAAGAAATCCAACACTTTGTCGGATTCCAACACTTATAAGGAAATCTGATACTTTATCGGATTTAACCATCGGATTTTGGGTGACTTACGGATTTGGGCAAACATGCGGATTCCGAGACATTCGAGTCGCGGAATCCGACACTTTCAACCCAGAATCCGCCACCTTCATTCTTGGCTAAATTTCCATAATTCTATTCGTTTATTTGACATTTATACATTCTAAAAACATCTATTTTCATTAGTATAACTTCAAAAACGCATCAAATCCAAACAATAACACCAAACAATCAAAACCCACTTGCAAAGTAAGCTTTGAATGTTCTTGTGTGGTGTTTTGCAAGAATTTGAGTTTTAAGCATATTCTAATCATAAAATATGGTTTCATACATGTTAAATCTTAACAACAAACAAGTGTTTACCTTTACTTGATTCAAAATGACCAAATCTTTAATTCTTCAAGAAATCCAAATGGCAAGAGAGACGCAAGGGAGAAGAGAGAAATCCGAGAGTTTTTGTGGGTGTTTGTTAATCTTGGTAACTTTGACCATAAGTCAAAGTATTCACATATATATTTTCACAATCCAGAGGCACCGCCTCTAGATTTCTTCTTATTCTTTTCCTTTTTCTTTTATTTAATATTTATACACATATACATATATACATACATACTACACATAACACATAAAACATATATATACAATCAACTCATCTTATTAATGTAATTAACTTACAACTTGGGCTCTTTACAACATTGCTAACTTAAATATACTTATTCACACGATTAACAGCTAGGCCCAAATCGAGGGTGTCACACACGGCTATAAACTTGTGGGTGTAAATGGGTCTTCAAGAAGAAGATTGGCATGGATGGTGAGATAGACACATTCAAAGCCCGACTGGTGGCTAAAGGTTTCACTCAAACTCAAGGTATTGATTATAATGAAACCTTCTCCCTAGTGGCCATGTTGAAATATATGAGAATACTATTGGCTATTGTCGCTTTTCATGATTATGAAATATGGTAAATGGATGTAAAGACCACCTTCCTTAATTGGAAGCTTTCTGAAGAGGTCTATATGAAACAACCTGAGAGTTTCCTACATTCTAAGTATCCTGATAAAGTGTGTAAACTCAAGAAGTCCAATTATGGACTTAAGCAAGCATCTCAAAGCTGGAATCTTTGTTTTGATGAGAAAATCAAATATATTGGATTTTTAGAAAGCAAAGATGAACCATCCATATATGTCAGGGCTATGGGCTAGTGAGAGGGTCGTGGTACTCCTAGTCCTATATGTGGATGATATCCTGCTCATTGGGAATAATATTCCATCCCTACAAAGTGTCAAAACCTGGCTTGGGAATTGTTTCTCAATGAAGGAATTAGGAAATGCTACATAAATTCTCGGTATCAAGATTTGTAAAGACAGATCAAGGAGGCTTCTTTGGTTAAACCAAAGTGAATACATAGAAAAAGTGATAATGCGATTCATATTGAAGGATTCTAAGAAAGGGAATCTCCCTATGATGCATGGTATGGTGTTGAGCAACGCTCAATGTCCTAGTTCTCTTGAGGAACTAGAAGTAATGAGTCGAGTCCCTTACGCTTCAACTGTGGGATCGATCATGTACGCCATGTTATGCACACATCCTGATTTGTCATGTGCCTTAAGCATGATAAGTAGATATCAGGCTAACCCAAGGGAAGTCTATAACATCCTCAACTTGGGCCTAGTTGTAATTAGTACGTGAATATGCGTAATTGGTGTAATAGGAATAAGTTATTGTACGTACATGATTAAGTTAAGATAATAAATGCAAGTTATGTGTGTGTATGTGTTTATGTATGTATGCATGTATGCTAAATGTATGTATGTATGTTAGGTGCTTATGTGATTAATTAGAAAAGCGGAAAACCCATAGTGAGGTAAGAGGCAACCGCCTCTGGTATTTAGAAAGTATATATCTGTGTTTGGTTGACTTTAGTCAAACATAGCAAAACACACACAAAACCGCAAACGCTTTTCTCTCTTCTCTGTCGTTACTGCTGCTCTTGGATTTCAAAGGAAGAACAAGAGGAATTCGGTTGTTGATCTTGAAGGTTAGCAGCCAAATACTAGGTGTTTAGAAGATTAGATTTTTGTGTTGAGTTGTTAGAAACACAACTCCATGCATGGACACCTTGAAGAACATGGAAAACTCACCTTATGATGGGTTTTGCATGTTTGGTGTTCTTGTGAAGACTTGGTATGTTTAAGATGTTTCCACAAGTGGAATATGATGTTCTAACATGATCTGGGCTTAAAACCAATGAATTAGAAGTTGTTTAGATGACCAAATATAGCTGTCGGAATTCCAAGCTATGAAACTGTCGGATTCCGCAACTATGAAGTTGTCAGAATCCGCATGTGGTGAAAACCGCATGATTTGTCAAAATCCGATGCAAGTGTCGGATTTGACATATCTGTTAGATTTAATGTCTCGGATTTTGCTAAATATTGAAATCCGATAAGTATCGGATTTCCCTTCATGTGTTGGAATTCGCAAGTGTCGGATTTCACATGCATGTTGGAAATTCCTAAGTGTTGGAATCCGATCAAGTGAGTATTGGATTTCATGGTTTGAAAGTGTCGGATTTCATGAATCCGACAGGACCTTCGGATTTCCCCAAATCCGACAGTCCTATCGGATTCGTGTTAAGCCCAAAGTTAGATGTTGTTTTATGAGTCTTGTGTGCACAAGTGAATGATTGAAGTAAATATGATGTGTTAGGTGAACTTGTTGTATTTGTGAAGTCAAAACTACATACCTACGCATAGCAAACAGCTCAGGTGAGTGCCTACGATCATGAGACTCATTAAAGTAAGGCTTGCCTGCTAAATGTTATGTGAATGTACTTTGTATGACTGACTTGCTTTTGTAGGTACGCTCGAGGGGGTAAGTGTAGGACTTGTATGACGTTAGAATATGTATCAGGTGCATGCCAGTAGGTCCAGATTGGAACCACTTGGTTAATATATGATGATATGAACGTATGAATAACTGTATGATGTTATATGTGAAATGATGGATCCCTGTGGGATCAAGTGAACGTATATGTGTATGTGCACTGTCTGCAGACTATCTGACGCATGGTTAAGGACAGTCGGTTGTAACTGAATCCTTCTGGATTTCACGGTGATTCAGGAGGCATCCTGGATCATAGGTTCTGCAGAACCGCCGTGCCTTAACGTGAGTGGTGATCATCCGGTTGTAGCTGGATTACGTGTAGAGTGTTTGACTCTATGAACGATGCTTGGTGGACTGCCTTGTGCTCCCCCACCAACACGGATTGGTCGTGTATGATTCCCCGGTTTGAGTTACTGTGCGGGATTGATTACCCTGCAAGACGCAACTCTTACTGATCATGTCAGCACACCGCTATGTGCTAAGCTAGCAATGATGGTTTATGATATGATGCATGACTTACTGTATTGATACTTATGATTGTACGTACTCACTAGCTAGTGTAGCTAATAATGTTATGTTTCCCTTTTCAGGTAAAGATTAGATTGCCTGCGAGGCAGGATACTTTTGGGAATTACATTGCCCCTTGTGGGTGGAACACTTGTATTTTTATGATTATGTAATGTAATTAGATACTATGGTAAGTTCCTGTACTTGGTAACACCAGCGTTCTTTTGATAAGTTGTTAATGTAAATAACTGTTATTGTTTAAAAAAGAAAAATTTCCGCTGCTAAAACCTGATTTGCCAGTAAAGTAACTGAACTCAGAAGTGGTGTTACAAATAGGTATCAGGGCCTAAGTTTGAGTGAATTGGGTACTTGTAAGAGTATTCGATCTCAAGCTCGGGCCCGACCATATGATGATTTGTTAAGTTAAGTCAGTGAGATTGAGTATTAACTGCTCTTTCTCTGTCGTATAGAAAGTTTATATAAGATGTCTGCCAAACGTGGCAATACAGAGCAAGCCCTGAAAGTAATGGAAGATGAGGCTTCTCATATGCCTCATCAGTCTGAAGATCAGAGATCTCAGCACAATGTTGGTGGTGGCAGACCTGAGCCAGATCAGGCTGCCTATATTAGGCATTTGGAGGAGGAGCTTCGTGTGACAAAGGAGCTCTTATTGCAAGCAACACTGGACAAGCCTCGCAAGACTTGTTCTTATAAGAAGTTTTTGACTTGCCATCCTCCGACATTCCAGGGGAGTGATAACCCCACCGTTACTATCCAATGGCTCTGGGAGATGGAGCAGGTGTTCGAATCACGTGAATGTGAACCTGAGTACTGTGTCAAATATGCAGTACGGATGTTGAAAGGCCATGCCATCTTTTGGTGGGACACGGTGAAAGCCTCTGTTAATAAGGAGGTGCTGAGTGGGATTTCAATGATCTCCAGAAAGGGGATAAGCCGATCGAAGAACACATAACCGCATTCATTGACAAGATGAGGTTTGTTCCCCATCTGATCCCAGACAAGACCACCAAGATAAGGCGGTCTGTGGCAACTCTGCCACTGTAATTTTGCCCTCATGTACGGGCTGCTACTGAAATTGATCGGGCATTTGATATAGCCCGACAACCGGAGGGTGACTGTCTATACTGCAAGGGCGAATCTGCCGGTGCAGGGTCCAAGAGGAAATTTCAACCGTCTGATAAATCGGGTCCTTCTAAAGGACAATCCACTACAGGCGGGAAGACTGATTCCTCTAAGAAGCCGAGGCCTAATTCTCCTTGGTGTTCTCAATGCCAAACCTATCACTCTGGTGAGTGTTCTAACTCTACCAGACGTTACTGGAGGTGCAAGCAGAAGGGCCACGCTACGACGGAGTGTGGTTTTAAAGAGGATGTGTGTTATCGGTGCCACAAGCCTGGGCACAAACTGACTGACTGCCCAGATAGACAAAGTACTGGAGCAAAGGGGTCTTCTTCTTCTAGAGGACCGAGAAGAGATGACGCGCCCCGCGCGAAAGGTGGGGCTTTTCAGATGACGACCGACGAGGCCAAAGCAGTAGGGGATGTCGTCACGGGTACTTTTCTTATTAATTATATCCCTGCTAGTGTTTTATTTTGACTCTGGAGCTACCTACTCCTTTGTATCTCAGGCCTGTCGTAGAAGATTGCAATTACCTGTTGTTTCCCTAACTGAGCCGCTCAGAGTAGAGGTCGCTGACGGCAAAGTAGTCTCTGTTACAGAGAAAGTCCCAATAATTGTGATTTACATTGATGGGAGTAATATCCCTATTTCTTTCTTTATTATGCTTATTGCGGGCTTTGATGACGTAATCGGGATGGATTGGCTCAGCAAGCGTGATGCTGAGATTATCTGTTCCAAAAAGATAATTAAGATTCCTCTCTCTCTAATGGATCTTATGTTGTTGCATGTGGAGAACGACGGGATTCTGATATTCCTATTGTCTCCATGATGAAAGCTCAAAAGTCGATTGCTAAAGGTTGTGACTCTTATCTGGCATACGTTATTGATGCTACGATGGAGAAGCGACCAGTTCGTGATATTCGGGTGGTGTCTGACTACCCTGAGGTATTCCCTGAAGAACTTCCGGGTTTGCCTCTGATTCGTGATGTTGAATTCAAGATAGAGCTTATTCCAGGAGCTACACCTATGGCTCATTCTCCGTATCGTCTTGCTCCTTCTGAAATAAAAGAGATGATGACTCAAATTCAGGAGTTGCTCGACAAAGGTTTTATTTGTTCGACTTCCTCGCTGTGTGGAGCTCCTGTATTGTTTGTAAAGAAGAAGGACGGAACAATGCGAATGTGCATAGATTACAGGGAGCTGAACAAGCGAACTGTAAAGAATAAGTATCCGCTTCCTCGTATAGATGATCTATTTGATCAGTTGCAGGGAGCTACATGCTTCTCTAAGATTGATCTCCGGTCGGGGTATCACCAAGTACGAGTTCGTGAAGAAGACGTGCCGAAAACTGCATTCCGAACTCGTTATGGTCACTATGATTTTCTGGTTATGCCATTCGGCTTAACCAATGCCTCTGCCGTTTTCATGGATCTGATGAATCGGGTTTGTCGTCCGTTTCTTGACAGATTCGTGATTGTATTTATTGATGACATTCTTGTGTACTCGAAGACGGAAGCTGATCACGAGCTTCATCTTCGTCAGGTTCTCGAGACTCTAAAGCGGGAACAATTGTATGCTAAGCTATCCAAGTGTGAATTTTGGCTTAAGGAAGTTCATTTCCTTGGCCATGTTATATTTCATGATGGTGTCAAAGTAGATCCAGCTAAGGTAGAGGCTGTGATGAATTGGGGAGTTCCTCGGACTCCTTCCGAAATTAAAAGCTTCCTTGGCTTGGCTAGCTACTATCGGCGGTTTATCCGCGATTTCTCGAAGCTTGCGGGTCCGTTGACCAAACTAACTCGCTAGGATGTTACTTTTATGTTGTCGGAAGCTCAAGAAGAAGCTTTTCAGACCTTGAAACGGTTGCTATGTGAATCTCCAATCCTTACTCTGCCTGAGGGTTCGGAGGACTTCACGGTATATTGTGACGCCTCTTACGCGGGTTTGGGTTGCGTCCTGATGCAACTTGATAAAGTGATTGCCTACGCTTCTAGGCAGTTGAATTCACACGAACGGAATTACCCAACCCATGATCTGGAGCTTGTTGTCGTTGTCTTTGCACTGAAGTTGTGGAGACATTATCTTTATGGCACAAAGTGTGTGATTTGCACAGATCATAAAAGTCTTCAGTACGTCTTTCCTCAGAAAGAACTCAACATGCGGCAACGCCGTTGGTTGGAGTTAATAAAAGACTACGATTGTGAGATCCGTTACCATCCTAGCAAGGCCAATGTTGTAGCGGACGCTTTAAGCCGTAAAGGACCAACAGCAAAAGCTAAGTTTATGAGAATCGCCATTGTATCAGACTTGATTGCTAGATTGAAAGAAGCTCAGCAGACTGCATTGCAAGAAGAAAATTTGAAAGTTGAGATGATGAAGAAATTAAAGGATCAGCTTGCTGAAGATAATTGTGGGTTGAAGACTTTTCAATCCAGGATTTAGGTACCTACTGCTGGAGGTAACCGTGAGCTGATTCTGCAAAAATCCCATAAGTCCAAATTATCTGTCCATCCGGGAATTACAATGATGTACCACGACTTGAAGATGTTATACCGGTGGCTAACTTTGAAGAAAGACATCGCTTCTTTTGTGGGGAGATGTCAGATCTGCGCGCAAGTGAAGACGAAGCACCAGAGACCTTATGGTAATTTGCAGCAGTTGGATATTCCGGAGTGAAAATGGGATAATATCACGATGGATTTCTTGACGAAGCTACGGAGAACATCCAGAGGGCATGACATGATCTGGGTTACCGTTGATCGACTGGCGAAAAGTGCTCATTTCTTGGCAACGAACGAGTCTGCTTCACTGACCCGTTTAGCCCAATTGTATATCGATGAGATTGTGTCATGTGACGGTCTTCCTTGTTCGATTGTATCTGATCGTGACTCTCGGTTTGTCTCAAATTTTTAGCAGATTCTGCAACGCGAACTTGGCACTCGTGTTCATTTGAGCACTGCCTATCATCCGCAGACTGATGGCCAATTTGAACGTACGATCCAAACGTTAGAAGATATGCTTCGTGCCTGTGTACTCGAATTTGGTGGATCGTGGGATTCTCATCTCCCATTGATTGAATTTGCTTATAATAATTCATATCATTCCAGCATTGGAATGCCACCATACGAGATGCTCTACGGAAGACGATGTCGCACTCCGACCTGTTGGTTGGAGCCTGGTGAGAAGCAGTTCGCTGGACCTGAAATTGTCCAGATTACTTCTGACAAAGTGAATGTGGCTCTTGAAAAGCTAAAAGCAGCTCGGGATCGACAGAAGATGTATGCGGATCCGAAGCGTCGTCCCGCTACATTTGAAGTCGGCGACCGTGTGTTCTTGAAGGTTTCTCCTTGGAAGGGCGTCATTCGTTTCGGACGCAAGGGGAAGCTAAGTCCATGTTTTATTGGCCCATTCAAAATTGTACGCAAAGTGAATGATCAGACGGTAACTCTAGAGCTGCCGCCTGAACTATCTGGAATACACAATACCTTAACGTGTGCTACTTACGCAAGTGGCACGTTGAAGAAGAACAGAGTATTCCTTTGCAGGAATTGAAAGTTGACTCTTCCAAGTGACTAGTTGAAGAACCTGTTGAAATTCTTGATACAAAGGTCAAGAAACTACGCAAGAAGATGATCAAACTAGTCCTTGTGAAGTGGAAGCACAATCTTGGTCCAAACCTGACTTGGGAAGTTGAGGACGAAATGAAGGCAAGATACCCTCGTCTGTTTATCACTGAGCGGATTCCGAGGATGGAATCCTCTTAGGGGGTAGATTTGTAACATCCTCAACTTGGGCCTAGTTGTAATTAGTACGTGAATATGTGTAATTGGTGTAATATGAATAAGTTATTGTACGTACATGATTAAGTTAAGATGATAAATGCAAGTTATGTGTGTTTATGTGTTTATGTATGTACGTATGCAGGTATGCTAAATGTATGTATGTATGTTAGGTGTTTAAGTGATTAACTAGAAAAGAGGAAAACCCATAGTGATGTAAGAGGCAACCGCCTCAGGTATTTAGAAAGTATATATGTGTGTTTAGTTGACTTTAGTCAAACATAGCAAAACACACACAAAACCGCAAATGCTTTTCTCTCTTCTCTCTCGCTGCAGCTGCTCTCGGATTTCAAAGGAAGAACAAGAGGAATTTGGTTGTTGATCTTGAAGGTTAGCAGCCTAATACTAGGTGTTTAGAAGATTAGATTTGTGTGTTGTGTTGTTAGAAACACAACTCCATGCATGGACACCTTGAAGAACATGGAAAACTCACCTTATGATGGGTTTTGTATGTTTGGTGTTCTTGTGAAGACTTGGTATGTTTAAGACGTTTCCACAAGTGGAATATGATGTTCTAACATGATCTGGGCTTAAAACCAGTGAATTAGAAGTTGTTTAGATGACCAAATATAGCTATCGGAATTCCAAGCTATGAAACTGTCGGATTCCGCAACTATGAAGTTGTCGGAATCCGAATGTGGTGAAAACCGCATGATTTGTCAAAATCCGATGCAAGTGTCGGATTTGACATATCTGTCGGATTTAATGTCTCGGATTTTGCTAAATGTTGGAATTCCATAAGTATCGGATTTCATTGTGAGTATCGGATTTCCCTTCATGTGTTGGAATCCGCAAGTGTTGGATTTCACATGCATGTTGGAAATTCCTAACTGTTGGAATCCGATCAAGTGAGTATCGGATTTCATGGTTTGAAAGTGTCGGATTTCATGAATCCGACAGGACCATCGGATTTCCCCAAATCTGACAGTCCTAGCGGATTCGTGTTAAGCCCAAAGTTAAATGTTGTTTTATGAGTCTTGTGTGCACAGGTGAATGATTGAAGTAAATATGATGTGTTAGGTGAACTTGTTGTATTTGTGAAGTCAAAACCACATACCTGCGCATAGCAAACAGCTCAGGTGAGTGCCTACGATCATGAGACTCAGTAGAGTAAGGCTTGCCTGCTAAATTTTATGTGAATGTACTATGTATGACTGACTTGCTTTTACAGGTACGCTCGAGGGGGTAAGTGTAGGACTTGTATGACGTTAGAATATGTATCAGTTGCATGCTAGTGGGTCCAGATTGGAACCACTTAGTTAATATATGATGATATGAACGTATGAATAACTGTATGATGTTATATGTGAAATGATGGATCCCTGTGGGATCAAGTGAACGTATATGTGTATGTGCACTGTCTGCAGACTATCTGACGCATGGTTAAGGTCAGTCGGTTGTAACTGAATCCTTCGGGATTTCAAGGTGATTCAGGAGGCATCCTGGATCATAGGTTCTGCAGAACCGTCGTGCCTTAACGTGAGTGGTGATCAGCCGGTTGTAGCTGGATTACCTGTGGAGTCTTTGACTCTATGAACGATGCTTGGTGGACTGCCTTGTGCTCCCCCACTAGCACGGATTGGTCGTGTCTGATTCCCCGGTATTAGTTATTGAGCGGGATTGATTACCCTGCAAGACACGACTCTTACTGATCATGTCAGCACACCCCTATGTGCTAAGCTAGCAATGATGGTTTATGATATGATGCATGACTTACTGTATTGATACTTATGATTGTACGTACTCACTAGCTAGTGTAGCTAATAATGTATGTTTCCCTTTTTAGGTAAAGATTAGATGGCCTGCGAGGCGGGATACTTTTGGGAATTACATTGCCCCTTGTGGGTGGAACACTTATATTTTTATGATGATGTAATGTAATTAGATACTATGGTCGGTTCCTGTACGTGGTAACACCAGCGTTCTTTTGATAAGTTGTTAATGTAAATAACTGTTATTCTTATTAAAAGAAAAATTTCCGCTGCTAAAACCTGATTTGCCAGTAAAGTAACTGAACTCAAAGGTGGTGTTACAAAGTCCAATGGACAGTAGTAAAGAACATTCTCAAATATCTTCGTAGGACGAAGGAGAATTTCTTAATTTTTGGTGGAGAGAAGGAGATGAGTGTAAAGGTTTACTCTAACGCTAGCTTTCAAACTGATAGAGACGACTACCGGTCTCAATCGGGTTTTGTGTTTCTATTAAATGATGGTGCAACTAGTTGGAGGAGTTCAAAGCAAGACAAAGTTGTTGATCTAACTACAAAGTCTCAATACATTGCAGCAAGTGAGTCTGCCAATGAGACTGTGTGGATGAGGAAGTTCATCCAAGATCTTGGAGTGCTTCCAAGCATCCCTGACCCTATTGAGATATTCTGTGAATGAGGGTGCGGTGGCTTTAGTAAAAGAACCAAAAGCTCATAAGAGGACTAGACATATTGCTCGAAAATACCACTTAATTAGAGATGTAACTGAGAGTTGTGAAATTGTCATTAGCTGTAACGCTCCAAAGTTCAAAAGTTGTTATAGCTAAGTGTTAATAAATATTAGAGGTGTTTATAAAACTACAGAGGCTAAAGTTGTCAGTTTGAAACATGATAAGTTTAGGGGTTGGTTGGTAATTCCTGGAAAGTACTATTTTATATATATATATATATGTGTGTGTGTGTGTGTGTGTTGTAGTTTGACTTAGAAAGTCAAACCTTCAAGTTAGCACAACCACTTCTCAAACAGCTCATTTTCATGCGTTTTTAGATCAAAATCAGCAAGATTATAGTGGTATAACAGCCTACAGTAATTCCTAATAGCAAGGTATGTGTTATTGATTGTGTTTTGTGAGTTTTGAGTCAAGAAAGTGATTTCAATGGTGAAATCTTTGATCTTTGCATGTTAATGCGTTTGTAGCTGTTGTTTAGTAGTTTCAGATGTTGTAGTATAGTTTGCAAGTGCTGAAAAACACTTGTTTGAAGTTTTATTACGGTTTTGGTCGGAAAACGGTGTTCTGACTGACTTTCTGGTGCGGACCAGGGGTGGCACGGGCGTGCCTATCGCCCCGTGGCAAACCCTAGTTCATAAGGTACTTCCCGTGCTTTTTGGCTGAGGCATGGGCGTGCCTGAGGGAAAGGCATAACCATGCCTAGGAAAGGCACGGCCATGCCTGGGGAAGGCACGGGCATGCCTGAGAAAGGCATGGGCGTGCCTGGGGGAAAGGCACAACCATGCCAAGGAAGAGCACAGCCATGCCTGGGGAAGGCACAGCCATGTCTAGGGTGTGCTTAGGGTGTGCTTAGATGTGCCAAGCTTGCAATACTTAGAATTTCTATAATTTCTATATATTGCTTGTAGGTAATATTTGTCGACATATGAGATGACTTTATAATCGATATTTGAGCTGTTGTTTGAACCATCCTTGTTACTGAGGTAAGTATACTATTCCTTTAGCATGTTTAGCATATGAGCATGCATTAAACGAACAACATGATATCTGTGTTATAAGATATGAATGTTATATATTCAATAAAGTAGTAGGGTACAGAGTACGCGCGAGGTGTAACTTTGTACCAACAACCGTGTTATGGTATACAGCCACACAGGTGGTGTAGCTGTATACCAAAGCAGAGTAAGTACATGTGAGTTAGTATATGTTTACGTACACAAGATGATATGATATGATATGGTATGATGTGATATGATATATGATATGTATATGTGATGCAAGTTCAGGTGTATAGCCATGCTGTGAGCATAGCTGTGCACAAGAGCAGTGACAGGGTATACAACAATCTGTGTACCGATAGCAGCTGGGATAGGCTACACCCGCGAGGTGTAGATAAGGCCGGCATAAAGGATACCTAATACGTGCAAGCGTAGCTTTGTATCCAGAAAAGTGTAAAGAAGTATATTGAGCTCTTTATACCTAAATAGCAGCTGTGATAGGCTACACCCGCGAGGTGTAGATAAGCCCAGCATAGAGGTACGTGTAAGCATAGCTTTGTATCTGGAAAAGTGGGAAGGGGTATATTGAGCTCTTTATACCAAAGAAAAGCGCTGGGGATATTCTACACTGAGGTGTAGATAAACCCTAGCATAATAACAGTTGTGCAGGTTTGTAGGTGATACAGCTTGGATGCGAGATATCTTGGGGAGATATTACTCATGTTATATGTTATTTATGTTCAGCCAGTATGCTCACTAAGCATTAGTCTATGTTTCAATATTGCATGTTGCAGGTGGCACAGGTTCCAGCAAGGATAAGGCCCCAGTGCAGTGATAAGCTAGATAGCTCCTGGTTTTCGAGAAACAAACTTTTGACACTACTCTTGTAAATGTTAGCACGTATATGTGCAGAAAATGTATTTTTGTTAAACTCTGATATCTTTTGGGTGCTAACTCATAAGATGATATTTTTAAATTAAAACCGAAAAAGTGGTGTTACATTAGCAGAGTACCTTCGGAAGGGAATCTTGCCGATCCATTTACCAAGCTATTGTCATAGGTTGTACACGATTCTCACACTACTGCAATAGGTGTTAAATTCCCGAGTGACTTGGCTTGAGTATCATTTTTAGTTCATATGTGATATCTACATATATTTACTTTTGGGAACATTTAGCAGTATTATACTTGTGATTATTTCGATGTATAGTAGGGACTATATATATATATCTATATATATATATATATGCTTGTTGCAATTATCTTTATTTAGTCCTTACCGTGTTCTATCTTAGCATGTTTAATCACTTCCCGAATTGCTTATGCAATTCAAACATTCCACAGTCAGTGACACTTCTTAGGAAGGAAGTTTGAATTAAGACCTAGTTAAATGGTTCGTCAAGTATCAATTGAATACAATGGATGCAACATTTACCTGTACTTGAAAAGAGTTTCAAGTGACTGGAAGACCCATACCCTAGTTAACTTCATGGATATTGTCACAAGTGAATCGGGATGATAATATCATCTCAACCTTGTACAAGAGATACATGAGATTCCAAAGCATGTATTTTATTTACTTAGATTACTTTCAAACGCAGTTCGTAACTAGCTGTTATAAAGAAAGTTTTCAGGTAAAGTATGATCCATGCGGCAGAACTATGTAGTCAAAAGGATTTGTTCATCTGTTTAGAGAGATATCCCCGGGCCCCTCGATGATTGAGTGACGACATCAAAGTGCATCGCTGTGCTCAAGTCACATTGATGATAGATCAATGAGAACTTGTTTTGGTACTGGTACTGATGAAGCATAGGCCTATTGGGTTAATGAGAACTTGTTTCGTGGTTGCGTCACGTTGAAGTGAGAGTCTGTTGGATAATGACCGATGACACACACGAGTTGGTATTGGTACTAATGAAGCATAGGATTATTGGGTCACACCCAAGAAATGATTCCAGCAACACCTTATGAACAAAAGAAAGTTTTAATGAAAAGCGCAAAAGCGGCGCATTGCATAACACTGACACCTCGTGTCGAGGTCGACGCACGACTGGGACTTGGTCGCGGAGCGATCGGGACCCAGACAACATTATTAAAGTTGACTCATTGTCTTGCTAATAGAGAATTATTAAGCAACTTTAATAAATCTTTACCCACCCCGTTATGGATGTTTTGAACTGTACAAGAGCCATATATTTGATATATATGAGAAGGCTTTCCATAATGATACTTACAAGTTGAAATAAGTTGATACAAACACAAAGAAACTCTCTCAAATTCAAGTTCTTGAAGCTTGAATGTAGTCATGGTGTTTTCTTGGTGTTGCTCTCGTAATAGACTTGCTAGCACTTGTGGAATCTACTTATCATGGTGTGGACTTCACTAGAGGGATTCTACTTTGGATCCTTGTTCATCCGACACTACAACACCGGAATTCTTAGCTACTTGGATCAAGAGATCTTGTTTAAGGGTGCATCTCTATCCATCTTGATATATGTAAGTTTTGTTACTTAGTCTATGTTTAGATTTTGGTCCATTGAGTGTGTATTGGTTGGTTTTATAAAATTATTGTTATACGATTTTCGAGCTTCAACTGCGCTCATGGTGCCACTAATACCCAACACCATCCTTCTCATTGGTTGAAAAGTATGTGTGTGTTCAACTTTCCTTCAACCAGATATGTACACGTGTTATTGTATAGATGGTTAGGATCGTTTATCCCAAATGTATAAATACTCTTCTCACTGTTGAGAAGAGTGTCATCTCTGTTACTTCAGTAGAGATTTCCTCTGTTTTTCTAGTTCTTGTACTTAGAAAAATTTCTAATCACTCAAGTCTGTTCTTGAGTCAGACTTGAGTTGTTTAGAGTTAGAAGAGTGTGTTCTCTTTTAATTCAACCTTGTAAGTTTGATTATCAATATAAACAAACTTAGATATATTTTGTGTTCGCTTTATTACTAATTCCGCACTTAGAATTTTTCAATCTAAGTTAGTATCCATCTAACAGAGAAAAACAGGTTGTTCATCAAACGGAATTGAGTCAGGAGGGTTGTGTGAGTCATACGTGTAATAATTAGATTGAGGATCCACCGGGACAAAAACATTGTGTTGGTGAGATAATCACTTCACCCTAATAATCAACTCTACCTATCCTAAAACATAGAATTTGATGATAACCAAACCCTACATTCAGTATGACTTAGAAAGAATTCAAACATGTGTTGTTTGAATCAGTTTATGTAAAAATATGCTAAGTATGGAACCATCAGCTGAGGAAAATAAGCCATCAGCTGACCATCAGATCCTACTCAATGTATCAGCCAAGGAGCATCAGATGAAGAAAACAAGTGAAGAAGACCATCAGCTGAGAGTATGAATTCTTCTTTGCTCAGAAAGGTGAGAGTCTTACACAGACATACATCAGGTTCAACTCCTAGTTAATAACTTGAAAAGGGCAAACATAACCAAGAGCAACTTTGTTTTGGTGAACAAGTTTCTAGACTCCCTCCCTGAAACATGGGATCACTTTGTCACTGTTCTAAGACATAGTGAAAAGATTAAGGGAATGTCTCTGGTTGCTCTCTATGGTAACTTACTAAACCATGAGCAATCAGTCAAACAAAGGAAGTTGTCATCCAAGGAGATGAAGGAGGTCGTGAAAGTTGCACCAACTGCCCTTGTATCAAGATATACAAAGATGAGAAGCTTTGCAGCTATTGATTCTGGTTCTGATGAAGAAGGATATGGAGAGGAGAGTGCTGGAGAAAGTGATGAGGAGAAGGATTATGAGGAAAGTAATCTGGAGGAGTTGGTTGAAGGTGTAGCTATGCTGGTTAAGAAGTTCAGACCTTTCAAGAAGGGAAAGGGTGTCAAGAGGTTCAGCAAGAGGTCATCAAAGTTTGTCAAGCCCAAATCCACTTTTGATGCCTCCACAACAGAGTGTTATAAGTGTGGCAAGATTGGCCACATATCTAGTGACTGTAAGTCCAAATATAACATTGGTTCTTCATCTGTGCAAAAGCAGGAGGGCAAAATTGATTATGAAGCCAAGTATAAGAAACTCCTTGCTGCTGTCCTTGACAAGAAGAAGAAGAAGAAAGCCCAGGGTCAAGTTCTTGTTACTGAAGAAGAAGATTGGGCAGAAGATCTCTCCTCAGATGAAGATGAGGTGATCTCTGCTTAGTTTTGCATGATATCCAACAACAATTATGGTAGTTCCTTTGATAAAGACATAAAAAAGGTTGCTAAAGCTTGTTCAACTACCAACTGGGATCCTTCTTCTATGTATCAGGTTGGAAAATTTATTAATTATGATGATAATGAGAAGAATGCTATGTTTGATTACTTGTGTATTGATTTCCAGTCTGCTATTCAAAGAGAGAAGAAGCTAAAACTAGAAGTAGAATCACTAAAGGAAAAGTTAATTCTTAAGGATGAGGAACTTAAGCAGATAACCATCTTAAATGATGAACTAGCTAATCAAAAGATACTTAATGAGATCTTAGTAAAAGAAACTAGTGAAGCAACCAAAAAGTTTAATAACCTCCAAAAAGTAGTAAAGTCTTGGTGTGTATCTGCAGAAAAGACCACTCAGTGTGTCAAGGAGCAGATACCCAAACAAGTTCAAGCTATTATTGTTGGAAATTACTCTAAGGCTGCTAACTATGTTGATTCTAATAAGAACCTTAATATCTTAGACAAAGCTGACATTTTGCCACAGGCCTTTCTCAAGACTGTTAAAGGCAAAAGTGTGTTCACAAATAAGTTTGTTAGAAGCAAGAGTTCCCACTCAAAAGAATCAATTATTCCTTCTTTTGAATCATCCTCTAGTAAGATTTCAGAATGTATAAATACTAATAACACAAAGTCAAAGAATGTGATTAAAGGAAAGGAATCATTAGTTGAGACCTCATAGACATTATGTTGTCAAACCTTGAAAACAGATGACTTAATTCTTAGCATTTCACAAACTGAAGAATCATTAGCTAATACTACTCCATCAACTGATAGGTTAGTAGATGATAAATGCTCTACTGATAACCTGTCAGCTGATCATAGCTCATCTTCTAAATAATTAGTTGATCTAGAAGTAATCAACTCTATTTCAATAGAAGAAACTATGAGTAAAAATATTGATGTTCACATTGTTCCCATTTCTGCCACTCCAAAGATTGGTCAAAAACTTTCCAAAAACAAAGATCAATCTAAGGTGCCTGTGAATAAAGACCTAAGAAATTTACAGGATAAGCTTCATAAGCTGAATGGTCAAGTTAGTCAAATGATGACTAATAAGAAATCTCATAGGCATTCAAACCATGTTGTTCAATGCTCCAAGACCACAAAATCTCAAAAATGTTATAAATGTGGAAGCAAAGAGCATAAGGCATTTGAATGTTCTTTAGAAGGGAATTCAGGACAGCGGACTTGTAATGATAACATAGTCACTCCTCTCATACATAAGAAACCTAAGATGAAGTGGAAAGCTAGGTGCATTCCACAGGGATCCACTAAGTAGTGGATTCCTACTTGTGTCACTAACTCTTCTTTCATTCAAATTTGTGCAGGGTGTTGGTTCTTGGTTTCTTGACAGTGGATGTTCAAGAACCATGACAGGTAACAAGGGTTTGCTCAGTAACTATAAGAAAGAGAAAGGTCCAAGGGTGACTTTTGGTGACAACAACCATGGGCAAACAAAAGGCTATGGTGAACTTCATAATGGGAACCTCAAGCTGTCAAAAGTTTCATATGTCAAAGGGCTGAAATATAATCTCATAAGCATAAGTCAATTGTGTGATGGAGATAATGAAGTCCAATTCACAAAGACAGGAGGCTCCATCATAAATAAAGAAGGTAATACAGTGTTCAGTGCCAGGAGAACCAAGGATGTGTATACACTTGACATGTCCTCTGGTGACCCTTCAAAGGAAACATGTTTGTACTCCAAGAATAATGAGGATACAAACTGGTTGTGGCACAAGAGGCTTTCCCACCTTAATTTCAAAAACATCAACAAGTTGAGCAAGGGTGAACTAGTGTCAGGACTACCTTCACTGACTTATCTTAAGCCTAAACCTTGCACTGCTTGTGAGAAGGGAAAGCAGCATAAGACATCATTTCCATCCAAGCAGTCCTTCTCAATTACAGAACCTTTCTATATGTTGCACATGGATCTCTTTGGTCCTGTTGCAACTGCTAGTATTGGTGGAAGTAAGTATGCTCTTGTATTGGTTGATGAATTCTCAAGATACACTTGGGTTTTCTTTCTTAAAGCAAAGAGTGAGGCTGCTGAAGAAATTATTTGTTTTATCAGAAAGATGGAAGTGTTGAATGGCAATCTGGTGAGGAGTCTTAGAAGTGATCATGGAACTGAATTCAGAAATCAAACTCTGGAATCTTTCTATGATGAGAAAGGGATATCTCAAAACTTTTCTGCTCCAAGAACCCCACAACAAAATGTTGTAGCTGAAAGAAGAAATAGAACATTGATTGAAGCTGCCAGAACCATGTTGTGTGAGAGTGGGTTACCCTTTAATTTCTGGGCTGAGGCTGTAAGTTGTGCATGTTTCACACAGAACAGGTCCCTTATTATCAAGAGGCACAACAAAACTCCATATGAAATGCTCAAGGGAAGGAAGCCAAGCATCAGCTTTCTGCATATCTTTGGTTGTCAATGTTTCATACTCAATCAAAAAGATCAATTGCAGAAGTTTGCTCCTAAAGCTGATGAAGGAGTGTTTGTAGGTTACTCAGTGATTTCTAAAGCATACAGAGTATACAACCTCAGAACCAAAGTTATATAAGAATCCATCGATGTAACTTTCAATGAAAATGACTTTGTTGCTTCTTGTTCTTCTAATCATGTTTCAGGTGAAGAATTTAATGATCTTATGCAAACCGAAGAAGTTCCTCCAGAGCAAGTAGATCCCTCTCCACCAGCTGTTTATGATATAGATGAACCTGTTCCTATCCAAATTTTTAACCATGTACAACCATCCTCATCCAATCCTATACCTCTACTGAATCATGTGGAAAATGACTGAACATCATTGGACTCCAATTCCATATCACTCGATCCCTCTTCAGTAGAGATACCCACAGATTGCAATAATGAAGTTATATCAGCCACTCAAAATGAACTCATTTCTACTGCTGATAGCCACCATATAACTTCCTCTCCCCAAATCCAAATGAATCCCAATTCCCAAGAAATCCAAAAAGCCTTCAAAGACCTCAGGCACCATCCTCATAATTTGGTGATAGGCAACATAGATGATCCAGTTAGAACAAGATCAAAAGCTTGCAACATCTGCTTGTATTCTGGATTTGTCTCAATGATTGAACCAGAGAAGGTTGATGAAGCTCTCAATGATCCCCACTAGGTGTCTGCCATGCAAGAGGAACTGGAAGAATTCAAAAGAAATAATGTATGGACTTTGGTACCCAAACCAAAGGATAAATCCATCATTGGAACAAAGTGGATATTCAGAAATAAGCTAGATGAAAATGGGCAAATCATCAGAAACAAAGAAAGGCTAGTGGCTCAGGGGTACTGTCAAGAAGAAAGTATTGATTTTGATGAAACCTTTGCCCCTATTGCAAGATTGGAAGCTATCAGACTATTCCTAGCCTATGTTGCCTTCAAAAGCTTCAAAGTGTTTCAAATGGATGTGAAGAGTGCATTTCTGAATGGAGATTTGAAAGAAGAGGTATATGTCAAACAACCTCCTGGTTTTGAAGAGTCAAGCTTACCTGATCATGTTTACTTTCTAAACAAAGCTTTATATGGTCTTAAGCAAGCTCCAAGAGCCTGGTATGATACCCTCTCTTCTTTTCTCATTAACAAAGGTTTTACAAGAGGATGCATAGATAGCACTTTATTTATTAGGAAGTACAAAGGTGATGTGATACTTGTGAAGGTATATGTAGATGATATAATATTTGGGTCTTCTAATTTGGAACTATGCAAAAAGTTTTCTAAACTCATGTCTGATAATTATTAGATGAGCATGATGGGTGAGTTAAACTATTTTCTTGGTTTACAAATTAAACAAGAGGTTGATGGTATTTTCATTCATCAAACAAAGTATGTCAAAGATTTAATCAAGAAGTTTGATTTTGAAAACTGTTCTTCAATGAAAACACCTATGTCTACTTTTATCAAGTTAGGAAAGGACACTGATGGCAAATCAGTGAACATTACTACTTATAGAGGAATGATTGGGTCACTCTTATACCTCACTGCAAGTAGACCAGATATAATGTTTTCAACATGTCTCTGTACAAGATATCAAGCTGATCCTAAAGAATCACATCTTGCTGCTGTTAAAAGAATATTCAGATATCTCAAATGAACTCCTAATCTTGGTCTTTGGTACCCCAAAGACTCAGATTTTGAGTTAGTTGGATATTCTGATTCTGATTTTGCAGGATGTACATTAGACAAAAAAAAGTACTTCAGGTGGTTGTCAACTTCTAGGAGGAAGATTGATTAGTTGGTCTAGTAAGAAACAGAATTCAATGTCAACATCCACTGCAGAGGCAGAATACATTGCTGCAGGAAGCTGTTGTGCTCAAATTTTGTGGTTACAAAATCAACTACTTGACTATGATATGAAGTTTGAAGACACCCCAATTCTATGTGACAATACAAGTGCAATCTCCATCTCAAATAATCTAGTCATGCATTCAAAGACAAAGCATATTGAAATCAGACATCATTTTCTCAGAGATTATGTGCAAAAGAAGAAGGTAACTTTGCACTACATCAACACTCATTTTCAACTTGTAGACTTATTCACTAAGCCATTAGATGAAGCAAGGTTCAATTCCCTAATATCCAAACTAGGTATGCTTAATTTTTTAGTTTAGAATACTGGTAATTTAGTTTGTGTCAATTTATAAGTGTTGAAAATTATAAGTTACTTATTTGAGCATATCCAAGTCTTACTTAATATGTGTAAACTGAGTAACTATGCTAATCTGATAACTATCAGCTGATCAAATTTACTCAGCTGATCACTTTAAGAAAAGGAAGACATGCTCAGCTAAGTACTTTACTCAGCTGATACCCCAAATTTTCACTATCAGCTGATAGTTTTTCATCAGCTGATACATTTCTATGATCAGCTGATGTTTTTACACTTGGTAAATTTTCACCTTTTACACTCATTTAATGCTTTTTAACCCTAGTTATTTACTCCGTTTGTCAGATTTCATTTAATAGCTAATTAATTTGTTTTCCATTAGATCTTTTGTCAGTATCTAACGATTTCTGTTAACTAATCTTCATATATATCCCCATTTCTCTCTCATTCACCTTTACCTGTTCAAACTTTCTAAATTCCCCCTCTCTCTCTCTACAAAGAACTACCCTACCTTCTCTCTCGATACTCATTGTTCATCATCCCTACCAAATGGCCACCTATATTCCAAACCCGGCTGTTAACCCTGGTGAGAATGTTGCACCCAATCAACCGATGAATATAACTCCCAACAATATTCTACTATGCACCACCATCCCTGCCTCGCGAGAAAACCAAGGTTATGAACCAATGGTTCAGTTCCTTCAAGCTCATCCCTTGTTTGATAGTCTCACCACTAATCCACACTACATATACCCTACCATTATCGGTGAGCTATGGTATTCAGCAACCTATAACCTAAACACCAACACTATCCACTACACCCTAGCCCAAGGAAACTACCATCTCCAGATCACCACCGAAACTCTTCGTGAAGCCTCCGCTATTCCTCACTTCCCACCTTACACCTCTTTTCCCTCCATAGCAGAAGTTCAAACAGTTTTTGAAACCATCGGCTACAATGAACCTGTAGTGCATGGTCAAGTCAAGGTCTCTGCTCTCTCTCATCCGTGGAAGTATTTGGCCAACGTGGTCATACGTTGCTTCGGTCCTAAGTCTGGTAGCCACCATCTCATCAATCAAACCGAGCTCCTTGTGATATATGCCCTAGTCTTCGGGGTAAATATTGACTTTGCTCAAGTCATATTTTCGGACCTTATTGATAAAATCACCCAGAGCACCAACAAGAAATCATCAAGGTCGCAGGTGCCCTACATTCGACTATTAAGCCTGATATCTATGAGGGAGATTGGAGAGGATGATTATGTGGGCTTAATCGAACATCTTGAGCATATTCCTGTCCCTGCCTTGGGAGAAAAGATATTCCATTTTTTAAAGGCAAACAGAGGTCCTCCAATCACTGCCCAAATGCAAGAGCTCATAGATGCTGCAAATGACAATGTGAATGCTGATGATGGTGATGAAAATGATGATGATAGTGATGGTGATGATGATGCTGATGAAAGCCACACTGGGTCTAAGAATGATGATGATGATGATGATGCTGGTGATTTTGCTCCTCTCAGTCCAATGGAGTTAAGTCCTCTTGGTGATGATGGTGATGCCCAAGAACAAGAGATCTCTGAGCAACTTCCGGAGCTCATAGACAGAAGCAGGCACATCATGTCCCAAGGTAAGGACAGTACTGATTCCACCTATGAGGATATTCAAATGGTAGTCCCAACCTTTGATAGCCCATCATCCTCTCCAGTCCATACACCACTCCAACAGCCAAGCTCTAGTGAACCTCCTGTGGTCACTAGTTCTACTCCTATTCGTAGCCCTATATATACAAGGTCACCAGAAGTGACTCATTATGAGCACTTTGAGGGAGTGCAATCCACACCTCTGACCTTAACTCCAATTACCCTTCCTCATGTTGAGGGGGAGCAATTGGATGTTGCAACCTTACAGCCAGTGGATGTATCCTCACAACAGGATACATCTGTAAAAATGGGATATAAGCCGATAGCTGAGACAACCTCCCAAAAGGTTAACCTCATTGAAAGACAGACCTCAACCCAAGGTCACACTATGTCTCTCCCAACATTGAGTCAGCCTATGCCATTCACATTCTCCCAACAGAATGTGGATCCAATAAGGGATTCCCTATTATTGAGTGCATCCCACACTCAGTCCACTTATCTTGCACCTATTATCGATTCTATTCTTACACAAGCACAGCCTGCCAATGCTAGTGGTACAAACCAACCACATGCACAGGGCTCAACATTCTTCCCCAATGAATTTGAGCTTATACACCAAGGCTCAAATGAGGGGACACAAACCTTACCTAAGTTCTTTGAACCTCTCTCCACCCCTTCCACCTCTAAACCATCTATTTCTTCCCAAACCCCAAACCTTACCCTTATCCAAACAATAAACCAAAACCTTGATCACCCAACCCAAACCTTCCAAGTCTTTCAAACCCAAACCTCTACTCAACTGTCTCAACTTACAAAACACATTGAGTCCCTAAAAACCCCACCCCAACCCTCCCCTACACCCATTAATCTTACCCCAATCCTAACCAAATAAACAATCTATCCACCCTTCTTCCCTCTCAACCACAAATTCCCATCCTACCTCAATCTACTATCTCTACCCTCAACCACACCATCTCTAACCTACTATCCCAACTCCAAACACTACGCCCAATCAACCCAAACATCTCTGTCCCCATTCCCGAACAACTCCTACCATTGCCTTCCTTTCTCAAAGGCATCCTTGATGATATAGAAGCCCTCATAGAACAAAGCCGCATGAGCCATCTTTCCTTATGGAAAGCTCTTAGGGATCTCAAGGATGACCTCTCTCTCCAAATTTCTAAAATTACCTCTACCCCTTCCTCAACCCATACCCCTACCCCATCCCATAAGCCTGCAGCAGGTGACTGCCCTCCTCCTTTTGATGATGCCAAAAAGGGGGAGAAATTCTCAAGTTCTTTAAGGGAGGATGATCCTGACTCAGAGGAAATTGATGCTGCCTATGCTGAAACTGCCACAAAAATCATGCAGCAGGAAGCACCCAAAGCAACAGCTCCTCCACCTCCTAAAAGAAAAACACCTTCTGAGGGGGAGCAAAGGTTTCCTAAAAGGTTGAAAAGAATGGCAAACAGGCCAAAGCCTAAAAGAAAAGTTGCTGAGGGCTGCTCTCAACCAATTGATATAGTGTCTGATTCTGATGATGAGGATGATACTCCACTATCTGACATCCTCAGAAAAAGAAGACAGAGCCCCAAGCCATCTGCTCCACCAGTCCAATCAACTCCAACAGTCCAAAAGGCTTCAACCTCTGCTCCTAAGGATAAAGGCAAACAAAAAATGACAGATGAGCAAGTTGAAGCAGATGAACAAATGAAAAGGGAGCTTGCTCTTAAAGAACAGGAAGAAAGGGAAAATGCTCAAATGGCTCAAGCATTGGGTGTTTCAATTGAAGAAATCTACCAAGCCAAGGAGCTAGCATATCAGCAAGAGCAAGAACAAGTTCAAAATCAAGTTGCTGCTCAACACAAATCGGCAAGGGAGAAATCTCAATCTGAACTGCTCAAAGCTAGATCTCATGCTGATGCCATCAAAACCCTCTTCAACCTTGATTTATCTGCTCCCATCAATCTAAGTCAACAAAGGCTTCAAAGCTTCAGAGAAATAATTAAAATTCTGAGAAACAGAATAGGACCAACTCCAATAACAAGAGCCACTGTCCACAAAGGTGATGGTGAACCCTACCTCAAAGCTATAAGGCAGAACAACTTCAACAGCTGTGAAGTTGTATCCTATGAGAGGTGTCACATCTTGATAATCCCTTAATTCTTCAAGTATCAAGCTAATCTTCAATTGCATGTGTAGAACTATGAGAGAATACTAATTACACCTTGATTAACACATAGTTCATATCATTGATTAATGGCAATTGATACATGATTAGCCTTAATCATAGGCTTATATACTCCATGAGTATATTTACAATTAAGACCCTCTAGTTTGTAATTAATACAACTTCACTCAAAATGTAATCTTCTATTCTATACGATTAATAAACCTAACAATCTCCCCCTTTGTATAGAAATAGAAGATGTTATGTCTTTTTGGCATCTGACGCAAACTTTAACAAACTCCCCATTTGAATCATGCAGATATTCTTTTTCAGTTAATATTCTTTTGAAGCTTTGGGGAATCTTCAAACGTTTTCTTTCTGATCTTGCGCTCTCTTGTCTTAAAATAAGCTTTGCTTTTGCATGAGGAATATTTTGTTCTCTCCCCCTTGAATGTAGCTCTTGATCTTGTTTATCCTGATCATAATGTCTTGATCACACAATTATCTTTTCTTTTGAATCTCTTGATCTTTTTCAAATTTGATAGATATCTCTTTTCTTTGCTCCCCCTTGACTTGACATATATTGATTTTTCAGAATTAAACTTTTCTTTATCTCCCTCTTAACATATGAATTTGGTTTTCTTTAGCTGCACAATTTTGATGAGCTTTAAGAATAGCATTGAGAATAAGAGCTCATCATCATCTTCAACTCAGTAAGAATCAACTAATATTTTTGTTTCCTTTTTTCAAGATCAACTGAATTTCAATTTCTTTAAACTTTCTCCCCCTCATGATGATCAGGATTCTTCATGAACATCATGTAATTGTAATTGACATTCAGCTTGATTTGTGTATGAATACTTCAACATTTATAGCTTAGAATCCTCCTCGTGACATTCAGTTGAATTTATCAAATATGTATCTCTTTGATATGTATCAAAGTTCCCGTTGGGAAATGTTAACACCGAGATCACATAGATTGCTCGTTAACACAACAGTTTGAATAAACTGTGTGACCCACATTCAGTGTTGGAATAATGATAGCACAGGTAGGATTTCCATCTATCATCGTGAATATCACAAAGATAACACTCAAGATGTTCCGGTATCAGTTACGAAAACTAGATACTTGTGACATTTCCATCATGTGTCCTAAGAAATAAAGTTATATAGCAATAATCTCTAGACTCTATAAGTGCATGAAAGAAGTCGGGGACCGGAGCAGCATGTCCTCCTTGTTTCAATATTATCAATCTCTGAGTGAGATGTCAATAGAGATGTGCTAATTCTCCGTGTGAAGTTAAAACAATCATCTTTTAAGAGATAATTGAGTAGCTGGGTGGGGTTAGTGCATTGCATCACTGGGTCCATGATGTCTTCTTCAATACCAAATTTCAACACATGAAATCTAGTAGTATATGTGGTTACCCAAATTGACACTGTTTTGAGAGGAATTTTCTTTTATTTTGATCCTATCTCTCACCCTCGGCTCTCTAAATATTTTTCAACTTCTCCCTCAAACTCTCTTTCCAAAATGAATATTTGTATCTCCGTTGGATACAAATTGACACTTGTTATCTGTTCAAATGATTAGGAGCAATCATATTGATGTCAACAAGAATGATTTTCACGAAATATTCAGTTGAGAAAGATGGTCAAGAATGATTTGAGCAATTAAAGAATATGAACAATCAAAGAATTTTGAAGTAGGACATGAAAAAATGATTTGACATGTATGCTCAAAGTGATTTGTTGATCATATGCACCCCCATCTCCTGTTCCACCCCTCTCATTTTCATTTTATCTCTGCCCACCAATCAGTATCACGTGATAACCGATACTACTCACCTATTTGACCTATTAAACCCTTACTTTGTTTTTTTTAAAGCATAAGGTGAACTCCTGGGGCAGGTCCTTCCGGTTTAGGATTGACCATAAGAGTAGAATCATCCTACACTCACTCACTCTTTGGTGCCTTATTGATCACTTGAAAAGTATGTGTCACATAAAAAATGATTGACACAAGAATAAACGGTTACCATAATGAATGGAATATTCGACAATAAAGGAAAGATTTCCAGAATTATTACCGGGATAGAATTCAAGAAATGAAAGATGAGCGTTTAGAAGATTAACAGTCAAATGAATCAAGAAAGACATCAGAATGAATCACCGAATGATGTCCTTCTCGATGGGAAAACAATAAAATTTGAAAATGAAAAATCTTTTTGAATTTTAAAATTTTGTATTGTTTTTGAAATTTTCATTTTTAAAATGATTTGAAAGAAAAAAAAATAAACTCTTCCTATGTTGATGCATTTAAATTCGAAAATGATTTTTCATCAACTAGGTTAGAAAAAAATTGCTCCCCCTACAAGAATGCACAAAAATAGTTTTCATTTTAAACAAAATTGCAATCTTGTAGGTTATCGACGAAAATTATTTGTCTGTCAAAGAATTTATGTTGTTCTTGCTCCCCCTACAAATAATGAACCATTATCACACAAGTTATATCAAGGAATGATAAACTACAAACATTAAGTTGCTCAGGACATTAGACTCGGGCTAATGCTGAACACAATGACATGTGAAATGGACTGCAGGGAACACTCTTCTTTCTTCAAGTCAAGAGATTGAAATTGTTAGCATACTTAACACAATGTGCTTTTCAACGTATTCTGAATGATCTTCATTGTGTTCCAACAATGTCTCTGACTAATCTGCAAAACAGATTAAGCACACTTTGGTACCCACTTGAAGTTGGGTCCAGCTATGATAGGTTTATGAACCTTTCTATGCATTGGGCCTGTATGCCATTGGGGAATACCATTTTGAACAACAAGTTTATGATTTGTTCTTGAAGTTTTACAAATCTTCTCTTTTGAAAGTCTAATTAAGTGCTTTACTGAGTATACCACAAAAGGATATTTGACATCAGTTTTGAGCATAAAATTTCCATTATGCTTTGCTTTAGAAAAGAATTTGGTATTTAGATGTTTAAACGAATGATATTGCATATCAGCATGATTATCCTTACCAGAATGATGTTGTCTATGCATTCTTCTTTGTGGTACAACATTGGACTTAAAACCATCATTGATGACATTCTTCATTCGAAACTCAGATACTCTAGGTTTAGTTTTTGAAGATGTCCTGGTAGGTATTGCGTTGGATGAGAATTCATCAGTTATGACATTTTTTATACGGAATTCTGATGATGAAAAACATGCATTTGAATGCACATGATTGATTGAACCACATGGTGAATTAAATATTGAGGTTTCTGTGGTTTTCTTCTTTTCAGTCCAGAATGATGATATCTTTACAAACATGTCACCTAGATTCTTCTTTGGAATCCAAGCTTGTTTAGTCTTTGATAAAGAATCATTTGAGCTTACTGAAAATTCAAAATCAATATAACTTGAATAAGATGCATTCTGTTGACTTCTGAATTCAGTTTCTTTTGGCATTTGAGAAGAAGTAGTTGCTTTGGGAGTAGAAGCATCAATGAAATCGTCATCTGATTTTCTACTTTCAGCATCTGCAACAGAAAAATAAGAGTCAGTATCGCTACCACAATGTGTTTCTGAATCAAAATTGATATTGTCAGCGGAAATCCTGGTAAATTCAGAAGCTTTTTCAGCAAGAAGCATTGCGAACTTGAGTTTAGCCAAAAACTGTAGTCTCTCTTTCTCCAATGTTTTCTTCTCCGTTTCCAGAGTCTCCTGAAGCTTAGATATTTTATTTTTCAAAACTGAGCTGGGAATATATAGTTTAGAAGAAGCAAGAAGCTGTTGCTCAAGTTCTATGACTTTTCTTTGCAATTCATCCTTTTTAATACCTAAACTCGCTATCAACTTATCATCATTCTGCAACAGCCTTTGAAAATCTTGACGTTCAAAAGAAAATTCAGATATGAGGTCTTTAAACTTGGCATTCTCTTCTGACAAAATCTCTGCTTTCTTTTTCTCCTCTTTAGAATGTACTTCAAGTTGTGAGATTTTCTCCACAAACTTGCTTCTTTCTTCTTCAAACATTTTCTTTTCACTTTCCAAACTCTTTTCTAGGTCTAATACCTTTGTTTCTTTCTGTAACTCAACTTTTTCAACAAGTTGTTTCAACTTATCATGCAATTCAGCTTTTTCAACTTGTAATTCACTTGCTCTTTTCTTTTCAAATTCAACTTCTTCTTTTAGTAATGAACTTTCTCCACTCAGAATTTGCATCTGTTTCTCCTTTTTTATTATATCATCTGATATACGTTCAATCCTTACATCATAAATTGTATTTCTCCGTGTCAATGTGTGAATCTCTTTGTTCAGTGAAGAAATCTTCTCTTTGAGCTGGATATTCTCATTAACCAATCCTTCTGCCTTCTTTTTCTCAAAATTTACTTCAACTTGTGGAATCTTCGTTGACATCTTGATACGTGAAAACTATACGATCGTTTAGGAATGATTTGATTTGATCAAAAATTTAATCAATAATAATGATTTGAAAGTGTAGTATGAGAATCAATTAGAATGACTATGAGTTGAGAAAGATTAGACCCCGCCAGGGGTTGCCACCCCTTGGACCCCGCTATCAGGGGCGCTGCCCCCGAACCCCCGTAGTCGTTGTGACTGTATTATCTGTTCACCTTGATTCCTAAGACAAGTGTTTGGATTTTTTGGCTGAGTCAGGAGTTCTCAAAGTTTCAGTTATCATTCTGATGTTTCTAGATTTGGTTTACTTTGGGTCATTGTTACCATATGTTGAATGTCTAGTACCTTATGTCTAGTCATCCTACCCTTTCCTAACTGATTTTTGGTCCTTCTTTCTTAGTGTCACCATTTTTTGGTCTCAAAACCAGATTTTGGCCATCTATTCCTTGTTTCTTTTGAATCTTGGTTATCTTATATCAGTCATTTCTGACAACCCAGATCACATTGTTGGTGAAATTGTTTGAAGGGTTGACCAACATAAAATTACTTCAGGTGTTTGAGAAAAATTTGTATTACATGCGTATGCTCTTGAGTAAGGATGGATCCGACTCACTGATTATTATATCAAAGTCACCTACCCACTTATGTGTACCCAAGTTCTTTTGCACCCGTATGTCTTCCAAATTTTTTTTGGGACTTGCGGTGATTTGGTCAAGGTTGATTACACGGTATTGGGAGACTTACTTGACAACATTAATCTCCAATATCAGGTTACATCCAACACAAAGTTATAAATCTTCACGAATTCAGATCAAATCATTACCACTCCTTAACGATCGAGAGTGGTTCGAGTATCTACTCATGTCATACAACAAATGGAGATCTTTTTTACATGAATATGTAGGCTCCTCTCCGTACCTTTTTCCATGTTTGTTACAACTGAATCTCAGAGTGATGTCCTTTATGCATGATGCTCATAATGTATCATAATCGTCATGAGGGGGAGAATAAAAAAAATAAGTAAAGAAATTTTACATTGTTGATTCAATTGTTGTTGAGGGAGAGTAAAAGAACATAATGAAAAGTTATTGTGTCTACTCAAGGGGGGGAGAGACAAAGAAACGTCAGTCTATATCATGTCTAGGGGGATTCAAGATAAAGAATTGTTTCAGACTGATGTATTTGGTGGGACGCTACATCCAAAACTGCTTATATAATCTAAGGAAGACAGTCCTTAGGTTACTAACGTTTACATTCCTATTTCAATACAAAAGGGGAGAATGTAAAGTATAAAATTGTATAGAAATAGGAGTTTACTTGAGAAAATACTCAGAGAGTATAAATAGGGATATGATCCTTGTAATAAGAGAGTTTTGCCATAATCAATGTTTAAGTGTGTGTTTTGTATTGTGTAAATCTTCTACACACTACATTCTTGCATTACTCCATTCATACTCGAACCACTTGGGACTAACAAATCTATGGGTTCACAAAGTTAGTTGAGATCCTGTACCTTCTCTTCAAATCCAAATCTAAGCTCAAAGTTCAATTCATACAGAAAATTCAGAATTGGATAGCTCTAGCTGTGTCACAAAGGGCCTTCACTCCAGATGACTATTACAGGCATGTGCACACAGTTGATAATCTTCATAAAAAAGGCTCCAAGCCATTTAAACCATTTGAGCTAAGAGAGGTACTATCCCAACATGAATTCTTATCAGATTTTGAGGGTCTCAACACATCTCTTCCATTAAACATCACCCCTGAGCTGTACAAGTTTATAATTATGCCTGTTGAAGGTATATTCTTTCTGGACACAGTTGGCACATGGAGGTTCTTTAGACAGTCTGAAATCCTTAAAGCTAACAAGAAGTTTCTATTTGGGCTAAGGATATCTACAAGAGGCAGAACTGGAAATGAAAATTTTGAAGCCCTTGTTCAAACCCAATGTGAAGTCTTAGCTGAAGCTGATCCCCATGCCAAAGATTTAGAAGGTAAAGAAGAACAATGGTGGGATGATTGAAGACTGATTCTAACTTTGAAGTTTTGTTGTTATTTAGTTGATTGTACATTATAGAATAGTTAGTTAATAGTCATTCTATGTAATCAATTCTGTACATTTCTTTATTCTGTTATTTCAAGTGATGTTTATGTATTTTAGAAAATCAAAAACATATAAAAATGGAAAAATGAAAGGATACCACAAAAACAGAACAAAATGGTACAACATAGAAAAAGATTCCACAAAAACAGAACAAAATGGAACATTAGAAAAGAAACCAAAAACAGAACAAGGTTCAAATAAAAAGAGCTACCAAAATCAGATAGCTAGGTAGCCAATTGTACTTAAAAGTTCAAATCTTTTGTATTCGAAGTCAAACTGATTCTTCAAAAATAAAAAGGTTTTGTCATCATCAAATAGGGGGAGATTATTGGGGAGATAATCACTTCACCCTAATAATCAACTCTACCTATCCTAAAACATAGAATTTGATGATAACCAAACCCTACATTTAGTATGACTTAGAAAGAATTCAAACATGTGTTGTTTGAATCAGTTTATGTAAAATATGCTAAGTATGGAACCATCAGCTGAGGAAAATAAGCCATCAGCTGACCATCAGATCCTACTCAATGTATCAGCCAAGGAATATCAACCAAGGTGCATCAGATGAAGAAAACAAGTGAAGAAGACCATCAGATGAGGAAAACAATCTATCAGCTAAGCGAAATAGTTGATCAGCTGAGTGAACAAATTGATCAGCTGAGTGAACAAATTGATCAGCTGAGTGAACAAATTGATCAGCTGAGTGAACAAATGGATCAGCTGAGGCCCAGAGCATCAGCTAAGTAAGTCTTCCTTTACACAAGTCATCTCCCCTCATAAACTGATGTATTTGATTGATCAGCTGAGCATTCTTGATCAACTGATTATACAAATACATGAGCTTATGTCCTCCTAAGCTTACTATTGATCAGCTGAGCATCTATATGATCAGCTGAGCAATATGTATCAACTGAGTCCTAGCAAAAAGTGATCAACTGATATATTTTGTCAACTGAGTAGTGAATATCAGAGTTCCTAGTACAATCTGTTAGCTGAGTCGTGAAAACTGTCAAATCTACTCTAGTTTTTCAGATTGTAAGTCATATGTAAAAGGCAGAACATGTGTTGTTCTATTATGCCTTAGATCTTTGTTTGTAAAAGTAAAAATGCACTTTTTGGATCAAGTATGAGGCAAAAAGGTTTGATCTTATCCTCTGGAAAAGGATAATGATACCTCAAACAGACGAAGATCTTGAAGATTTGTTCAAACAACTAAGTATGGTTGGCAATCTCATACTTGGTAAAGTCAAATCAATCAAAAGCATGGTGTTGATTAAAGTACAATCATGGAAAGGGAAAGATACTTCTACACGACAGTAGATGTGGGCTTTAATATTTTATATTGTGAATGGGTTGCATTTTTGCAGAAAAGTACAATTACTTTTATCAAACATTTGATTAAAGTAACTTTACTTTTCACCCACTACCTTTACAATTAAAATATTATATTTCCACATCCTCTTTGTCTCTTACCTTCATGCAACCAGATTCACCAAGACTTCTATATATACCCATGCATGGTGGACATGCAAAATACACACAATACAACAAAGTGAAGTCTCTACTACACAGAAAGAAAATCTCATCAGTTGAGAAATTCGTAGAGTATAAACTTGTTCATGTGTTGAACACTCTATATACATTATCTGTTTTAGAGTTAGCTTGTCTATGTCTTAGACAAATTGATTGCCACCTTTTATTGTACTTAGAATTTCCGCTTCTAGTACATGTAATTCTTGATTCAATATCAATAAGAATTATATAAAAGTATATCAGTGTGTCTTTAATTTTTAAAAGCTAAACTTTGTATTCAACCCCCCCTTCTACAAACATTTGTTGCGTACTCAATCTGGGACTAACACATTGCTTTTCATTTGCTCTAAAGGTGCATCAACTCTTTCTATGCAATGTCGTAACAACTCATCAATAATAGAATTTGGGTGTTTGTAAGGAGTCAGTTGAGGTTGGGTAGGTGGGAAATAAGGGTTTGGTTCCACGTAGTCAAACCCACCAATGCAGCTTGGACATCAACATTCTATGTTGTCACCATAGTAGACCTCTCTATAGGGATTCTCGTAGGAAGGATCCGAACAGAATGAGTGATTGCCTTGATAATTCATGAATCTGCAAATGAAACACTAGAACAAACAATCAGTAGACAGAGAATACAAAAATAAAAACTAAAACAAGAAATAAACACAAAAAACCAAAATACACACAAAACTAACTCGACACACGGAAAGCAAGAAGATGACTAAGTTTACAGCTCTGGCCTTTCTTAGAATCACGGTCCCAGGCAATAGCGGTAGAAACTTGACACGCTTAAACCACTTCATATTTTTATATAAATATTGGAAATAGACTATATGCATGGTAGGAAAGTATCACATATCCGTATAACAGAGCTCTTTTGGTACGGCCGAGTATCGAACTCAGGGAACAAAGGCTCCTAATAATCAACCATCACTATTATTTAGTCAGCAACAAAGCATGAAGTGATTTTAAACTACAGAACTATAACTAAACAACAAAAAATAATAAAGAAAGATAAAGTCAGAGGAGCATGCAATATGAAGAAATTCAAAGGGAAGGTACTCATTCAAATTAGATTCACCTAGTCAAATGTAATAACATATGTAATCATGTGACATGATTATGTTGACTTATTAAGCACAGAGGATAAAAAGTATGCACTTTCTAATTAGTGATTCATCTATAGACAAAACGAATTACACCAAACACACAAGCATAATCGCTTAATGCGTAAGACTTTTAAATTGGAAAATAATACTTAATACCAAATCATAGATGTAGATAAGATATACGTGACTCAATCCGTGACTATCTGAATCATAAGCAAAACATCTTGATGATTCAAACAACACACCTAACACACATGAGTGTAAGTCTCATAGCATAAGGATATATATTTAGTTAAATATCCAAAACCCCAAACCATCATCCACGAATCTCATGTAATGCTCCAAATGCACATACCAAGTCTAATGATAGCAAAATCCACCAACCCGGTGTCAATCTTGATATAACCAAACTTGTTTAACTATACATACACTTGAAGATAAACATTTCACACATAAAGTTAGGGGGTGTTTGGGATTGCGATTTGAAAATAGATTATGCGTTTTTAATAATCAGAATCAGAATCAGCTGTAAGAGAACGTGCTACTAAATAATAGTGTTTGGATTTGATTATGTTGCTTCATATCGCAATAATCAGATAATCAGTTTTTTAAGTGCTTAGCAAAGTAGATTAATTGATTTTTAAAGGGTAAAATCACAATAATCAAATAATCAGTTTGAAAAAGCAACTCAAAAGTAGATTCTCAAAACTGCGTTTTGTAGTCTCCAAAACGCAGATAATTGATTTTTGAAAACACAACCCTAAACACTTTAAATTAATTATATGCGATTTCAAATCACAATAATCAAATAATCAGTTTTTAAATGCAATCTCAAACACTCTCTTAAACTAACATAAGTGTATAGCACACCCACATGGCTAGAAATATCATTAATACAATCAAATATACTTAATCATCGGGTCAAAACATAATATCATCCAAGTCAATAAAATCATAACAACATACGTATAATGACAACAAATCATACATCAAATCCGCATCTAACACAACCAAGGTATGAAAGATTACACCAAACACGAAATGAAGATAAAATGAGTGTGTTCCAAGCACGAACCCCATGTAATGCTACAAATGCACATACCAAGTCTAATGATAGCAAAATCCACCAACCCCGAAATGAAGATAAAATGAATCACCTTTCTTATGCATCAAGGACCAAAGTCTCATCATTTTGGCTTGATACTCGTCTCTATGGCTGTTCAAGATGAGAGAAAGTGAGAAAAATCTGAACTTTCCTATTCTGTTGTGCTTCTGTATTTTAAGAGCTGAAATTAGGTTGATATGGCCGTATACCTTTTCCATACGACCGTATTGACCAATATGGGCTTAATATGGCCGTATCACGATCCTATTGATCATATCCAAAACTAGCTCAATAATTGGGGCATCCAGGGCAACTAATACGGCCGTATGGAGGCTGTATTGAGTAATGAGCATATATAAGAGGGTCTATCAGCAGCTGTAGCTTCTCGCCACACTCAATACCTTGATAGATTTAAATAATTTTTTATTTTATTTGCCATCGACCCATCGTCATAAGCATACAAACAAAATATTTAAGATATTAGACATTAAATAATGTAAATTTGCAAAGAATGGTGTCAAAATGTGAGAAATCTAGTATAATAAATATGTATAATTTGGCTAATATCAGTGGTTGTATGATGGTGGAAACAAACGCCCGCTAACATTATGTTCCCGAGTTAAAATTAGGGTAGAAAAAAAAGATTTAGAAAAAAAAATGAATTTTTGTTGTGTTTTCAAGTTTCTTAGAAGAGAAAAGAAATGATTTTAAAACGAAAATTCTCCCTTCATTTTTTATTTTCCTTCCAAAATTGTGAAAATTTAAAAATAAAAAACAATTCATATTTCAATTTTTCTTTCATTTTCTTTTCAAACATTTAATAACAAAAATATTTTTCTTTCTCTTATTATTTTCTCTCATTCTATTTTTTTTTTCACGTATAACTCAGACGGTCAGAATCACACTGTTACTGTTTCTTACTGTAATATCTGCTGAAGCCCGGTGTAATGTGTAATGGACTTTCCTAATAACAGTTTAAAGCCCGTTAAGATAATCAGCCCGTTTAAACAACCCTAGAACACATACCTATGGATATATAGTCTTCTTTCATTTCTAGGGTTTCTTTGCCTCCAAAATCTCCCAAGAATCTTCAATACTCTGCAACAGTCTGTGATCATCAACAGGGAAGATGAAGACAATTTTGTCGTCGGAGATCATGGACATCCCCGAAGGCGTGGAGATTAAAGTGAAGGCCAAGATTATCGAGGTGAAAGGGCCAAGGGGAACCCTCACTCGCAATTTCAAACATCTTAACCTTGATTTCCAGCTGATCACTGATGACGAGACCGGAAAACAGAAGCTGAAGGTTGATGCTTGGTTCGGATCTCGGAAGACCACCGCTGCCATCCGTACGGCTCTCAGTCATGTTAGTAATCTTATCACCGGCGTGACTCAAGGGTACAGGTATAAGATGCGTTTTGTGTATGCTCACTTTCCGATTAACGCTAGCATTACAAACAGCAATTCGGCGATTGAAATCCGTAACTTTCTTGGGGAAAAGAAGGTACGACACATTTTTCTCCAATTCTTATTATTTTCAAGCCATGTTTCATTGTCGTTCCATTAATCATTATTATGCGTTATTTCCATTATATACTTTCAAATGCTTCGACTGTTTCGGATACTTCGTTAGCAGATACACTTTTTGCTTATTTAAATTTAAACGTTATAATTTGGTGCATTTTTGCTTTCGTTTTGTATCTTGAATGCCAATTCATTGTCTGTTTATTCTTTCTAAATCATATTATCATCTGGATCAGTGAATGCTCAAAAAGAATTTGCTATTCCAGGATTCCTACGTATTTATGGCTAGCTTATACACCTTTATGAACGAAGCTCATTGATTTTTGTGTTCAAATATTCTGGAAATTGAAATTGACATCCATGTTTTTGGATTTTAAGAAACGGGTTACATGTGATCTAATTACTCTGAAGAAGTACTATTACATTGATTAGGATTAATTCCGTTTTTTATTGGAGTGACAAATTATTATAATTCTTGTGGGGTTTTAAATTGTCAAGTTTTTACAGTGACACTTGTTGTCTGTAGGGTTCATGTTTCTGGGTCACTATTTTCTTATTTTTTTTCCTGAAATTTTCAGACTTTCTGCTAGAAAAAAAACTTGGGTTGTGTAACTTTGATTTAATGTTGTTGATGAATTTCTTTCGTAAGAACTTATAATCTCCTTGCCTTGATGCACCTAGTTGTCATTTTGTTCTTCATTGTATGTTGTGATATTGCTTAAATTGTATTGCTGATGAACAGGTGAGGAAAGTCGATATGCTCGATGGTGTCACTGTTGTCAGATCTGAGAAAGTCAAGGATGAACTTGTACTGGATGGGAATGACATCGAGCTTGTTTCTCGATCTTGTGCTTTAATAAACCAGGTATTGTTTCTTTGTTTAAAATGTTTGGACGCATTTGTTTCCTAAACATATAGGCTGTAAGTTATATATAAAACCCATGAATCAGTTGTAGTAGCTGGGTTCAGTCATCCATATCCATTTTCACCTTGTATGTGGATATGAATATTTAGGGTCCGTTTGGTTCGCGGAATGAATATGAAGGAATTGGAATTTGACCAAGGAATTGGAATTCACAGGAATTGGAATTCATAGGAATTGGAATTTGTGAAAAACTATATATTGTTTGGTTAGTAAAATCCGAAATTGGAATCTAATCAAAAATAAATTAATCCAATATGTATAAACCAAAATAAATTATATTTTGGCGGCGGTGGTAGTGGTGACGGTGGAGGTGGCGATGTCGGTGGTGGTGGCGGTAGCGTTGGTGGTGGTGTCGGCGGTGATGGCGGCGGCGACGATGGTGGTGACGGGCGGCGACGGACGTATTAGGGTGGCGGGGGGTGGTGATGACGGCATCGATGACGTTGGTGGCGGGGATGGGTGGTGAGGGAGATAACGGGTGGTGGCGGCAGTTGGTAGATGGCGGTGGCGATGGCGGTTGATGGTAGGGTTAGGGTGGGGGTGAGGGTGGTAGGGGTCGGGTAGGGTAGGGTGGGTGAGTGGGGTAGGGGTGGGGTCGGGTAGGGTGGGGTGGTGGCGGGGGGTGTGGTTGGAGACAACAATTATGTTTTGAGATTCCTTATGAATTTGACGAATTCCATCCATTTGGAGAAGGAATTCCCAATTCCTTGATTTAAAGAATTCATTGGAAAGGTCAAATTCCATTCCATGAATTCCGCGAACCAAACACAAACAAGATTTAGGAATGCTCAATTCCATTTCCGTCCAATTCCATCCAATTCCAGCGAACCAAACGCCCCCTTAGTTCTATAATTTTTGTTTTCATTGACAATAATATGACTATTTGTCGGATGCATAATTAAATTCAAAGTGAATTATTTTGTCAATATTACTTCAAATTTAGAGTCTTTTATCGTTACTGGATTTTTATAAAAATTGTAAACTTGAATTTTGAAAATCCATATCAGACAACGTTTATGTTTATGATGATCTTGAACTACAAAATTCTGTTTTGTTTCCATAATGTTGTGAACCATGTTTACAAAAGCACTGTAACTATGTGACTTAAGTGGATAAGCATTTAAAATTAACAAGACAAATTCGATTTTAATGAATAACTTTTGGTTCTTTTCTTTATTAGAAAGTAATAATTGTGTTAAATGAGTTTTTATTATTATGCACAAAATGCAAGTCTCACCAATTGAAACATTAATTTGTTTGTGTAGTTGCAAAAGCTTAGACTTAATTTGTGTATGTGCAGAAATGCCATGTGAAGAACAAGGATATCCGGAAGTTTCTTGATGGTATTTACGTGAGCGACAAAGGAAAAATCGAAGAGGAAAATTAAGTCTGCTAATCATTACACCATTTTTTTTGGAACTAAATTGTTTGAATCTTCAGAATATTTTTAGCATATGTTTGAGTTGAGATGAAGGTTTTGTTATAAACTAGCTTTTATTCATGTTAAACTGCCTTCCTTTTTGAGCTTTTCATCTTTGCTAGGTAGGATGTCTTTAAAACAATACAGGTGCTGGGCAAATATATGTGAAATAGATTCCAATGAGATCACAACATTTCACTTGTAAACATGAAGCTCTCTTTCCATTGCTGGTTTGAAAACACTGAATTTGAGGTAGTCTGTGCTGAAAATATCCACACCTGAGAAATGTGATCATAATTGGATTCTGTTATTCCAGTTACCTGGATGAATGTATAAATCAAGGTTCTAAAAAACGTAAGCCGTGGCGTTTTTTAAGACGACACTTAAAACGGCAATTTTGTATATATTTTATAAATATTTATATTCAATTTATCATTATTAATATACAAATTTTACAAAGTTGCATAAATTAGGAGCAAAGTAACATATACAAATTACAAAATACAAATTTATAGAAGTTCAATATACACGATCGCAAAATGTATATAAAAAAAGTTAACTTTAAAAAAATAAAATTCTGTGCGTTACGCCTTATGCCGCCTTGTCTTACGTCACGTCTAATCTCACTGTCAAGAGCTATTTCTTAACGTCGAAGTTGCGCCATGACTTTTTTTAGAACCATGTTATATATAATGGGGATATCTTCTTTTGTGAGGATTTGTGTTTTCAAATCAAGATAATTTAGTCAAAATGGAGATTTTTTATATAAAATATGTATATATGGCACCTCTTTGTTGTGCGCTCTTTCCTATCATGGTATGCTCCATTTCTCTGTATCAATACGAGGTTAGATACTTAGTGCATTTTAAAAGTTTCTTATAAATCTATTATAAAAGTTTGTTAGATACAAATAGTAAAAATAAACTTTTGTATTACAAAGGTATGTTATAAAATATAAATAATTTATAAATAGTAAAATTAAACTATAAAAAGATATGAAATAGTTATAATATGTAAATGAGATTAAAAATATAAAAAGATACCCGAGTGGCATTAAACAAAAAGAAAAGTGCAAGTTAGTTAAAAGTTATAGCAAGACCATTTTACCTTTTTGAAGGTGATAACGTATATGCCAGATGAATCTTTGGAGATAAAATTCCTCTACTTAAACTTTAAGTCGGAACATGATCGAAGCACCTTCGGCAACTAAAGGTATTTATCACCATCAGAGTAACAGTCCGGAAGATCTGCATTTAATGCATGGTCGGTTGTACAACATTAAGCATTAAATGCTAAGTCAGACTCTGTCTAAGGTTAATGCAAATAACCTCTGGATAATATTTTGTAATAATTACCAAAGAGCCTATAAATACCCCTCACCACCGGCATTTAATGTAAGTTTTTCCCTCTCTAATCACTTTCTCTCCCTCATTTATTATTCTCTCCACTCCCCGTTCGATTACTTATTCTCACGCCGGAGGTTGGTCACGAGCTGAAGCTCGTGGCGAGGCTAACCAGTGTTTATTTTGTAGGAACGCTCACCACCTGGGAAAAAAGCTAGCTCCGGATAGACCTTGTTTCAACAGAAGGTAAATCTGTGTTCCGGCAAATTGAATTAAGACATAATGAACTTTATTATGGTTACTATTATATACAATCGACTTTATTTTCTTAAAAATAATACAATCATATTTTATAATCCTCACATTGTATGCAACTTGTTGTATACTATAGAAGTTATGATAAAGTTCATTGTATACAATGGTAACTAAACAACAGACACATAAAAAAGTTGTTTGCATACAATGAAAGGATTATGAAAGTTCATTGTAAGGAATTTTAAAGTTGGTTATATACAATTGATGATATATATGTACCTGATCAACCTCCAAACCAGAGGTAGGTCCAGGTCAGAGAATGCTATATGTACCTGACCTACCTCCGAACCAGAGGTAGGTGATGCATGTACCTTGTAACACCATATTTTTAACCTATATATTTCCTTTAAAATACTGCGGAAGCCATAAAATATAAACACAAATATTTACAACAGAATCTAAGAAAACAGTTATCCAAGTCATCAGTAACTCAAAACACTAGTGTTACAAAAATACAATGGTTCTTCTCAAAATAATATCAGAGTGGTAGTCAATTATTCCTAAGCTACACTCACTCTCAGCCGAACCGCTGAACTCATCAAAACCTGTAAAAAGAGTGAGAGGTGGGGGATTAGCACAAAGCTAAGTGAATGAAAGTTAAACCACAACACAACATCAAACACAACCGCATGATACCAAATAAACAATCAAGCGTGCCCCGAGAAGACCGGCGGTTCTGCAGGAAACTACAACCAATGCCGGACAAAGCAAAGGTTTACCGATAGTTTATTTACTATTCTCACACAGTATTACCCTTAAGTTGCAACAAATGAATCAAAAGATCCAAATACTGATTAGCCGATAGCAAACAAACCCAGCCCATAGCCTTACCGAGCTGACTTCCCAAATATCCATGTATACTGATGACATGTATGCCGGACGAACCTCCGGAGATAAATTCCTTCTACTTCAACTTTAAGTTGAAACCCGACCAAAGCACCTTCGGTAACTAAAGGTACTCATCGCCATCAGATTAACAGTTCGGAAGATCTGCATTTAATACATGGTCGGCTGTACAATATGGAACATTAAATGCTTAATCAGACTTTGTCTAAGGATAATGTAAGTAACCTCTGGGTAATACCTTGTAATCATTACCAAAGGGCTTATAAATACCCCTCACCACCAGCATTTAATATGAGTTCTCTCTCTCTAAAAATTCTCCCCCTAATTTATTATTCTTTCCATTCCCCATTCAGCTACTTACTCTCACGCCGAAGGTTGGTCGCGAGCTCGTGGTGAGGCTAACCGGTGTTTGTTTTGTAGGAACACTCGCCAGCCAAGGAAGAAGCTAGCTCCAGACATGTAACACCCGAAAACCTGGGCTAGTAGATTAGCGGGTTTACGGTATGTATTTGTTTGTGATTTAATTGTGTTAATATTAATTATATGATTATCTAAGTGAATTAATTAATTAATTGAATTTATTATGAATATGTATATATGTGAGTGGCCGAATGTATGTATGACCGTAGATGTGTATGTTTGCATGTGTGTGAGTGTATTACACGTGGGGTGTATGTGGGAGTATGGTGCCACCTACCTTTGCATGTACATTTGTGAGTGTGTGTGTGTCATCTGTCTCATTACCTCAATATTCAAGAAGTGTATGTGTGTGTGTGCTTTGTTTCCCTGCCAAAAGAAAACCGAGAGAAGCAAAGAAAAGAATCGGAATTCCCATTTGTGTGTGATTAATCGAAGGTTTAAAGGTTGGTGTTCATAAATTGACATGTTATAATCTTTCTTAATGTGTTATATGATTTATGTTTAGATTGAGGATTGCATGTTAGAACACCATAATCGGTTTTTGATAGAGCATGATTTTGATGATTCATGTGTTTATATGATACATGTTATATGTTGATCAGTTGTATGAAAATGTGTTTTAAGATGTTAAAATTATGATTTGATATGAATTGATGTTTATTATGAAATCTGGGTTTGGATTACTATATGTTGAAGTTATCGGATTTGATGTTTATGAACCTTTCGGATTGTTGAGAAGAAGAAATCCGAGTCTTGTTTAAAACCGGGTCATATGAAATCCGAAGGTAGAAATCCGATCACTTTGGAAATCCGAATCTTTAAAACCGGAAACTCATAAACCGATACTTGGATTATTGAAACCCCAAATCCGAATACTATATTTATGTAATCCTAAACTTGGAAAGTGATTTAAGTCAGAATCCGACACATAGAATCCGAGTGGTTGAAAATCCGAAACAATGAAATCCGAATGATGAAATCCGACTTAGTGAAATCCGATACTTAGGATTTTGGAAATTTGAAATCCGATTAAGACGAAACAGACAAATTGGAACCCATCGGATTCCTAAATCCGACAGTTGTGAAATCCTTATAGATAGTTGCGGATTTTGGGAAATCCGACACTTGAGTTGCGGATTTTGAGAAATCCGAGTGTAAATCCGATAGATTCAAGAATCCGACATTTTGTGTTTGAATTTTTAATTATTTATTGATTGTCGATATTATGAATGAATTATAAATATATGTCAGATATATTTATAAGATTTGAGACTGATTGATTATTATTTTATTTCAGGCAATCCAAAGGCTCAGTAACATTAGACTTCTGAGTGCTTCGCCTGAACTTGAAAGGTGAGTGGATGTTGGATGCGAATGGTAAAGATTGTGTTTAATATTACTGATGTGAGACATGATTTTATGTGATGGTTTGATATTGGAACTGTTGATTGTGATTATTATGTATTATGACTGTTGCATGATTATTTGTTCGATACGCACTCTTAGTATGATTTTGAGTTGCGTTTGAGAAGTCAGCTATGCGTGGAATTGGGCTGGGCTCGTTTACTGGTTGGTTGAACAGTGGTAGCCTTACTATTGCATATGTTGCTTCAGAGTGGGATTTCACTGTGCCAATTCAGTAGAAGGCTATCGGTAAACCTTTGCTTTGGCCGGCATTGGTTGTAGGTTCTGCGCCGAACCACCGGTCTTCTTAGAGTTGTGATTACATGATTAATATTGGCTTGATGTTTGCTTTTGGGTTTAGCCTCTACTCACTTAGCTTTGTGCTAATTCTCCACAGTTGTTGATTTTGCAGGTTTGTGTTTTAGTGCTCGTGGAAGGAAAAGTTGACTTGACTCTGATAACTAAGATTTAAATGTAACGAGCCTGTTATTTTTTTGTAACACAGACTTATACATGTTGGATTTTCAAGGACAGATATTTTGTTTATATATCTTTGTAATTACTTTATTTGGAATGAATGTTTAAAGTTAATTAAAGCTTCCGCAGCGCAGTTTGAAAAAAGGGCTTAGATTTTACAATGTTACAGTTTGGTATCAGAGCCTTGGTTTAGCAATGCAGGCACGGCTAGAGTGTTGCATTCCCAAATCTTGGCCCGTGACAGGTCAAGCTTTCCTTCAAGGGGAATTAGAGTGAGTTAGAGTTGTTTGTAGTAGTTAGTATTTTGAGTACTAACGGTTTATGCTAATAAGTTGTGAGATGATGTGATTGTAATAGATATGGCTGAAAGAGAGACCCCAATCCTCCCTCCTGCTACTTAATCATCTGCTGAGGCACCAGTGATAGAAGAATTGGATGTAACTAACAGGGCAGGAACATCTGGCCAGGAACAGGAAGAAGATCAGAGCGAGTACATATTTAAACTGGAAAATGAATTGATGGATCTTAAAGCTAAATTAAATAACCTGGAACAAACATTGACCCAAACCGAACAACCTCCAGTATCAGCTGCGATCTTTACTCAGGCAACCGTACCACCAGTATCAATGCCCCTACCACCAGTGACACAAATGATACAACAACCGTTCTACTATCCATATCCACAACATGGAGCTTACCCTTTTGCGTTTCCGGGGTTTAAGCAGCCGTGCACATATAAACAATTCCTTGACTGTAAGCCTTCGGAATATAGTGGAAGTTCTGACCCTAACATAACCCTAAACTGGCTGAGGGAAATGGTAAAGGCACTAGATGCTTGTAACTGTGAAAACGAACTGAAAGTGAAATATGCATCCAGGTTGCTGAAGGGTGATGCTATGGTGTGGTGGAATTCGATCACTGGTCATTTCACTGAACAACAACAGGAGAGCATTACTTGGAGTCAATTCCAAGAGAAGCTTTGTGAGCAATACTATGGAACATTTGAGGTTGCAAAAATCAAGAAGGAATTCATGGATCTACAAATGACTGGGAATATGACAGTGGATGATCTGATTAAACAATTTAATCAGAAAATGAGATTTGTGAAGCACTGGGTACCAGATGAGGAGTCAAAGATTGCTCACTTTGTTGGAGCACTACACCCCGATCTCTGTAGCGCCACTAGATGGGCTACTACCTTATCACAAGCATTTAACTTGGCGAAGATTGCAGAAGGGGATTTAATCGCCAGGAATAAGTGGAATGGGGAAAAGATTGCCCAACAAAAATCAAAGATTGTTCATTATAACTCCCAACAAAGACAGGGTGGGCAAGGCAGTGGATATAAACAGGGAGACCAGAATAGGAGGTCAAATGTTACTGGGTCAACACAGAGGGCACCGTGTTGTAGTCGGTGCAAGTCTTATCATAATGGGCAATGCACACCCCAATCTAGAAGGTGTGTCAAGTGTGGCCAGTTTGGCCATGAACTGAAGGATTGCAGGTTCCCACGCAGTGTCTGTTGGAACTGCCTGAAAGAAGGGCACAGAGTGGGAGAGTGCCCGGTAGGAAGGAAGGTGGGATCAGGAGCAGGGGCGGGGACAGCTAGGGGATCATTTTCAGCTGGTCAGAAGAGAAATAATCCATCTACTACTGAGGGTAGGGCTTTTAAGATGACGTTGGAGGATGCCACCACCACTGATGATGTTATAACCGGTATGTTCCTGATTAACTCTATCTCTGCAAGAGTGTTATTTGATTCTAGAGCTAACCGCTCGTTTGTGTCTGTGGAGTTTTGTGGTAGATTAAATATACATGTTATTAAACTTGCTAATACCCTAGAGATAGAAGTAGCAGATGGCATGATGGTTCCAGTCACGACTGCTGTGGCTGGGGCTAAAATTGATATTGATGGTGTATGTTTTCCTGTTTATTTTCTTGTCATGCCTTTATCTGGTTTTGATGTTGTATTGGGTATGGATTGGTTATGTCTGAATCAAGCAAGTATAAAATGCCACAAGAAGTTTACCTCGTTCCCATTAGCGGATGGTACAAGGGTAATAGCAAGGGGTGAGAAAGTCGGGTCTTCAATTTCAATGATTTCATGTTTAAAGGCAAAGAAAGCATTGAGTAAAGGTTGTGAATCGTTTATAGCATATGTGAATGATGGAAAGAAAGAAAAGCAAGCTATGACAGACATCCGGGTGGTAACGGAATACCCGGAGGTGTTTCCAGAAGAATTACCGGGACTGCCTCCAGTTCGAGAGGTAGAATTCAAAATAGATCTGATTCCTGGTTCCCGACCAGTAGCTAAAGCACTGTACAGACTGGCACCTTCAGAAATCCGAGAAATGATGACACATATCCAAGACTTGCTAGATAAAGGGTTTATCCGTCCAAGTTCATTACCGTGGGGTGCGCCGGTGTTATTTGTAAAGAAGAAAGATGGTACATTGCGTATGTGCATTGATTATCGGGAATTGAACAAGAGAACGATAAAGAATAAATACCCGTTACCCAGAATTGATGATTTGTTCGATCAACTACAGGGAGCTTCTTTCTTCTCGAAGATTGATTTAAGATCGGGTTACCATCAGGTAAGAGTGTCAAAGGAGGATGTGTCAAAAACAGCTTTCCGTACGCGATATGGTCATTATGAGTTCCTCGTTATGCCAATTGGTCTAACCAACGCACCAACAATATTTATGGATCTCATGAACAGAGTCTGTCGATCATTTCTTGATAAGTTTGTGATTATCTTCATTGATGACATTTTGATTTACTCAAAGACTGAGATAGAGCATGAGCAGCATTTGAGACAGATCTTGGAAATTCTGAAGAAAGAACAGTTGTATGCAAAGTTCTCGAAATGTGAGTTTTTGGGGCATATAATTTGTAAGGAAGGGGTAAAGGTGGATCCTTCAAAGGTAGAGGCAGTGATGAGTTGGAATGCTCCAAGAACACCATCTGAGATAAAGAGTTTTCTGGGATTGGCTGAATACTACCGCAGATTCATCAAAGATTTTTCTAAATTTGCGGGTCCGTTAACCAAGTTAACTCGGAAGGATGTAAAGTTTATGTGGGGTAACGAACAAGACAAGGCCTTCCAGATATTAAAAGAACTGTTGTGTCAAGCTCCAATCCTTGCTTTGCCAAGTGGATCTGAAGATTTTACAGTATATTGTGATGCATCATTGGCGGGTTTAGGGTGTGTATTAATGCAGAGAGATCGTGTGATTTCTTATGCTTCCAGACAGTTAAAACCACATGAGAAGAATTACCCGACAATGATTTGGAGCTAGCAGCAGTAGTATTTGCGCTCAAACTGTGGAGACATTACTTGTATGGCACCAAATGCGTGATATGTACAGATCATAAGAGCCTGCAGTATGTGTTTACTCAGAAAGAATTAAATATGAGATAGAGACGCTGGGTAGAATTGATAAAAGATTATGACTGCGAGATCAGATATCACCCGGGAAAGGCGAATGTTGTGGCAGATGCCCTGAGTCGAAAAGGGAATGGAAGCTCTATTCTGTTTATGCGAATTGAGATAGTATCTGATCTAATAGATAGATTGAAGTCTGCTCAGTTGGAAGCCCTTAAAGAAGAAAATTTAAAGACTGAGTTAATGAAAAAGAGAAAAGATGAATTGAATGACGATTCTCGTGGATTAAAAACATTTAAAGCTCGTGTATGGGTGCCTAAGCTTGGAGAACTGAGACAATTAATTTTGACAGAAGCACATAAATCGAGATTTTCCGTACACCCAGGAAGCACTAAAATGTATAACGATCTAAAAGTGCTTTACTGGTGGCCTACGATGAAAGCAAATGTGGCACATTTTGTGGAATCGTGCCATATTTGTGCGCAAGTGAAAGCGGAACATCAGAAGCCATATGGATCTTTGAAGCAGTTAGAGATTCCTGAGTGGAAATGGGAGCACATCACAATGGATTTTGTAACAAAATTACCACGAACTCAGAGGAATCATGATATGATATGGGTGATAGTAGATCGTTTGACAAAAAGTGCTCATTTTCTAGCCACCTGTGAGACAGCTTCGTTAAGTAAACTGGCACAACTATACATAGATGAAATCGTTGCAAGGCATGGAATACCGTTGTCAATTGTGTCTGATAGAGATTCAAGATTTGTATCAAATTTTTGGAGGAGTTTGCAAAGAGAATTGGGAACCAGAGTTAATTTGAGTACAACCTATCATCCTTAGACAGACGGTCAGACTGAACGAACCATACAAACACTTGAGGATATGTTGCGAGCTTGTGTATTGGAGTATGGAGGATCTTGGGATTCACACCTGCCATTAGTAGAATTTGCGTATAATAACTCTCATCACTCTAGTATTGGGATGCCTCCGTATGAAATGTTGTACGGTCATCGCTGCCGTACTCCGACTTGTTGGTTAGAGGCAGGTGAGAAACAGTTTGCAGGTCCCGAGATAGTACAGTTGACTGCTGACAAGGTTGCTATAGCCAGAGATAAGTTGAAAGCAGCCAGAGATATACAGAGAATGTATGCTGATCCGAAACGACATCCAGTAAAGTTTGATGTGGGGAATTAGTATACTTGAAAGTTTCTCCATGGAAGGGTGTAATTCGCTTCGGCAAACGTGGGAAGTTGGCTCCCCGTTTCATCGGTCCTCTCCGTATCCGTCAGATTGTGAATGATCAAGCAGTTACTTAAGACCTTCCTACAGAGCTTGCTGGAATTCATGATACATTTAATGTCTGTTATTTGAGAAAGTGTAAGATTGATGATGAAAGCCAGATTCTCCCGGTGCATGAATTGAAAGTTGATTCTAAGAAAAGATTGATAGAGGAACCGACTGAACAGTTAGATCAAAAGGTGACCAAACTTAGAAAGAAGCAGATACCTATGGTATTAGTCAAATGGAAACACAGTATAGGTTCTGATCTAACCTGGGAGACTGAAGCGGAAATGAAAGAAAGGTATCCCCAGTTATTTGATGCGGAAAGGATTCTGAGGACGGAATCCTCTTAAATAGGGGAGATTTGTAACACCCGAAAACCTGGGCTAGTAGATTAGCGGGTTTACGGTATGTGTTTGTTTGTGATTTAATTGTGTTAATATTAATTATATGATTATCTAAGTGAATTAATTAATCAATTGAATTTATTATGAATATGTATATATGTGAGTGGCCGTATGTATGTATGACCGTAAATGTGTATGTTTGCATGTGTGTGAGTGTATTACACGTGGGGTGTATGTGGGAGTATGGTGCCACCTACCTTTGCATGTACATTTGTGAGTGTATGTGTGTCGTCTGTCTCATTACCTCAATATTGAAGAAGTGTATGTGTGTGTGCTCTGTTTCCCTGCCAAGAAGAAAACCGAGAGAAGCAAAGAAAAGAATCGGAATTCCCATTTGTGTGTGATTAATCGAAGGTTTAAAGGTTGGTGTTCATAAATTGACATGTTATAATCTTTCTTAATGTGTTATATGATTTATGTTTAGATTGAGGATTGCATGTTAGAACACCATAATCGGTTTTTGATAGAGTATGATTTTGATGATTCATGTGTTTATATGATACATGTTATATGTTGATCAGTTGTATGAAAATGTGTTTTAAGATGTTAAAATTATGATCTAATATGAATTGATGTTTATTATGAAATCTGGGTTTGGATTACTATATGTTGAAGTTATCGGATTTGATGTTTATGAACCTTTCGGATTGTTGTGAAGAAGAAATCCGAGTCTTGCTTAAAACCGGGTCATATGAAATCCGAAGGTAGAAATCCGATCACATTGGAAATCCGAATCTTTAAAACCGGAAACTCATAAACCGATACTTGGATTATGGAAACCCCAAATCCGAATACTATATTTATGTAATCCTAAACTTGGAAAGTGATTTAAGTCAGAATCCGACACATAGAATCCGAGTGGTTGAAAATCCGAAACAATGAAATCCGAATGATGAAATCCGACTTAGTGAAATCCGATACTTAGGATTTTGGAAATTTGAAATCCGATTAAGACAAAACAGACAAATTGGAACCCATCGGATTCCTAAATCCAACAGTTGTGAAATCCTTATAGATAGTTGCGGATTTTGGGAAATTTGACACTTGAGTTGCGGATTTTGAGAAATCCGAGTGTAAATCCGATAGATTCAAGAATCCGACATTTTGTGTTTGGATTTTTAATTATTTATTGATTGTCGATATTATGAATGAATTATAAATATATGTCAGATATATTTATAAGATTTGAGACTGATTGGTTATTATTTTATTTCAGGCAATCCAAAGGCTCAGTAACATTAGACTTCTGAGTGCTTCGCCTGAACTTGAAAGGTGAGTGGATGTTGGATGCGAATGGTAAAGATTGTGTTTGATATTACTGATGTGAGACATGATTTTATGTGATGGTTTGATATTGGAACTGTTGATTGTGATTATTATGTATTTTGACTACTGCATGATTATTTGTTCGATACGCACTCTTAGTATGATTTTGAGTTGCGTTTGAGAAGTCAGCTATGCGTGGAATTGGGCTGGGCTCGTTTACTGGTTGGTTGAACAGTGGTAGCCTTACTGTTGCATATGTTGCTTCAGAGTGGGATTTCACTGTGCCAATTCAGTAGAGGGCTATCGGTAAACCTTTGCTTTGGCCGGCATTGGTTGTAGGTTCTGCGACGAACCGCCGGTCTTCTTAGAGTTGTGATTACATGATTAATATTGGCTTGATGTTTGCTTTTGGGTTTAGCCTCTACTCACTTAGCTTTGTGCTAATTCTCCACAGTTGTTGATTTTGCAGGTTTGTGTTTTAGTGCTCGTGGAAGGAAAAGTTGACTTGACTCTGATGACTAAGATTTAAATGAAACGAGCCAGTTATTTTTTTTGTAACACAGACTTATACATGTTGGATTTTCAAGGATAGATATTTTGTTTATATATCTTTGTAATTACTTTATTTTGAATGAATGTTTAAAGTTAATTAAAGCTTCCGCAACGCAGTTTAAAAAAATGGCTTAGATTTTACGATGTTACAAGACAGGCCTTGTTTCAACATTGGCGCCATCCGTGGGACCGTGTTAACGGCTACAAGCATGGTTTCAGCCTCGAATAGTCTTGCGAGTCCGGAGGTCGGTCCCTCGGGATCGGAACCTGCTCGAACCTTGGTCCAGAGCAGCTTAACCACCGACTCCATCATTGTCACGAGCGAAATCCCAAGGTCCACCTTAGAGCCAAGATCGACTTTGGACAACATCATCAGCCGCGAACTAGTACGAAGTAGCTATGAGTTGCTCAAGGAGCTCATGGAGGACCATGAGAGAGAGATACGCTTTGGGGACCTCCAGACTAGGCTCAACTTCGAAAGAACCTTCAGAATCCCGCAGATGAGACGATCAATTTTCTCCTCGGGGCAGACAGTCACTAGGGGAGGACCTTCCGGACAAGAGGTTCATACTCCGGAGGTTAGACCGGCCTCCACCAGGCGTAGTCGACCTTCGGCTGGGAATGATCCAGCCCAGCGGAGACAAACATTAACCGGGTTGGAGTCGGAGGAGGAAGAAGAGGAGATGGAAGAAGGAGACGACGACTTGTCCAAGCCTTACCGGCCTCTCGAAAGTACCAAGTTCACACGAAGGATAGCTCATTTCAGGTTCACCGGAAAGGTCAAGATGCCGCACCATGTGAAGATGTACGAAGGGAGTGGTGACCCGGAGGATCACCTGAAGATTTTCGTAGGAGCAGCTGAAGTGGAGCAGTGTTCCATGCCTCTGTGGTGTCTTATGTTCGCTCAGACTCTGATAGTCCCGGCTAGGGTCTGGTTCGAACAACTTCCAAATGAGAGCATCGATAGCTTCGAAGAGTTACAATGGCGTTTTCTAGCCAACTTCATGCAACAAAGGAGGCACACCAGGCATCCGGTGGAAATTCACAACATAAAGCAGAAGGACGGAGAAATGTTATGGACATTCATGGGAAGGTATCTGAAGAAATTTCAGGGGATTAAAGGAGCGGACGAAGCTATGAAGATCTCGAGGTTTGTACACGGTATCAAGTCCAAGCAGTTGATAGAGAAGTATTGCAACAACATGCCCAAGACTGTTGATGAAATGATGGAAAAGGTGAAGGCTTTCATAAGGAGAAAGGAAGTGGTTGGAGGATTAGATGAACCTCCGAAGAAAGGCCACAACATGCCAAAGCTATATTCTTGGAAACCACCTTACCGGAAGTCTGCTGGGCCGATCCATTACGAAAGAAGATTCAATGAAAACAGGAGATCTCCGTACGTGCCGAACAACTCCACCAAAACACCGTTCACGTAGCTCAGCAAGACCCCATACGACATTCTGATGACAGAAGAGGTAAGCCAGCAGTTCATGCCCCTAAGACCCATAATGGGGACGCTGGAGAAAAAGAACCTAGACCGAACTGTGAGTTCCACGCGGACCGGGGGCACGATACCAATGATTGTTTCCAGCTAAAGAATCAGATAGAGATGGATGTTAAGACCGGGAAGTTGACACACTTGGTCAAGGAAGTAAGACAAACGCAAGGAAAGTTTAACCCCAGACCACGGTCTCAGAGGAGCGACGCGAAAGATAAAGGAAAAGAAATCTTCATGCTGCAAGCGGTAGCCCGAGGTAGCAAAAGAAAGGCGTCAGAGATGGAGGAATGGCAGAAGGAAACAATTGAGTTTACCATGATCAAGAATGATTACCCAACAGCAGGGCCGATGGTCATACGAGGAAAGGTGGCTGGGTATGAGGTGCATCACATCTTTGTGGACGGAGGCAGCTCATCAGAAATCATGTACGAACATTGTTTTATGAAGTTTGAGCCCAGAATTAGAGCGTTGATGGTGGAGACCTCTACTCCCCTAGTAGGATTCTCGGGAGATGTGGTGTGGCCTATGGGGGAGATCACGCCGCCGGTGACCTTCGGCAAAGCTCCACTCGAAAGGCGGGTACATTTGAAGTTCATAATCGTAAGGTCGACTTCCTTGTATAATATCATCCTAGGGAGATCTGGATTATATCAGTTGGGCGCAATAGTGTCGACCATTCACTCCCTCATGAAATTTCCTACTCCCAATGGAGTAGCTACGATAAGGATTGAGAAGAAAGACGTATGGGAATGTTTGCAGGTGGAACAGGAGATGCGGAGAAGGCAAGTAATGGACGTCAAGGGCAATGAGAGGCAAATACGGATCAACGACCAGTTTTCGGAGCAAACGATAACCATCGGAGGTACTTTGACGGAGCAATGCCAGCGGAGGTTGGAGGACATGTTACGGAGTAACATAGACGTCTTTGCGTGGACACCAGACGACATGACAGGCATCCCAAGGGATATCGCAGAACACAAGCTTGGAATACCCGCTCATGTAAAGCCAATCATCCAAAAGAAAAGGGGTTTAGCTCCTGATCGGAGCAGAGCTGCATGCCTTGAGGTAGACAAGTTGTTGCAAGCCGGAATCCTAAGGGAGGTTCAGTACCAGACATGGGTCGCTAATCCGGTGCTGGTCAAGAAGAAAGATGGATCATGGAGAATGTGCATTGACTTTACGGATCTTAACCGTACTTGTCCGAAGGATCCATACCCTTTACCAGAGGTTGATTTGAAAATAGAATCTTTGGCAGGATACAGATTCAAATGTTTCCTAAATGCCTACAAGGGCTATCATCAGATCCAGATGGCCAAGGAAGACGAGGATAAAATGGGTTTCTTCACAGACAAAGGGGTCTTTTGTTACCGGAAGATGCCCTTCGGATTAAAAAACGCTGGAGCAACGTACCAACGACTGGTGGACTCGGTTTTCAGAAATCAAATTGGGCGGAACCTGGAGGCCTATGTTGATGACATCGTGATCAAAAGTAACACCGAAGGTCAGCTGCTAAAGGACATACCGGAGACCTTTTCGAACTTAAGAAGGGTCAACATGAAGTTAAACCCAGCCAAGTGTTCTTTCGGGTTGAAAGAAGGGAAGTTCTTGGGGCATTTGATAACGCCAAAAGGAATGCGTGTTAATCCCCACAAGACGAAGGTAGTCATGGACCTCGAATCTCCTAAGACATTGAAGCAGGCTCAAAGCCTAAGTGGACGATTAAATGCATTACACAGATATACAACCAAAGTAGCTGAGAAATCGTTGCCTATTTTCAAGACAATCAAGGATTGCTTGAACAAAAAGAACTTTCGATGGACGAAATAGGCTAAGGATGCATTTCAGGAGATCAAGAAAGTGCTATCTGATCTTCCCATGTTGGTGGCTCCGATGGAAGGAGAGACCCTCTTAATGTACTTAGCTGCATCGGAGCACACACTCAGCGCCGTGCTAATGACGGAAAGAGAAGGGAGACAAGTCCCTGTGTATTTCGTAAGCATAGTATTACAAGGGGCGGAGCTCAATTACCCGCCAATCGAAAAATTGGCCCTATGTCTAGTCCATGCTGCAAGAAGGTTAAGGAGGTACTTCCAAGCTCACAAAATCAGAGTCTTAACGGACTTGCCCATAAAGCAAGTTCTGACGAAGCTGGATGCCTTGGGAAGGTTGGCCAAATGGGCAGTTGAACTGGGGGCATACGAGATATTGTATGAGGCGCGAACGTCGATAAAGGGGCAGGTGTTGGCGGATTTCATAGCTGAAACTAGTGAGCCAATTCCGGTGACGGAGGACTAAAAGCAAGAGCCAAAGTAAGTCACAAGCAACGTAGAAGAAAAACTGCAAGAAGTAAGGGTCGACAAGTTAAGGTCTGGAGGCTCAGACAAGGAGAATAAGCCGAAGGAACGTCCGTCAAAACAGACGATCGGTGGGGACGTGTGGAAACTCCAGACCGATGGTTCTTCTAGTACGGAAGGAGGAGGAGCCGGATTGGTAATTACAAGTCCTTCAGAGGTCGAGTATACATATGTGCTTCGTTTCAATTTCCCAGTCTCCAACAACGAAGCTGAGTATGAGGCTTTGTTGTCAGGACTACGATTGGCAGCGATGATGAAGATCAGACAGCTGAAGGTGTATGTCGATTCAATGCTGGTAGCGAACCAAATCAATGGGTCGTACGAGGCTAAAGAGAAAAGCATGATCCGGTAATTAGCGAAGGCAAAGGATCTAATGGCGTCCTTCGAAACATGCACGGTTAAACAAGTCCCGAGAGGAAAGAATAAGAAGGCTGATGCCTTAAGCAAACTTGCTTCTGTTGCCTTTGATCACCTCACAAAAGAAGTCCTTGTAGAGACATTGGAGTAGAGGTCAGTGGAGGAGAAGGAAGTTAATGCGATCGTTGAAGAGGAGGGGGAGACGTGGATGACACCAATAGTGAAAGCCCTAAAAGGGGATGAGGCAACGCAGTTATCGGAGCACGAAAAAGCCAAGTTAAACTTGTCAAAGTACGAGTTGCACGATGATGTGTTGTATCGTAGGTCCTATCTGGGGCCGTCATGGAGATGTGTGGGTCCTTTGCAAGCCAACTACATTATTAGGGAAATACACAGTGGGGCATGTAGCTTGCACGCAGGAGCGCGAGCAATCGTGGCCAAAGCCATGCGAATTGGTTATTATTGGCCCTCGATGCACAGGGATGCGTTTGATGAGATTAAAAAGTGTCAGGCATGCCAAGTACATGCTCCGGTAGCTAGGATGCCGAAGCATCCCCTGGTATCAATCGTAGCAGCATGTCCCTTCCGAAACTGGGGTATGGATATCGGAGGTCCTTTCCCTGAAGGGCCTGGGAGAGTCAAATTTCTTTTGGTAGCCATCGATTACTTCACCAAATGGTGCGAAGCAAAGCCTTTGGCTACAATCACCGGAGTACAGGTTTCCAGGTTCGTATGGGATAACATTATATGTCGTTTTGGAATACCACAGGAAATCATCACGGATAATGGAAAGAAATTTGCGGAAAACCCCTTCCGATCATGGTGCAAAGAATTGAATATCAAGCAGACGTTTACATCTGTAGCGCATCCACAGGCCAATGGACAGGTCGAGCGAGTCAACAGGAGCTTAGTTGAAGGGATAAAGGCTCGATTGGAAGCGGAAGGAGGATGCTGGGTAGATCACCTCAGTCACGTTCTATGGGCTCATCGTATCTTAATCAAAACTAGCAACGGAGAAACACCTTTTAGTTTAACATACGGAACGGAAGCTGTAATTCCTCCAGAGGTAGGTATACCCACTAGAAGGTCCGCAGCCACGGAAAGAGAAAGCGAAGAAGGGTTATGTTTCAACTTGGAAGCACTAACGGAACGTAGAGAAATAGCAGGGATCAACGAAGCCATGTACAAAAGGAAGGTTGAACAGTACTACAACAAGAGGGTGCGTGGCACCAAATTCAAGCCGGGAGATTATGTGTGGCGTTTGAACGAAGCGAGCAAGGAGGAAAAACAGGGGAAGCTAGGCCCCAGATGGGAAGGACCCTATCAAGTTGCAAGTGCATACCAGAACGGATCTTACAAGTTGCAAGACTTGGACGGGAGCGAGATACCACGGACGTGGAACGCGATGAACCTGAAGAAATGCTACTTGTAGTAGCGCCAAGTTAACCTTCGGACAAACTCTTTTGGACCTACCTCCGGCAGAGGAAAATAAAATTCGCCGATGGAACTTTTGGCACTAAATAGATACAATATGGAAGTTGGGCCACCACTTTTCCCTACTAAGGCCCTTTGGCCAGAAACTCAGGTACTTTTTTGTACTTCAAGCATAAATGGAATACCCATTTTTGTGCTCCACATCAGCGAATTGGAGTCAAAAACTGTGAATTACACAAGCACACACGTTGCACTAAACCGAACCTTGCCAGTTCGTACACCTACTATGACGGAAAGGCATAGTAGAGAAAACCGGAGCTCATAACTCCGTACCCAAGAACAGAAAGTTCTCATTTCCTATTATGTCTGAATGGCTAATAGAAGAAAACCGGAGAATCGCGACTCCGTACCAAAACCGGGTGACATGAGCGTAAATAATTATGCAAAAATCGGACGAGTGGGACTCTGCCCACACACCCGTAAACCTGTTATCACAGGAAAACGGAACCTGACATGCTAACACATCCCAAAATAAGAGCAAGACATAAATATCAGAGGGATAAGCTAAGAAGGATCGTAACTTCGGAACGTCGGAAAGACGCCCGAATAAGCTGAACCTGGCAAGTTCGCAACACATAATTCAAAATCAAGCAAGAAAAGTACTACATATAAACCTTGCCAATACCATAGCAAGCTTCGAAATTTTTTCCATAACAAATACTAGAGCAAGTTCCAAACACATAAATTTCCAACCACAGCAAGTTTCAAAAGTATGATAAAATATTAAATATGTCCACGCCATAGCAGGCAAAAATATGATAAGATAATGTTTTACCAAACCCTAAGTTCTGAAAGGATTAAACTAATGACCGGTAGCAGACGACAGCTCCACAGGGATGCAAATTCCACCAGCTTCGAAGCTTGGGGCAGCAACTTCCTCCAGCTCAACTTTCTTCAACTCTTCCAAAGGTTTGTCAGATATCGATGCAAGGTGTCCGAGGTACGGATAAGATAGTCGACCAAACTCAACAGCAGCTTGGCTCAGTTTAGTAGCAGCTTCAGGATCATATTGGGGAGCACTGGATATGGCACGACCACGTTTCGCGCACTTCCCGCCAATGGCCAGCCCCTTCTGATAACCTGCAAGAAAACTACACCTCTGCACGTCACCCAAAGATTTCGAATACTCAGCACTCCTACGAAGCTTGTCGAAGAAATAACCAACCCCCTCTCTCACCAACCAGCACCTTTCCTCCGTCATCACTGACAGCGCCTCCCCCACATCTTTAACCAAAGACTTCAACCTATTCACATCATCAAGCAAACCAACATTCTCCGCAACACTCCGGCTCAAACTTCTAATTTCCTTGTTCTTTGTGGCAACCTCCTCACACAGCTCACCAGTAACTTTCTTCACTATCTCCAACAACTTTGTAGTCTCCTCTAAAGCTTTCTCCAGTTGCTTCACTTTCGCCTCATCCTTACCCTCGCGGCTCAAGACCTTATTCTTCTCCTTCAACTCCTTGATCACACGTTTTTGAGCTACAGATTCATTATGCGCCAACAACCACCTCCGACGAATCTCGGGCAAGTTCACAGACAATTGACACAGATAAAAGTAGGAATTATGTATCAGATCGGAGTGCTCCTCCTGCGACACACGTTGTGCCTCAGCGGGAGTAGAAATGGAATCAAGTAAATCACGACAGGAAGCCACGGTATCAAACAAAGACTTATTTTTCAAACGGCAAAACTCCGGAACAAAAGGAGCATTAGCAGTCTCCTCATCCATAGATTGTTGATCAGAACCGGCAGACTCGGATTCGCTGGTAGCGATAGAGAAGCTGATGGAGTCTTCTTCCCTGGAGGGGGTGTTTGCAAAATCTTCCTTCCGGATGCTTTTGCCACAACCATGAACAGTTTGGTCAATTTCCGTATGATCGTTAACAGGGTCGACAGTACGATTACCTCCACTAGACAAATCTACATGCGCCATGTACTTAGGACTCTCTTCAACAATAGTCGCTTTACCTCTTTTTCTAAGTTGTCTGCTTTCCACAACAACCTTCCTCTTTTGAGCAGAACCCTCGGCAGCAGAACCAGCAGCAACCTGTTGTTGGATTATGCCCACTGACACACACACGAGTTGGCATCATGGCTGATGAAGCAAGGGCCTATTGGGTCACACGCCAAGTATCGATTCCGGCATCACGGATGGTCTAATGAGAGAGAAAACCAGAAACTGGTTCTGGTGGGCCAAGGCATGCCCGTGCCTCTATGAGGTACGGTCGTTCCCTACGGGCAGGCACGAGCCTAAGTCAGGCGTGACTTGGGCGAGGCCTGTGGCTAGGTACGCCCGTGCCTCTATGAGGCACCCCCGCGCCTCTATGAGGCACGCCCGTGCCCTGTGCCTAGTGGATAGGCACGAGCCCAAGTCAGGCGTGACTTGGGCGTGGCCTTTTGGGCTGGTACGCCCGTGCCTTGTGAGGCACGGCCGTGCCCCGTGCAGTTACAGTCTTCTTAAACAGCTTTCAAAGCTATTTATGAAGAAGATTATGGTGTTTTATTGCTTATTGATGGATTATCAATGCATGCACATTTTTATTCTCTTTTGAAGAGTCTATAAAAGGTGGTGCATGATTCCTTTGTTGGGTTACAAGTTCTAAAAATGCAAAAAACATACATTGCACACTTCTCTCTCTCTCAAACACTCAAACTAGTTCCAAGGCTTTGGTTCTATATTGTGTAGACATCTTGGTGGTGTTTAGATAGACCTATCTAACACTCTAGCAAGTGGGAGGCGATAGTAGCTTGGTGTGGACTTCGGTAGAGGTGTACACGTTAGTGCACAAGACTTCCAAACCCCAAAACCGCACGTACCAAGAAGATAGCATCAAGGGTATAACTCTATCTCTTTGTATGTTTTATTTTGTTGCTTAGTCATGTCTAGAGTTTTGGTCCATTTGGTTGGCGTATTCATGGTCAATTTTTGAAACTATTTTCTACTCGTTTAGCTTCCGTTGCGATTTTAGACCACAAAAACCCAACAGTGGTATCAGAGCCATCTCTAACATGGCTTTGCACTTTTGGAGTTAAACCGGATTTTCTGAGTTTTCTGTCAAAAATGGTTTTCCGGTGACCGGGCACGGTCGTACCTCTAAGGTTACGGGCCGTGCCGGCGACCGGGGCACGGGCGTACTAGTGGGGGTACGGGCCGTGCCGGCAGAATTAGTAAACTGTTTAAAATTGTTTAAACTATGCACTTACAAAATGGCAGGCACGCCCGTACCCTCTGGGGTACGCCCGTGCCTAATGGTTTTTTTGGTCAGAACTAGTTTTTGAAACAATATGTTTAAATATATTAAAATCTGGGTTTTAGACTAGTCTTGATTATGTTGATCCCCACTATATTTTGATTCCTAATTTTATATGTTTTGTGTGACTTGGCATGAAGTTCACAAAAACATATATCTTTAGGTGTATATATGAATATGCAATTTTAAAGGTGTATTAAAATTGTTAATGCATATGTACAAGGGTTGCTTGTTGTGCCTTGAGTGTTTTTTGCAATCTTGATCAAAAAATATATATATATATATCCTTGTTGGACATGGTTTTGTGGCACACCATTGCTTTCGTTTGATTGTGTTTGTTTGTGGTAGCCCGGTAACTTGATTTGCCCATAGCCCTTTGTGTTGTTTGTGGTTGGTTTTGGTTTTGGCTTGCGTGCCGTAATGTTGTAATATTTATATTTGGTGCGACTTGCATGTCGTTTATTTAAATCTTTGTACTCGTAATAGATTATTAGGATCGCGACTTGCATGTCGTTTTCTTATTATTATGTACTCGTACTTAGATTATTTCAAAAATGTAATATTGCATCAAAACCGACCGGGAGACACGGTGTTGGCGTCTTGACCAACCATGTCCGGGAGATTCGACGGAGTGGAGATCGTAACGGAGCATCCATTGGTGTTGTCCCTAGATTGACTATGTTTTCCCCATTTTGGTTCACGGGGAAAACACTTAGGATTTGGGCATGTTACCGGGTCTTTATTTATCTATATTTATGCGTGGTTGTTTTATATTTGAATTCTTTAGGATTTGCATGCTAGAGAATTTTTTTTGAAAATATATAAAACAAAAGAGATTTATAAATGAGTTTATATTTCTAAGCGCATAAGAATTGGCAAATATTAATATAAAAGTGTTTATATTAAATGGTGAATAAAAAGGAGTTTTTGTCACTTAAATTGCTAATTCGTCAAAAGTTGTTAAAATATAATTTTAACCGGAAAAACAAAAACCCGTTTTTCGAAAAGTAAGTCACGCGCCACCCGTAAGACGACACCACCCAAATCTAACGAAACTTGGATGATTGTCGAGCATTAGCACGAGTCATGCCTTGTGGAGTTGTGTGGATGGTGAGTGTGGCAACCCGCAATATTGGTAGTTGAGCTTAAGCACGAACCAATGATTGGGCTAGGGTACCAACGTGTGTCTTGACGGGCGACTTACAAGTTCTTTTATGTTGCTTAAATGATGTCGATCTCTAGCCGAGTCATTTAAGAAATAATAAAAGGATTGGTGTATGAAGGGATCAAACATGCCTTAGACATTTGATGTTGAAAGGATCCTACAAGGATCTAAGAGTTGCAATGGTTGCAATTGGTAATTTGTCTACCGGCCTAAATAACTTATTTCATGTTCCGCGGTAAACCCGTCATGAGATAGAGTGAAATATGGTTCTTAGCCCTGTTCAAATAATTAAGTCTTATAACTATTGGGTAATTATTTCTACAAGGATTTACAACTAAAATTGGTACTCTAAGTTTTGTAGATGGCATCCAACAACGCTTCTACATCTTCATCAAACTCTATTTCCCAAAAGTTGTTCCTCGAAAAGGCCAAACTCGATGGCCAAAACTTCATGGATTGGTTCATTCAACTAAGGATAGCCCTTAGGTATGAGCAAAATATGTGGGCCATCGAGGAGCCTTTACCGGAGGCACCTGCGGCTAATGCGACTAGGGCGGACTGAGACCCGTATGACAAGCGTGTCAAGGAAACGAACGATGTAGCTTGCATTATGCTCTCGTCAATGATTCCTGAGCTTCAAAAGCAAATGGAACATTTAGGAGCATATGACATGCTTAACCAGCCGAAGGAAATGTTCTAACAGCAGGCTAAGCTAGAGTGCTTTGAGTGCCTAAAGTCCCTTTTCGATTGCCATATGCAGGAGGGCGGAAATGTGAGCGTTCACGTGCTTAAGATGAAAGCATTGGTTGATCGCTTGGAGAGGTTGGGATTCCCGTTAGGGAGGGAGTTGGCGGTGGATGTGATCCTCCGTTCTATTCCTAGTTCCTTTTCACAATTTGTGTGGAACTATCATGTCCATGGCATGGACAAGTCCCTAATGGAACTTCAAGGAATGTTGAAGACCGTCGAGTCTGACATGTCCAAGAAGCCCTCTTCGTCCAAACCCGTCCTAGCCATCCAGGGAGGCGGAACCAAAAGAAAAGGCGCTCCCCCCTCTAAGGGAAAGGGTAGGGGGAAGGTTGCAAAACCTAACCCGAGTCTGGCCCCGAAGGGCAAGGGGAAAGCCGTGATGGTTCCACCGGCCGAGGACCCTGCGGAAGCCGAGTGCTTCCACTGCAAGGAGAAGGGGCATTGGCGGCGTTCTTGCCCAAAGTACCTTGAGGAGCTCAAGCGGGTAAAACCGAAGGGAGCGGGTAACTTAGGTACGTTTATGATTTAACTCCACAATACCGCTACTTCTAACGGCTGGGTACTTGATACCGGTTGTGGCACTCATATTTGTAATAATGTGCAGGCACTAAAAAGAAGTAGGGCGCTGGGTGCTGGAGAGCTTGACCTGATCAAGGGAAACAAGGATGTGGTTCCCGTGGAGCGGATTGGGTGTGTTGATCTCGCATTTCCTTCAGGGCTTGCTATTACCTTATTAAATGTTTGTTTTTCGCCCTGCGTGGCACGAAACATTATTTCCTTTCACGCTTTGTATGACGATGGATATGATTTTGGTTTTAATAATGGAATTATCTCTTGTTTGAGAAATGATGTTCATTACTTTAAAGCTTATCCATGTCGTGGGATTTATTAAACAAGTGTGTGTTTGGATGGTAATAAATCAATCTTGAACATTGATTCTAAGTCCAAAGGTGTATTAGACAAGTTGTCTTTGTGGCATAGTCGTCTTGGCCATATAAGCAAGAAACGTATCACCAAACTCCAAGTTGATGGGATTTTGGAATCGTTTGACCACGGGTCAAGCGAAGTATGCGATTCTTGTTTATTAGGCAAAATGACTAAAGCGCCCTTCACCGGCGTTAGTGAAAGGGTCAAAGACTTGTTGGACATTATTCACACGGATGTGAGTGGTCCGTTCAGGTCTGCTACAAGACACAACTGTAGGTACTTTGTTACTTTTACTGATGATTTCAGTAGGTATGCCTATGTTTATTTGATTAAGCATGAGTCTGAAACCTTTGAGGTGTTTAAGACATACCAAAACGAAGTGCAGAATCAATTGGGCAAGCGGATTAAGATTCTCAGATCCGATAGGGGTGGTGAGTATCTTAGTACCGAGTTTCTTGATCATCTTAGGGGCTGTGGAATTATTTCACAACTTACTCCACCCAGGACACCACAATTAAATGGGGTCGCTGAAAGGAGGAACCAAACTCTATTGGATATGGTTTGGCCCATGATGAGTCGTACAAAGTTACCCGCAAATTTTTGGGGTTATGCTTTGGAAACCGCTGCTAGGACCTTAAACCTTGTACCAACAAAGAAGTTTGCGAGTACACAGTTCGAGATGTGGCATGGAAGGGTTCCTTCGCTAGCCTATCTCAAGGTCTGGGGTTGTGAGGCTTACGTGAGACGTGAAGCTCAAGACAAACTTGAACCCAGAGCCGAGAAGTGTATTTTCATTGGCTACCCAGCTGGTTCTATGGGATATTTGTTTTACAAACCTTCGGAGAACAAGGTGTTTGTTGCTCGAAGGGCGGTCTTCCTTGAAAGGGAGCTGGTATCTGCAGAAGACAGTGGGAGGCAAGTCGATCTAGAAGAAATTCTAGATGACACCAATGATTAACCTGATGTTGGCACTAGTACCGCTTCTGAGGTCGGCGCACCAGAAGAAGTGGAACCTCAACCAACGGTGGATGAGGTGTCTGATACACAACCATTAGAGCTCCGTAGATCTGGTAAAGTTCGTAATGAGCCGGAAAGATATGGGTTCCTCATATCCGAGGGCGACGAACTATTGGTTGATCATAGTGAACCGACCAACTACCGGGAAGCCGTAGTGGGCCCTGAGTCTGCTAGGTGGAAGGAGGCAATGGACAGTGAGATGCAATCCATGGCGGATAATCAAGTCTGGGACTTGGTTGATCCGGTACCCGGTCACAAGCCTGTAGGGTGCAAATGGGTCTTTAGGAAGAAGACTAACATGGATGGAAAAGTAGACACCTTCAAAGCCCGACTGGTAGCAAAGGGTTTCACTCAAACTCATGGTGTAGACTATGATGAAACCTTTTCTCCGGTGGCTATGTTGAAGTCTATTAGGATACTAATGGCTATCGATGCATATTACAATTACGAAATATGGCAGATGGATATCAAGAATGCCTTCCTTAATGGGAAGTTGGCAGAGGAGGTTTACATGGCACAACCTGATGGTTACGTAAACCCCAAATATCCTAATAGAGTCTGCAAGCTTAAGAGGTCCATTTATGGACTTAAGCAAGCATCTCGGAGTTGGAACATTTGCTTTGATGAAAAGGTCAAAGGGTTTGGCTTTTCTAAAAGCAAGGATGAACCTTGTGTGTATGTCAGGGCTAGTGGGAGTGCTGTAGTTTTCCTAGTCTTGTATGTAGATGACATACTACTTATAGGAAGTGACGTGACTACCTTGCAGGAAGTAAAAACCTGGCTTGGGAGTTGCTTCTCTATGAAAGACATGGGAGAAGCAGCATATATTTTGGGGATAAAGATCTATAGAGATAGATCTAAGAGACTCATTGGTTTGAGCCAGAGTACGTACATAGATAAAGTCTTGAAGAGGTTCAAGATGCAAGATTCCAAGAAAGGGAATTTGCCTATGTTGCATGGTATGGCGTTGAGCAAGTCTCAATGTCCTAGTTCTCAAAAGGAACTGGAGGAAATGAGTCGAGTCCCGTATGCTTCGGCAGTAGGATCAATCATGTATGCTATGCTATGTACTCGGCCTGATGTGTCGTATGCCTTGAGCATGACGAGCCGATATCAGGCAAACCCTGGTCAAAGTCATTGGGTTGCGGTTAAAAACATCCTTAAATATCTTCGGAGAACTAAGGAAATGTTTTTAGTGTTCGGTGGATCGGAGGAGCTCAGAGTTACTGGATATTCTGATGCTAGCTTCCAAACGGACAAGGGTGATTGTCGGTCTCAATCGGGATTTGTATTCTTGTTAAATGGTGGAGCAATAAGTTGGAGAAGTTCCAAGCAAGATACCGTGGCCGATTCATTCTAAATACTCCACGATTGGTCGTTCTTCATTGGGAGGAAGATGTGAATTAAGATCGAGGCGAGTGGTTGGTAAGGTTTTCATCTTGGATTGAATACTTGTTTACGCAACACTAGCCTGTACTTAATGGTGATTAAGTAATCGGAGGACCCGTACCTGAGTTTACTTCATGGATATTATCACGAGTAAATCAGGATGATAATATTATTTATCCTTCTACTGGAGATGCGCGCGTTGCTTGATTATTAACTTGGACTTGTTTAGATTGCTTTCTAACGCAGTTCGTAACTGGCTATTATAAGGGAAGTTTTCAGGCAAGAACTTGTTATTATGATAGGGCGGTGTAGTCAAAGGTATTCGTTCCTCTTTTGACAGATATCCTTGGGCCTCTCATTGACTAAGCTGATGACAAACCAAAAATGCATGGCCGTGCTCAGGTTGAATTGATGGTGGATCAATTATGCAACTTGTTTTGTTAGTCATAGTTAGTATATATCGAGAAACATAATCGTGAATGATTTGGGGATGATCATGTTCCATTTCCTGCATTCACAACGGATATCGTGAACGAAGGGGTATATAATCACTTATCTATAGGACCTTTCCTTTTGGTTAGGTATTTGTTATGGGAAGACAAGCCCTGTGCTGACTTGGGGGCATAGATGCCTTGCTAGAGGCCGCTCTATGTCGGTGACGCCTTTCGTGAGTTTGTCCTGTTCAAGTGGGAGTCTGTTGGATTATGCCCACTGACACACACATGAGTTGGCATCATGGCTGATGAAGCAAGGGCCTATTGGGTCACACGCCAAGTATCGATTCCGGCATCACGGATGGTCTAATGAGAGAGAAAACTAGAAATTGGTTCTGGTGGGCCAAGGCACGCCCGTGCCTCTATGAGGTACGGCCGTGCCCTACGGGCAGGCACGAGCCTAAGTCGGGCGTGACTTGGGCGTGGCCTGTGGCTAGGTACGCCCGTGCCTCTATTAGGCACGCCCATGCCCTGTGCCCAGTGGACAAGCACGAGCCCAAGTCAGGCATGACTTGGGCGTGGCCTTTTGGGCTGGTACGCCCGTGCCTTGTGAGGCACGGCCGTGCCCCGTGTAGTTACAGTCTTCTTAAACAGCTTTCAAAGTTGTTTATGAAGAAGATTATGGTGTTTTATTGCTTATTGATGGATTATCAATGCATGCACATTTTTATTCTCTTTTGAAGAGTTTATAAAAGTTGGTGCATGATTCCTTTGTTGGGTTACAAGTTCTTGAAAGGCAAAAAACACACATTGCACACTTCTCTCTCTCAAACACTCAAACCAGTTCCAAGGCTTTGGTTCTATATTGTGTAGACATCTTGGTGGTGTTTAGATAGACTTATCTAACACTCTAGCAAGTGGGAGGCGATAATAGCTTGGTGTGGACTTCGGTAGAGGTGTACACGTTAGTGTACAAGACTTCCAAACTGCAAAACCGCACGTACCAAGAAGATAGCATCAAGGGTATAACTCTATCCCTTTGTATGTTTTATTTTGTTGCGTAGTCATGTCTAGAGTTTTGGTCCATTTGGTGGGCGTATTCGTGGTCAATTTTTGAAACTATTTTCTACTCGTTTTGCTTCCATTGCGATTTTAGACCACGAAAACCTAATAGTTCCAAACTCCAAAACCGCACGTACCAAGAAGATAGCATCAAGGGTATAACTCTATCTCTTTGTATGTTTTATTTTGTTTCTTAGTCATGTCTAGAGTTTTGGTTCATTTGGTAGGCATATTCGTGGTTAGTTTTTGAAACTATTTTCTACTCGTTTTGCTTCCGTTGCGATTTTAGACCACGAAAACCCAACATGATGCTCTTACTGAATAAATGGCAATGTTAGCAAGAAACTTTAGAAATTTTAGAAAAGGAAGGGGTCAACTTGACAGAAGCAAAAGTAGTAAGTATACTTTTGATCCTAAGAAAGCTAAGTGCTATAAATGTCAAAGGATAGGACACATAGCTGCTGAATGTAGAGTTAAGAAGGGAGAATCAGCTTCAGTAGCTGACAAGAATGCCTACAGAGCTGATAAATATAAAAAGAAATATCAAAGACTCAAAGGCAAGCCAGATGAAAACACCAAAGGTCTTCTTGCTGAGACTTGGGATACTGAATCATCTACTTCAGATGATGATAAGCCAAATAGGTGTTTGATGGCCATTGAGGATGAAGAGGAACAAGTTGACTATGAGTTAGAAGACAGTTCCTTTGATGAGGATCTAGCAGAAGCGGCTAAGCTGAGTAAGCAAACCAGTAACTGGGATCCTGCCTCAATGTATAAGGTAAATAGCTTTAGCTCTTACACTGATGAACAAAAATGTCTAATGTTCAACTATTTGTTGAATGACTTCAAAACCTCTCTCACAGTTCAATCTAGTTTGAAAACTGAAATTTCAAAATTAAAAGATGAACTTAAACACTCTGAAACTCTCTTAAATGCTGGTAAAAAGACTCAAAGTGATTATGAATGTCAGCTTCATATAAACAAACTTCTAAGTGAAGAACTACTAGAATCAAAAGAACAAGCTGATAATCTAAGAAAGATCTATGAATCTTGGTGTAAGTCATCAAGAGAAGCAGAAAAATGTATTAACCAGCAGATACCAAATCAAGTAAAAGCAGTGCTAGGGGGAGATTATAGTGCTGCTGCTGATGAAATCATCGAAGATCAAGTCAGTCTTAAAGACAAAACGATGAAATCAGATGATATACTCCCAAAAACATTTTTAAGGAACAAGGATGGAAAAAAAGTCAAAACCAATAAGTTTGTGAGACCAACCCAAAGTCCCGAGGTTATTCATATAAAATATCAAGCTGAATGTTACAGATCCAACATAAACTGTAAGTCAGTTTTCAAAAGATTGGATTACAATCCTGTGAGAACAACTGTTTTTGACAGAATATCTCACGTCAACTCAAAAAGACATAACTCTCAAGACAAATATGAAAGGATATCTAAGAACAGGAAGTTGTTTGTAAGTCAGACTTCACCAAATAAGGATAACCATAAAGCTGACAAAGGTAAGTCCAAAGTCAGTGAAAATCAAGTAGACAAACTGTCTAAAAGAATTGAAAGGTTATCCACAGTTTATGACCCTAAAACTGAATCCAAATTTAATGTTGGAAAACTCAAAGAAATCACCCAAACACCCATCTTTAGAAGAAAATTCTATAAGTGTGGTGATAGAGGTCATGAGGCCAAAGATTGTGTAAGTACCAATCTTAGACCTGAAAACGTAAAGGATGATCAGTCCAAAACAAACCCAGAATCTGTTCGAACTGATCAGTCAAACTCTAAAGGATCAACTAAGTGCTCATCCTTAGAACCCATCAAACAGTGGGCCCCAAAAAGAAACTAATATGTTTAGTTGATCATGTGCAGGGCTCCTACAAGTGGTATCTAGACAGTGGATGCTCAAGGCACATGATAGGAAGCAAGGGGATTCTAAGTGAATTCCAAAACAATGAAGGACCCAAGGTGACATTTGGGGATAATTCTCAATGAAGGACTAAAGGTTATGGAAAGATATCTGCTGGAAAAGTCACTTTAAAAAAGGTAGCATATGTTGAAGGCCTTAAACACAATCTGATAAGTATCAGTCAACTGTGTGATGAGGATTATGAAGTCACCTTCAGAAAGCATGCAGGAACAATTTATGATAAGAAGGGAAAACCAATATTAATGGCAAAAAGAGAGAGAGAGATATCTATTTGTTAGATCTCAGCTCTGCAGATCCTTCAACTGAAACCTGCTTGTATTCTGACTTAACACTCAAGCTGAGTTGGTTATGGCACAAGAGACTATCACATTTAAATTTCAAATATATTAACAAATTGTCTAGCAAAGAGTTAGTCTCTGGTCTACCTAAGATCACGTTTGCTAAAGACAAACTCTGCTCAGCTTGTGAAATGGGAAAACATCATAAGGGATCCTTCAAGTCAAAATAGAAATTTTCAATTACAGAACCATTGCATATGTTGCACTTGGATCTATTTGGACCTATTAGCACCCCAAGCCTAAGTGGAAAAAAGTATACTCTAGTGATTGTTGATGAGTTCACAAGATTCACTTGGGTAGTCTTCTTAAAAGCCAAAAGTAAAGCTGCATATGAGTTAATCAACTTCATAAGACAAGAAGAGTTGCGAAAGGGTAAGTCTCTTAAACAGCTCAGAAGTGATCATGTGACTGAGTTTAGAAACTCAACCTTTGAAGGCTTTTGTGAAGAGAAGGGAATTATCCAAAACTTCTCATCTGTAAGAACTCCACAACAAAATGGAGTTGCTGAAAGGAGAAATAGAACCTTAATTGAAGCTTCCAGAACCATGCTATGTGAGGCAAAGCTCAAGCTGAGCTTCTGGGCAGAAGCTGTAAGTACAGCCTGCTATACCCAGAATAGATAAATAATAGTTAATAGACATGGTAAAACACCTTATGAGATGTATCATGGCTGAAAACCCAACATTGGATACTTCCACATTTTTGGTTCAACATGCTATGTGCTAAACCAAAGAGATCAGCTCCATAAGTTGGAACCCAAAGCCGATCAAGGGATATTTGTTGGATATTCTTCAATCTTCAAATCTTATAGAGTTTTTAATCTTAAAAGAAAAGTAATTGAAGAATCAATACATGTTACATTTGATGAAACAAGTATTGACGAATCCGACAGAGCTCAAGCTGACCCAGTTAGTCTGAGTGAGCTTGAGAGGAACAAAGAAGATCTCACATCAAATCCCATGTATGTTATGGATGATTCTGATGATGATGATGATAAATATGACAAATGTGCATCATCGAAAGAAACTATCAATATTGAAGATAATCAGCCTGAGAGCCTCGGTGAATCATCAGGTACATGTTAGATTGAAGATCTAAGTGATCTTTCAATTCCTACTCAGACTGAAGAAGTAAGTCCTATTCAGCCTGAGAGACACTGCTCAGACCCAGACCCAGAATCTCATTCTCCCACTACAACCTTCAGAGTATTAAAAGACCATCATCTTGATGATGTCATTAGAAACATTGAAGATGGTGTGTTAACTAGATCCAAGACAAATGCAAACTATGCTGCCTACTCTAGTTTTCTATCTCAAATGGAACCAAAGAAGACTAAAGAAGCTCTAAAAGATGAAGATTGGATTGAGGCTATGCAAGAGGAACTGATAGAATTTCAAAGAAATAAGGTCTGGACCCTTGTCCCTGCCCCCAAAGGAAAAACAATTTTAGGCACTAAGTGGGTCTATAGAAATAAAATGGACAAGGACGGAGTAGTGATTAGAAACAAGGCAAGGCTAGTAGCTCAGGGGTATCGACAAGAAGAAGGTATTGATTATGATGAGACCTTTGCCCCTGTTGCAAGGATTGAAGCTATAAGGTTGTTTCTAGCCTATATAGCCTTCAAAAACTTTAAAGTGTATCAAATGGATGTTAAAAGTGCATTCCTAAATGGAGCACTACAGGAGGAGGTCTATGTGAAACAACCCCCTGGTTTTGTTGATTCGAAACATCCAGATTATGTCTATAAGTTAGACAAGGGTTTTATGGACTCAAGCAAGCTCCAAGAGCCTGGTATGATACACTGTCCACCTATTTGCTCTCAAATGATTTTGTTAGAGGAAGTATTGACAAAACTCTATTCATAAGAAAGAGTAGAGGACATGTCATTCTGGTTCAAATCTATGTGGATGACATTATCTTTGGTTTAACAAACTAAGGTCTGTGTGATTGGTTCTCTAAGATAATGTCCAATCAATACAAAAGGAGGATGATGGGTGAGATGACTTACTTTTTGGGACTTCAAATCTATCAGAAAGAAGATGGTATATTTATTAATCAGAGCAAGTATGTCTTTGATCTGATTAAGAAATATGGATTAGACTCAAGCCATCACGCAAAGTCTCCAATGTTAGACAATGTCAAGCTACACAAGGACATTGATGGAAATTCTGTATGTCAGACTACATATAGAGGGATGATAGGTTCATTAGTCTATTTAACATCAAGAAGACCTGATATAATGTTTTCTACATGTGTTTGTGCACGATATCAGGCTGATCCAAAGGAATCACACTTGCTAGCTGTTAAAAGAATACTCAAATATCTGAAGTGAACACCAAACTTAGGTTTGTGGTATCCAAAAGGATTAGGATTTGAGCTGATAGGGTACTCAGATTTAGACTTCGCAGGATGTGGTCTTGATAGAAAGAGTACTACTGGAGGATGTCAAATTTTGGGTGGAAAATTAGTTAGCTGGACAAGCAAGAAACAAAACTCAATGGCAATTTCAACAGCTGAAGCTGAATATGTAGCTGCAGGGAGCTGTTGTGCTCAAATACTGTGGATGCAACATCAGCTTAAGGACTTTGACTTGTATTATTCAAAGACTCCTATATTTTGTGACAATCAAAGTGCTATTGCCATTACACACAACACAGTGTTTCACTCAAGAACCAAACACATTGAGATAAGACATCACTTCATTAGAGCTATTGTAGAAAAGGGAAAGATAGAGCTATTCTTCATTGAGACTGAAGATCAGCTTGCAGATATCTTCACTAAACCAATTGAAGGCACAAGATTTACAACTCTACTCGGCAAGCTTGGCATGCTCAACCCTTAATCGGTATGTTCCATTCTTTATCTCTGTTAATTTTTGCTAAGTGCTACATTTGACTAAGTGTCAATCTGAGCTGAGTGCTTAATCTTAGCTGAGTGCTAAATCTGAAGCTGAGTGCTCCATCCAAGCTGAACACTCAGGATCAGCTGAGTACTCCGTTCCAAAGTGTGGTCAGTTACACATGTCTAGGTTAGTCCTAAGAAATGGTACGTCTAATAATATGGTAAGTCCAACATATTTACGGTGTGTCTGTAAATAAACGTCAGTCGTTTAGAAATTTTTTATGATATGTTCTTATCATAAAAATATCATTAATCCTATTAGAATCCGGTTCAATGTAACAGTATGCGTTTGGGTAACTTACAATAAATTTAGCCGTTGTAACAAACGGCGTAGACGTTTTTACGGTAACGGTCATATTTATTACCCTCCGATAATGGTAACTTTTCTCTCACATTGAAAAGGTATAAATAAGAGAGACTTTTCATCATATTTTGTTTACTCTTCCAAATTATTCTTCTCCCTTCTCTTAGACCCTAACGTTGCTGTGTGCAGAGTTCATTGCTCAGTGCTAATCCTTATTATTGCTAAGTGCATTCCAATACGATAAGTTCGATTTAATGGAGGGTGATACTCTTAGTCTGACTGAACAAATGATCCGTGGTGGAAATTCAAGAACAACGCACTCCCCACCTACAAACAATACAATGTCATCGCCTGTATCGACATTCCAATGTCCAAAATTGCTAGGGGTTATGAGGAGTGGGTCTCCTACATTCGCAAGGGACCCCTGGCACATGCATTTCTTCGTGGTCCTGTTGTGGTCATCCCTCAACTTCTCACGGAATTTTGGTATACGTGTAAACTGGATGCAACTCAACCGGTCATTCGGGGTACAGTCCTAAGTGGACAAGTGGCGATAGAAGTCGATGCAAATTGTCTCCGCAAAATTCTTCATCTCCCGGTTCATAATCAGTATGAAGCGACGGTTTCTAGGGAAAAATCACGAAGCGTTTTACCCTTAATGGGTCATCCTCACGTTATTGGCGTAATACGGAAATCTGTTTTCCAGACGGCATGGGGATTTATGGTATCCACTGTGGTTCGTTCCCATGGATACAAGGTGTGTCCTGGATAATGTTAATGACTTTGAAATGCAAGTGTTATACAACTTATTTTATGATCGACGGTTGGATTACGCTGAGTTGATCTTTGAGGCATTCAAGTCATTGGTGACCAAGAACATAAGGGACACCATTGTGCCCTTGGTAAGATTTATATCCATGGTCATCAAGGACAGGTTGGGTAGAAGATATACTGCCCAATATGAGTCAACCCCTACTCCTGTTCTCAGCTACAGAATGTTCGCCCATGATATTTTCCCTGAGCATTCTACAATGAGTGCTCAGATGAGGGTGTATGTACAGCTTCCGACTTCTGAGTCAAGTGAAGTTGAGACAAAGAAGGAAGCTGTGACAAAGGAGATGTTCTGAGGCTGCATCCTCTCAAGCTGATCAACCTAGGACTCAACTCAGACCCCGTGCTCAAATAATTTCATCCACCACTTCAAGTTCTGAGCAAAGGAGTCTGTTTCCTAACTCTGAGTCAGCAGGTATACTTTCGCATCCCTTATCTCATTCTCTCTCTTTTACTTCTCCACCTACAGAATTGGGAGATAAGCCTGAGTCAAGCCCAACTCAGTCTAACCCCTCTCCTCCACCTCAAACATCTCCATCTATCTTACAATCTAAAGCCAACCTTGGTCAGCCCACTGCTATCAAGGAAATATCCTATACCTATACTAGAAAGTCTGCCAAAGGTAGTCCTTCACCTCAAAAGGACTCTGGAGTTGATATCACATTGATACCTCCACCGGCAGGAGCTGAGGGGGAGACACCTTCTCTTAAGGTGCCAATCTTTAGGCTCAGTTCAACCCTTACACCTAAACTAGGTATGGTGTCTACTCAGCCCATACTTACTAGTGCCATGGGAGAACCTTCTTCTGTGCCTTCACAGCCCCATGAAGGTAACATTGAAATACTGACCAATCCCCAGGGTCAAATACCCCCCTCCTCACCACTAAGCCTAGCTCGCCCCACTACCATACCTCACGACATTCGTCATTCTTCTCTTCCATTCTTACACACTCTAGCATGACCTGTCAATGAACCTTTCATACACCAGGAAGGTTTACAGTGTTCGCATTCTGCCCCCTTTGATTCCATAGGTCAACACCAACCTTTGGATATGGGACCCACATTCTCACCTATTGCGGAACACTGAACAGCCACTCTTACGGTGGAAATACACTCCTCCACTGGACATGAGGACTTTAAGGTAAGAAGAAGACCTGAGGAGCCCAAGTTGATGACCAACGATGATCAAGTCATTATGAAATATCTAGAATCTCAGTTTGAGCTCCTGCATAAAAAGAGGAGAAATGATAAAGCCAAGTTGATGCGTAAACTTCATGATCTTTCGACTTCAGTAGCCAACTTGGAAAGCTTCGTGCTCAAATTCAGACCCTCCCCTATTGATGATGACAAAAAGGGGGAGGAAGAATCAAAGAAGTGTGACGATAAGGTTGAGGGGGAGCATACAGAGGAAGTACAATTTGAGGAACAAGCTCATGATCAGTTTATGAGTACAATAGATCAGCCTTCCCAACAACAACAGGCTCCTACAGTCCAAATTAACACAACATCACAAGCTCAACCAGAAACTCCACATGAAGAAACATCTCAAGCTGCTCACACCAACCTTCCTCAAGCTGAATTGTCAAAATTTGTTAAAACTGAGTCTGTTCCGACTTCACAAATAGATAAAGGGAAGAATAAGGTGTTTGAGATAGTAAAAAGAAAGAAAAGAAGTGTTATGCCTCTAGTAAAGAGAAGAAAGGTCATCATTGCTGAGCCAGAGACAGAGCAATAAGGTAAGTCTCAACTAGTTGCACATGAATCTGACTCAAGTGATGAAGCTGATGTAGCACAGAAAGCCAGTGACATACGTGCTGAGCAAATGTTACAAGAGATGGCTAAAGAACTAGGCATGACAGTGGAGAAAATGAAATAGCAGCAACGACAAGCTGAAATTCAAAGAGAAAAGGCTAAAGCTGAGGCTGCCAGAGCTGAAGCTGAAGCTGACTATTCTGGAACTAGAGCTGCCCCTATTCCCTACTCAGATGTGGATCTAAGGCATTGTTATAATAGGACACATTTTAATCACAAGATTGAATCAATTACACTGAGTAGAAAAGGAGAATTGGTAATTATCAACTTTGTACTAGACAACCACCAAGAAATTGGTCTAGATATGAGATGTCTGTACAAATGAAAAAGAGTCAAATCAGACAAGAGATAGTTGATGTGCTTACGAAACTCTTCATAAGAATTGATCAGTCAGGTGAGATTCCTGCTGATGAAATTGATACTTTCCTGAATCGAGGCAAAGCTGCAAGAGTTAGAGCAGCAAGCCAGCGAGCTAAAAGAAACATCGGTCTACAAGTTCCAAATGGAGTTGAATTCAGAGAAAACACTTATATCACTCAACCTTTGGAAGGATTCTTGTATCTTGATGTGGAAGGTAATCAATGTTTCTTAAGAGTAGCAGATCTTCATTTGGAAAATATGGAATTGATTCTGTACTTGAGAATTCTATGTGATGACTCAACTCAGTACTTAGTATTCAGATATCATCCCTACAAAGAAATCAGATCAAGAAAAACTGAGATGAGAGAGCTGCCAGAAGGTGAAGAGATTGTGAATGATGCTATCAAGAAAGCTGTAATCTGGGAACTTAAATGTTATGATATGTGGTTAGAAGTTGGAGATCCTATTGATTAAATAGATTAGTTCTATGATTCTGTAAGCACTAAGTGTGCAGAAGCTAATCATAAAGATTAAGCTACAATGTAAATGATATGTTCATTAATACAAACTCAAGTTTGATATGTTCAACTGTTTTATTATTTGATATGTTCAAAATTCTGTTTGATATGTTCAAACAAACATCTTTGTAAGTTTAAGCTGATGATTGATATGTTCAATTACAAACTGATATGTTCAGTTGTATAAGTTTTTGTAAGTTCAAAACTTAAATTAATTCTGATAAGTTCAGTATCTAAGTAGTTGTATATCCAAATACTTAGAATACAAGTCTTATAATGGATTTGTAATATAAAAATCTTGTAAGTTCAAGATATGATGAATAAGTATGGATCAGTTCAATACTTATTTCAAGAACTAACTTTGGTCAGTTCCAGAGTGGTTCGACATAATTCTGTTAACCTATACCTACTTTGATTCAATATTTTGTCATCATTAAATAGGGGGGAGATTGTTAGTCCCACGTTTAGAATAATTAGATTTGATGAGACAAACTATAGATATGTATAGATGATAGGTTAAGAGTTAGGAATTATGTAAGTCTGTTATAGACTGACTAGTCAACATATAAACATATATAGAATTTTCTATGTAAGTACTAGATAGCTCAGTGACTTCTAAGATGAGATGTCAGCGTATAAACATATATAGAGTTTTAACTGACGAATACACAGACGAACGAATGTGCGAATATACACGATAACAAGTACGTGATACTGAATAAGTTGCAAGACTGCATAAGTTGCAAAACGTACGAGTGTTCGTCATACTTGATATGCGTGTGTTGCGATAACTTTGTGAGTTTAAAGTTCAAGAGAGTTTTCAAGAGTTCTTGTTAATAAGTTTTAACAAGAAGTTCGATCATCAATTAGTTTGTGATTCAAGAGTGTTTAGAGAGAGTTGAGGTTATAATCATTGTAATATCAAATCATCCTGTTGATTTGAATAGAGAGTGATAATAGTTATTGTTCTGTTTGATCATTGAATATACGTTTGATTAATTTGATTATTTGTTTAAAGTGTATTCAACCCCCCTTCTACACTGTATCGGTTACTTGTTCACCCTCTTTGGGACCAACAGAGAAATTCAGTCGACAGTCCAAAATCTATCAAATAATAAGGAAGAAAGCTGCAGCTGATCGAAAATTCCTTCTATGGCAAAAGAAATATTCAAGAATTGATGCAATGCAAAGCCTAGAAAATGAAGTTGCACGCTTGAAAACTATTGAGGAAAATCAGAATAAAGCCTTGGAAGATGTTAAGGCTTAACTTCAATTAGTTAAACAGGAGAAAGCCAAAGCTGAAGAAGCTAGGGCAACAGTTGAGGGGGAGCTTAAAACTCTCCTTGATCAAAGAAAGGCTGAAGCAGATATCTTTAGATCTGAGGTAGATGGAGCCGAGTGTCAAGAAATAATAAGGGCTACTGAAACAAGAACAACAGCTAATACAACCAAGTCAAGTGCTAAATTGAAACAACTTACTTTAGCAGCCTTGATTCCTGAAGGACAAAATGTTCCATCAACCAGAGGTCAACCAAGTCGAGCTGACAAAGGGAAAAAGCTCATGGTGATAAGTTCTCCGGATGATCTGATAAGGGTAGGCAAATATGGTGAAGACGAATCAGATGAATCATGTAACGCCGTTTCTAAATTTGAGGAGTCTTTTTTTTATAATAAACTCTACTTGAGTTTTGAAACTGCATGGTTACAGCTGTAAATACAATATTTCCAAAACCTGTTTATTTAAAAGTAAATACAGCTGTCACAGCGGAAGCTTATAAACTAGTTTAATAATTTACAACCTAATATTAAGTTGCAACCAAAACATACCAAGGCATTACCAAATTCGTTCGACCATTACAAATTCAACAAGCAAACAAAGTACATAACAAGTGTTCACAAAGTGTTCCAAAAATACAACATGTAATCCGAGTAGGTACCCATCCATACAGCAATCTATTTACCTACACAAGGAATATACATGAGAGGGTTAGCTATAAATAGCTAGTGAATAACAATTAAGCGGAAGCATCATATCATAGTATCATATACATATCTCATGCATAACATATCAACATTCAAGTCTACCCTAACACATTGTGAAGCAACGGTTAGTCAGCAGAAACCACGTCTTGCAGGGTTATAAGCCCGGCTCAGTGATCCTGACTGGGGAAACCGATACTTCCTCCACGCAGGTGGAGAAGTGGGTAGCGGTCCACCATTGCATTATCGGGTAACTGTACCCCACTCGGGATCAGCGGGAACTGAGAGCCCATATAGTGTTGAGGGGCGGAGGTTATGCAGGAACCAAGATTCATGATTATCGAATCGCCGCACATCATAGCTGGCGGCACAAGGCCGCAACTAGATCCAGACAAGCTGGCCCCCAACATTCAACAAAGTACCGGTACAACACACATTGGCCTACAAAAAGCCACAACATAAACACAGTTGGCCTACAAAAGCCATAACATCATAATTGGCCTACAAAAGACATAGCATAACAAGTCGGCCTACAAAAAGCCATAGCATATTAACTTAGGCCTACAAAAGGCATTAACATGTGTTCATTACAATTTAACAACTCAGTTGGTTCATGAAAACCTTAAACATGCATCACTAACAATTCTTTGGTTTGTAACATAATAACATCTATATAACACTATCAATATCATACTTAGGTTAACTGTTACTCACCTGTTAAGCTATAACAGGTAGTTATTGAAGGTATTTGTTTGACATAATCAAGTAGTAGCGGAAGCATAATATAGATCAAAATTTCAAACCAATCCAAACAAATACTTCCATGGACCAAAATCTAGACATGGTAATGCAACTAAAACAAATAAACAAGGTAGAAGGAAAGGTTATACCACAATGCAAGATCACAAAGAATTTCCTTCTTGTCAAGATATTAGAATTCAAACAAGAACTCCTCTAGTGTTGTCCACCCCAAGCACACTTGACTTCAAAATGCTAGTAAGTCGGTGTAAACACCAAAGCAACAAGAACAATGTGTGTATATCACCTTTTTGCACCAAAACTTGATCACCAAATATTGGTATCAACTAGAGAGAATATTTGCATGAACCATACTCATGTGTATCTCACTAATCTATTCAAATGGCCTCAAAACCATAGCTTAATTAACAGGCATTAACCACACTTTTAATCCCATTAAAATGATTGTTTAAGACTGTTGATTTTGCTGTTACAATGTACGGGCACGCCCGTGCCGGCCCAAACAGACCACGGTCCAGCCCAAGGCCAGTACCCCCATGCCTGTTGGATCAGGAACGTCCGTGCCTCACAAGGAAAGGTCGTGCCTCACCCTGCCAAAACCTATTTTGGCCTTTTTCTCTCTTTTGCTTGATCGTGTTGCCGGAATCAATACTTGGTGTGTGACCTAATAGGCCTATACCTCATCAGCGGTGCTATTAACTCGTGCGTGTCAGCGAGCATATACCAACAGACTCCCACTTGCATGTGACACGACTACAAAAAATAACACAAACATAGAGCGGCCTCTAGCAAGACATCTATGCTCCCAAGTCAGTATATGGTATGCCACTCTTGACAAGACCCCAATCATAAAATGATTGTCCTAAAGATAAATGATCAACTACATCCCTTTGTTTGCGATATCCTATGTGAACACAAGGCATGGAATAAAGTCAACCTTCAGATCGTTCACGATTATGCTTCTCGATTCTAGATTAGTGGTGACCAACAAACCGAGTAACATTGATCCATCCTCAATATAACTTGAGCACGGCCATGCATATGAACGTCAGCACTCAATCATCGAGGGGCCCATGGATATCTTCTCTATACATAGAGAAACAAATTCCTATTGACTACATAGTCCCGCCACATAGATAATACTCTACCCAATCATCTCCCTTATTACGACCAGTTACGGACCGCGTTAGAAAACAATCAAAGCAGAGTAAACCTGTGCTTTGGAATCACATATATCTCTAGTTTAAGAACGAAATGACATTATCATCCCGAGTTACTTATGACTAAAACCATGAAGTGAATTCGGGTGTGGGTCCTCCAATAACTTGAAACCCCTTTCAAGTATAGGCAAGAATCACATTTATCAAAATCAATTCTTTACCTCAATCTTAATTCATACTTCCTTCCCACAAAGTATGACCGATTGTGGAGATTTAAAGATTGTAAAACAACCTTGGGAAGAGGTTAAACATGCAAAGATAGAACACAATAAAGACTAAATGTAAGTAACTGCAACATGCGTATATATAGATCTCTACTATAGAAGTCGAAACAAACATTAGTAACATTACTGCTCAACATTCCCAAATACAAAATGATCCATACATAAATTAAAACTCAATATAAACCAAGTCATGTGCAAATCTAACACATATTTCCATAGTGTGAGAATCATGAGAAGCTTGTGACAAGGTTTAGTAAAAGGATCGGCCAAATTTCCTTCCGAGGTTACCCTACTAATAGCGACTTCACCACTTTCAACCATCTCTCTGATCAAGTGGTACTTTTGAGGTATATGCCTTGTTCTCTTGTGAGCTCTTAGTTCCTTCGCTAAGGCTACCGCACCCTCATTGTCACAGAAGATCTCAATAGGGTCGGAAATGCTTGGAACCATTCCAAGTTCTCGGATGAACTTCCTTATCCGCACAGCTTCTTTTGCAGCTTCACTTGCCGCAATGTATTCTGACTCTGTAGTAGAATCAGCTACTGTGTCTTGTTTTGAAATTCTCCTCGTAATAGCTCCACCATTTAATAAGAACACAAACCCCGATTGTGATCAACAGTCATCCTTATCAGTTTGGAAGCTAGCATCAGAGTAACCCTTTACTTTGAGCTCTTCCTCACCACCAAAGAGCAAGAACATTTCTTTAGTTCTCCTAAGATACTTAAGAATGTTCATTACCGCAACCTAATGGGCTTTCCCTGGGTTAACCTGATATCTACTAGTCATGCTCAAAGCGCATGACACATCAGGATGAGTACATAACATGGCGTACATGATCGAGCCCACAGCCGAAGCATACGGTACTCTCTCCATTACTTGTAGTTCCTTTTGAGAACTAGGACATTGAGTCTTACTCAATATCACTCCAGGTGACATAGGCGTACATGATCGAGCCCACAACCGAAGCATACGGTACTCTCTCCATTACTTCTAGTTCCTTTTGAGAACTAGGACATTGAGTCTTACTCAATATCACTCCAGGTGACATAGGAAGATTTCCTTTCTTGGAATCCCCCATCTTGAATCGCTTCAAGACTTTGTCAATGAAGGTATTCGTTTGGCAAGATCAAGTAGCAACAGAAGCAATATGTATAACAAAAAGGGTTTAGTACTTAAAAGTGTATCGAACTTGTCACTTTTTGCTATTGTGTATACCCACCTTTCAATACTACCATTTAACGTATCAAACATATTATTTGATGATGTGTAATAGGTAAAATGTGATGTGGCATTTATTTAAACTTTAAATTTAAAGCTTCATCTCCTACAAAGCTTCCCGATCGATGTTTACATCTATAAATGCCCTAGATTTTCTCTTCACTTCACAAAATCTTCATTCCAATCGACTGTCATGGCGTCTTCGTCATCATCAAATCGCAACATAGGAGTAATTAGGGCTTCCAATGTATTTTGCTACTGTGGTGAAAGAGCGAAGATTAGAACATCATGGACAATGAAAAATTCGGGTAGGAGGTTTCTTGGCTACCTTAATTATGTAAGTTCCCTAATTAAAAAGTTTTGTGCTTTTTTAGGTTAGATTTTGAGGTGCAAGTGGTTGCCCTGATTTGTTCTCAAAATGGCAGGAATATGGTCATAAGTGTAAGATGTTTCAATGGATCGATGAGGAGCTTACAAGTGAGTACTATAAGGATTTGTTATTTGAATTGCACAATCAATTTCGAAGATTAAGCAAGGTGAAGCAGGTCTAGTGTGAAGAAGACAATGAAACTGATTTAGTCAAAATAAAGGAAGATTTGACTTACACAAAGAGTAAAATGAAAGTGTATGATAAGCTGCTCTTGTGTTTAGTTGTATTAATCATGTGTTTAGGCTTTGTTATAGTCAATGAATGAAATAGAATTAGTTGAATGTGTAATGTATGTATCTGTGTAAGTTATGTTTTATGAATGAAATGTGTTTTGGTATTATCAAAGTGGAATGTTTCATGGTGGTTGTAACTTGTTCACAGAATGAAATATGGCAATGATACACATCATCAAATCACATTTTACCTATTACACAACATCAAATTGGCAACCATTCAACTAACAGAATGCTACACAAAATGATACACATATCAAATCGGCAACCATTTAACTAACAGAATGATACCAGAATGAAATTGGCAACCATTCACAGAATGATACCAGAATGAGATTGGCAACCATTCAACTAACAGAATGATACACATATGAAATTGGCAACCATTCAACTAACAGAATGATACCAGAATGAAATTGGCATATATAAAATTTACATAATGATACACATAATGATACTTGTTGCTAAAGATGTACAGAATGAAATATGGCAACCAGTCACAGAATGATAAAGATATATAAGATGTACAGAATAATATAAAGTGGACATAGGTAATTCTTAATTAGTTAAACCATTCATACTAACAAAATATATATGTTATGGCATTACAGAGCCATGTATCTGTTTGTGAGTCTACACAAACATCAATCAGATCATTACACAACCATTTGTATTGTTTTCTGTTTGATCATACTTACAAAATAACCAGTTAGTGTTTCATCACTACACAACCATTTATACAAATAAAAAAACAAAATAGAGCAACATAATCTGTTTGATCAGATTACATCCATGGGATCTTTAGGGCTGCTGCTAGGACCACCTACCTTCTTCTGCATGTTGATTTTTGCAATTCTTGCAGCTGCTTGCCTCCTTATTGGCATGAGGTGTCCTACCTTCTCCTCCTTCTGTTTTTGGTAGATGTGATTGAAGACACTGTCACATTCTTTCTTGCATCTGCCATAAAACCTCCAACAGATGGTATCCTACCTTCTTCAACTTGTGTTGACAGATGATTTGGCAGTTGATTTGGTATACCTTGACACTTGGCTAGCATCCTATTTGGTTGTTACCTTGTCCCCCTTTTTGCATCCTCTTTGGTTGTGCCCTTGACCACCACACTTGCGACATGACGTAATGACACCAATCTTTGAAACTCTAGCAGAATGAGGTGCTTGTTCATGGATAGCTCTCTTTCTCTTCTTCTTACGTCTGCCAGGCATTATTCTTGGTTTAGGAGGCAATGGTTTGTTTAAGTTGTTTGGTGGCCATTGGTTCATCCCTTCTAGTGGTTGCAGATATGTCCCATATGTTATTTTGTACATTTCTTTTCTAAACCAATTGGGTACATAATCCTCTGGGTTCTTATAAAGAAAGATGATTGTTGCAACTCCATGAGGGCATGGTATACCTGACAACTGCCACATCCTACAAGTGCAAGTTTTGTTTTCTTCATCCACTATGAATGCATCATTACCTTTAACTTCAAACTTTCTTGGACCTCCGGGTATGACATTCCAATATCTTGAAATAAATAAATAAACCAAATGTTAAATAATTAAACAAAATTATATAAATTAACAAAATAATAAATAATTATATAATATTACCTGTGTGATGCTTTAGCCCCTTCAAGCTTCTTTATTATTGATGGACATATATCAAAATTCCAAGATTCACTAACTTTTCTCATTTTTTCCATCCTCTCCATCAATATGACCCTAATTGCTTCCAACATGGTTATAATGGGTTTAGATCTAACTTTCACAAGAATTGCATTAAAACATTCACTAAATCCATTTCTACTGCTTCACAACTAGAGTGTAACTGAAAAAATGCTCTTGACCAAGTTTTTGGATCTTTCTTTACCAAGTAGTCATGAGCATTTTGATTTGCACTCTTAAGTTCAGTCATTATCCTATCAAACTCTAGAGGATAAGATGCTTTTGCAGCCTTCCAAAACAAATTCCTAAATTCCCAAACTCCTTCCCAATCCACTTGTAGTTTATCAAAGTACCATATTTGAAACTCCTAGAACAAGTATGAACATCATTCATTGAAATCACTTGAAATGAAGCTTCCTTTCTCATCCACCGTTCATAACACCTCCATTTAAACTCATTTGATTCTTTATTTTCAGTGTTGGGGTATCTCTCTGCTTTCTTTTGTTTTCCTTTATCCTTATTAGAAATTTTGGCTGCTCTTGTACCACACCTTACAATGATTTTCTTGTTTGAACTAATTAGATACCATAAAGAAAAACCATTAGCCAATGCATAATGAGTAACACATTCTTTGAATTGCTTTGGTGATTCAAACCTTTCACCAACCTGTCATAATTTACAAAAGTAACACTTGATCAGTGAACAATAACATTATAAGTAACACTAATTAATTAAGGAACAATAACAATACCATTGGCTTTTTCAATTTCCAATGAGTGGATGGATCATGAATAGGGAACTTCTCATTATCATCATCAGATACCTCATCTCCATCCTCTCCATCTTCAGTTTTTATTGCCTTCAATAAATCAGCCATAAACTCTTCATGTTCTTCCTTCAAAAAATCTTCATGGTCATCTTTTACAACATGCTTTGGTAATTCAACAGTTCTTCTTACTTTTCTTTCTTTCTTTGCTTTCTGTGACCTTACATGTGCTAGTTCATCTTCTCCTTCGCTCAAGTAATCTAAGGAATTAGCATCACTATTGTTTTCATCACTGCGTTCTGTTTCCATTTCATCCAACCCTTGTTCTAAGTCCATTTCATCTATCCCCTGTTCCAAGTCCATTTCATCTATCCCTTGTTCTAAGTCCATTTCATCTATCCCCTGTTCCAAGTCCATTTTATCTATCCCATGTTCCAAGTCCATTTCATCTATCCCCTGTTCCAAGTCCATTTCATCTATACCCTCTTCTAAGTCAATTTCATCTATACCCTTTTTATTCATCACATTTTCAGCATTCCCTTCATCACCTTGATCATTTTCATCACCTTTTATGTTGTCATGGGTCTCATCAGTGTTAAACACATATTTACTCATATCATCACCAAAATGGTCTATGTAAATATTCATATGGCCATAAGCATCCCTAATATCTAACATTGTTGATAAATCATTGTCATTTTCTATCTTCATTAAACCATTTTCAATTTCATTTCCAAGAAGGCACCAATATAACCCAGATATAACACTACGAGTATCTCTTTCAAGAAAAGCACACATTTCCTCATAACAGACTCTAGTAATATTGATATCTAAACTACTTCCATTCTCACACCTTAGTGGGTAGTACATGAAACAACCATCATGATGCACTGTTAATAGGTACGTTGTGATCATCCTGTACACCATAAAAAACCATTATTCGTTAAAACCCTATCACATAAACCCTAATTTCAGTTGACGAACTTCATTATAACCCAAACAGAATCAAAACGATATTGATAGACTACAAATGAAGAAGAAAATTTTGAATTTTTTCAAAGTACAACTCTCCAATGCACGATATCAAACCATCCGTCCTCAAGAACAACAACGACAAACGAATGACAAGATAATAAACCTTTAATAAGTAAGAATCATACCTGAAACTTCAAACAAACTTCAAAATTAGGGCACGATTCTTGTTTGATTTCACCGAACTTCAGAGTTCATGGACGTTTTTGGCGGAAAGAAAACTTCTACGATTCACGAACTGAGAATGGTCTCATTTATAGAGAATACGACTGGACACAATCTGGGTCGGGTTGGTCAATATTATACCCGTTGAAATAGCCACATCAATTAATGATACACACATGCCATGCCACCTAAGCAAAGCTATTACATGTCAGCACCTCAATTTACAGGCTACCGGACCAAAAGGTAAATCGATAAATTTTTTGTTAGTTTTTGCAAGTTTGATACATTAAATGGTAGTATTGAAAGGTGGGTATACACAATAGCAAAAAGTGACAAGTTCGATACACTTTTAAGTAGTAAACCCTAACAAAAATTAACAATGCCAAACCAACGAATACTTCCAAGGAACAAAATCTAACCATGAACTTGCAACTATAAAGATAAACAAGATGAGAAGAAAAGTTATACCTCAATGCAAATCACAAAGCAAACTCTTCTTGTCAAGAAGCTTAGAATCCAACAAAGAACTCCTCCAATGAAGTCCACCCCAAGCTTGTTTGATTCCCAAGTGCTAGCAAGTTGATGTGCAACCACCAAAACAACAATCAAGTATGTATCTTAGACTCTCGTGCATCAAAATGATCACCAAGAACAAGAAAGAGTTAGAGAGAAATCTTGTATCAACCAAGAGACAAAATAACAAGCCAAAAGTCTCTACTAGAGCAGAGAATTTGTTGCCTTTTTGTCTACCACAATTATTAGATATTAAAACCATTAAAACAAGTGTTTAAGGCTGTTAATTCTGCTGTTACAGCGAACGTACACGGACTGTGTTGATCAATACGGTCGTGTAGGCCCAAAGTCCTCGGCCCCAATTAGGCTAAGACGGCCCGTGTTTAATAGGCACAACATGGCCCGTGTCTAATAGGCACAACACGGCCCGTGTTCATCTACACAGCCCATGTTGGCCTAAACTACACGACCTTGAACTGGGCCAATACGCCTCGTGTATGTTGGACTGGATACGGCCCGTGTTCAGGAACACGACCCGTGTACCATCCTGCCAAAACCCATTTCGGCTTTTTCCTCTCTTTTGCTTGATCGTGTTACCGAAATCAATACTTGGTGTGTGACCCAATAAGCCTATAACTCATCGGTAGTGCCATTAACTTGTTTGTGTCAGCGGGCATATTCCAACAGACTCCCACTTGCATGTGTATAGGGTATGCCACTCTTGACAAGATCCCCAATCATAAAATGATTGTCCTAAAGATAAATGAACATTTACATCCCTTTGTTCACGATATTCAATGTGAACACAAGGCATGGAATATAGTCAACCTTTAGATCGTTCACGATTATGTTTCTCGATTCTAGATTAGTGGTGACCAACAAATCAAGTTAATATTGATCCATCATCAATATAACTTGAGCACGGCCATGCATATGAACGTCAACACTCAATCACCGAGGGGCCCATGGATATTCTCTCTATACATAGAGGAACAAATACCTTTCGACTACATAGTCCCGCCACATAGATAATACTCTACCCAATCATCTCCTTTACAACGACCAGTTATGGACCGCGTTAGAAAACGATCAAAGCAAAGTAGACCTATGCTTTGGGATCACATATATCTCTAGTTTAAGGATGAAATGTCATTACCATCCCGAGTTTCTTATGACTAAAACCATGAAGTAAACTCGAGTGCGGGTCCTCTAATCACTTGAAACCCCTTTCAAGTATAGTTAAGAATCACGTTTTATCAAAACCAATTCTTTAACTCAATCTTAATTCATAGTTCCTTCCCACAAAGTATGACCAATTATGGAGATTTAAAGATTGTAAAACAACCTAGGGAAGAAATTAAACATGCAAAAATGGAACACAATAAAGACTAAATGTAAGTAACCGCAACACGCGTATATATAGATCTCTACTATATAATTTATGGTCCAAACATAAATTAAAACTAAACCTAAACCAAGTCATGAGCAAATCTAACACCTATGGCCATAGTGTGAGAATCATGAGAAGCTTGTGACAACGGTTTAGTAAACGGATCGGCCAAATTGCCTTCCGAGGTTACTCTATTAATAGTGACTTCACCACTTTCAATCATCTCTCTAATCAAGTGGTACTTACGAGGTATATGGCTCGTTCTCTTGTTATCTCTAGGTTCATTCGCTAAGGCTACCGCACCCTCATTGTTAGAAAAGATCTCAATAGGGTCGGACATGCTCGGAACCACTCCAAGGTCTCGGATGAACTTCCTTATCCACACAGCTTCTTTAGAAGGTTCACTTGATGCCATCGGACATCTTGCTACCAAGAACCGTCTTAAGACACTCAAACCTCTCTTGTCTTGCTTGCTGCTGGAACATTTCCTTAAGCTGAGCGATCAAGTTAAAAGCACTTAAATGATCCATTTGCTTTTGGAGCTCGGGAATCATAGTACTTAAGATGAGGCAAGTGATGTCCTCGGTTTCCTTGACACGCTTCTCATAAGCGTCTCGGATAGCCCGAGTGGCATTGGCAGTAGGAGCCTCGGGAAGGGCCTCTTCTATTTGTAACCAACTTACCTTCATGGCGTAAGACAAGCTTGAGTTGTCTAAACCAATCCAAAAAGTTATTACCATTAAGTTTATCTTTCTCAAGGAAAACTCTTAGCGAAAAATGGTTGGTGGTGTTGGTGTTGCTTGAAGACGTCATCTAAAATAGCAAAGTAGTTTTAGTTAGTTTGAAAATCCTTGTTAAAATAAGCACCCATAGTTTTTAAACAAAATCGATTATTTATGACAAGGTCTAAGAACCTTATTTCACCTCATACCATGACGAGTTTACCGCGGATCACGTGGCGAAGCTATTTAGGCCGGCAACCATTTTACCAATTGTAATCTCTATTACAACTCTTAGACACTTGCGGGATCCATTGACATCCATTATGTCGGTTGGCATGTTTGATCCCTTTCTTACACGAATGTCAATATATAATTTTTGTTTAGCTCGTGCTTAGCTCGACAACAAAGCAAGAATTATATGCTAAAATTGTAAATCGTCCGACAAGACACACAGGTGACACTCTTGACAATTAATTGGCTCGTGCTTAGCTCTACAACCAATCATTCAAGTTACCCCACTCACCTTCCACACAACTACACAAGGAATGACTCGTGCTTAGCTCGACAATCATCCTTCCTTCGTTAGATTTGGTGGTGTCGTCTTACGGATGGTGCGTGATTTATGTTTTGAAAAACAGGATTTTGTTTCCTGTTTATATATAAAAAAACCTTTTATGAATTAACAAAGTAAGTGTCAAAACGTTTTTAAGCACTTTTAAATATAATACCATCTTTATATTTTCTTTGCCAATAGTCGATATATGTACTTTGGCTCAACCCAAGAAGTTTTCTAGATCTATCTCTATAGATCTTGATACCTAGAATATATGCTACTTCTCCGAAGTCTTTCATTGTCAAACATTTTCCAAGTCAAGTTTTAACACCTTGCAAGGTTGGAATATCTATTCCAATGAGTAGGATATCATCCACATATAAGACAAAGAAAACAACGGTGCTCCTACTAGCCCTAACGTATACACTAATACACATGGCTCATCTACGCTTTTCGAAAAACCAAACTCTTTGATTTTCTCGTCAAAGCATAGATTTTAGCTACGAGATGCTTGTTTAAGTCCATAAATGGACTTCTTTAGTCTACACACTCTATTAGGATGTTTTGGATGTACAAAACCCTCAAGTTGCGTCATATACACCTCTTCAGAAAGCTTCCCATTAAGGAAGGCGGTTTTGACATCCATTTTCCATATTTCATAATCATGAAATGCGGCGATTGCCAAAAGTATCCTAATAGATTTCAACATGGCCACTGGAGAGAAAGTTTCATCATAATTGACACCATGTGTCAGGGTGAAACCTTTAGCTACCAGTCGGGCTTTGAATGTGTTAACTTTTCCATCCATGTCTGTCTTCTTCTTGAAGACCCATTTACACCATATTGGTTTACAACCGGGTGTAGGATCAACCAGTTCCCAAACCTGGTTATCCGTCATGGATTGCATCTCGTTATCCATTTCCTCTTTCCATTTAGCAGACTCGTGGCCAGCTACCGCTTCCCGATAGTTTCTAGGCTCATTATGATCCACCAATAGTTCGTCGCCCTCAGATATGAGAAACCCATATCTCTCTGGCTCATGGCGAGCTCTACCGGATCTATGGGGAGGTAATGGATGTACGTCAGTCTCTGCATTTTCATGCTCAGACTCAACCTCACTAGGTTGTTGGGCTAGTGCCAACGTCAGGCCTTTCATCCGTTGACCCTTGAACTTCTTCAAGGTCAATCTTATTTTCATCTTGCTGATTGGATACTAGTTCTCTTTCTAAAAAGACCGCTCTTCAAGCAACAAATACTTTGTTCTCGTAAGGTTTATAGAATATGCATCTAATACCCGCAGCTGGATATCCGATGAAATAACACTTTTCGGATCAGGACTCTAATTTGTCATCAACCTCACGTCTCACGTAGGCTAGACCACCCCAAACTTTTAGATAGGCAAGAACGGGAGGTTTCCCATGCCACATCTCGAAAGGTGTTTTCTCGACCTTCTTCGTTGGTACGAGATTAAAGATCCTTGTTGCCGTTTCAAGAGCATATCCCCGAAAACTTATAGGCACTTGGGTGTGACTCATCATTGACTGAATCATATCTAACAATGTTTGGTTCCTCCTCTTGGCGACACCATTTAATTGCGGCGTCCTAGGAGGTGTAAGTTGTGAAATAATCCCACAACTCTTAAGATGATCACGAAACTCTTGACTAAGATACTCACTACCCCTATCGGATCTAAGTATCTTAATCTTTTTTTCCCAATTGATTCTCTACTTCGTTTTGGAAAGTCTTAAAGACCTCAAAAGTCTCGGACTTTTGTCTAACCAAGAAGACATACCCATACCTACTATGATCATCTATAAAGGTAACGAAGTATCTAGAATTGTCCCTTGTGATGTGCTTAAACGGACCACACACCTCAGAATGTATGATGTCCAATAAGTCTTTACCCCTCTCATTCACGCCGGTAAAGGGTGCTTTAGTCATCTTGCCTAATAAACAAGATTCGCATACTTTATTCGACTCATGGTCGAATGTTTCCAAGATCCCAGCCGCTTGGAGCTTGGCGATACGAGTTTTGTTTATATGGCCAAGTCGACCATGCCACAAAGACAATTTGTCTAAACCATTTTTAGACGTTGAATCAATATTCATGATTGATTGATTATTACTAATGTATGCATCTACTTCATAAATACCACGACAAGGATAAGCTTTGAAATAACAAGTATTATTTTTAAAACATGTAATAACTCCATTATCAAAAGAAAAACCAAATCCATCATGATGTAGTGCATGAAACGAAATAATATTCCTCGCCACAAGCGGCAAGTAGCATACGTTCAATAATAATATAGAAAAACTAGAATTAAAAGATAATTCAACTTTTCCTCGAGCCTTGACCTGGACAATCTCCTTGTTTCCGATGTAGAAGTATGATGGAGTTTACAATGTTACAAACGTGAGTGCCACAGCCGGTATCTAATACCCAACTTCCAGATGTAGAAGTATGATGGAGTTTAATCATGTACGTACCTGAATCGTATGTTCCTCCGATGCTCAACCCTTCGAGCATCTTGAGACCTTCTAGGAACCCCGGGCAGTTACGACACCAATGGCCCTTTTTCCCGCAGAAGAAGCATTCCTCTTCATCCGGAGTTTTGGCATGGGGAATCATCTTCCCTTTGCCCTTACCCTCCGAAGCGGGGCTAGGCTTGGCAGCGCCAACCTTCCCCTTCCCCTTCCCCTACCCTTAGGGGTATAAGCGGACTTCTTCTTCTGGATTCTCCCTTCCCTTATAGCAAGAACGGGATTTGGAATGGCGGGCTTGTGTTTGGTCATGCTAGACTCCGTTGTCTTAAGCATACCATGTAGCTCCATGATGGATTTATCCATAATATGCATATGATAACTCATGACGAATTGATTATATTCGGTGGGTAGGGACCATAGGATTAAATCCAGGGCTAGCTCCCTCCCTATGGTAAATCTAAGCCGTTCCATGCGCTCCACGTTTGCTTTCATGCGCAACACGTGAGCATTCACATTCCTGCCATCGGACATCTTGCTACCAAGAACCGTCTTAAGACACTCAAACCTCTCTTGTCTTGCTTGCTGCTGGAACATTTCCTTAAGCTGAGCGATAAAGTCAAAAGAACTTAAATGATCCATTTGCTTTTGGAGCTCGGGAATCATAGTACTTAAGATGAGGCAAGTGATGTCCTCGGTTTCCTTGACACGCTTCTCATAAGCGTCTCGGATAGCCCGAGTGGCATTGGCAGTAGGAGCCTCGGGAAGGGCCTCTTCTATTTGTAACCAACTTACCTTCATGGCGTAAGACAAGCTTGAGTTGTCTAAACCAATCCAAAAAGTTATTACCATTAAGTTTATCTTTCTCAAGGAAAACTCTTAGCGAAAAATGGTTGGTGGTGTTGGTGTTGCTTGAAGACGTCATCTAAAATAGCAAAGTAGTTTTAGTTAGTTTAAAAATCCTTGTTAAAATAAGCACCCATAGTTATTAAACAAAATCGATTATTTATAACAAGGTCTAAGAACCTTATTTCACCTCACACCATGACGAGTTTACCGCGGATCACGTGGCGAAGCAATTTAGGCCGGCAACCATTTTACCAATTGTAATCTCTATTACAACTCTTAGACACTTGCGGGATCCATTGACATCCATTATGTTGGTTGGCATGTTTGATCCCTTTCTTACACCAATGTCAATATATAATTTTTGCTTAGCTAGTGCTTAGCTCGACAACAAACCAAGAATTATATGCTAAAATTGTAAATCGTCCGACAAGACACACAGGTGACACTCTAGACCATTAATTGGCTCGTGCTTAGCTCGAAAACCAATCATTCAAGTTACCCCACTCACCTTCCACATAACTACACAAGGAATGACTCATTCTTAGCTCGACAATCATCCTTCCTTCGTTAGATTGGGTGGTGTCGTCTTACGGATGGTGCGTGATTTACCTTTTGAAAAACAGGATTTTGTTTCCTGTTTATATATAAAAAAAAACCTTTTATGAATTAACAAAGTAAGTGTCAAAACGATTTTAAGCACTTTTAAAAATATTACCATCTTTATATTTTCTTTGCCAATTCTATTCGCGCGAGATTCTTAATTATTTTAACAAACGTTGTATTTTATTTAATTCTTAAAGAAAAATTGTCTAGCATGCGATTCCTAAACCATGTATAGAAAATAAAATACAATCACGCAAATAAATACAATTCGGTAACATGCCCAAAAATCCTATGTGTTTTCCCCGTGAGCCACAACAGGGAAAACAAGGCCAAAACCTAAGGACGAGGTAATGTCTCGTTGGGTGAGCTTCCACAGAATCCGACACCTCCAATAGCGTGTGGACTCCTTCTCGCCAAGATGTCATCATCATGACTCCCGTTAACAACTCCGGTTCAAATTCTATTACAAATTCATAGAATATTCAAACGACACGCAGGTCGCATTCCTACACTATTTATACAAATACACATAATAAAAGAAACGGCGTACAAGCCGCACCAATAAATAAATAAATAAATAAATAAATAATTATTACATCAACACGGCACGTAGACCACCAAAAAAACCAAATAGTCAACCACCACAACACATAGGTCTAAGGGCATATCATGTTACCGAATTAAAGCAAACGCATCAAAATGAAACATGGTGTACCACACAAAACCATGATACAAATATATATCTATATTTTAGTTAAGATTGTCAAAACATCAAAGGCACCAAAAAGCAATCCTTGTACATATGCATTAGTGTACCAAACCATTTTTGAGACACATATTCATATATACATTTATAAGTGTATATTTGTGTACACTTCATGCCAAGTTACAACAAATATATAAATATAAAAACTAAAATAAAATGAGGCAACAAGGATATCAAAACCAGTCAACAAAAGTCAAACCGAAAAACCATTGCAAGAAAACAATTTTATTATAATTTTAAAATTAAATCTTTCAAGAAAAACCAGGCACAACCGTACCTCAGAAGGCACGGCCGTACCCGACGGTACGCCCTGGGGAACGAGGCGTACTTTGACCAAATGCATCCAGCGATAGGCACGCCCGTACCCCCATAGGTATGGTCGTGCCTCCCCTCTGCCATTTAACAAATTACATATTTTAATGGTTTTTCATGACTTGTTAGTGAAAAGCCATGTTAGATATGGCTCTCCTACCACTGAAGGTATTTGTTTGGCATAATCAAGTAGTAGCGGAAGCATAATATAGATCAAAATTTCAAAGCAATCCAAACAAATACTTCCATGAACAAAAATCTAGACATGGTAATGCAACTAAAACAAATAAACAAGGTAGAAGGAAAGGTTATAACACAATGCAAGATCACAAAGAATTTCCTTCTTGTCAAGATGTTAGAATTCAAACAAGAACTCCTCTAGTGTTGTCCACCCCAAGCACACTTGATTCCCAAATGCTAGTAAGTTGGTGTAGACACCAAAGCAACAAGAACAATGTGTGTATATCATCTTTGTGCACCAAAACTTGATCACCAAATGTTGGTATCAACTAGAGAGAATATTTGCATGAACCACACTCATGTGTATCTCACTAATATGTTCAAATGGCCTCAAAACCGTAGCTGAATTAACATGCATTAACCATACTTTTAATCCCATTAAAATGAGTGTTTAAGACTGTTGATTCTGCTGTTACAATGTACAGGCACGCTCGTGCCTTATATGGCACGGCCGTGCCGGCCCAAACAGACCACGGTCCAGCCCAAGGCCAATACCCCCGTGCCTCACAAGGAACGGTCGTGCCTCACCCTGGCAAAACCCATTTTGGCCTTTTTCTCTCTTTTGCTTGATCGTGTTGCCGGAATCAATACTTGGTTTGTGTCCCAATAGGCCTGTAGCTCATCAGCATTGCTATTAACTCGTGCGTGTCAGCGGACATATACCAACAATTATAAGATTCCTGCTCGCCTTAATTACCCTTAGTACGTATACCAAACCATTTACATTTAGACATTTAAACATGCAAGGAAATCATCAAGACATCTAAAACAATGTCCTAACAATGTTCCTAACTTGTTTACTCTTATAATCATAACCCAAACACTTATACGCGAAAGAACAACACAAAACATCATTATGTGCAGAAACAACATGGACGCGTCGCGTCCATGCCCTTGACGTGTCGCGTCGCGCGCATCAGTGCCAATATGGTTGTTTGTGTACAACAGTGCCATTTTGGTTCAAACCAACACCAAATCAATTCTAACCAATTTTCAGTGTTCCATAACATCATTTGGCACATGTAGGTGCTTTCTAACATTCCTAACACTTAACAAATTAATTCATACAAAATTCTACCTTTAATTAGCAAAGATGTGTCAAACATGGCCATAACTTGAAATACATCAATTCCAACACTTCCAATGCATCATTCACACTCCAAATGACTTATTGAGCTATCGGAACTGACCAATTCATTTAAAACTACTATTTTGTAGCATTTTCCAATTTTTGGCTATTTAAAGCCCATTTTAGCACTATTTTACCAATTCAAGCAAAACTACCATTTAAATTCAAAACCATTGTTCTAATCAATTCATACAAGTCATATGAACCTATTAGAACCTTAAAAATCAGTCCTTGATGTGTAAAAACAGATTCAGCTCATTTTGGCCATTTTGACCCATTTAGGCCAATTTTGAATATGTGTATAAACACCACCTCTAATCCAACATATGAGTTCTAATCAATCCTAACAAGTTATAAGAACAATTAGAACACTAAATTTCAGCTCTTGAAGGTCAAATTCAGTTTGACCCGTTTTTGGCAATTTTGACCAATTTGGTCAAATCTTGATTTTGAGCAAATCATTCAATTTCAATTCATAATATGTGTTCTTAATCATCTATATGAGTTGTAGGAAGAATTAGAAGTGAAGAAATCAGTTCACAAATGGTCAATTCGGGTTTGACCCATTTATGACCTAAAAACCCACAAAACTCAAGAACAAGGAGGAAACTAGGGAAGATGGTGACTTACAAAGCTTAGAAATGAATTAAGAATAGGTGCTTGACATAACAATTGCTTCAGAGTCTGAAATGCTTTCTCTTGATCTTCACTACACACATAAGCAACATCCTTGCGGGTCAATTTAGTCAATGGACCAGCAAGTTTAGAGAAATCTGTATGAACCGCCTGTAATAACCAGCAAGACCTAAGAAACTCTTTATCTCAGAAGGATTCTAAGGAGTTTCCCAGTTCATAACAGCTTCAATCTTCACGAGATAAACCTTAACACCTTCATTGCAGATAACATGGCCCAAGAAATGGATCTCCTTAAGCCAGAACTCACATTTAGAAAACTTCGCATAGAGTTGTTCTCGCTTAAGAGTCTCAAGAATAAGATGAAGATGTTGCTCGTGTTCCGCCTATGTTTTGGAATAAATGAGAATATCATCGATGAACACGAGCACAAATTTATCAAGGAAAGGACGACATACACGATTCATCATATCCCTGAAGATAATTGGAGAGTCCCGTCCTTCTTCTTTACGAATAAAACAGGAGCTAGATGATTAGCGGGTTTGTGGTACGTGTTTATTTGTTAAATGGTTAATTATTTGATTAATTGAATTAAAAGTATGTGTTAGCATGTATGCATGTTATTATGTGTATGTATGTATTTTTGCATGTGTACGTATGTGGGTGTGTAAAAGAGTTGGATTGCCACCTCATGCAATTTCTTAGTATAGGTGTACGGGTTTTGGTTAAAGAAATTCATTATCTTCAAAACAAAGAAAGCTGAAAGTGTGTGTTTATGTAAAAGCTCTCGGCCGAAGAAAGAACAAGAAAGAGGATAGAATCGGATTCCATCATATTGTGTGATTTATTTCAAGTGAAAGGTTAGATGTTATTTCTATCATGATTAAATGTTTATTTGAATGATTTCTAATAAAACTGACATGATCACGTGAAGAACAGTATGATCGGATTTGAAGAAAACATGAGTTTTAGTTGGTTTTGTGTGTTCTTATGAACGATATGTTTATATGATGTTTTAAATGCATGAATAAGTGTTTTAAGATGTTAAATCATGTTTCTGGAAAGTTAGATGAGTTTATAAATTTCTGGGTTGTTGAGTTATGATGTTATGAAGCTATCGGATTTTGAAGAAGATGAGGAAACCAATGGATGGTGAAAACCGGCACTTGTAAAATCGATACTTATGAAATCCGAATGTAGGAAATCCGATTACCTTAAAACCGAGAGATTGAATCCGGAACCCAAAAAATCCGATTGTTTGCAAAACTGACAAATCCTCTACTAGAAATCCGAGACTTGGAATCCGAAGCCTAAAACCGATTTAATTCAAAATCCGAGTATATAAATCCGATACATAAGAAACCAACACTTTAAATTCCACAAAACCTAAATCCGACACTCTTGATTCAAAAAGCCAAATTCCGGAACTCCTAAAACCGGAAGTCTAGAAATCCGATTAATTCAAATCCGAGACCTAGAATCCGATACTCAAGTTGCGGATTTTTAGAAATCCGTGTACCAAATCCGATGGTTTTGTAAATCCGACATTTTGGTATTGGATTTGTATTTGTTTATTATTTGTTTTATTTCATGGATGAATTATAAATATATGTGGTCAAATATATTTATGAGATTGAGACTGATTTGGTTATTGCTATGTTTTCAGCCAATCTAAAAGCTCAGCAATATTAGACATCTGAGTTCGTGCTGAAATTGAGGTGAGTTGATGTTAATCGCGGATGGTAAAGATTACAGTTAATGTTATTGATGTTATGCATGATTGTGATTGAGATTGGAATGACTGAATTGTTGATTGTGATATTGATTGTTGATATCTGCTGCATAACTATTTGGTCGATACGCGCTCTTAGGATGATTTTGAGATGCATTTGAGAAGTTAGCTATACGTGGACTTGGGCTGGGCTCGTCTACTAGTTGGTTGAACAGTAGTAACCCTTCTGTTGCATATGTTGCTTCAGAGGTGGAGTTTACTGTTCCAATTCAGTAGAGAGCTATCGTTAAACCTTTGCTTTGGCCGACATTGGTTGTAGGTTCTGCGCGGAACCGCCGGTCTTCTCGGATATGTGATTAAATGCTTTGATGTTGATTGTGAATGTTTAATTTTGGTGTTTAGCCTCTACTCACTTAGCTTTGTGCTAATTCCCCTCAGTTGTTGTTTTGCAGGTTCATGTTTGAGATCGTAGAAGGAAGAGTTGACCATTACTCTGATACTATGTTTTAAAAGAGACGAGCCAGTCATTTTTGTAACACCAAAATAGTTGTAGATGTTATTGGTTTTGAACAAGTGATGTACATTTGTAAATATTGGAATATATGTAATGTGTTTGTTTAATTAAGCTTTCGCAGCATTTTAAAAAAATGGCTTGTTATTTTCCGGTGTTACAGCTTGGTATCATAGCCTAGGTTTGGCGATGCAATCACAGCTAGACCTGCATACAGGTCAAGCTTTCCTTCGGGGGAATTAGGGTGTGTTAGAGTTGTTTGTAGTAGTTAGTGTTTTGAGCACTAATGGTTTATGTTAATGAGCTATGAGGTGATGTGATTGTAACAGATTATGGCTGACAGAGAGACTCCCATCCTACCTCCTGTGACCCAAGCTACAACAGAGGCACCGGTAATTGAAGATTTGAGTAACGTAAATCAAACTGGAACGTCTGATCGAGACAAGAGGAGGATCAAAGTGAATACATCTTTAAACTAGAAAATGAACTGATGGATCTTAGAAATAAGGTCCATAACATGGAACAAAGATTGAACCAACCCCTATACCAACTGCGATTTCCACACAGGCAACTATACCACCAGTATCAGCACCCCTGCCACCAATGGCACAGATGATGCAACAACCTTTTTACTACCCATATCCTCAACTAGGATCTTATCCATTTGCGTTTCCTGGATACAAACAACCATGCACGTACAAACAATTTCTTGACTGTAAACCTTCTAAGTATAGAGGAAGTTCCGATCCTAACATCACATTGAACTGGCCGAGGGAGATGGTGAAGGCACTTGATGCTTGTAATTGCGAGAATGAGCTGAAGGTAAAGTATGCATAGAGGATGCTGAAGGGAGATGCAATGGTCTGGTGGGATTCTATTACCGGCCATTTCACTAAGCATCAACAAGAGAGCATCACCTGGAGTCAATCCCAGGAGAAATTATGTGAACAGTATTGTGGTACCTTCGAGATTGCCAAAATCAAGAAGGAATTTATGGATTTTCAAATGACCGGAAACATGACTGTGGATCAATTGATCAAACAATTCAATGAGATGATGCGATTTGTCAAGCATTGGGTGCCAGATGAAGAGTCAAAGATTGCCCATTTTGTTGGGGCATTGCATCCGGATCTCCGTAGTGCCACTAGGTGGGCTACCACACTATCCCAGGCTTTCACTTTAGCCAAATTAGCTGAAGGGGATATCATTGCAAGGAACAGACTGAGCAGGGAGAGGATTTCCCAACAAAAGTCAAGGTTTGAACACTAGAACACCCAGCAGAGACAAGGAGGGTAGGGTAGTGGAAGTAGACAAGGGGAGCAAAATAGGAGGCCTACTTCAGGTGGGTCTACTCAAAGGGAACCTTGGTGTAACAGGTGTAAATTGCATCACAATGGGTAGTGTACGCCCCGGTCAATGTGATGTGTGAAGTGTGGCCAGTTTTGCCATGACCTGAAAAATTGCAGACTATCGAGGAGTGTCTGCTGGAATTGCAAAAAGGAGGGGCATAGAGTTGGTGACTGCCCGTTGAGCAAGAAATCAGGGTCAGGATCAGGAGGGGGAGGAGCTGGGGGATCGTCTTCAGCTTGCCAGAAAAGAAAGAACCCACCCACTGCAGAGGGTCGGGCAATCAAGATGACTGTGGATGATGCCACTACCACGGATGATGTTATAACTGGTATGTTTTTGATAAACTCTATTCCTGCTAGAGTGTTATTTGACATAGGGGCAAATCGCTCCTTTGTATCTGTAGAATTCTGTGGTAGGTTAAATGTGCCTGTAATTGAACTTTCTACTGCCTTAGAGATAGAGGTAGCTGATGGTATGATGGTTCCAGTCACGACTGCTGTGGCTGGAGCTAAGATAGACATAGATGGTACATGCTTTACTGTTTATTTTCTTGTAATGCCTTTATCTGGATTTGATGTGGTGCTCGGGATGGATTGGCAGAGTCTGAATCAAGTTAGTACCAAGTGCCACAAGAAGTTGATCTCCTTTCCATTGGCCGATGGCACACGGGTAGTAGCAAGGGATGAGAAGGCTGGATCTGTGATTCCTATTATTTCATGTTTGAAAGCAAAGAAAGCTTTGGATATAGGATGTGAATCATACTTGGCATATGTGATTGATGGAAAGAAAGAGAAGCAGACAATGAATGACATTTGGGTTGTAAAGGAATACCCGGATGTGTTTCTAGAAGAATTGCTAGGATTGCCTCCAGTTCGTGAGGTAGAGTTCAAGATTGATCTGGTTTTTGGTTCCCGACCAGTGGCGAAGGCTCCATACAGGTTGGCACCTTCAGAGATTCGAGAGATGAAAACTCAGATACAGGATCTGTTAGACAAAGGCTTCATCCGTCCAAGTTCATCTCCGTGGGGTGCACCGGTTCTGTTTGTGAAGAAGAAAGACGGTACGTTGCGTATGTGTATCGACTACCATGAACTGAATAAGAGAACAATAAAGAACAAGTATCCACTGCCAAGAATCAATGATTTGTTTGATCAACTACAGGGAGCTTCGTTCTTTTCAAAGATTGACTTGAGATCAGGTTATCATCAGGTGCGTGTTTCAGAGGAAGATGTGTCAAAGACAGCCTTTCATACGCGCTACGTGTAGGAAATCCATGCACGCCAACACCCGTACGCAGCGGAAGCAACGACATCAAAAACGGGGTTTTCGGGTATCAAAACCGACATGCATGTATTCCCCAAGTGGGGATCGTGACTACAAACGAATATAGCAACAAGAATAAACGAGAGGGAGGAGAAATTATACCATCGCGAGGCTGGAACTATCCACCGAGCTAGGAAGATCTTCGAGAACTCGAAACCGAGCTCCTCTATTGATAGTCCACACAAAGTAGCCGAGATTCGGTCTTGCTAACGACCCGAGACACGAACCACACGTCGTCTTCGTGAATCTTGAGCAGTCACAACACTTGAACAACTTGCCTTCACTTGATACACTACCTTGCTCTCTTAGAACCAAGAATCATCTATGTATGTGTGTATATAATGAGCATGAGGCAAGAGTGGCAAATGAGAGAGTTCTAACCCTTTTATAAAGTATGGAAATGGCCATGGAGTCACCAGGGTCGGCCAACTAGGCACACCCTCATTGGACCATCACAAAGGTCCAATAAAACAAAGGTGACACTTTGACTTCTGCCTTCACAGGCTCTCACGGGCCGTGAAGCACCCGTGAAGGCCTCATAGGCCGGGTTCCACCGCACACTCTAATTGGGCCAACGAGTGGTCCAATTAAAAGAATGGCGTCTGCCTTCACGGGCTCCCACGGGCCTTAAAGCACTCGTGAAGGTATTGCCCCCACGACTACATGTCCGGGTGGTGAAGGCTCGTGGAGAGTTTCCCTTCACGACCTCTTCACGGCCCGTGAGGGACCGTGAAGGCCGCCAGAAACCCTAATCTTATATTCTCTCTTGTTTTCGTTGTGCTGCCGGAATCTTCCCTTGGCGTGTGACCCAATAGGCTCGTACCTCATCAACAGTGACGCTAGTACACGTGTATCAGTAGGCATATGCCAACAGACTCCCACTTGCACATGATACAGCGTTACTAACACCACAGACAAGCAACAGCTCTAGCAAAGCATACTTGCCCCCAAGTCGGTACGAGTTACGTCATCCTCGACAAATCCTGGTAGCCTAGAAAGGCTAAAAGGTCCTATAGATAAGTGATCATAAAAATCCCTTTGTTGGCGATATCCATGTGAACACGAGACATGGTGAAATGTCAATCTCCAGATCGTTCACGATTCTGTTACTCGATTCTAGATTGGTGGTGACCAAAATAACAAGTTTGCACCTGATCTAAAATCATTTTAACTTGACCACGGCCATGCATTTTTGGTGTCAGCGCCCAATCATCGAGGGGCCCAGGGATATCTCTCTAACCAGAGGAACAAATCCTTTTGACTACATAGCCCTGCCACATGCTTCTTACTTTATTTGATAACTCCCTTTATAGTGGCCAGTTACGAACCACGTTTGAAAGTAATCAAAATAAAGCAGACTCATGCTTTGGATACACATTTATCTCCGGTCTAAGGATGAAATGATATTATCATCCCGAGTCACTTGTGACCATAATCCATGATGTGAACTCAGGTGTGGGTCTTCCAATCACTTCAAACTCATTTCAAGTACAATCCTTTATTAATGCATGACCAAACCCTAACCTCAGTCTTAACTCAAACTTCCTTCCCTTGAAGAATGACTGACTGTGGAAATCTAGAATGCATAAGCACTCAGGGAAGTGGTTAAACATGCTACGATGGAACACAGTAAAGAGTAATGAAAGTAACCGCATCTGCATATATATAGTCCCCACTATATATCGAAAGCAATCAAAAGTAACGATACTGCTTGAAGTTCCCAAAGCTAACATAAAACAATCAACAACTAAAACAATATTTCAAGTCAAATCAAATGCATAAGAAATGCTACATGACCTAGTATGACAAACATCACTAGTCATTATGACTACGGCTTATTTAATGGATTTGCCATGCAACATCCATTTGTATTCTTGTTATTCTCTCAATTATCTTTTGCCCAACTACTTTATTCAAAGTATCCGTCAAAGAGATCATATAACGAAGCAATAAGGTACTCATATCCTCATTGTTACAAAAGTTCCAATAGGATCAGTGATACTTAAGAACTTCTCTAATCAATTATTAACACCATATAGTAGGATCAAAGACTTCGATCAAGATCGACAGTTATCCTATTAGAAATTAGCATTAGAGTAAAAAACTTACTCCAAGGCTTTATTTCTTGTAGTCAAAAATTAAGAACATACACAAGTATTTCTTGTAATTCAAAATCTTGTATCTCCTAAGTATTATCATTATACAGTAATTCCTTATTTTAGGTTCATAGAACACTTAAAAATGGATCATTATCTTCAATCGATACATACTTCTAGGTATACAATAAAAGCTCCCACTAGCCCTGACATATGTAAAAGTCTTATCTATGCTCCTAGAAAACTCATGACTTTGATTTTCTCATGAAAGCAAAGATCTTACTTTTACGATGTTAGTATAAGTCCAAAGGACTTATTCATACTTGTAGACTTAATTTGGATACTACGGATATCTAAGACCCTCGGAGAGTGTGGTAAGCACTTCCTCAATACAAAGTTCCAAAAAGGAACGCGATCTTGTATATCCGTGTACTATCCTTTATTGCCGTAAGAAGGCAACAATAGCAACAAGTATCACATGATCTTCAACATAGCCAATAGGAAAAGTTTCCACAATAATCATTATGAAACCTTTACCCTTAGTCGGTATTTGAAGTAGTCTATATTACAATCCATGTTAATTCTATTTACACCTTCTCGGTTTGCACCTTGGTATGGAATTAAGCAATGTATTCACATACTTAAAATGGATTTCATCTCATGATTAATTACTTCTCACAACCTTAGTGAACGCAGGGCCCACCATGTCTTCCGATAGATGGTGATTTGAACAAAACTCACCATTAAGTCATTGCCACTTAGATGTGAGGAACCCATATCTCTTTGGCTACATGACTTCTATCAGCCTTGAAAGTAATTACTCATGGTCAGGATAACCGGCATTCTCATGCCAATATTTGATCATATGCTAGTGCCAACATCAAGTATTTCATTTAAGTTGCACGTTCTTCCACTGGAATGCTTTAGTTATTATCTTCCTTTCGAGCAACAAAACATTGTTCTCATGAGGTCAAATATCTAAAACCTATAAGAACCTTTTAAATGTATTAGCACCATTTAAGTCCTTCAATCTCCCACTAGATGTAGATTGAAAATCTCCAAACTTTGATATATATACAAGCAAAGAACTCTTTCAAGATATATCTCATAAGGTGCTAAATAGACTTTCAAGTTCGATTAAGATTAAGGACTTGGCTCGTCACATTCAATGTGTATACTAACAAGTCGAATACACATATTAGACCCATTATTTACCGGATCATTTTCAACAATATCCGGTTTCCTTCAACTTGACACCATGTACAAATGTGTCTATGTTAAGGAACGAATTGTGAGATAATCCCGCAATTCATAATGTAGTCATTGATATAGATTTAAGGTATCTTAGCATCTTAACTAGATCTAAGCATCCTATCTATATGTCCCAACTAGTTCTTTTAATTAGTTTCTCTTTGTTATATGCTTGTACGGATTATCCACCAGAGGTGATCAATATCTTACAAGCTAGCATCCCTCTCACATATACCGTGAAGGGATTCATAATCATCTTACCCTTATAGATAAGATTAGCATCAAATGTTTAACCCGAGGTTAAACTAGTCCAAGATCCTAACCACATGGATCTAGGTGATACTTATCTTATTTACATGGTTAAGTAGATTATGACAAGGAGCCGACTAATTCAAACTATTTTGGACTTAGAATCAATCATTCATGATTAATTATTACTTCTAACATGTATGTCTTGACATGGATAATTTTAATTTCTATCAATCAACAAATATTTTTCTAAAATAAGATTCAAATTTCAAGTATGAATTCATCGTCATCAAATGTAGAATGATGCGCCTTGAAGGCCAAAATAAAACATAAGCTATGACATGAACAAACTTCGAAATCGAATAAGTAATGCGAAAAAAAAACTTTTACAACCCGAAAATTCAAAATCTCATCCATCGTCTTCATGAACATACAACAAAAAACTAAACTTGCCTGGCAGGGCATCAAAAAGAAAGTAATAATGAAACCGGTCAGAATAGGCGAGATCAAAACTCCCAATTCTCTTGTAGAGGCCAATCTTCCGAGTTACCTCTTTTAGAGACCCGGTTCATCATGCTCTTGGTTCTTCTTTTAAATGGTACCTACACTTTGTAACAAAATTATTTTGTGACAAACGTGAGTTAATTAGCTCGGGTGAACAACCCAGCGAAATAGAAGAATTAGCAATGAATCATGAATGTACCTTGAGAGGGGAAATTAACTCTCTCTTTGCTTAGAAGTTTAATATCCTCTCGGCACGATGGGCATGCGTGACGGCCCCAATTTCCAAATCTTCAACAGAAGTAGCAAACCACTTTTTCTTGAATCTCTTCTTGAGGCACACAATAATTGTCCTCAGATTTATTGTGGGGAATAGGCTTGGACACACCAACCTTTTCCCTTCGTGTCGGTTTCTTCTTCTTTTTCTTTTGTTCCCTAGAACTCGTGGTAGGAATGGAAGAGGTGGATTCATATTTGGCCATGTCAGACTCCGCAGTCTTCAACATACCATGCAATTCACCTAAGGTTTTCTCCATGTCATGCATGTGATAGTTCATGAGAAACTGATCATATGATGCGGGCAGGGACTGGAGTACTATATCCACAGCAAGCTCCATCCCCATGGGAAATCCTAGTCTCTCCATTTGGTCCACGTACGCCTTCATCTTAAGGACGTGGGCACTCACACTCTTACGTTCCTGCATTCTACAACCGACTAGGTCTTTAACACACTCATAGTGTTCCTCCCTAACTTGTTGTTGGAACATGACCTTCAACTTGTTCATCATATCGTACACACTCATGTGCTCAAAGTGTTTTTGCAACTCTGAGCTCATAGTTGACAACATGAGGCAGGCAACATCGTGTGTGTCCTCAACACGCTTTTCATAGGTGTATCGGACGAACCAAGTCGCGTCGCTAGCAGGTGGTTCCGGAAGAGGTTTCTCAAGGATGTGCAACTTTGACTCATAGCGAAGGATAATTCTCAATTGCCTAAGCCAGTCAATGAAGTTCACTCCCGTGAGTTTCTCCCTATGTAGGAACATACGAAGCGAATTGTTTGACGTGGTGTTATTATCGTTTGACATCAATAAATAACAAGAATAAACATTTTAGTTAGTTTGATATAATCCTCGTTAAAATAATTACCCATAAAGTTTTAGAAAAACAATTTATCTTAACAAGGGCTAAGAACCATATTTTACCCCACTACATGACGGGTTTACCGCGGATCACTTCATGAAGCTATTTAGGCCGGTATCCACTTTACCGATTGCAATCTCAATTGCAACTCTTAGACAGTTGCGGGATCCAACGATGTAAAACGGTCGGTTGGCATGTTTGATCCCTACTTACACCAATCCCAAATTAAAATTCTTGGTTGACTCGTGATTAGCTCGACAATCACACAAGGATTTTAGTTTGCAATTGTAAATCGTCCAACAAGATACATGGTAGCACACTCGACAATCATTGGCTTGTGCTAAGCTCGACAACCAATAACTCCAAGTCGCCACTCTCACCTTCCACACAGATCCACATGGAATAACTCGTGCTTAGCTCGACAATTATCCCATGCTTCACTAGAATCGGGTGTGTCATCTTATGGATGGTGCGTGATTTACGTTTTAGGAAACGGGCTTTTGTTTCTTGATTAAAACCAAGTTTTAATATTTGATTAACAATGTAAGTGACAAAAACGTTTTTCACTTTAAATATAAATACCAATTTTATATTGTTTTGTTAATTGTGTACGCGCGAAAGTTTGTTAACCAATTTAAAAACTCTTGTGATTTTGTTAACTTTGAAAAGTTATCAAGCATGCGAAGAAACATAAACAACCATGCAAGAAATATAAATCACATCACACACATACAAAGAGGTTGGTAACCATGCCTAAAAACCTATGCGTCCCACCCGCAAGCCAAGCCGGGAGGACTAGGTCTACTAAGGACACAAACCTAGACCATGGAGTGCTCCCACTGAATCCGCTACTTCCATTAGGAGTAACCGGATCCAAGGTCTTCAAGACGTCTCCTCTTGACTCTTCATTGTGGTCTTCAAAAAACAAGTACACAAAAGAAAGGAAATGGCATGCAAGCCACGCGCTTCCTATCAATCTAGTACAAGTACATATGAATAAATGAAACGGCATGCAAGCCGCGATAATAAATTACAAACTGAACGAATAAATAATTAATTACATCACACGTGACACCAAGGTCACCAAATAAATCCAAACAACCAAACAAACCATAAGGCACAACCACAAGGCACAACCACAAGGTCTAGGGCGATGGTTACCAACTAAAAGCAACAAACAACAACTACAAAGCACGGTGTGCCAAAACCGTGACCAAAGAATATTTCGGTAAGAATTTCCAACACAAACACTCAAGGCACAACAAGGAAATTCATGTACATATGCATTAGGGCACAAAACCAACTTTTATACCCATATTCATATATACAGAACATATATGTATGCATGTATGCATCTCATGCCAAGACCATACCTTATATACCCATATTTGTACCAAAATATTACGAGGGGCTAAACAAACGGAATCTGCCAAAAAACAGAAACTCCTCCATGACCCGAAAAACCACGAAATTTTCTTTTAAGGACAAAAACTGCCCAGAAGCTCCTTCACGGCCCCTCATGGCTCGTGAAGCCCAAGGGCTTCACGACCGATCACGGGTCAGAAGGGCTCGTGAGCCTAAAAACCAAGTTTCACGACTAAACTGTTCACGAGTGCCTTCACGACCTCTCACGGCTCGTGAAGCACAAGAGCTTCACGACCGGTCATGGGCCATGAGGACTCGTGAAGCCTGAAAACACTTCCCACGACCAGACCCCTCACGAACACTGGTCGTGTGGCCTTCACGACTCATGAAGTACACTTCACGGCCCGTGAAGACCTACTGGACAGAAAAACGAATCTTCCAAAAACGGTTTTTCGAGCCATTCTCGTGCTATATCTTTGTAGCCTAGGCTCTGATACCACTGTAGGAAATCCATGCACGCCAACACCCGTACGCAGCGGAAGCAACGACATCAAAAACGGGGTTTTCGGGTATCAAAACCAACATGCATGTATTCCCCAAGTGAGATCGTGACTACAAACGAATATAGCAACAAGAATAAACGAGAGGGAGGAGAAATTATACCATCGCGAGGCTGGAACTATCCACCGAGCTAGGAAGATCTTCGAGAACTCGAAACCGAGCTCCTCTATTGATAGTCCACACCAAGTAGCCGAGATTCCGTCTTGCTAACGACCCGAGACACGAACCACTCGTCTTCTTTGTGAATCTGGAGCAGCTACAACACTTGAACAACTTGCCTTCACTTGATACACTACCTTGCTCTCTTAGAACCAAGAATCATCTATGTATGTGTGTATATAATGAGCATGAAGCAAGAGTGGCAAATGAGAGAGTTCCAACCCATTTATAAAGTCTAGAAATGGCCATGGAGTCACCAGGGTTGGCCAACTAGGCACACCCTCATTGTACCATCATAAAGGTCCAATAAAACAAAGGTGACACTTTGACTTCTGCCTTCACGGGCTCTCACGGGCCGTGAAGCATCTGTGAAGGCCTCATAGGCCGTGTTCCACCGCATACTCTAATTGGGCCAACGAGTGGTCAAATTAAAAGAATGGCGCCTGCCTTCACGGGCTCTCACGGGCCGTGAAGCATTCGTGAAGGCAGTGCCCCCACGACTACATGTCCGGGTGGTGAAGGCTCATGGAGGGTTTCCCTTCACGACCTCTTCACGGCCCGTGAGGGCCCGTGAAGGTCGCCAGAAACCCTAATCTTATATTCTCTCTTGTTTGCGTTGTGCTGCCGGAATCTACCCTTGGCGTGTGACCCAATAGGCTCGTACCTCATCAGCAGTGACGCTAGTACACGTGTATCCGTGGGCATATTCCAACACTACGGGCACTACGAGTTCTTGGTTATGTCATTCGGCTTAACTAATGCACCTGCGATCTTTATGGATTTAATAAACAGAGTATGTCGACCATTCCTTGATGATTTTGTAGTAGTTTTCATCGATGACATTCTGATCTATTCAAAGACTGAGGAGGAACATAAACAACATTTCAGACAGGTTTTGGAAACTCTGAAGAAAGAACATTTGTTTGCCAAGTTCTCAAAGTGCGAATTCTGGTTGAGAGAAGTTCAGTTCTTAGGGCATGTTATCTGTAATGAAGGAGTGAAAGTAGATCCTTCAAAAGTGGAAGCAGTGATGAACTGGAATGCTCCAAAGACACCGTCTGAGATTAAGAGTTTTCTTGGGTTAGCTGGATACTACCACAGATTTATTAAATATTTCTCCAAGATTACGGGTCCGTTGACTATGTTGACTCGAAAAGACGTGAAGTTTGTATGGGGTAGTGAACAGGATAAAGCCTTCCATATGTTGAAACAGTTGTTGTGTCTGGCCCTCATTCTTGCATTGCCAAGCGTATCAGATGACTTTATTGTCTATTGCGATGCGTCGTTGGCTGGATTGGAATGTGTGCTTATGCAGAGGGATCGGGTGATTGCGTATGCTTCAAGGCAGTTGAAACCTCATGAAAAGAATTACCCGACACATGATTTGGAGTTGGCAGTAGTTGTATTTGCCCTTAAGCTATGGAGACACTACCTGTATGGCACCAAGTGTGTGATTTGTACCAATCATAAGAGTCTTCAATATGTGTTTAAACAGAAAGAGCTGAATATGAGACAGAGACGATGGGTGGAATTGATTATTGATTATGATTTCCAAATCAGATACCATCCTGGAAAAGTGAATGTGGTAGCAGATGCCTTAAGCCAGAAGGGAGCGGGAAGTTCTATCCAGTTTATGCGTATGGAGATTGTATCTGACTTAGTGGATAGACTGAAATCTGTACAGTTGGAAGCTCTGAAAAAAGAATATTTGAAGGCTGAATTGATGAAGAAACGAAAGGATGAACTTACTAATGATTCACGTGGATTGAAGTTATACAAGACTCGTGTGTGGGTGCCTATGCTTGGAGAATTGAGGATGTTGATTTTAACCAAAGCACGCAAGTCTAGACTATCTGTACACCCAGGAAGCACTAAAATGTACAACGATTTAAAAGTGATTTACTGGTGGCCTACTATGAAAGCAGATGTGGCACATTTTGTGGAGTCATGCCATATCTGTGCACAGGAGAAGGCGGAACATCACAAGCCTTACGGATCTTTGAAGCAGTTGGAGATTCCTGAGTGAAAGTGGGAACATATAACGATGGATTTCGTGACTAAACTTCCGCGAACTCAGAAGAATCACGATATGATTTGGGTGTTGTGGATAGACTAACAAAGAGCGCTCATTTTCTAGCTACGTGTGAGACAACTTCTCCGAGTAAGTTGGCTCAGCTATACATAGACGAGATTGTTGCAAGGCATGGTATACCGTTGTCGATTGTATCTGACAGAGACACCATGTTTGTTTACAACTTCTGGAGGAGTTTACAGAGGGAATTGGGGACGAGGATTAACTTGAGTACAACTTATCATACCCAGACTAACGGTCAGACTGAACGAACCATACAGACACTCGAAGATATGTTACATGCCTGTGTAATTGAGTATGGTGGATTTTGGGATTCGCACCTGCCGTTGATAGAGTTTGTCTACAATAATTCTTACCTCTCCAGTATTGGGATGCCTCCGTACGAAATGTTATACGGCTGTCGCTGCCGTACTCTGACGTGTTGGTTTGAGGCTGGTGAGAAGCAGTTTGCTGGGCCCGAGATAGTTCAGTTAACTGCTGACAAGGTGGCTATTGGTAAAAACAAGTTGAAACCTGCCAGAGATAGACAGAAAATGTACGCAGATCCACGACGTCGTCCGGTTACGTTTGAAGTGGGAGAGTTAGTGTATTTGAAGGTATCTCCGTGGAAGGGCGTGATTCGTTTTGGTAAACCCGGGAAGTTGGCTCCCCGTTACATTGGTCCCTTCCGCGTTTGTCAGGTAGTTAATGATCAGACAGTTACACTTGATCTCCCAGCAGAAATTGCAGGAATTCACGATACGTTTAATGTCTACTATATGACGAAATGGAAGGTTGATGATGAAAGTCATATTCTCCCAGTACAATATCTGAAAGTTGATTCAATGAAGAGACTGATAGAGGAACCTATTGAATAGTTGGATCGAAAGGTGACCAAGCTCCAAAAGAAGCAGATACCGATGGTGTTGGTCAAATGGACGCACAGTCTAGGTTCTAATTTGACATTGGAGACTGAGGCAAAAATGAGAAACAGATATCCCCATTTGTTTGAGCAAGAAGGGATTCTGAGGACGGAATCCTCTTAAGGAGGGGAGATTTGTAACACCCGCAAACCTGGGCTAGGAGATTAGCGGGTTTATGGTACGTGTTTATTTTTTAAATGGTTAATTATTTGATTAATTGAATTAAAAGTATCTGTTAGCATGTATGCTTGTTATTATGTATTTTTGCATGTGTACGTATGTGGGTGTGTACAAGAGGTGGATTGCCACCTCATGCTATTTGTTAGTATACGTGTATGGGTTTTGGTTAAACAAATTCATTATCTTCAAAACAAAGAAAGGTGAAAGTGTGTGTTTGTGTAAAAGCTCTCGGAGGAAGAAAGAACAAGAAAGAAGATAGAATCGGATTCCATCATATTTTGTGATTTATTTCTAGTGAAAGGTTAGATGTTATTTCTATCATGATTAAATGTTTATTTGAATGATTTTTGATAAAACTAACATGATCACGTGAAGAACCGTATGATTGGATTTGAAGAAAACATGAGTTTTAGTTGGTTTTGTGTGTTCTTATAAACGATATGTTTATATGATGTTTTAAATGCATGAATAAGTGTCTTAAGATGTTAAATCATGTTTCTGGAAAGTTAGATGAGTTTATAAATTTCTGGGTTGTTGAGTTATGATGTTATGAAGCTATCGGATTTTGAAGAAGATGAGGAAACCAATGGATGGTGAAAACCGGCCCTTGTAAAACCGATACTTATGAAATCCGAATGTAGGAAATCCGATTACCTTAAAACCGAGATATTGAATCTGGAACCCAAAAAATCCGATTGTTTGCAAAACCGACAAATCCTATACTAGACATCCGAGACTTGGAATCCGAAGCCTAAAACCGGTTCAATTCAAAATCCGAGTATATAAATCCGATACATAAGAAACCAACACTTTAAATTCCACAAAACCTAAATCCGACACTCTTGAATCCAAACTCCAAAATCCAGAACTCCTAAACCGGAAGTCTAGAAATCCGATTAAGTCAAATCCGAGACCTAGAATCCGATGCATGTGAAATCCGATTGATAGAATCCGATAAGGAGGAAATCCGACAGTTTGTGAAATCCGATACTCAAGTTGTGGATTTTTAGAAATCTAAGTACCAAATCCGATGATTTTGTAAATCCGACATTTTGTTGTTGGATTTGTAATGTTTATTATTTGTTTTATTTCTTGGATGAATTATAAATATATGTGGTCAAATATATTTATGAGATTGAGACTAATTTGTTTATTGCTGTGTTTTCAGGCAATCCAAAAACTCAGTAATATTAGACATCTGAGTTCGTGCTAAAATTGAGGTTAGTGGATGTTAATCGCGGATGGTAAAGATTACAGTTAATGTTATTGATGTGATGCATGATTGTGATTGAGATTGTATTGATTGAACTGTTGATTGTGATATTGATTGTTGATATCTGCTGCCTGACTATTTGGTCGATACGCGCTCTTAGGATGATTTTGAGTTGCGTTTGAGAAGTCAGCTATACGTGGATTTGGGCTGGGCTCGTCTACTGGTTGGTTGAATAGTAGTAGCCCTTCTATATGTTGCTTCAGAGGTGGAGTTTACAGTGCCAATTCAGTAGAGAGCTATCGCTAAACATTTGCTTTGGCCTGTATTGGCTGTAGGTTCTGCGCCAAACCGCCGGTCTTCTCGGATATGTGATTACATGCTTTGATGTTGATTGTGAATGTTTGCTTTTGGTGTCTAGCCTCTACTCACTTAGCTTTGGGCTAATTCCCCTCAGTTGTTGTTTTGCAGGTTCGTGCTTGAGATTGTAGAAGGAAGAGTTGACCATTACTATGATACTATGTGTTAAAAGAGACGAGCCAGTCATTTTTGTAACACCAAAACAGTTGTAGATGTTATTGGTTTTGAACAAGTGATGTACATAAATATTGGAATATATGTAATGTGTTTGTTTAATTAAGCTTCCGCAGCATTTAAAAAAATGGCTTGTGATTTTCCGGTGTTACATTTTGCTATAGGTGTGGTTCCATGAACAAGATCAATCCGGTATTCTACATCCCTAACAGGAGGTAAACCCAGTAAATCTTTAGGAAAGACATCAGGGTATTAAGAGACAACCCTGATATCATCAACTTTTTCTGAGCTTTAATCATAGAAATAACAGGAATGGCAAACTCCCTTTTCTCCCCTCGAGCTATAGCATAAGAACCATCGGATAGAGGAAATCTGATTATCTTTTTAGCACAAGATCTCAGCATCTCGACCACTGAGCCAATCCATACCAATAACAACATCAAAGCCCGTGATAGACATGATAAGAAAGAAAATAATGAAACTATTCCCATCGATATAACGAACAGCTATCGGAACTTTTTCAGTAACATAGACTACCTTACCATTAGCTATTTCTACTATAAAGAACAACTATCGGAACTTTTTCAGTAACATAGACTACCTTACCATTAGCTATTTCTACTTTAATTCGATCAGATAGTAAGGAAACAAGCAATTGAAGCTTCTTACAATAAGATACGGAGACAAACGAGTAAGTAGCTCCCGAGTCAAATAAAATACAAGCAGAAGTATTGTTAATCAGAAAAGTGCCTGTAATCACATCACCTGTATGTTTGGCTTCATCAGCCGTTATCTAGAAAGCCCTCCCCTGTGCACGAGGAGCACCTCCATGTTTAGGAGCCGTAGCTGCTGATGAACCCCCAACACCTGTGGTTGGCCACATCGGGCACATAGAAATGCGGTGCCCAGGTGTATGACACATGTAGCACACGTTTTCCTTGTACCTGCAATCATGAGTTTGGTGCCCTTTCTTCCTGCACCTACCACACTTCAAACAATCCCAGTCTTCAGACTTCTAGGATGTATTCACACGCTATTTACCACCTGATCCACTATCATCTCCCTTCTGTGATGATTGCTGTTCAAACTTCCTCTTACCTCCACCAGATTGCTGTTGTTACTGTTGAGATCTTGCCCTCTGCTTGTAATCATCATCAGTAGTTCTAGCATTATTAAATGCTTCATCAAGAGTTGCTGCAGATCTCACAGCAGATCGATACTCCAGGGGCAAAGTGTTGGCAAAATAAGTGATCTTTGCCTTTTCATTTGGTAACAAATGAGGTACAAACCTCATTTTATCAGTGAACTTGGATATAAGATCATCCAAAGGCTTATCACCCTTCTGTAGTGCGCAGAACTAGTTATCAATCCTCAGCATATCATCATCAGAGCAATACTTACCCCTGATCTTCTCCTTGAAACCATCCCAAGTCATTGCCTCCAATGTGGCTGGTGGTGTAATAGCAATTACAGGATCCCACCAAGCCAAAGCACGCCCCTTGAACATATGTTTAGCATAGTTTACCTTCTTGTTCTCGTCACACTCACTGGATTCGAAGGTATTTTGTATCTCCCTGATCCAGGTTTCCACCGTAGAGGGGTCATTAGTTGGGCCAGCAAATGTAGGAGGATGACAACTCAGGAAAGTTTTAATGGTTGTAGACTTGTGAGTATCCTTCCCCATTCGTGTAAACTCACGCTCATTTGCTTGTTTAAGCCGAGCCTCCAATTTTAGGATGTAAGCATCCTTATCACCATCACCATCACTAGAAGAACCCGCCATGACGAGTTAGATTTCTATATATATCAAAGTAGAATATTTAGTATACCTCATATATAACTCTTATCTTATCATCTCTTATACTTTCTTAACACATAGCAAAACACATACATCAGTCTTCACACCACAATACCACCCAGGGAAAACATAGTAATGGTTGAGCCTAGGTTTGGGACTGAGTACTATTTAAAGTACCCAATTCACTCAAACCAAGGCTCTGATACCAACTTGTAACGCCGTTCCTAAATTTGAGGAGTTTTTTATTATAATAAACTCTACTTGAGTTTTGAAACTGCATGGTTACAGCTGTAAATACAATATTTCCAAAACCTGTTTATTTAAAAGTAAATACAACTGTCACCGCGGAAGCTTATAAACTAGTTTAATAATTTACAACCTAATATTAAGTTGCAACCAAAACATACCAATGTGTTACCAAATTCATTCCACCATTACAAATTCAACAAGCAAACAAAGTACATAACAAGTATTCACAAAGTGTTCCCAAAATACAAAATGTAATCCCAGCAGGTACCCGTCCTCACAACAATCTATTTACCTGCGCAAGGAATATACATGAGAGGGTTAGCTATAAATAGCTAGTGAATAACAATTAAGCGGAAGCATCATATCATAGTATCATATACATATCTCATGCTTCATCAAGTATTCACAAAGTCTACCCTAACACATTGTGAAGCAACGGTTAGTCAGCAGAAACCACGTCTTGCAGGGTTATAAGCCCGGCTCAGTGATCCTGACTGAGGAAACCGATACTTCCTCCGTGTCGGTGGAGAAGCGGGTAGCGTTCCACCATTGCGTTATCGGGAACTGTACCCCACTCAGGATCAGCCGGGAACTGAGAGCCCATATAGTGTTGAGGGGAGGAGGTTTTGCAGGAACCAATATTCGTGATCATCGAATCGCCGCACATCGTAGCTGGCGGCACAAGGCTCTAACTAGATCCAGACAAGCTGGCCCAAACATCCAACAAAGTACCGTTACAACACACATTGGCCTACAAAAAGCAACAACATAAACCCAGTTGGCCTACAAATGCCATAGCATCATAATTGGCCTACAAATGCCATAGCATCATAATTGGCATACAAACACCATAGCATAACATGTTGGCCTACAAAAAGCAATAGCATATTAACTTAGGCCTACAAAAGGCATTAACATGTGTACATAATAATTTAACAACTCAGTTGGTTCATGAAAACCTTAAACATGCATAACTAACAATTCTTTGGTTTGTAACATATAAACATCTATATAACACTATCAATATCATACTTAGGTTAACTGTTACTCACCTGTTGAGCTACAACAAGTAACTAAAAGATTCCGGCTCGCCTTAATTGTCCTTAGTACCTATATCAAACCATTTACTTTTAGACATTTAAACACGCAAGGAAATCATCAAGATATCTAAAACAATGTCCTAACAATGTTCCTAACTTTTTTAATAACTTATAATCATAACCAAACACTTATACGCGAAAGAACAACACAAAACAACATTATGTGCAGAAACAGCATGGACGCGTCGCGTCCATCCCTTGACGCGTCGCGTCACGTGCAGCAAGCCAATATGGTTGTTTTTGTACAGTAGTGCTATTTTGGGTCAAACCAACACCAAATCAATTCTAACCAATTTTCAGTGTTCCATAACATCATTTGGAACTTCTGGGTACTTTCTAACATTCCTAACACTTAACAAATTTATTCATACAAAAGTCAACCTTTAATTAGCAAAGATGTGTCCAACATGGCCAAAACATGAAATGCATCAATTCCAACACTTCCAATGCATCATTCACACTCCAAATGACTTATTGAAGCTATTGGAACTGACCAGTTCATTTAAAATTACTATTTGGTAGCATTTTCCAATTTTTAGCTATTTAAAGCCTATTTTAGCACTATTTTCACCAATTCAAGCAAAACTACCATTTCAATTCAAAACCATTGTTCTAATAAATTCATACAAGTCATATGAACCTATTACAACCTTAAAAATCAGTCCTTGATGTGTAAAAACAAATTCAACTCATTTTGGTCATTTTGACTCATTTGACCCATTTATGACCTAAAAACCCACAAAACTCAAGAACAAGGAGGAAACTAGGGAAGATGGTGACTTACTGAAGGTATTTGTTTGGCATAATCGAGTAGCAATGGAAGCAAGCTATAATACAAAACTAAACTAGCCAAACAAACATTTCCCATGGACCAACATCTAGACATGGAATTGCAACTAAAATAAAGAAACAAGAAGCAAGAAATAGTTATACCTTCAAGGAAGGACACAATATCTATTTCTTCTTGTCAAGTGTAAAGAATTCAACAAGAGAATTCCTCTAATGAAGTCCACCCAAGCAAACTTGATTCTCCAATGCTAGTAGGTTGGAGTAGCCACCAAAACAACACAATTCAAGAACAAGAAACACCTTTGTGCATCAAAGCTAGATCACAAAGTGTATATCACCTTCTCTAGTGCATCAAATTTGACCACCAAGAAGAAGAACCATTGGAGAGAGTATGAACCCATGCATAAGACTCTAGAACAACCAAAGTACTATTCCAGAGACATATGAATCGTGGCCTAGCATTCACTCACATTAATACCATTAAAATGAGTGTTTAAAGCTGTTTATTCTGCTGTTACTGAGCATGTACACGTCTCGTGTTGGTCAACACAGCCGTGTAGGCCCAAAGCTCACGGCCTCAACTGGGCCAAGAGAGCCCGTGTCTAGCAGACCCAACACGGCCCGTGTCCACTTAAACGGCCATGTAGGCCCAAAGCACACGGCCTCTACTTGGGCCAAAACGCCCCGTGCTAGTTGGGCTGGACACGGCCCGTGTACCATGCTGCCAAAACCCATTTTGGCCTTTTCTCTCTTTTGCTTGATCGTGTTGTCGGAATCAATACTTGGTGTGTGACCCAATAGGTCTATACTTCATCAGCAGTGCTATTAACTCGTTCGTGTCAGCGGGCATATTCCAACAGACTCACACTTGCACGTGACACGACTACGAAAAATAACACAAACATAGAGCGGCCTCTAGCAAGACATCTATGCTCCTAAGTCAGTATAGGGTATGCCACTCTTGACAAGATCCCAACCATAAAATGATTGTCCCAAAGATAAATGAACATGTACATCCCTTTGTTCGCGATATCCAATGTGAACACAATGCATGGAAATAGTCAACCTTCAGATCGTTCACGATTATGTTTCTCGACTCTAGATTAGTGGTGATCAACAAACCAAGTTAATATTGATCCATCATCAATATAACTTAAGCACGACCATGCATACAAACGTCAGCACTCAATCATCGAGGGGCCCATGGATATCTTCTCTATACATAGAGGAACAAATTCCTTTCGACTACATAGAGTATAACTGATTGTGGAGATTTTAGAATGGAAAACATTCTCCGAAGTGTTTAAACATGCTAAGATGGAACACAATAAGGATTCATAAAATACCCGCCCTCGGCGTATTATTAAATCTCCATTTGATAATCGATATAGTATGAATTGCAATATTGCTTAACGTCCCCAAAATATAAGTACAAATCAAACATAAACCAAAACATATTCAAGCCAAGTTATATGCATTAGAAACGCTAATGGACCTAGTATGATAAGCATCACTAGTCTATAACAACGGCTTAACTAGTGGATTTGTCCCACAACATCCACATGTACTTTGGTTATTTACTTATATCTCTTTTGACAAGACTACTATAAAAGTATGCATTAAAGAGATCTTACTTTTTAAAAAGTTAAAGTAATCACACCCTCATCGCCTCAAAAGCCACAATAGAGTTAGTTATACTTTAAGAATTGACAAACAACACTACAAGTTAGGACCATGAACTTTGACCAAGGATCAACAGTTATCCTAGCAGAAAGACGCATCAGAGTAACTACTTACTCCAAGCCTATTCAAGTCGTCAAACATCAAGAACATATCTCATTTAACACTAGGAATACAACAAAGCTCCCACTAGCCCTAACACATATAAAAGGTTTTATCTACGCTTCTAAAAAACTCACCACTTTGATTTTCTAATAGTAAGCAAAGATATTTCCTTCAAGATGCAAGCATAAGTCCGAATTTGACTTATCCACTTTTGTAGGCATAATACGGATAGTACGGATGTATATTAAGACCCTCGGAGAGTGTTATAATCACTTTCTCATCATATTGTCCCATGATGGAACGCGGTCATTAATATCCACAAGTATCAAACATTCTTCAACATAGCCACTAGGAAAAGTTTCTCCATAACCATCATGAAAACTTTACAACTAGTCGGTATTTGAAGTCGTCTACAATTCCATACATGTTAATCCCATCACTACCACCTTGGTATACAGCTAGGTATGGGATCAAGTCAAGTCAAGTACTTGAACATTTCAAATGGATTGCATCTCTTTATTATTTACTTCTTTTATTTTTTTTAGTGAATTCTGGATCCACTACGTCTTCCGATAGGTGGTGAACTCAACATGACTCACCATCAAGTCAATGCCACTTAGATATGAGAAACCCATATCCCTTTGGCTCTATATGACTCTTATCAAAATTAAAAGAAGGAATGACTCTTAGTCAGGCATACCAACATATCCATGCTGATCATCTATCAAAGATATCAGATTATATGCTAGTATCAACATCAAGTCTTCATTTAAGTTCCACGTTCTTCCACTGGAATGCCTTAGTTTTAGTTTCTCTCTTTTTCCCCTTTTAAGAAACAAACATTGTTCTCAAAAAGGTTTAAATAGCTAAAACTTAGAAGAACTCCTCAAATGTATTAGCACTACTTGATTTCAAGTTTATCCATCTCCCACTGAATGTTGAATGGATAACTTCGAACTATAAGATAGACAAGCAAAGAACATTTCTAGTCGTATCTTAATCAATAGGCTCATACCTCGTCAGCAGTGATGCTAGTACACGTGCATCAGTGGGCATATTCCAACAGACTCCCACTTGCACATGATACAGCGTTACCAACACCACAGACAAGCAGCGGCTCTAGCAAAGCATACTTGGGTACGAGTTACGTCATCCTCGACAAATCCTGGTAGCCTAGAAAGGCTAAAAGGTCCTATAGATAAGTGATCATAAACATCCCTTTGTTCGCGATATCCGTGTGAACACGAGACATGGAAAAATGTCAATCTCCATCGTTCACGATTCTATTTATCAATTCTAGATTGGTGGTGACCAAAATAACAAGTTTGCAACTGATCTAAAATCATTGCAGCTTGAGCACGGCCATGCATATTTGGTGTCAGCGCCCAATCATCATGGGGCCAGGGATATCTCTCTAACTAGAGGAACAAATCCTTTTGACTACATAGCCTCGTCACATGCTTCATACTTTATTTGAAAACTCCCTTTATAGTGGCCAGTTACGACCACGTTTGAAAATAAACAAAATAAAGCAGACTCATGCTTTGGATACACATGTATCTCCGGTCCAAGGACGAAATGATATTATCATCCTGAGTCACTTGTGACCATAATCCATGAAGTGAACTCAGGTGTGGGTCTTCCAATCACTTGAAACTCATTTCAAGCACAGGTTAGTTTTGCGTCACTTGCATTCAATCCTTGATTAATGCATGACCAAAGCCTAAGCTCAGTCTTAGTTCAAACTTCCTTCCCTTGAAGGATGACTGACTGTGGAAATCTAGAATGCATAAGCACTCAGGGAAGTGGTTAAACATGCTAAGATGGAACACATTAAAAACTAATGAAAGTAACCGCATCTGCGTATATATAGTCCCCACTATATATCGAAAGCAATCAAAAGTAACGATACTGCTTGCAGTTCCCAAAGAAAATATAAAACAATCAACAACTAAAACAATATTTCAAGCCAAATCATATGCATAAGAAATGCTACATGACCTAGTATGTCAAACATCACTAGTCATTATGATAAAGGCTTATTCAATGGATTTGCCATGCATCATCCATTTGTATTCTTGTTATCCTCTTAATTATCTTTTGACCAAACTACTTATTCAAAGTATCCGTCAAAGAGATCATATAACGAAGCACTAAGGTACTCATATCCTCATTGTTACAAAAGTTCACAATAGGATCAGTGATACTTACGAACTTCTCTAATCAATAATTAACACCACAAAGTAGGATCATAGACTTCGATCAAGATTGACAGTTATCCTATTAGAAATTAGTATTAGAGTAAAAACATACTCCAAGGCTTATTTCTTGTCGTCAAACATCAAGAACATACACAAGTTTTTCTTGTAGTTCAAAAATTTGTATCTCCTATGTATTATCATGATACAATAATTCCCTATTTTAGGTTCACAGAACACTTAACAATGGGACATTATCTTCAATCGATACATACTTCTAGGTATACAACAAAAGCTCCCACTAGCCCTGACATATGTAAAAGTCTTATCTATGCTTCTAGAAGACTCATGCTTTGATCCTCTCATGAAAGCAAAGATCTTACTTTTACGATGTTAGTATAAGTCCTAAGGACTTATCCACACTTGTAGACTTAATTTGGATATTACGGATATCTAAGACCCTCGGAGAGTGTGGTAAGCACTTCCTCAACATATTGTTCCATGAAGGAACGCGGTCTTGTATATCCGTATACTATCTTTTATTGCCATAAGAAGGCAACGATAGCAACGAGTATCAAATTGACCTTCAACATGACCACTAGGAAAAGTTTCCACAATAACCATCATGAAACCTTTACCCCTAGTCGGTATTTGAAGTAGTCTACAATACAATCCATGTTAATTCTATTTATACCATCTTGGTTTACACCTTGGTATGGAATTAAGAAAAGTATTCCCATACTTCAAATGGATTTTATCTCATGATTAATTACTTCTCATTACCTCAGTGAACACAGGGCCCACTATGCTTTCCAATAGATGGTGATTTGAACAAGACTCACCATCAAGTCATTGTCACTTAGATGTGAGGAACCCATATCTCTTTGGCTACATGACTTCTATCAGCCTTGAAAGTAATTACTCATGGTCAGGATAACCGGCATTCTCATGCCGATATTTGATCATATGCTAGTGCCAACATCAAGTCTTTCATTTAAGTTGCATGTTCTTCCACTGGAATATTCTAGTTATTATCTTCCTTTGGAGCAACAAAACATTGTTCTCGTAAGGTCAAATATCCAAAACGTATAAGAACCTTTAAAATGTATTAGCACCATTTAAGTTCTTCAATCTCCCACCATATGTAGAATGAAATTCTCCAAACTTTGATATACACAAGCAAAGAACTCTTTCAAGATATATCTCACAAGGTGCTAAATAGACTTTCAATTTGGACTAAGATTAAGGACTTGGCTCGTCACATTCAATGCGTATACTAACAAGTCGAATACACATATTTGACCCATTATTTACCAGATCATTTTGAACAATATCTGGTTTCCTACAACGTGACACCATGTACAAATGTGTCTATGTTAAGGAACGACTTGTGAGAATCCCGCAATTCATAATGTGGTCATTGATATGGATTTAAGGTATCTTAGCATCTCAACTAGCTCTAAGCATCCTATCTATATGTCACAATTGATTCTTTTAATTAGTTTTTCTTTGTTATGTGCTTGTACGGATTATCCACCAAAGGTGATCAATATCTTACAAGCTAGCATCCCTCTCACATATACCGTGAAGGGTTTCATAATCATCTTACTGATATCGCGTTATTTTGATACATATTCGTTGCGATAAATGGAACTTAAATGTTAAATATCTCTTTGAATGATGGCTAATGGTACTTAAAGTGTGTAATTATCATTCACAGGTCATAAAATACTCAATGGCGAGAGTTTAAGTGGAGAAGGCGGAAAAAGACTCGAGAAATAAAGAAAAATCATAAAGTCTGAAAATCCGAGAACGCGACGCGTCTGAGGGACAAACGCGACGCATTCTGGTGAAATCAAGCGATCTTGTCGGGCAAGTCTTGTAAGACGCGACACGTCCAAGGCACGAACGCGACGCGTTCCCGGCTGGAATCCAACTCTATAAATAGACATCTTTCATTCGAAAAAAGGGATGCTAACCCTTCCAGCCGGCCCTAGACGAACGAATACGAAGGACATAGAGCTCTGGAGCAGGATTCTTGAAATTAGATTGAAGATTGAAGCATTTGAATTGAAGATTAAAGGTTTATCTTTCTAGATTCTAAGTTTAGTTGCTTATACATAATGTTTAAATATTATTTAGATATTTAGATATTCAGTTTAATTATATCTAGAATCATACTCGTTCCCCGAGAGTTCGACACCCGTACTTATTTTTTATACTGCTACACGATTAGGTACACTTGCCTATTGTGTCGTATTTAAAACATATATGGTTTTTACAAATTTAAAACTGGTACGTAAATCGCACATCACTTACCCTAGTAGATAAGACTAGCATCAAATGTTTAACCCGAGGTTAAACTGTCCAAGAGCCTAACCACATGGATCTAGGCGATACTTGTCTTATTTATATAGTTAAGTAGATTATGGCAAAGAGCCGACTAATCCAAACTATTTTGGATTTAGAATCAATCATTCATGATTAATTATTACTTGTAGCATGTATGTCTTGACATGCACACTTTTGATTTTTATCAATCAACAAATATTTTTCAAAAACAAGATTCAAATTTCAAGTATGAATTCATCGTCACCAATGTAGAATGTTGCGCCTTGAAGGCCAAAATAAAACATAAGCTATGACATGAACAAACTTCGAAATCAAATAAGTAATTCGGAAAAATCTTTTACAACCCAAAATTCAAAATTTCATCCATCTTCTTCATGAACATACAACAAAAACTCAACTTGCCTCGCAGGGCATCAAAATAAAGTAATAATTAAACCGGTAAGAATAGGCGAGATCAAAACTCCCAATTCTCTTTTAGAGGTCAACCTTCCGAGTTTCCTCTTTTTAGAGATCCGGTTGTTCATGCTCTTGGTTCTTCTTTAAATAGTACCGATACTTTGTAACAAAATAAATATGTGACAAACGTGACTTAATTAGCTCGGGTGAACAACCCAGCGAAATAGAAGAATTAGCAATGAATCATGAATGTACCTTGAGAGGGAAAATTAACTCTCTCTTTCCTTAGAAGGTTAATATCCTCTCGGCACGATGGGCATGCGTGACGGCCCCAAACTCCAAATCTTCCGCAGAAGTAGCAAACCACCTTTTCTTGAATCTCTTCTTGAGGCACACAATCATTGTCCTGAGATTCAATGTGGGAAATAGGCTTGGAAACTCCAACCTTTTCCCTTTGTGTCGGTTTCTTCTTGTTTTTCTTTTGTTCCCTAAAATTCGTGGTAGGAATGGAAGAGGTTGATTCATGTTTGGCCATGTCAGACTCCGCCGTCTTCAACATACCATGCAATTCACCTAAGGTTTTCTCTATGTCATGCATGTGATAGTTCATGACAAACCGATCATATGATGCGGGCAGGGACTGGAGTACTATATCCACAGCAAGCTCCCTCCCAATGGGAAAACCTAATCTCTCCATTTGGTCCACGTACGCCTTCATGTTAAGGACGTGGGCACTCATACTCCTACCTTTCTGCATTCTACAACCAACTAGGTTTTTAACACACTGATAGTGTTCCTCCCTAACTTGTTGTGGGAACATGTCCTTCAACTTGTTCACCATGTCGTACACACTCATGTGCTCAAAGTGCTTTTGCAACTCCGAGCTCAAGTTAACAATATGAGGTAGGCAACATCGTGTGTGTCCTCAACACGCTTTTCATACGTGTATCGGACGGACCAAGTCGCGTCGCTAGCAGGTGGCTCCGGAAGATTTTCCTCAAGGATGTGCAACTTTGACTCATAGCGAAGACCAATTCTCAATTGCCTAAGCCAGTCAACGAAGTTCACTCCCGTGATTTTCTCCCTATGTAGGAACATACGAAGCGAATTGTTTGACGTGGTGTTAGTATGGTTTGACATCTTTAATATTTTCTCCCTATGTAGGAACATACGAAAAGCCCTTCCAATTTTCATGAAGTACTCAATAACACAAGTAAAACGGAAATGTGCCTACTCTAAATGGGCTGAGATTATGGCATGCTTATCAAAGCACAAGTTGACTGAGCATGTAGAAATTATTCAGAAAGAAGTCTCCAAAGTCATTAAATATTATGAAGATCATATAAAGGAGAAAGGATCTGAACCTGAAATCGTTTCTGAAAGAGGTAAGAATACCAGGCTTGAAAAACTGAAATTTTAGAGAAGGAAGTTAACCTACAAGAAATCACAACAACAAATTCTTGAATTAATTGCTTAAGGTGAGCTTCCAAACTACAGAGGTATTGACGCCACTGTACCACAAGGATATATACCTGAAGTTGGAAAGGTACTATCAAATCCCAGAGGTTTCTTCTTCCTCAATGCTCATGACAAGGTATGATTTTAGAGAGTTTCAGATTTTGCCAAAGCTGATTTTCTGCATTTAAAGTCGCTCAGATACTTCATTGATCATAAAGACTCATCTACAAAAGACATCCTAGATGAATATCTGAAGCATATCGAGCTAAAAACGCCCATTGAAACCATTCCCGATGAGTGCAAACCTGTTGTTACTTAGAGTACATTCTTTCATTCTTTGTATTGTTTATTTCTTATTCATTTTGTAAATAGTCATGGAGTATAAACAAATAGCGGGAGATTTTTAGTCTCGTATTTGTGTATATTCCATTCTTGAATATGCCTTTCAAAGAAAGCATCTGATGGATCATTCTTTATTCTTTTGTAAACTGTCCTGATGCCACACATCTAAAGAAAGAAGCCTTAATGTTCATCTGAAGATTTGTTCTGAGGAGGAATGCAAACTGAAGTAAGTCTTCAGTTAGCAAGAGGCCTTCATTACTAAAAGCACGCTTCAGTACAAAATATCTACCTGTTAAGCAATGTGCGAAATCAGCGCTACTGAAGGAACTCAAACGGCCGTTTGGATTTCTGTTCCTAACTTTATGTAGAGCAGTACACGTGTAAATAAATTAGATGGTTAGGATTAGTTTACTTAGCGTATAAATAACTTCTCACTATTTGAGAAAGGTAAGCGTTTATTCGCTAATTTGTTTTCAAGTAAGTTCTTGATTAGTTTCTACTCGGTGCTCAAGTTTGTTCTCGAGTGCTCTTTGAAGTTTGATTATTAATATAATCCTGCTTTGAAAACTTTCGTGTGTTTGTATTCTAAAAACTATTTCTGCACTTTGATTAATCATCATTGTTAGTGTTACATCATTTGGGAAAAACAAAAACCTTGTTTAAGACATGCCTAGTACTTGCAAAACCTTGTTTATGATATGTGCAGTATCTGCAGAACCTTGTTTATGATATGCCTAGTACCTGTAGAACCTTGTTTATGATATACACAGTACGTGCAGAACCTTGTTTATGACATGCCTAGCATATGTAGAACCATGTTTATGATATGCTTAATTCATGTAGAAGCTTGTTTATGATATGTATGCATGATCCTGTTTATTAACATGCATGACGCTTGTCCTAATACCAAGATTTTCTCTCATGGAAAACCTACTTAGCAAATGAATGTTCATTCACATTGTTGCCATGAATAAAACCACATAAGAGATAAAACCACTGATATCGCGTTATTTATATATATATTCGTTGCGATAAATGCTACTTAATCCTTAATTAATTCTTTAAATTATGACAAATGGTACTTAAAGTGTGTAATTGTCAATCACTGACCATAAATACTCAATGGCAGAAGTTTAAGTGGAAAAGGCTGAGAAAGACTCGAGAAATGAAAGAAAATCAATAAGTCTAGAAAATCGAGAACGCGACGCGTTGGAGGGCTAAACGCGACGCGTTCACTTGAATTTAGGCGATCTTGTCGGGCAAATTTAATAAGACGCGACGCGTTTCCGGCTGGAAATCTGTTAGTCCCAAAGAGGGTAAACAAGCAACCGATATTGTGTAGAAGGGGGGGGGGTTAAATACACTTAAAACAATTCAATAAGAATATATTCAATAATTAATCAAGATATTACAATATCACTTTCTAATCAAATCAACAGGATGATTTGATGTTACATTGATTATAAACTCAACTCTCTCTAAACACTCTTGTATCACAATCTAATTGATGATCGAACTTCTTGTTAAAATTGATTAAAAAGAACTCTTGAAAACTCTCTCAAACTTTGAACTCACAAAGTTATCGCAACACACGCGTATCGAGTATGACGAACACACGTACGTTTTGTAACTTATGCAGAACTCTCTGTTGTTCTCTATGTATTGAAACCCATAAGAAGGTTTATATTGATATATCAACGAACAAATCTTAGTTTAAAGATAGAACTTATCATTTTCTTTAAAACCGTAACAAACTCCTTAATTCGAACATATCTAATTAATTTCGTTTGAGATCTCTATCTATCTAATAGATAGTTTAAATTAGGTTCAGATATCCTAATTTAAATGTCATAGATATCGAGAGTTTATAACAGAATTTAAAACTTACTTAAATTCTTGAACTGACTTCTGGCGCTGAGCTAACTTACTCAGTCTTGATGTTATCAAGCTGAGTTCTTGGATCTTCAAATCTTCAAGTCTTCATTCATGAAACCTATCTCAACTTAGAAGTCACTAAGCTATCAAGTACTTACATAGAAAACTCTATATCTGTTTATACACTGACTACTCAGCCTAAGCTGACTAGTCAGTCTATAACAGACTTACATAATTCCTAATATTTAACGTATCATCTATACATAGCTATGGTTTGTCTCATCAAATCTAACTATTCTAAGCATGGGACTAAAAATCTCCCCCTATTTGATGATGACAAAATATTGAATCAAAGTAAGTATAGGTTAACAGAATTATGTTGAACAACTTCGGAACTGACCAAAGTTAATTATTGAAATAGGTATTGAACTGATCTATACCTATTCATCACTTCTTGAACTTACAAGATTTTAGGTTACAAATCTATTCTAAGACTTGTATTCTAAGTATTTGAACATACAATTACTCAGATACTGAACTTATTAGAATTAATTTAAGTTCTGAACTTACAAAACTTGTACTACTGAACTTATTAGTTTGTACTTGAACATATCAATAGTCAGCTTAAACTTACAAAGCTGTTTATTTGAATCAGCTTATGCACACTTAGTGCTTACAAAATTATAGAACTAATCTATTTAATCAATAGTATCTCCATCTTCCAACCACATATCTGAACATTTAAGCTCTTAGATTGCTGCTTCTTTGATAGCATCATTCAAAATCTCTTCACCCTATGACAGCTCTCTTATCTCAGCTTTTCTTGATCTGATTTCTTTGTTGAGATGGTATCTGAATGCTGAGTTTTGAATTGAGTTATCACATAGAATCCTCAAGTACAAAATCAATTCCAGATTTGCCAAGTGAAGATCTGCTATCTTCAAGAAACACTGGTTGGCTTCCACATCCAAATACAAAAATCCTTCCAAAGTTTGAGTGATAAACGTATTTTCTTTAAATTTAACTCCCTCTGGAACTTCTAAACTGATTTTTCGTTTAGCACACTGACTTGCTGCTCTGACTCTTGCAACTTTGTTTCTATTTAGGAAGGCATCAATTTCATCAGCTAGAATTTCTCTTAATTGATCAATTCTTATGAAGAGTGTCTTAAGCACATCAACTATCTCTTGTCAGATTTGACTCTTTTTCATTCTTTTGATAGTTGTGGCTACAATCTATAGCTTTGAAAAGCCCAACTTGTATAGACATCTCATATCTAGACCAATTTCATGTTTGTTGTCTAGTACAAATTTGATTATCACCAATTCTCATTTTCTACTCAGTGTGATAGATTCAATCTTGTGATCAAAGTGTGTTCTTTTATAGCAATGCCTTAGATCCACATCTGAGTAGGGAATTGGGGCAGCTCTGGGTCCATGATAGTCAGCTTCAGCTTCAGCTCTCGCAGCCTCAACTTTAGCCTTTTCTCTTTGAAGCTCTGCTTGTCTTTGCTGCTCTTTCATTTCTTCCATAGACATACCCAGTTCCTTAGCCATTTCTTGCAACATTTGCTCAGCTAGCATGTCACTGGCCTTTTGTGCTGCATCAGCTTCATCACTTGAGTCAGAGTCATATGCAACGAGTTGAGACTGACCTTGTTGCTCTGGCTCAGGTTCAACAATGATTACTTTTCTTCTTTTGTCTAGAGACATAGCAGTTGTTATCCTTTTTCTTTTTATAGTCTCTATAGCCTTCCCTTTCCCTTTATCAGTGGCTGGAACCAACTCAGCTTCTACAATCTTTGGCAATTCAGCTTGTAGCACTTGAAGAGGTTCAGCTTGAGGGATGATAGCAAGTGGAATATCTGGAATGTCTGGTTAAGTTGTCTTTTGTTGAGGAGGTTGATCTACTGTACTCATGAACTGATCATGAGGTTCTTCTTCGGTTTGCACTTCCTCTATATGCTCCCCCTCAACTACATCATCATGTTTCTTTAATTCTTCCTCCCCCTTTTTGTTATCATCAATAGAGGAGGGTTTTCATTTAAACATGATGCTTTCCAAGTTGGCCACAGAGTTTGATAGATCTGTCAGCTTGCGCATCAGCTTGGCTTTATCACTTTTTCTCTTCTTGTACATAACCTCAAACTGATTTCGAAGATATATCATAATTGATTGGGCATCGGTGGCCATATCTTGGGTTCCTCTGGTCTCTACTTAACCTCAAAGTCCTCCTGGCTAGTGGAGGAATGAAGTTCCACTGTAGGAGAGGTTGTTGAGTGTGCCTTATTAGGTGAGAATGTGGGCCCCATATCCAAAGATTGGTGCTGACCTATGGAATCAAGTGGGCCAGAATGGGGACACTGTAAACCTTCCTGGTGTATGGAAGGTTTATTGACATGTCGTGCTAGAGTGTGTAAGAATAGAAGAGAAGAAAATGACCAAGGTCGTGTGCTTTGGTAGTAGGGTAGGTTGGGTTTAGTGGTGAGGAGGGGGGTAATTGACCTTGGGAAGAGGTCATATGTTCAGTTTTACCTTTATGTGTCTGCAAAGGCACATAAATGGGGTCTCCCATGGCTAGAATAGGTATGGGCTGAGTAGACACCATACCCGGCTTAGAATGACAGAGTGAAGTGAGCCTTGAGGTTGGCACCTTAAGAGATGGTGTCTCCCCCTCAGCTCCTGCCGGTGGAGGTGTCAGTGTGAGATCAGCTCCATGATCCTTTTTAGGTGAAAGACCACCTTTGGCAGTTTTGCGACTGTTGGTTTGGGAGATATCCTTGGTAGCAGTGGGCTGACCAAGGTTGGTTGTAGAGTGGAGAGTATATGGAGTTGTTTGTGGTGGGGGAGAGGGGTTAGATTGAGATGGGCTTGACTTAGTCTTATCTCCCTGTATAGGAGATGGAGAAATGCGAGAGAAAGAAGGAGATGAAGGAAGAGAGGTTATACCTGCAGCGCCTATCAGTGGTGACACAGAGCTAGGGAAGATACTTTCATGCTTAGAGCTGGAGGTGGAAGAGATCCGTTGAATGCGCGATCGGAGCCGAGTCCTTTAAGGTTCAGCTTTGGAGGGCTCAGCCTCAAAATCATTTATGCCTTATGTTTCCTCCTCATCATTTTCACTTTCCTAAGCCTCACTTAACTCTGAAGTCGGAAGCTATGCATACTGAAAGGTTTCTTATGCACATGCAAAACCCAAGCACAACGGAAGCATAATGATAAAAACGATTTCTTTTCGGGTATTCAACACTTATGCACAAGAAACACATAGTGGGATCTAGCTACAAAGAATGATAGCAACAAGAACAAAAAAAGGAACTAGAAAGTGAGGCCATACCCTTAATGTCTCTAGTTGTTTTGTTGTTGTAGATGAAAAGCTTGAACTCCAAGACGAGTTCCTCTATTGATATCCACTCCAAGAAAACCGTGAATCTCCTTTCCTAAAGCTTGAGATACTCCAACTTGTACTCAAGAACAGCACTAGAACTCTTGCTCACAACCAACACAAACTTCTTTGCTAAAAGACTCCTACAAGGCTCTCTTTAGTGTGTGTGTTTGTGGATTTGGCAAAAGGTCATATATGAGAGAGTGGGCTTTTTCTTGTGCCACAACTCATATGGTGTTGTTTCAACTTTCTTTGTTGGTACAATGTTAAGGATTCTTACCGCCGTCTCTAAAGCGTAACCCCAAAACTAATGGGTACCTCCATTTGACTCATCATAGAACGGACCATATCTAATAATGTCCGATTTCTCCGTTCGGCAACTCCATCTTAATCTTCTTACCCGATTGATTCTCTACTTCACTTTGAAATGTCTTGAACACCTCAAAGGTTTCAGACTTTTGTCTAATCAAGTAGATATATCCATACCTACTATAATCATCCGTGAAGGTAACGAAATATCTAGTATTGTTCCTTGTGACATTTTTGAAAGGACCACACACATCGGTGTGAATGACTTCCAAAAGATCCTTTCCCCTCTCACAAACTCCGGTGAAGGGTTCTTTAGTCATTTTGCCTAGTAAACAAGATTCGCATACATCTTTTGACCCAAGGTCAAATGATTCCAAGATCCCGTCCGCTTGGAGCTTGGTGATGCGGTTCTTGTTTACATGAGCAAGACGACCGTGCCATAAGGAATATTTATCCAAACAATTTTTGGATTGAGAATCAATATTCATGATAGGTCTCTTATTTTCAATGTATGCATCAACTTCATATATGCCATGACATGGTAAAGCTAACAAACATCATTTTTATAACATAAAATAGATCCATCCATAAATTTAAAAGAAAAACCATCGTCATACAAAGCATGTAAAGATAAAATGTTTCTTGCCACGTAGGGCGAATAGAATACATTAATAAGAACAATGGAAAGACCGGTTCTTAAAGAGAGCTCGACACTCCCTTTTGCTTCTACGGGCACAACCTCTCGGTTCCCCATAATTAGATCCAGCTCTCCACGCTCCAAGCCTCTACTTTCCCTTAGCACCTGCACCATATTACAAATGTGAGTGCCGCAGCCGGTATCTAAAATCCAGCCCTTTGAAATAGAAGTTTGATGGAGCTCAATCATGAATGTACCTTGGTTTGAAGGTCCCGAGATGCTCATTGCCTTGAGCTTCTTGAGGCCATCTAGGTACTTTGGGCAGCTTCCGTGATAATGCCCCTTGTCCCCGCAAAAGAAGCATTGCACATCCTCCGGGGTCTTGGCTTGGGGAATCTTCCCTTTGCCCTTTGCCACCAGGGTAGGGTTAGGCTTGGTGGCACCAACCTTTCCCTTACCCTTTCCCTTATGGGAAGGATTCGGCTTCTTCTTTTGGATGCGGCCCTCCCGGATAGCCAAGACGGGATTGGATGAGGTGGCCTTGGGCTTCGAGATGCTTGACTCCGCGGTCTTGAGCATCCCATGAAGCTCCATGAGAGTTTTGTCCATACTATGCATATGATAACTTACGATGAATTGATCATATGCATTGGGCAAGGATTGGAGGATGAGATCAACCGCCATCTCCCTCCCTATGGAGAACCCTAACCTCTCCATGCGCTCCATGTTTGCTTTCATACGCAACACATGAGCGCTTACGTTCCCGCCATCCTGGAGCTTGCAACCTAGGACGGACTTGAGGCATTCGTACCTTTCTTGCCTCGCTCGCTGTTGGAACATGTCTTTGAGCTGCGCGAGCAAGTCGAAAGCACTTAAATGATCCATTTGCTTTTGCAAATCGGAGCTCATTGTGCTAAGCATAAGGCACGTTATTTCCTCCGTGTCCTTGAGGCGTTTTTCATGTGCCTCTCGGGCGGTCCTAGATGCCGTAGTCGCAGGGGCTTCGGGCAAGGCTTCCTCAATGATATGTAATTTCCTTTCATGGCGTAGGACAATCCGAAGTTGCCTATGCCAAACCATGAAATTGCTACCGTCGAGTTTCTCCTTCTCAAGGAAAACTCGTAGAGAAATGTTGCTCGTGGTGGTGGTACTTGAAGATGCCATCTATAATAGCAAAGTAGATTTGGTTAGTTCGATATTTAAGTTTGTTAAAACAATTTACCCAAAACAAATTTTTAATTATTTTAACAAAGCAAAGAACCTTATTTCACTTCTGTATATGATGGGTTTACCGCGGATCACATAAGGAAGTTATTTCGGGTTGGCAACCATATTGCCAATTGCAATCCATTATAGCAACTCTTTGGTCTTTGCGGGATCCTACGACAAGCATCGGTCGTTTGGCATGTTTGATCCCTTCTTACACCAATCCCAATTTAGAATTGTTGATTGACTCGTGCTAAGCTCGACAACCATGGTGTTGTTAGATTTGGGTGGCATCGTCTTACGGATGGTGTGTGATTTATGTTTTATGGAAAAACAGGCTTTTGTTTCCGATTAATTTTGATTAACATATTTAAGTGATAAAAACTTATTTTTCACTTTAGTTGGTTTGTTAATCATGAGCGCGCGCGAGAGAAATATAAACCAATTTTTATAAAACTCTTGTGATTTAATTTATTGGAAAAAATTTCTAGCATGCGAAAACCTAAATAATACATGCAAGAAATAAATCACAACACACGCATAGCAAGGGGTTGGTAACCAAGCCAAAACCTATGCGTTCTACCCGTGAGCCTACGGGAAGAACGTGGTCAACTAAGGACACAATACAAAAAGTCATAGCTCCCACTTGATCCGCCATCACCAACGGGATTCACCGGATCTTCTATTTTCAAGACACCATCTTTGATTCTTGATTGTGGTCTCCACGCTCCATGAGTACAAGTACATAAAAATAGAAATGAAAAGGTATGCAAGCCACGAAAATTCTATCATCTATTTACAAGTACACGGATAAATGAAACGGTATGCAAACCGCAATAATAATTACAACAATCAATAAATAAATAATTATTACAAACCATGTGACTTCAAGTCACCAAATAAAAGGGGAACAACAACAAACAACCACAAGGTCTAAGGCCAAGGTTACCAACAAAGAACAAGGAAAACAACCACAAAACAAACGGTGTGCCAAAAACCGCAACAAGCAAATATTTTGATAAGAATTTCCAAGCAAACACTCAAGGCACAATGGAAATTCTTGTACATATGCATTAAGGTATAAAACCAATTTTAAAACCTATATTCATATATACACACACGCATATGTGTATGCATGTATGCATCTAATGCCATGACCATATCATGCATACCCATAGTGGTACCAAAATATTATTTGGGGATTTCCAGAAACATCCGAACTAAAACAGAAACACAGCAATGACTCGAAAAACCGAAAAATTGCTTTTAAGGTCAAAAACACTGTTCACGAGCTCCTTCACGACCCTAAACGGCTCGTGAGGCCTGAGGGCGTCACGACCGCTCACGGCCCGGATGAACTCGTGAAGCACCAAAAATCATTTCACGACCAGACCCCAAACTACACTTGTCGTGTGACCTTCACGACCCGTGAAGAGAACTTCACGGCTCGTGAAGGCCTTCTGGACAGAATGCCAAAACTTCCAAAAAACTATTTTTCGAGCCATTTTGTGCTACCATCTTGTAGCAATGGCTCTAATACCACTGAAAGGTTTCTTATGCACATGCGAAACCCAAGCACAACGGAAGCATGAAGATAAAAACGATTTCTTTTCGGGTTTTCAACACTTATGCACAAGAAACACATAGTGGGATCTAGCTACAAAGAATGATAGCAACAAGAACAACAAAAGGAACCAGAAAGTGAGGCCATACCCTTGATGTCTCTGGTTGTTTTGTTGTTGTAGATGAAAAGCTTGAACTCCAAGACGAGTTCCTCTATTGATATCCACTCCAAGCAAACCGTGAATCTCCTTTGCTAAAGCTTGAGATACTCCAACTTGTACTCAAGAACAACACTAGAACTCTTGCTCACAACCAACACAAACTTCTTTGCTAAAAGACTCCTACAAGGCTCTCTTTAGTGTGTGTGTTTGTGGATTTGGCAAAAGGTCATATGGAGAGAAGCAAGAGGGGTTTATATAAGTATATTACCTCTGTAGGTGACACCAGGGTCGGCCATAATGGCATCCTCCCATTGGACCAAACAAAAGGTCCAATAATATCAAAGTGTCACTTAGACATCTGCCTTCACGGGCTCTCACGGCCCGTGAGGAAGCCGTGAAGGCATCACCCCCACAATCCCCGACCGGCCCATGAAGCCTCGTGAAGGGCTTCACGTCACGACATCTTCACGACCCGTGAGGGCCCGTGAAGGTCGACAAAAACCCTAATTTTCTCTCTTGACATGTGCTGTCGGATTCAACGCTTGCGTGTGACCCAATAGGCACGTGCCTCATCGGCAGTGATCCAATATACGTGTATCAGTGGGCATATATCCAACACATACACCCTCATCTGAGCACTCATTGTGGGGTGCTCAGGGAAAATATCATGGGCGAACATTCTTGAGCTGAGAACAGGAGTAGGGGTTGACTCATATTGTGCAGTGTATCTTCTACCCAACCTGTCCTCGATCACCATTAATAAAAATCTTACAAAGGGCACAATGGTATCCCTCACATTATTGGTCACCATAAACTTGAGTGCCTCAAAGATTAACTCATCATAGTACAATCTTCAATCATAGAATATGTTATATAGCAGTTGCATCTCAAAGTCACTAACATTATCCAGTCCACCCACCTTGTATCCTAGTGAACGAACCACCGTGGACACCATAAATCCCCATGATGTATGGGAAACATATTTCCTTGTTACTGCAACGAGTTGAGGATGACCCATTAAGGGTAATACACTCCTTGACGTTTCCCTAGAAACCGTGGCCTTATACTGATTGTGAACCGGGAGATGTAGAATTGGTCGGAGACAGTTTGCATCCACGTCTATCGCCACTTGTCCACTTAGGACTGTACCTCTTATGACGTGTTGATTGGCATCAAATCTGCACGTGAACCAAAACTCTGTGAGGAGTTGTGGGATGAACACAACAGGACCACTAAGAAAACCATGTGCTAGGGGACCCTTTTGAATGTAGGAAACCCAGTCCTCATAACCTCTGCCAATCTTTGACTTTGGTATGTGGATACAGGCGACGACATTCTTTTGTTTGTAGATGGGGAGCGCATTATTCTTGAAAGTGCCACCACAGATCATTTGATCAGATAAATTAAGAGTATATCCCTCCATTGATTTCGAACGGATCGTATTTGATTGCACTTAGCAGTTGTAGGGTTTCGCACTGAGCGATTAATTATGCACAAAGCAATGTAGGGTTTTACAGAATAGAGAAGGAGGTATAGAATTTGGAAGAGTAAACGAAATATGGTGAAGAGTCTCTCTATTTATACCTTTTCAATGTGAGAGAAAAGTTAGCGTTATCAGATGGTAATAAATATGACCGTTACAGTAACAACCAACTACGCAGTTTGTTATAACGGCTGTATTTAATGTAACTTACCTAGACTCACACTGTTACATTGATCCGAATTCTAACAATATGAGAAGAATTATTACCAAAAATATCTTTTAAATAAGTAATTTGTAAACGACTTACGTTTATTTTAAAAGGACATATTTTATACTTACCATAGTGTTAGACTTGCATATTGTTAGGACTAACGTAGACATGTTGAATTGACCACATATAAGAACTGATTACTCAACGTAGATTTAGCACTCAGCTCAGATTTTGACACTTAGTCAAGATTAGCACTTAGCATATATATAACAGAGATAGAGAGATAATAGCAATACCAAATTAAGGGTTGAGCATGTCAAGCTTGCCAAGTAGAGTTATGAATGTTGTGCCTTCAATTGGTTTAGTGAAGATATCTGCAAGTTGATCTTCAGTCTCAATGAAGACTAACTCTATTTTGCCCTTTTCTACTATGTCTCTGATGAAGTGATGTCTTATCTCAATGTGCTTTGTTCTTGAGTGAAACACTGGGTTGTGTGTGATGGCAATAGCACTTTGATTGTCATAGAATATGGGATTCTTTGAATAATGTAAATCAAAGTCTTTAAGCTGATATTGCATCCACAGTATTTGAGCACAACAGCTCCCTACTGCAACATACTCAGCTTCAGCTATGGAAATTGCCACTGAGTTTTGTTTCTTGCTTGTCCAGCTAACTAATTTTCCACCTAATAGTTGACATCCTCTAGTAGTACTCTTTCTGTTTAGGCCACAACCTGCGAAGTCTAAATCTAGGTACCCTATGAGCTCAAATCCTGATCCTTTGGGATACCACAAACCTAAATTTGGTGTTCCCTTCAAATATTTGAGAATTCTTTTAACAGCTTGCAGGTGTGATTCCTTTGGATCAGCCTGATATCGTGCACAATCACATGTAGCAAACATTATATTAGGTCTACTTGCTGTCAAGTAGAGTAATGAACGTATCATTCCTCCACATGTAGTCTAACATACAGACTTCCCATCAATGTCCTTGTGCAACTTGACATTATGTAACATTGGGGACTTTGCATAATGGCTTGAGTCTAATCTATATTTCTTAATCAGATAAAAAAACATACTTGCTCTGATTAATAAATATACCATCTTCTTTTTGGTTGATTTGGAGTCCCAAAAGGTAATTCATCTCACCCATCATGCTCATTCTGTATTGATTAGACATTATCTTAGAGAACTAATCACATAGACCTTAGTTTCTTGAACCAAAGATAATGTCATCCACATAGATTTGAACCAGAATAACATGTCCTCTGCTCTTTCTTATAAATACTGTTTTGTCAATACTTCCTCTAATAAAATCATTTGAAAGCAGATAGGTGGACAGTGTATCATACCATGCTCTTGGAGCTTGCTTGAGTCCATACAGAGCCTTGTCTAACTTATAGACATAATCTGGATGTTTAGGATCAACAAAACTAGGGGGTTGTTTCACATAGACTTCCTTCTGTAGTGATCCATTTAGGAAAGCACTTTTAACATCCATTTGATACACTTTAAAGTTTTTGGAGGCTGCATAGGCTAGAAACAATATTATAGCTTCATTCCTTGCAACAGGGGCAAAGGTCTCATCATAGTCAATACCTTCTTCTTGTAGATACCCCTGAGCTACTAGCCTTTCCTTATTTCTGGTCACTACTCCATCCTTGTCCATTTTATTTCTATAGACCCACTTAGTACCTATAATTGTCTTTCCTTTAGGAGCAGGGACAAGGGTCCAGACTCTATTTCTTTGAAATTTTGTCAGCTCCTCTTGGATAGCTTCAATCCAATCTTCATCCTTTAGACCCTCTTAAGTCTTCTTTGGTTCCATTTGAGATAGAAATCTAGAGTAGGCAACATAGTTTGTATTTGCCTTAGATCTAGTTAACACACCATCTTCAATGTTACCAATAATATCATCAAGGGGATGATCTTTTAATACTTTGAAGGTTGTAGTAGTAGACTGTGGTTCTGGGTCTGAATCTGAGCAGTGTCTCTCAGGCTGAATAGGACTTACTTCTTCAGTCTGGGTAGGGATTGAGAAACAGGCTGAATAGGACTTACTTCACATTCAGAAGCAGATTCATTCAGAGCCTTTGAATTATTCAGACCACATAATCCTTCAGTGCTTAATCATTCTGTTTTAACAAACAGCCCCTTAGATTTCAATCTGACTTGTACCTGATGATTCAGCTAGATTATCAGGCTGAGTATTGGTGTCAATAATCTTAGTTATGTGATCATCTTCAATATTAATAGCTTCTTTCTTTGAAAAAAGCTTCTCAGATTTGCCACCATCCTCATCATCAGAATCATCCATAACATACATGGGATTTGATGTAAGATCTTCTTTGCTCCTTTCAAGCTCACCCTGACTAACCGGGTCAGCTTGAGCTTTGTCAGATATGTCCTTGTCTCATCAAACATAACATGTACTTGTAGGAAATCCATGTACGCCAACACCCGTATGCAGCGGAAGCAAGGACATCAAAACCGGGATTTTCGGTAAGAATTTCCAACACAAACACTCAAGGCACAACAAGGAAATTCTTGTACATATGCATTAGGGCACAAAACCAACTTTTATACCTATATTCATATATACAACATATGTGTATGCATGTATGCATCTCATCCCAAGACCATACCTTACATACCCATATTTGTACCAAAATATTACGAGACGTTAACCAATGCAATCTGCAAGAAAACAGAAACTCCTGTATGACCCGAAAAACCAGAATATTTTCTTTTAAGGACAAAAACTGCCCAGAAGCACCTTCACGGCCCCTCACGGCTCGTCAAGCCCAAGGGCCTCACGACCGATCACGGGTCAGAAGGGCTCGTGAGCCAGAAAACCAAGTTTCACGACTATACTATTCACGAGTGCCTTCACGACCCCTCACGGCTCGTGAAGCCCAAGAGCTTCACGACCGGTTATGACCATAAGGACTCATGAAGCCTAAAAACACTTCCCACGACCAAAACCCTCACCAACACTGGTCGTGTGGCCTTCTCGACTCGTGAAGAACACTTCACGGCCCGTGAAGGCCTATTGGACAGAAAAACGAATCATCCAAAACGGTTTTTCGAGCCATTTTCGTGCTATATCTTTATAGCCTAGGCTCTGATACAACTGTAGTAAATCGATGCAGGCCAACACCCATACGCAGCGGAAGCAACGACATCAAAACTGGGGTTTTCGGGTATCAAAACCGACATGCATGTATTTCCAAGTGTGGATCGTGACTACAAACGAATATAGCAACTAAAAATAAACGAGAGGGAGGAGAGATATACCATCGCGGGGCTGGAACTATCCATCGAGCTTGGAAGATCTTCAAGAACCCAAAATAGAGCTCCTCTATTGATAGTCCACACCAAGTGAGCGAGATTCCGTCTTCCTAATGACCCAAGACACGAGCCACACTAAGTCCTCGTGTTTCTGGAGCAGCAACTACCACAATAACCACTTGCCTTCATAAGATACACTTCCTTTGCTCTAGACTAATCTAAGAACCATATGAGTGTGTATGTGGTAACATGAAGCAGGAGCTCTCTCCAAAAAGAGATATCTCTCTTTTATAAACCCATATGCACAGTAAAGAGTCACCAAGTTCGGTCACCTAAGTTGCCTCTCATTGGACCAACACAAAGGTCCAATAAATACAAAATGACACTTTGACTTCTGCCTTCACGGGCTCTCACATGCCGTGAAGCCCTCGTGAAGGCCTCATAGGCCAGGTTTCACCGCACACTCTCATTGGGCCATCGAGTGGTCCAATAAAAGCATGGCGCCTGCCTTCACGGGCTCTCACGGGCTGTAAAGCCCTCATTAAGGCAGTGCCCCACGACTACATGTCCGGGTGGTGAAGCCTCGTGGAGGGTTTCTCTTCACGACCTCTTCACGGCCCATGAAGGCCCGTGAAGGTCACCAGAAACCCTAATTTCATATTCTCTCATGCTTGGGTTGTGCTGCCGGAATCTACCCTTGGCGTGTGACCTAATAGGCCCGTACCTCATCAGTAGTGATGCTAGTACACGTGTATCAGTGGGCATATTCCAACAGTTTGACTCTTCAATTACTTTTCTTTTAAGATTATAGACTCTGTAAGCTTTGGAAATTGAAGAATATCTAACAAATAGACCTTGATCATCTTTAGGTTCCAATTTATGAAGCTGATCTCTTTGGTTTAGCACATAACATGTTGAACCAATGATATGGAAGTATCCAATATTAGGTTTTCTGCCATGATACATCTCATAAGGTGTTTTACCATGTCTTTTAACTATCATGGATCTGTTCTGTGTGTAGCAAGTTGTACTTACAGCTTCCGCCCAAAAGCTCAACTTGAGCTTTGGTTCACATAACATGGTTCTGGCAGCTTCAATTAAGGTTCTATTTCTCCTTTCAGCAACTCCATTTTGTTATGGAGTTCTTACAGATGAGAAATTTTGGATAATTCCCTTTTCTTCACAAAAGCCTTCAAGGGTTGAGTTTCTAAACTCAGTCCCATGATCACTTCTGAGCGGCTTGATAGACTTACCTTTTTGCAACTCTTCTTGTCTTATGAAGCTGATTAACTCATATGCAGCTTCATTTTTGGCTTTTAAGAAGACCACCCAATGGAATCTTGTGAACTCATCAACAATCACTAGAGTATACTTTTTACCACTTCGACTTGGGGTGCTTATAGGTCCAAATAAATCCAAATGCAACATATGCAATGGTTTTGTAATTGAAAAATTCAGTTTGGACTTGAAGGATCGCTTATGATGTTTTCCCATTTCACAAGTTGAGCAAAGTTTGTCTTCGGTAAATGTGATCTTTGGCAGACTAGAGACTAACTCTTTGCTAGACAGTTTGTTAATATATTTGAAATTTAGATGTGACAGTCTTTTGTGCCATAACCAACTTATCTTAGGAGTTGAGTCAGAATAAAGACAGGTTTCAGTTGAAGGATCTGCGGAGCTGAGATCTAACAGATAGATATCTCTTTCTCTTTTTGCCATTAGTATTGGCTTTCCCTTCATATCATAAATTGTTCCTGCATGCTTTCTGAAGGTGACTTCATAATCCTCATCACACAAGTGACTGATACTTATAAGATTGTGTTTAAAGCCTTCAACATATGCTGCCTTTTTGAAAGTGAGTGTTCTAGAAGTTATCTTTCCATAACCTTTACTCCTTCCTTGAGAATTATCCCCAAATGTCACCTTGGGTCCTTAATTGTTTTGGAATTCACTTAGAATCCCTTTGCTTCCTGTCATGTGCCTTGAGCATCCACTGTCTAAGTACCACTTGTAGGAGCCCTGCACATGATCAACTAAACATATTAGTTTCTTTTAGGAACCCACTGTTTGGTGGATTCTGAGGATGAGCACTTAGCTAATCCTTTAGAGGCTGCTTGATCAGCTTGAATAGATTCTGAGTCTATTTTAGACTGATCATCCTTTATTTTCTCAGGCCTTAGATCGGTACTTACACAATCCTTGGCTTCATGACTTCTGTCACCGCACTTATAGCATTTTCTTCTAAAGATAGTTGTTTGGGTGACTTCTTTGAGTTTTTCAACATTAAATTTGGATTCAGTTGTAGGATCATAAGATGTGGATAACCTTTCAATCCTTTTAGACAGTTTGTCTACTTGATTTTCTCTGACTTTGGACTTACCTTTGTCATCTTTATGGTTACCCTTATTTGGTGAAGTCTGACTTACAGACAACTTCCTGTTCTTAGACATCCTTTCATATTTGACTTGAGAGTTATGTCTTTTTGAGTTGATGTGAGTTATTATTTCAAAAACAGTTGTTCTCACAGGATTATAATCCAATCTTTTGAAAACTGACTTATAGTTTCTGTTGGATCTAGAGCACTCAGCTTGATGGTTTGTATGAATAACCTGGGGGCTTTGGGTTGGTCTCACAAACTTATTGGTTTTGACCTGCTTTCCATCCTTGTTTCTTAAAAATGTATTTGGAAGTACATCATCAAATTGCACATTTTTATCTTCAAGACTGACTTGTTCTTTATTGATTTCGTCAGCAGCAGCACTATAATCTCCCCTTAGTACTACTTTTACTTGATTTGGTATTTGCTGGTTGATACATTTTCTACTTCTCTTGATGACTTACACCAAGATTCATAAATCTTTCTTAGATTACCAGCTTGCTATTTTGCTTCTTGTAATTCTTCACTTAGAAGTTTGTTTATGTGAAGCTGACACTCATAATCACTTTGAGTCTTTTTACTAGTATTTAAGAGAGTTTCGGAGTATTTAAGTTCATCTTTTAATTTTGAAATTTCAGTTTTCAAATTAGATTGAATTGTAAGAGAGGTTTTGAAGTCATTCAACATATAGATGAACATTAAACATTTGTGTTCATCAGTGTAAGAGCTGAAGTTGGTTACCTTATACATTGAGGCAGGATGCCGGTTGTTGGTTTGGTTACTTAGCTTAGCCGCTTCTGCTAGATCCTCATCAAAGGAACTTTCTTCTAATTCGTAATCAACTTGTTCCTCTTCATCCTCAATGGCCATCAAACACCTATTTGGCTCATCATCATCTGAAGTAACTGATTCAGTATCCCAAGTCTCAGCAAGAAGACCTTTCATGTTTTCATCTGGCTTGGCTTTGAGTCTCAAATATTTCTTTTTATATTTATCAGCTCTGTATGCATTCTTGTCAGCTACCGAAGCTGATTCCCCTTTCTTAGCTCTTACTCAGCAACTATGTGTCCTATCTTCTGACTATTGTAGCAGTTAGCTTTCTTAGGATCAAAAGTAGACTTCCCACTTTTGCTTTAGTCAGATTGACCCCTTCCTCTTCTGAACTTTCTAAAATTTCTTGCTAACATTGCCATTTGTTTAGTAAGAGCATCCATCTCTTCATCATCTGAGTCTGAGTTAAGACTTACTCCTCATATTTAGATTCAGAGTCAATCTTAGCTTGAGACTTTCTAGATCCCTTCTTTTTCTTTTCAGCAATCAATGCAGATCCAGCATTATTGATAGATTCTTTTAGTTGTTGTTGGGCCACTTTCTTATGTTCCATGATCTATTGATGATTTAGAAGGAAGCCATAATTAGATATGAGATCATATTTTCCTAAGGATCCTCCAGCATGATGAACAATGATAATCTCATTGAATTGTTTTGGTAACACATCCAAGAACTTGAGTACCAACTCATTTTCATCTTTATTGATATCTACCAAGAGCAGATCATTAATCAAGAACTGAAATTTGGTAAACAGATCAGCCAGAGTTTCATTCTTTTTAGCAAAGAAAGTCTCATAAGAACGACTCAGATTTGTCTTCTTATACTACTTGACCTGGTCAGTGCGTTCATAAGTGACACTGAGAGTATCCCACATCCCATTTGCAGTTTGTCACCCAGCCACAGTATGCAGAAGAGGGTTTGTTAAAGCATTTGCTATGATGCTTTGTGCCTTATCATCCAAATTGAACAGTTTGCGATCTTCCTCAGTCCAAGATGCTTCAGACCTGGGAGTTTCTCCAGAGGGAACAGTTTTGTCAGTGACAGTAATATGGATCATCGGTATGATTGGGCCATCTTGAAGCACGGTACTCATCCTGTGATCCACTGACTTCAGATACGGCATGGCTCTGAGCTTCCGCACAGGATAGTCATTGCCATAAAAAATAGGACACCCTTTCGCCACCATTGTTGGAATATGATTTGATTGCTTGTTGGTAGACATCTTGACCTCTTGATAGTGGATCTTGATCTTCAGTTAATGAAGAAACTTGCTATGATACCAGTTGTTGGTCCCAAAGAGGGTAAACAAGCAACCGATATAGTGTAGAAGGGGGGGGGTTGAATACACTTAAAACAATTCAATAACAATATATTCAATAATCAATCAAGATATTACAATATCACTTTCTAATCAAATCAACAGGATGATTTGATGTTACACTAATTATAAACTCAACTCTCTCTAAAAACTCTAGTATCACAAACTAATTGATGATCGAACTTCTTGTTAAAACTGATTAACAAGAACTCTTGAAAACTCTCTCAAACTTTGAACTCACAAAGTTATCGCAACACACGCGTATCAAGTATGACGAACACACTTACGTTTTGCAACTTATGCAGAACTCTCCGTTGTTCTCTATATACTGAAAGCCATAAGAATGTTATACTTATACTTGATATATCTACGAACAAATCGCAGTTTAAAGATAGAACTAATCTTTTTTATAAAACCGTAACAAACTCCTTAATTTGAACATATCTATTTAATTTCGTTTGAGATTTCTATCTAACTAATAGATAGTTTAAATTAGGTTCAGATATCCTAATTTAAATGTCATAGATATTGAGAGTTTATAACGGAATTTAAAACTTACTTAAATTCTTGAACTGACTACTGGTTTCGAGCTGACATACTCAGTCTTGATGTTATCAAGCTGAGTTCTTGGATCTTCAAATCTTCAAGTCTTCATTCTTGAAACCTATCTCAGCTTAGAAGTCACTAAGCTATCTAGTACTTACATAGAAAACTCTATATCTGTTTATACGCTGACTACTCAGCCTAAGCTGACTAGTCAGTCTATAACAGACTTACATAATTCCTAATATTTAACCTATCATCTATACATAGCTATGGTTTGTCTCATCAAATCTAACAATTATAAACATGGGACTAACAAAATCATCTCTATAAATAGACTTGTTTTGTGCCAAAACGAGGATTCCAACCCTTCCAGCCGGCCCTAGACGATCCTAGGCGACGAATTTGAAGTTCTGGAGCAGAAATTTTGAAGATTGGTTGGAGATTGAGACTTTGGGAGCAAGGATTGATGATTTACACCTTATATTCTCACTTTGGTTTGCTTTTGATCATGCTTAGCTTTCTGGTTATGAGTTTTTCTTTCTGTATTTCTCTTATTATGGGCTAAGTACCTGTTATCTCTAGTTGGACATAATAACTCTAGATTAATAGTGTGATTTCAATGCTTGGATGATGCTTAATGATACATTTATTATGTTTTAGCTTGGTCAAAGATCCAAGTGTGGTAAAGTTTTGATTTTTATCCTAGATCTGAATTTTCATAGGTTGTATGATCATTCTTCCTTTGATTGCTTGTATTATGGATTTCTATGACCATTAGGATTCATAACCAGTGATTGACCATATCCTAGGGTTAGGTTTAAAGATTGAAACTTTATTGTGCTTGCAATTGTCTTTGATGACCATTCATTGGTAATTGATTGTTTTTGTGAACTTAACAAATCAATAGGATAAGTCTAGCATAATTCGAATCAATTTGACTAGTTAATAAGTGTAACACCATAAAATCTAAGCCATTTTTTTTATATTTGTTTGCGCTGCGGAAGCTTAAATTAATTAAACATACTTTTCATTCACCAACATTTACAAACAAAATATCTATTCTTAAAACCAAAAAACATAATTCTGTGTTACAAAATGAACTGGCTCGTTTCATTTAAAATGTATTCATCAAAGTCAAGTCAACTTTTCCTTCCACGAGCACTCACAACACAAACATGCAAAAAGCAACAACTGTGGGGAATTAGCACAAAGCTAAGTGAGTAGAAGCTAAACCCAAAAGCAAACATCAAGTCAATAGTAAACCTGTAATCACAACTCTAAGAAGACCGGCGGTTCGGCGCAGAACCTACAACCAATGCCGGCCAAAGCAAAGGTTTACCGATAGCCCTTTACTGAATTGGCACAGTGAAATCCCACTCTGAAGCAACATATGCAACAGTAAGGCTACCACTGTTCAACCAACCAGTAAACGAGTCCAGCCCAATTCCACAAATAGCTGACTTCTCAAACGCAACTCAAAATTATACTAAGAGTGCGTATCGATCAAATAATCATGCAATAGTCAACAATACATAATATTTATAATCAGCAGTTCCAATATCTAACCATCACATACAATCATGCATTACATCAGTGATATTAACCAAATCTTTACCCTTCGTATCCAACATCCACTCACCTTTCAATCTCAGTTGAAGCACTTAGAAATCTAACGTTACTGAGTCTTTTGGTTGCCTGAAAACACAATAACAATCAATCAGTCCATAACTCATAAATATATTTGATCATACATGTATAATTCATTCATGACATCAAACAATCAATAAACAAATATAAACAAAACTCAGAAGTGACAGATTCTCGAACTATCGAATTTATACTCGGATTTCTCAAAATCCGCAACTTAGCTACTAGAATTTCACAATTGTCGGATTTAGGAATCCGATGGGTTCCAATCTGTCGGATTTGTCTTAATCGGTTTTCAAGCACTTGGATTTAGAATCTCGGATTCAGGAGTATCAGATTTCACTATTCCAGGACTTCAAGTTCCGGATTTCATGTATCGGATTCTGACTTGTCATTTCCAAGTTTAGGATTTCATATATATAAATATAGCAACCGGATTTGGGGTTGTTATAATCCAAGTATCGGTTTTCAAAACTTCCGGATTTAAGGATTCAGATTTCTCAAGTGTCGGTTTTTCCTATCTTCTTCCCCAACAATCCGAGAACATCATAGTTTCATCAAAAACTCATAAAACGCAGATTTCATAATAATCATCAATTCTATCAGATCATAATTTTAACATATGAAAACACATTTACATGCATTAAAACACCATCTACTCATGAAATCACTAAATCATCATAATCATATTTTTATCAAAACCGAATATAATGTTCTTCATATTAACATGCAATCTTCAAACACAAATCATTTCCTTAAATAACAGACTATCAATCAAGAAAGATGATAACATAGTAATTTACAAACACCAACCTTTAAATCTTGAATTTAAGAATACAAACTGAAATCCCGATTCTTTTCTTTCTATTTCTTCTTCTCTCGGTTTCTTGGCAAGGAAAACAAAGCACACACACTTTCTCCTTGTTTGTAAAAATGAGCAGGTGAGAGACACATACTAATTTACATGCAAAATAGGTGTCATCCTCTCCCAACCCCCACCCCACGTGTACTAACCCACTCCCAATCATACACACATATATATGGTCATACATTAATACATACATCTTATTTCATAATTCTAGATTAATTAAATAACTAACATCACTCAAATAATCACATACTCAAATTGAAATAATTAAAACACAACAAACACATACCGTAAACCCGCTACTCTACTAGCCCAGCTTTGCGGGTGTTACAAATCTCCCCTCCTTAAGAGGATTCCATCCTCGGAATCCTTTCTTGCTCATATAACTGGGGATACCTCTCTTTCATCTCTGCTTCCGTCTCCCAGGTTAAATCGGAACCTAAACTGTTTTTCCATTTGACCAATACCAAAGGTATCTGCTTCTTTCGAAGTTTGGTTACCTTTTGATCTAACAGTTCCACCGGTTCCTCTATCAGTCTTTAACTGGAATCAACATTCAACTAATGCACCGGGAGAATCTGACTTTCATCATCAATCTTACATTTTATCAGATAACAGACATTACATGTATCGTGAATTCCAGCAAGCTCTGTAGCAAGATCTAAAGTAACTGCTTGATCATTCACAACCTGACGGATACAGAAATGACCGATTAAACGGGGAGCCAACTTCCCACGTTTGCCAAAGCGAATTACACCTTTCCACGGGGAAACTTTCAAATATACTAGCTCTCCAACATCAAACTTTATTGGATGTCGTTTCGGATCCGCATACATTCTCTGTCTATCTCTGGCTGCTTTCAACTTATCTCTGGCGATAGCAACCTTAACAGCAGTCATCTGTACAATCTCAGGACTTGCAAATTGTTTCTCACACGCCTCTAACCAACAAGTCGGAGTACGGTAGCGATGACCGTACAACATTTCATACGGAGGCATTCTAATACTGGAGTGATGAGAGTTATTATACGCACCTTCTATCAATGGCAGGTGTGAATCCCAAGATCCACCATACTCTAATACACAAGCTCGCAACATATCCTCTAGTGTCTGTATGGTTCATTCAGTCTGACCGTCTGTCTGAGGATGATAGGTTGTACTCAAGTTAATTCTAGTTCCTAATTCTCTTTGCAAACTTCTCCAAAAATTAGATACAAACCTTGAATCCCTGTCAGACACAATTGACAACAGTATACCATGCCTCGCAACAATCTTGTCTATGTATAGTTATGCCAGTTTACCTAACGAAGCTGTCTCACAAGTGGCTAGAAAATGAGCACTTTTTGTCAAACGATCCACTATAACCCATATCATATCATGATTCCTCTCAGTTCGTGGTAGTTTTGTTACAAAATCCATTGTGATGTGCTCCCATTTCCACTCAGGAATCTCTAACTGCTTCAAAGACCCGTAAGGCTTCTGATGTTCTGCCTTCACTTGCGCACAAATATGGCATGATTCCACAAAATGTGCCACATCTGCTTTCATCGTAGGCCACAAGTAAAGCACTTTTAGATCGTTATACATTTTAGTGCTTCCTGGGTGTATAGATAATCTCGACTTGTGTGCTTCTGTCAAAATTAATTGTCTCAATTTTCCAAGCTTAGGCACCCACACACGAGCTTTGAATGTTTTTAATCCACGAGAATCGTCATTCAATTCATCTTTTCTCTTTTTTATTAACTCAGTCTTTAAATTTTCTTCTTTTAGAGCTTCTAACTGAGCAGACTTCAGTTTATCTATCAGATCAGATACTATCTCAACTCGCATAAACTAAATAGGACTTCCATTTTCCTTTTCGACTTAGGGCATCTTCCACAACATTCGCCTTTCCAGGGTGATATCTGACCTCGCAGTCATAATCTTTTATTAATTCTACCCAGCGTCTCTATCTCATATTTAATTCTTTTTGAGTAAACATACTGCAGGCTCTTATGATCTGTACAAATTACGCATTTGGTGCCGTACAAGTAATGTCTCCACAGTTTGAGCGCAAATACCACAGCTGCTAGCTCCAAGTCGTGAGTCGAGTAGTTCTTTTCATGTGCTTTTAATTGTCTGGAAGCATAAGCAATCACCCGATCTCTCTGCATTAATACACACCCTAAACCAGCCAATGATGCATCACAATACACTGTGAAATCATCAGATCCATTAGGCAAAGAAAGGATTGGAGCTTGACACAATAGTTCTTTTAATATCTGAAAGGCCTTGTCTTGTTCGTTACCCCACATAAACTTCACATCTTTCCGAGTTAACTTGGTTAATGGACCCGCAATTTTGGAGAAGTCTTTGATAAATCTGCGGTAGTACCCAGCCAATCCCAGAAAACTTTTTATCTCTGATGGTGTTCTTGGAGCATTCCAACTCATCACTACCTCTACTTTCGAAGGATCCACTTTTACCCTTCCTTACAAATTATATGCCCCAAAAACTGATCTTCCCTTAACCAGAACTCACATTTCGAGAACTTTGCATACAACTGTTCTTTCTTCAGAGTTTCCAACATTTGTCTCGAATGTTGCTCATGCTCTATCTCAGTCTTTGAATAAATCAAAAGGTCATCAATGAAGACAATAACAAACTTATCAAGAAATTGTCCACAGACTCTGTTCATGATATCCATAAATATAGCTGGTGCGTTGGTTAGACCGAATGGCATAACCAGGAACTCATAATGACCATATCGCGTACGGAAAGATGTTTTTGACACATCCTCCTTTGACACCCGTACTTGATGGTAACCTGATCTTAAATCAATTTTCGTGAAGAAAGAAGGTCCTTGTAGTTGATCGAATAAATCATCAATTCTGGGTAATGGGTACTTATTATTTATCGTTCTCTTGTTCAATTCCCGATAATCAATGCACATACGTAATGTACCGTCTTTCTTCTTTACAAATAACACTGGTGCAGCCCACGGAGATGAACTTGGACGGATAAATCCTTTATCTAACAGATCTTGAATCTGTTAGATAATTTCTCGGATTTCTGAAGGTGCCAGTCTGTATGGTGCTTTAGCCACTGGTCGGAAACCAGAAATCAGATCTATTTTGAATTCTACCTCTCGAACTGGAGGTAGCCCAGGTAATTCTTCTGGAAACACCTCCGGGTATTCCGTTACCACCCGGATGTCTGCCATAGCTAGCTTTTCCTTCTTTCCATCAATAACATACGCTATAAACGATTCACAACCTTTATTCAATGCTTTCTCACCCCTTGCTATCACTCTTGTACCATCCGCTAATGGGAACGAAATCAAATACTTGTGGCATTTTATACTTGCTTGATTCAGACTCAACCAATCCATACCCAGTACGACATCAAAACTAGAGAGAGGCATGACAAGAAAATAAACAGGAAAACATACACCATCAATATCAATTTTAGCTCCAGCCACATCAATCGTGACTAGAACCATCATGCCATCTGCTACTTCTATCTCTAGGGTATTAGCAAGTTTATTAACAGGTATATTTAATCTACTACAAAACTCCATAGACACAAACGAGCGATTAGCTCCAGAATCAAATAACACTCTTGCAGGGATAGAGTTAATCAGGAACATACCGGTTATGACATCGTCAGTAGTGGTGGCATCCTCCACCTTCATCTTAAAGGCCCTAGCCTCAGTAGTAGGTGGATTCTTCCTCTTTTGACGAGCTGAAGATGATCCCCCAGTTGTCCCCGCCCCTGCTCCAGACCCAACTTTCTTTCCCACTGGGCACTCTCCCACTCTGTGCCCTTCCTTCTGGCAGTTCCAACAGACACTGCGTGGGAACCTGCAATCCTTCAGTTCATGGCCAAACTGGCCACACTTAACACACCTTTTAGTTTGGGGCATACACTGCCCATTGTGATATGATTTGCACCGACCACACCACGGTGCCCTCTGTGTTGACCCACTTACATTCGACCTCCTATTTTGGTCTCCCTGCTTATATCCACTGCCTTGCCCACCCTGCCTCTGTTGGGAATTATAATGATCGATCCTCGACTTTTGTTGAGCAATCTTTCTCACTCTCCACTTGTTTCTAGCAATTAAATCCCCTTCTGCTATCTATGCCAAGTTAAATGCTTGTGATAAGGTAGTAGCCCACCTAGTGGCGCTCCAAAGATCAGGGTGCAGTGCTCCAACAAAGTGAGCAATCATAGACTCTTCGTCTGGTACCCAGTGCTTCACAAATCTCATCTTCTGACTAAACTGCTTAATCAGATCATCCACTGTCATATTTCCGGTCATTTGTAAATCCATGAATTCCTTCTTGATCTTAGCAACCTCGAACGTACCACAATACTGTTCACAAAGTTTCTCTTGGAACTGAATCCAAGTATTACTCTCTTGTTGTTGTTCAGTAAAATGCCTAGTGATTGAATCCCACCAAACCATCGCATCACCCTTTAGCATTCTTGATGCATATTTCACCTTTTATTCATTTTCACAGTTATAGGCATCTAGTGCCTTTACCATTTCCCTCAGCCAGTTTAGGGTTATGTTAGGGTCAGAACTTCCACTGTACTCTGAAGGCTTACAGTCAAGGAATTGTTTATACGTGCATGGTTGTTTAAACCCAGGGAACGCAAAAGGGTAAGCTCCCGGTTATGGATACCGTTAGTTGAACGGTTATTGCATCACCTGTGTCACTGGTGGTAAGGGCATCGATACTGGTGGTATGGTTACCTGAGTAGAAATCGCAGTTGGCACTGGAATTTGTTCAGTTTGGGTTAATCTTTGTTCCAAGTTATTATTCTTAGCTCTAAGATCCATTAGTTCATTCTCTAGTTTGAATATATATTCACTTTGATCTTCTTCCTGTTCCTGCCCAGATGTTCCTGCTCGGTTAGTAGTATCCAAGTCTTCTATCACAGGTGCCTCTGCAGATGATTGGGTCACAGGGGGGAGGATAGGGGTCTCTCTTTCAGCCATATCTGTTACAATCACATCATCTCAAAACTTATTAGCATAAATTGTTAGTACTCACATTACTAACTACTACAAACAACTCTAACCCACTCTAATTCCCCATGAAGGAAAACTTGACCTGTCACGAGCCAAGATTTGGGAATGCAAACACTCTAGCTGCCTGCATCGCCAAACTAAGGCTTTGATACCAAACTGTAACACCATAAAATCTAAGCCATTTTTTTATATTTGTTTGTGCTGCGGAAGCTTAAATTAATTAAACATAATTTTCATTCACCAACATTTACAAACAAAATATTTGTTCTTAAAATCCAACAAACATAATTCTGTGTTACAAAATGAACTGGCTCGTTTCATTTAAAATCTATTCATCAGAGTCAAGTCAACTTTTCCTTCCACGAGCACTCACAACACAAACCTGCAAAAAGCAACAACTGTGGGGAATTAGCACAAAGCTAAGTGAGTAGAAGTTAAACCCAAAAGCAAACATCAAGTCAATACTAAACATGTAATCACAACTCTAAGAAGACCGGCGGTTCGGCGCATAACCTACAACCAATGCCGGCCAAAGCAAAGGTTTACCGATAGCCCTTTAGTGAATTGGCACAGTGAAATCCCACTCTGAAGCAACATATGCAACAGTAAGGCTACCACTGTTCAACCAACCTGTAAACGAGCCTAGCCCAATTCCACGTATAGCTGACTTCTCAAACGCAACTCAAAATCATACTAATAGTGCGTATCGATCAAATAATCATGCAATAGTCAACAATACATAATATTTATAATCAGCAGTTCAAATATCAAACCATCACATACAATCATGCATTACATCAGTGATATTAACCAAATCCTTACCCTTCGTATCCAACATCCACTCACCTTTCAATCTCAGTTGAAGCACTCAGAAATCTAATGTTACCGAGTCTTTTGGTTGCCTGAAAACACAATAAAAATCAATCAGTCCATAACTCATAAATATATTTGATCATACATTTATAATTCATTCATGACATCAAACAATCAATAAACAAATATAAATAAAACTCAAAAGTGTCGGATTCTCGAAACTATCGGATTTATACTCGGATTTCTCAAAATCCGCAACTTAGCTACTAGAATTTCACAATTGTTGGATTTAGGAATCCGATGGGTTCCAATCCGTCGGATTTTTCTTAATCAGATTTCAAGCACTTGGATTTTGAATCCCGGATTCAGGAGCATCGGATTTAACTATTCCCGGATTTCAAGTTCCGGATTTCATGTATCGGATTCTGACTTATCATTTTCCAAGTTTAGGATTTCATATATATGAATATAGCAATCGGATTTGGGGTTTTTATAATCCAAGTATCGGTTTTCAAAACATCCGGATTTAAGGAGTCAGATTTCTCAAGTGTCTTATCTTCTTCCCCAACAATACGAGAACATCATAGTTTCATCAAAAACTCATAAAATCCAGATTTCATAATAATCATCAATTCATATCAGATCATAATTTTAACATATTAAAACACATTTACATGCATTAAAACACCATCTACTCATGAAATCACTAAATCATCATAATCATATTTTTATCAAAACCGAATATAATGTTCTTCATATTAACATGCAATCTTCAAACACAAATCATTTCCTTAAATAACAGACTATCAATCAAGAAAGATGATAACATAGTAATTTACAAACACCAACCTTTAAATCTTGAATTTAAGAATACAAACTGAAATCCCGATTCTTTTCATTCTATTTCTTCTTCTCTCGGTTTCTTGGCAAGGAAAACAAAGCACACACAGTTTCTCCTTGTTTGTAAAAATGAGCATGTGAGAGACACATACAAATTTACATGCAAAATAGGGGTCATCCTCTCCCAACCCCCACCCCACGTGTACTGACCTACTCCCAATCATACACACATACATACGTCATACATTATTACATACATCTTATTTCATAATTCTTGATTAATTAAATAACTAACATCACTCAAATAATCACATAATCAAATTGAAATAATTAAAACACAACAAACACATACCGTAAACCCACTACTCAACTAGCCCAGGTTTGCGGGTGTTACAATAAGTTAAATAATTCCATGCGGGGTTGGTTTCTTTGAAACTATAGGGCTAGTGAGTCTGACCATGAGATCTGGCCATTTTAAAAATCGGTATGTTGTTAGGTGTTATTCATTGCACTTGCATTGAAATTCACTGTTTTGATAGGGGAGTCTATTGTCTGAGTAGAGATATCTTGCTTTTGATTGATTAAAATTCAAGTTTATTCAACTTTCTGCTTTATTAGCTTTTAAATCTGATTTCTGGTAATTTTAGGATCTGGTATGGATTTGTTGCTTCCTACTGATTAACTGCCAATTCCCCCTGTTTACTGCTTTTTAGTTTAATATTATTTAGATAATTAGTTTAATTATATCAAGAATCATACTCGTTCCCCGTGAGTTCGACACCTGTACTTATTTTCTATACTTCTACACGATTGGGTACACTTGTCTATTGTCTATCTGCTGATATCGTTATGCCTTACGACAAACCCGAACGAATTTTCATCAACGCCTCCGAATCAAACGCGAGAAAAAACAAGTTCAGAAGATGGTAGAGAACTTTGCCAATATGTCGCTGGAGGAGTACGCGATCCGCGTCCACGAGGGAACCGGAGCAGGGATCCATCGACCTGAGATCCCTAAAGAGAGATCTTTGGAAATTAAGGGTCAATTCTTACATCTCTTACGCTATAGTCCTTTCACCGGAAAGGACAACAAAGACGCAAATCAGCATGTCGAGGCCGTTCTCGAGATTGCTGACTACTTCCACATCCCTGGGGTAAGTAGAGATGCCGTTATGTTGCGAGTGTTTCCGATAACACTCCAAGGCGCGGCCAAACGTTGGTTGATATCCGAGCAACCCATCCGTACATGTGATGAGCTAAAAATTCGTTTCATTAAGCAATTCAGTCCTCCGTCTAAAATTGCAAAAATGAAAATGAAGATTTAGAATTTCATGCAATTGGAGGACGAGATTATGACGCGTGGGATTGCTACAAAGAAATGTTGCAGAACTACCCGCAACATGATTTAAATCCCCACCAGGTCGCCCAAACATTCTATAATGGTATAAATGTCTGCATGAGACAAATGGTCGATTCACAAGGACCGATACCGAAGAAAACTCCCGTGGAGGGATATGCCCTGATTGAGGAGATGGCTCAGCACTCCCATTACTGGCATTCCACGAGAGATTCGTCTTTCCGCAGAAGGCCGACAGCCGCAGCCGACTCATCTGATAGCATAGCAGCCCTCAGTGCCAAACTTGATGCACTGGGGCGTGACATGAAAAAGTAAATCAAAATATTCACGCTATGCAGGTGGGTTGTACAACTACAGCGGTCCTCATCTCGATAAAGATTTCCCATACGATGTAAGTGGGAATCTACAAGAATCTGCATGTTATTCTTCAGGCGACAAATATGATTATCCTGAGGATAAGACATTCTTCTGAAACAAGAAGCCCAACTCGAAACCCTATCCTGAATATCGTAAGGAGATGGAAGGGCGGTATAAGCAAAATGCTCCAGGATTCTACCAGTGAGACCGACCCAAGGAGCCGGAGAAAAAACCGAACTTCGAGGACATGCTTACACATTTCGCAGCCGCATCCGATCAATGGCACAAAGAAACCGAGCAGTTGGTAAAGAAAATAGGGGTATCGACCAAAGAAGCACTTCGGAATCAACAAGCGTCCATTCATAATATCGAAACCCAAGTCGGTCAAATCTCAAAGGTCCTTCAAGAACGTTTTCCGGGTACTCTTCTGAGACGGAAAATAATCCACGAAGAGATGTCAAAGCCGTGACCACCAGGTTAGGCAAGACACATGAGGATTTCTTTCCCAAAACTGACGATGCTCCACCTACTGCTCTCGTTAATAAGGAGCAAGACAAAGGTAAGGCAAAGTCAACCGAGGCTAAGCCAGTTGAAAAGCCATCATCTGAGCCACCCGTAAAGCCATATAGGCCACCTATTCCATTTCTTGGGAGGCTAAAGAAAGAGAAACAAGACGAGCAATATCATCAGTTTTAAGATCATCTCAAATCTCTGCACATAAACATTCCATTCGTAGAAGGAATGGCACAAATGCCAGAATACGCAAAGTTTCTGAAAGAGCTGCTAACTAATCGCAAGAAAATGGAGGCAGTCTTGAGTGTCACAATGAATGAGGAATGTTCAACTGCTATGTTGAACAAACTTCCAAAGAAAATGACTGATCCGGGCAGCCTGACTTTACCTTGCCCATTTGGTAATCTCCCGATTAGTCATGCATTAGCCGACTCTGGTGCTAGCATGAATTTAATGCTATATTCTTTCTATGCGAACTGGAACTTCCTGAGCCTAAGCCGATTCATATGGCTATGCATTTGGCTAATAAATCAGTTACTTACCCACGAGGGATTGTAGAGGATTTGTTGGTTAAAATCGATAAGTTTATCTTTCCCGCCAACTTTATCGTGATCGATGTGGAGGAGGACGATCAAGTTCGAATCATACTGGGAAGGCCGTTCTTAAGCACCGCTTGTGCATTATTCGATATACACGAATCCTAACTCATTCAAAATTATGTGACGATTCGGTGTTCTTTGTTGACGTTTTCGACGATTTATTTGAGCAGGAGATGAAAAAGGTAGAAGATAAGGAGATGGATGGTCAAATGCCCATAGGAGAGGAGCTTATTGATGCTGATAGAGACCTGGAAGAGCTGGAAAAGCTTATGGAGGAAGGGAGTGAAGAACAAAATGAAAGGATAAAATTACAGAAAACGTGACGCGTTGATTCAGAAAACACGTCGCGTTCATGTTTTGAGTCGCGATCTGAGTTGCAAAAAGAACGGAACGCGACAGGTCCGGGTGTACAACCCGACGCCTTCCCGGTTTCCAACAAACTACTTGAGTTGAAGGAACTTCGAAACATCTAGAATATGCATATTTAGGGACTGATTCGCAATTTGCTGTCATCATTTCGTCCACATTATCTTTTTCTAGAAAAGGAAAGGTTGATTCCCGTCCTCAATGAGCGAAAACAAGTGATTGCATGGTCTATTTCCGACATCAAAGGAATTAGTCCGTCTTTTTGCTCTCATAAAATCTTGATGGAGGACGAGGCGGAACCTGTAATACAACCACAACACCGTTTGAATCCGAAGATGCAGGAGGTGGTGAAGAAAGAGGTTGTGAAATTGCTTGATGCCGGTCTCATCCATCCAATTTATGATAGCCCATGGGTCAGCCCGATTCACATGGTTCCAAAAAAAGGTGGGATGACCGTGGTCGTAAACGAGAAGAACGAGTTGATTCCTACTCGTATGGTCACCGGTTGGCGAGTGTGCATCGACTATTGCCGGTTGAATTATGCTACGCGCAAGGACCACTTCCGGCTTCCGTTCATAGATCAAATGCTCAAGCGTTTATCCTGGAATGCCTTCTATTGTTTTCTCGATGGATTTTCTGGTTATTTCCATATTCCAATAAATCCCGAGTATCAAGAGAAAACAAACTTCACATGCCCGTATGGAACCTTCGCATACCGACGCATGCCTTTCGGCCTCTGCTATGCACCAACCACTTTCTAGCACTGCATGACTGCAATCTTTCACGATATGGTGGAGGATTTCATGGAGGTCTTTATGGATGACTTCTCGGTGTTTGGCGATTCTTTCGATTCTTGTCTATCTAATCTAGATCGGATGCTTGCGCGCTGTGAGAAGATGAATCAGGTGCTTAACTGGGAAAAATGCCAATGGTGGATAGTTCTCATGGTAAATGAAGGAATCGTTCTCAGGCACATAGTGTCTAAAGTCGCCATTGAGGTGGATAGAGCAAAAATAGATGTCATATCTAAACTTCTACCACCAACAAATGCCAAAGGGGTAAGGAGTTTTCTTGGCCATGCGGGTTTTTTACCGGAGATTCACAAAGGATTTCTCTGAAATTACGCGGCCTTTAACTTTGCTTTACACCAATCATGGTCGCACCTGATTGGAACTTTCCATTTGAACTTATGTGCGATGCAAGTGATTACGCCGTGGATGCAGTGTGAGGTCAGAGAGTCAACAACCGTTTTCAGCCAATTTACTATGCGAGCAAGACTCTCAATCCAGCACAAGAGAACTACACCACAACGGAAAAGGAGCTACTTGCCATAGTTTTTGCCTTTGATAAATTCCGATCGTATCTTATCTTGTCCAAAACCGTCTTGTTCACCGACCACTCTGCTCTGAAATTTCTATTCGGCAAACAGGATTCCAAGCCGAGACTTATTCGGTGGATTATGCTTATCCAGGAGTTCAATATAGAAATTAAAGATAAGAATGATGCAGAGAATGTCTCTGCTGATCATTTGTCACGTCTGGAGAACCATGAATTGGAAGAGCTACATGAAGCTAAGATTGGGGATGATTTTCCAGACGAATATCTATTGCAGGTAAGTCAGACTACGCCCTAGTATGCTGACTTTGTAAACTATCTAGCCGCGGGTATCTTCCTGAAAGGAATGTCACATCAGCAAAACAAGAAATTCATTGCTGATGTGAAGTATTACTATTGGGGTGATCCTTATCTTTTTCGTCATTGTGTAGACAAGATTATCCGAAGTGGTTGAGGCACAAGCTTTACCCACCAACGATGCACGTGTCGTCATGTAATTCTTACAAAAATTGTTCTCTCAGTTTGGCATTCCAAATCTCTCATAAGTGATAGGGGCACCCACTTCGCGAATTCTCAAATGGAAAAGGTGTTACAGAAATATGGTGTAAACCATAGATTTGCAATAGCCTACCATCCTCAAACGAGTGGGCAAACCGAGGTGACCAACCGTGCTATTAAACGAGTCTTAGAGAGGGCGGTCAATAGGAATCGAAAGGAATGGTCAGATAAACTGGATGATGCAGTTTGGGCCCTTAGGACTGCCTTTAAGACACCTGTAGGTAGTATACCCTTTAGGTTAGTATATGGCAAGGCGTGTCATTTGTCAGTGGAAATAGAACATAAAGCATACAGGGCGTTGAAGACTTGCAATCTAGATATGGATGGTGCGCGTGATAACCGGTTGATGCAACTTAACGAAATCGATGAATTATGTAACAAGGCATATGAGAGTTCTTTAATTTACAAAGATCGCACCAAAAAGTGGCATGATGCACGACTACGTGGTAACAAGAAATTCGAACCAGGAGATAAGGTGCTATTATTCAATTCTAGGTTACGATTATTTCGTGGGAAGTTGAAAACATGACGGTACGGTCCGTTTGTGGTTGTGAAAGCATTCCTACATGGAGCAATTGAACTAAAATCGGAGGACGGCTCGACCTTTAAGGTCAACGGACACCGCGTGAAACACTACATGGAGGGAATGCCCGAGGAAACCGAGGGTGAGGCCTTGCGTCTCGATGTGATAACACCTTAAGTTTGGGGTGGAGTCTAGCTTATGACTCGTATCAAAATAAGCGCTTGTGGGAGACATCCCGTTGCTCTGTTTCTTTTGTTTTTCTTTTGTTTTGTTTGTTTTTCGTTGTTTTGTTTATTTGTGTGCAGGACACTCTTCGGACTCTCATTAAATTGCCTCTGGAACAAGCCTAGTGCACTACCATGGTCTGGAAGATTATAAGGTAAGTGTAGTTACATTTTGAAACTGGTCAAGAACGCGCGCGTCAGGTAGAAAAACGCGACGCGTTCGGAAGTTCAAACGCGCTCCAAAAGGGGAGAAAAGAAGAAAAAAACACGACGCGTTTTTGTTTATAACCCGACGCATCTCGTGCGCACAGGTTTAAATTTAAATTCTTTTTTCTTGTCCCCACTTCACTCAAAACAAACACACATGACGCGTTTTCTGCAAGAACCTAAAATAACTCGCACCCGTCGTGTTTGCTGAAAATCCCTTGAACAAGCTCGATTTCAACCACAAGAACACCAAATCTTTGCTACATTGTGCATACTCTTGATAACCAAGTAAGTTTCAAGCCCTAATTTTCGTTTTTGCATCGATTTTGCGCTAATCAGTCCGATTACATGCCATTTGAGTTAGGGTTCTTCAAAATATGTTGTAGATTCATGCTATTCTGCTTAAATTGGGTAATTTAATGTCGCAATGAGTTCAAATATATCTTGCTTTGTCGAGTTTTGTTGAGCATTAGGGTTTTTAGGGTTGTAGTTTACGAAACCGAATGATTGAAGAAGTTCTTGTGTGTGATTTCGTATAGCATGAAGCCTATCTATGTTAGTTCTTCTGTATATGCTCTATTTTCTTGAAGCTATCGCGAATCACGATTCTAGGGTTTCCGTGAGACCAAAATGCGAGTGTTAGGGCATTGCTTAGTTAATTTCGAGTTTTCAGTGCCTATTATTGTTCAAATCAGGGTTAATAATGCTTGTCTAAACTTGTTAATGCTTTAAAAGTATCTGTGTGTTGAGTTATTGGTGGTAAACGAGCAGCATAGTGACCCCTTGTTTGGGTCGTCTTCTTCCTCGCGAACGCGGCGCGTCGCGTCCGTCGTATTTTCTGATCTCGTGCAATATGTGGGGCTATATGTATGCTGGTCCTCTGTTTCTTCCATGTTATTGATTATATGTGTTATAAATCAACTTCTTTTGCTTACATGTTTAGTATTTATGGGTATGCTAAACTATTTTTGGGGCAGTTTGCTGAATCTATGCGTTACTTTTGATTGTGAACTCATTTGGTGGATAGACCTTGTGTCTGGCCTATAATTTTCATGATGAGGGGTCTTACTGCATTTCTGATTATTTCTATGTCTATGTTGTGCCATGTGACTTATTGTTTTGATTTATCATGTCTACAGTATGGCGGAGCGAGGTCATGGTCGAGGCCGAGGCCGCGGAGTTGCGCAGCCTGAGCCAGCATCTCTTGTTCCTCCTGCACCGCCGGTCCAGCACGCGTGGTTGGTTTTCCCTGAGACCATTCCGGCCCAATACTGGAATGAGTATATTTCCAGACTCACACAGCTTCTCTGCAAGGAGATAGAGGTGGCCCATACCTTGGATTGGGAGGTCACGACAGCAGCCGGCATCACCCCTCTGATCACTCCGCTGCTGACCGAGGAGTACAGAGATTATGACCGCTCACTTCTCTTCACTTGCAGGGCGTGGGAGAGCCTCTTCAGCACACTGGAGCCCATTTTCCATGAGTTAATGCTGGAGGTCTACTCCACCATTAACTTCAACTCTGTTTCAGCCGTATACACTGATCGACGAGTCATATATTTCCATCTCGGGGGCCAGAGCAGGGAGTGCTCCCTCACCGAGTTTAGCGGGAGGTTAGGTCTCTATACCAGAGAAGAGACAGCCAGCCAGCACTTCCAGGCCTTCCTCCTCGCTTGCCTTAGCAACCCACCAGCGGATTTCAGCCCGGCCGAGTTTTGGCATATGATTGCCAACGGCCCCTACATTGCTGCTCGCGGAGAGCAGTATCCGCGCACCGATCCACCGGCTTGTTCACCGCCTGATCTTGACTTTTGTTATTCACCGCAAGAGCGGTGAGAAGGTCACTGTCATCAATTTGTTCTTCATGTTTTGCTTGCTCACCCCTGGCATGCTCTGCAATGTGCCGTATTCGATTGCATTCTTTGTGGCTCACAAGGGCACTGGGCCCAAGCAGGCGAGCCCATTATGTGGTGGTCAGTTCATCACTCGCTTGACCAGATCATATGAGATCTTGACTGCTGCATCTGAGGCCAGACTATTGCGGATGGAGCCCCGGCTGATTGGGGAGTATTATCTTGAGGTGATGAGGGTGCTTGAGCGTACTGTATACGGAGGGATACTGCGAGTGGAGGACGCTGGCGAGGACGAGCAGCTGGAGGCTCAGGGAGCCGGTGAGGGGCGAGAGGCGGAGCAGCCACCGCGGAGGAGATGTTCTCCGGGTGCTGCTGAGGGGGGGCTGAGGAGGAGGAGGAGTAGGAGACGTAGACTTCCGCACCCGGGATTCATGCCTTAGGTGCATATTTAGATGATATGTGTTGTTCTTGTACGATTTGCAGCGTCAGGTCCAGTGGCTGGGAGATGCCTATACAGAGGTGGCTCAGCGCCAGGGCCAGATGCCATCTGCGCCTACCATGTTTCCAGACTGGCAGACACGTTTTCCTTCTAACAGGCCAGATGATGAGGTAGGACCCTCGGGCTATGGAGGCCGAGATTCTTCGGATGATGAGTCTAAGGAGTGATTACTTGTATATAGTTTAGTTTGTGTTTTTATTTTGGTTTGTTTTATGTTGAAAACATTGTCAGTAGCTTACATGATGATTGTATATTTTTATTTATCTTTGGTTGATCAATGTTGATATGTGTGTTTGAGTTGTGTCGTTCAGATTCCGTTTAAAATGTATGGAGTGCGTGCTTATGCTGGCAGTCAGTTCAGCGCCATCTTTTATCACTCTAATCGCCGTGTGAGAAATATACCTCAGGAGAGTTCGTTTCTGATCTTTTTCTACCCTTTATTTTTATTTTGCTTTGTTCTTATGTACAATGAGGACATTGTACGATTTAAGTGTGGGGTGGGTGGCTAGAAAAAGATTCTCCATTGCATTTGAGCTTTAACTGAAATCATGAAAATTATGATGAAGTTAGGCAAGAAATTTAAAATTTTGATATCATTCGAGTAAGAATTAGTGCCAGTTAAAAATGTCAAGATAAAAGATTTGTAAACAAATGGTAAGGTTGTGTTTAGCTTTTATATCATAGTATTTGTGACTTTTCGCCATTTTCAAAGAAAATTTGATTTATAAATTGCCCAAAGTTAATTTGTGAATTATTGTTAAAATCAACAAGGTTGAGCCTTTTTGAATCTAAGCTTGACCAAAATAAGCTGAGCGGAAATTTTTAGTTTTGTATTCATATGCTATGCAAAAAGAAAAGAAAATGCCAACAATGAAAAAGAAAGAAATGAAATATCTGTTGGAATAATGAGTCAAATATGCAGCCTATGGAACTCGAACTAGTAGGCTGAGAGGGGTGTTCTACACCTAACCACCTAAAGTGTAACACCTCTTCCGAAAATAGAGAATTTAGTGATAATTCGAATTTTAATTATGAGTATATCTTTTTAATTAACTTAAATCATCATATTAGCAGCGGAATTTTCTTTTCAAAAAGGTTCATCAGATATTTACATCATCATCATCCCAAAATAACTGTTGGTGTTACCTAACATACAACGGACCATAAGTATCACATTACATCATATAACAAAGTGTTCCATCCCATAAGGGTTTATATACATCAAAAGCAACCCGCCTCACTTGGCCTTCTAGTCTTTACCTGAAAAGGGGCAATATAGCACCATTAGCTAAACAACATAGCTAGTGAGTACTTACTTATCATAAGAATCAATAAAGCAAGTCATACAACATATAGATAATCAATCATTGCTATCTTATCACATTGTGGTGTGCTGACAAGATCAGTAAGAGTCGTGTCTTACAGGGTAATCAATCCCGCTCAACAACTCAGACTGGGGATCAGACACAACCAACCGCACTGGTGGGGGAGCATAAAGTAGTCCACCAAACATCATTCATAGAGCGAAAGGCTCCTCAAGTAATCTAACGGTCATCTAGCTGATTACCACTCACGTTAAGGCACGGCGGTTCTGCAGAACCTACGATCCGGAATGCCTTCCGAATCACCGTTAAATCCCGAATTATGATCGAAGTCCTCATGGGATCCAGTTACAACCGACTGACCTTAACCATGATTCGAGTAGTTTGCAGACAGTGCACATACATACATACATACATACATACATACATACATACATACATACATATGATCCATTAAGGATCAGTCATCTTGCACGCAACATCATTCATTCGTACATTGCATCACTAATAACTAAGCGGTTCCATTCTGGACCTGCTGGCATGCACCCAATACATGATCTACAACTATTAAGCATGGCATAGCACATCATTCCCGTATCAAGGCTTACCACTTCATTCTTAAGCGTACCTGCAATAAAACGTAAGTATACATAGTACAATATCATATATAACATCCAAGTAGTCATCTAGCAATCAAGCCTTACTCTATTGAGTCTTACAAAAGCAGGTACTCACCTGCGTGGCTTATACATTGATTACTTCAACTCTGACTCAACTAATTTGACAAGTTTACCTAAAAGAAACATCGGCAATCACGTTAAGCGGTTGCACATATGAGATTCTATTACTAGAACCCTTACAAGATCTTTTTAATGTTCATAAATCATTTATTAAACTTACTTTTGACATTACTTTACCTATTGTTGGTCCCAAAGAGGGTAAACAAACAACCAATATAGTGTAGAAGGGAGGGTTGAATACACTTTAAACAAATAATCAAATTAATCAAACGTATATTCAATCATCAAACAGAACAATAACTATTATCACTCTCTAATCAAATCAACAGGATGATTTGATATTAGAATTATTATAACCTCAACTCTCTCTCTCAACACTCTTGAATCACAAACTAATTGATTATCGAACTTCTTGTTAAAACTGATTAACAAGAACTCTTGAAAACTCTCTCTAACTTTAAACTTACAAAGTTATCGCAACACACGCGTATCAAGTATCACGAACACATGTATGTTTTGCAACTTATGCAGTCTTGCAACTTATGCAGTCATCGTCGTGTACTCGTCAATGTTCGTGTATGTTCGTCTGTGTTCGTGTATGTTCGTCTGTGTTCATCTTTATAAAAAACTCACAAGAAGGTTTATACTTATACTTGATATATCTACGAACAAATCGCAGTTTAAAGATAGAACTTATCTTTTCTTTAAAACCGTAACAAACTCCTTAATTAGAACATATCTAATTAATTCCGTTTGAGATCTCTATCTAACTAATAGATAGTTTAAATTAGGTTCAGATATCCTAAATTAAATGTCGTAGATATGGAGAGTTTATAACAGAATTTAGAACTTACTTAAATTCTTGAACTGACTTTTGATGCTGAGCTGACACACTCAGTTTTGACCTTGTCAAGCTGAGTTCTTGAATCTTGGGTTCTTGAATCTTCAAGTCTTCAAGTCTTCACTCTTAAAACCTATCTCAGCTTAGAAGTCACCGAGCTATCTATTACTTACATAGAAAACTCTATATTTGTTTATACGCTGACTACTCAGCCTAAGCTGACTAGTCAGTCTATAACAGACTTACATAATTCCTAACTCTTAACCTATCTTCTATACATATCTATAGTTTGTCTCATCAAATCTAATTATTCTAAACATGGGACTAACAATCTCCCCCTATTTGATGATGACAAAATATTGAATCAAAGTAGGTATAAGTTAACAGAATTATGTCGAACCACTCTGGAACTGACCAAAGTTAGTTCTTAAAATAAGTATTGAACTGATCCATACTTATTCACATATCTTGAAATTACAAGATGTTTATATTACAAATCTATTATAAGACTTGTATTCTACGTATTTGGATATACAACTACTTAGATATTGAACTTATCAGAATTAATTTAAGTTCTGAACTTACAAAACTTATACTACTGAACATATCAGTTTATAATTGAACATATCAATCATTAGCTTAAACTTACAAAGCTATCTGTTTGAACATATCAAACATAAATTTGAACATATCAAACTTGAGTTTGTATTAATGAACATATCATTCACATTGTAGCTTAATCATTATGATTAGCTTCAGCACACTTAGGGCTTACAAAATTATAGAACTAATCTATTTAATCAATAGGATCTCCAACTTCTAACCACATATCATAACATTTAAGTTCCCATATTGCAGCTTTCTTGATCTGATTTCTTTGTGGAGATGATACCTTAATACTGAGTTTTGAGTTGAGTCATCACATAGAATTTTCAAGTACAGAATCAATTCCAGATTTGCCAAATGAAGATCTGATACTCTTAAGAAACTTTGATTACCTTCCACATCAAGATACAAGAATCCTTCCAAAGGTGGAGTGATATAAGTGTTTTCTCTAAATTCAACTCCCTCTGGAACTTTTAAACCGATGTCTCTTTTAGTTCGCTGGCTTGCTGCTCTAACTCTTGCAGCTTTGCCTCGATTCAGGAAAGTATCAATTTCATTGGCAGGAATCTCACCTAACTGATCAATTCTTATGAAGAGTGTCTTAATTACATCAACTATCTCTTGTCTGATTTGACTCTTTTTCATCTGTTTGATAGTTGTGGCTACGATTTTTAACTCTGAGAACCCCAACTTGTACAGACATCTCATATCTAGACCAATTTCTTGTTTGTTGTCTAGTACAAAGTTGATAATTACCAATTCTCCTTTTCTACTCAGTGTAATTGAATCAATCTTGTGATTAAAATGTGTTCTTTTATAACAATGCCTTAGATCCACATCTGAGTAAGGAATTGGGGCAACTCTAGGTCTAGAATAGTCAGCTTCAGCTTCAGCTCTGGCAGCCACAGCTTTAGCCTTTTCTCTTTGAATTTCAGCTTGTCGTTGCTGCTCTTTTATTTCCTCCACTGTTATGCCTAGTTCTTTACCCATCTCTTGTAACATTTGCTCAGCAAGCATGTCACTGGCTTTCTATGCTGCATCAGCTTCATCACTTGAGTCAGATTCATGTGCAAATAGTTGAGACTTACCTTGTTGCTCAGGCTCAGGCTCAGGCTCAGCAATGATGACCTTTCTTTTCTTTGCTAGAGGCATAACACTTCTTTTCTTTCTTTTTACCATCTCAAACACCTTACTCTTCCCTTTATTTATTTGTGAAGTAGGAATAGACTCAGCTTCAACAAATTTTGGCAATTCATCTTGAGGAAGATTTATGTGAGCAGCTTGAGATGTTTCTTCATGTGGAGTTTCTAGTTGAGCTTGTGAAGTTATGGTAATTTGGACTGTTGGAGCCTGTTGTTGTTGGGAAGGATGATCTACAGTACTCATAAACTGCTCATGAGCTTGTTCCTCAAATTGTACTTCCTCTGTATGCTCCCCCTCAACCTTATCGTCACACTTCTTTGATTCTTCCTCCCCCTTTTTGTCATCATGAATAGGGGAGGGTTTGAATGTGAGCATGAAGCTTTCCAAGTTAGCTACTGAAGTCGAAAGATCATGAAGTTTACGCATCAACTTGGCTTTATCATTTCTCCTCTTTTTATGCAGGAGCTCAAATTGAGATTGTAGATATTCCATAATGACTTGAGCATCGGTGGTCATCAGCTTGGGCTCTTTAGGTCTTCTTCTTACCTCAAAGTCCTCTTGTCCAGTGGAGGAGTGTATTTCCACCATAGGAGTGGCTGTTGACTGTTCCTCAATCGGTGAGAGTGTGGGTCCTATATCCAAAGGTTGGTGCTGACCTATGGAATCAAGGGGGCCAGAATGCGGACCCTGTAAACCTTCGTGGTGTATGAAAGGTTCATTGATAGATTGTGCTAGAGTGTGTAAGAATGGAAGAGAAGAATGACCAATGTCCTGAGGTATGGTAGTGGGATGAGCTAGGCTTAGTGATGAGCAGGGGGTATTTTACCCTGGGGATTGGTAAGTATTTCAATGTTACCCTCATGGGGCTGTGAAGGCACATAAGTAGGTTCTCCCATGGCACTAGTAAGTATGGGCTGAGTAGACACCATACCCGGTATAGGCGTAAGGGTTGAACTGAGCCTAGAGAGTGGCACCTTAAGAGAAGGTGTCTCCCCCTCAGCTCCTGCCGGTGGAGGTATCAATGTGATATCAACTCCAGAGTCCTTTTGAGGTGAAGGACCACCTTTGGCAGACTTTCTAGTATAGGTGTAAGATATATCCTTCGTAGCAGTGGGCTGACCAAGGTTGGCTTTAGATTGTAAGATAGATGGAGATGTTTGTGGTGGATGAGAGGGGTTAGACTGAGTTGGGCTTGACTCGGGCTTATCTCCTAATTTTGGAGATGGAGAAGTAAAAGAGAGAGAAGGAGATAAGTGATGCGAGAGTATACCTGTTGCACCTAGCAGTGGAGACTCAGAGCTAGGAAACAGACTCCTTTGCTCAGAACTCGAAGTGGTGGATGAAATTATTTGAGCGTAGGGTCTGAGCTGAGTCCTAGGTTGATCAGCTTGAGAGGACTCAGCATCAGAACCAGCATTGTCACCCACTTCTTCCGCGGCTTCCTCCTCTGTCTCAGCTTCACTTGACATAGGAGTCGGAAGCTGTACATACACACTCATTGGAGCACTCATTGTAGGATGCTCAGGAAAAATATCATGGGCAAACATTCTATAGCTGAGAACAGGAGTAGGAGTTGACTCATATTGGGCAGTATATCTTCTACCCAACCTGTCCTCGATGACCATGGATATAAATCTTACGAAGGGCACAATGGTGTCCCTTATGTTCTTGGTCACTAATGACTTGAATGCCTCGAAGATCATCTCAGCGTAATCCAATCGTCGATCATAAAATAAGTTGTATAACAGTTGCATTTCAAAGTCATTAACATTATCCAGGCCACCCACCTTGTATCCAAGGGAACGAACCACAATAGATACCATAAATCCCCATGCCGTTTGGAAAACAGATTTCCGTATGATGCCATTAACGTGAGGATGACCCATTAAGTGTAAAACGCTCTGTGATGTTCCCTAGAAACCGCCGCCTCATACTGATTATGAACCGGGAGATGAAGAATTCGGCGGAGACCATTTGCATCAATTTCTATCGCTACTTGTCCACTTAGGACTGTACCCCGTATAACCTGTTGAGTTGCATCCAATTTACACGTATACCAGCATTCCGTGAGAAGTTGAGGGATGAGCACAGCCGGACCACGAAGAAATGCATGTGCCAGAGGTCCCTTGTGAATGTAGGAGACCCACTCCTCATATCCCCTGCCAATTTTGGACTTTGGAATGTCAATACAGGCGATGACATTGTTTTGTTTGTAGATGGAGAGTGCGTTGTTCTTGAAATTTCCACCACGGATCATTTGTTCAGTTACATTAATAGTATACCCCTCCATCAAAATCGAACTTATCATATTGGATTGCACTTAGCAGTAGTAAGGATTAGCACTGAGCAATGAACTCTACACACAACAACGTTAGGGTTTAAGAGAGTAGAGAAGAATTTTGGAAGAATAAACGAAATATTATCAAAAGTCTCTCTTGTTTATACCTTTTCAATGTGAGAGAAAATTTACCGTTATCGGAGGGTAATAAATATGACCGTTACTGTAAAAACTTCTACGCAGTTTGTTACAACGGCTAAATTTATTGTAAGTTACCGAAACGCACACTATTATATTAAACCAGATTCTAACAGGATTAATGATATTTTTATGATAAGAATATATCATAAAAATTTTTTAAACGACTGACGTTTATTTACAGATACACCGTAAATATGTTGGACTTACCATATTACTGGACACACCATTTCTTAGGACTAACCTAGACATGTGGAACTTACCACACTCTGGAACGGAGTACTCAGCTGATCCTGAGTGTTCAGCTTAGATGGAGCACTTAGCTTCAGATTTAGCACTCAGCTCAGATTTAGCACTCAGCTAAGATTGACACTTAGTCAAATGTAGCACTTAGCAAAAATTTAACAGAGATCAAGAATGGAACATACCGATTAAGGGTTGAGCATGCCAAGCTTTCCGAGTAGAGTTCTAAATCTTGTGCCTTCAATTGGTTTAGTGAAGATATCTGCAAGCTGATCTTCGGTCTCAATGAAGACTAGCTCTATTTTTCCCTTTTCTACAATATCTCTGATGAAGTGATGTCTTATCTCAATGTGTTTAGTTCTTGAGTGAAACACTGGGTTGTGTGTAATGGCAATAGCACTTTGATTGTCACAAAATATGGGAGTCTTTGAATAATGCAAATCAAAGTCCTTAAGCTGATGTTGCTGTTGGAATATGCCCACTGATACACGTGTACTAGCATTACTGCTGATCAGGTACGAGCCTATTGGGTCACACGCCAAGGGTAGATTCCGGCAGCACAACGCAAACATGAGAGAATATGAGATTAGGGTTTCTGGCGACCTTCACGGCCCCTCACGGGCCGTGAAGAGGTCGTGAAGAGAAACCCTCCATGAGCCTTCACCACCCGGACAAGTAGTCGTGGGAGCAGGTCCTTCACGAGTGCTTCACGGCCCGTGAGAGCCTGTGAAGGCAGGCGCCATGCTTTTATTGGACCACTCGTTGGCCCAATTAGAGTGTGCGGTGGAACTTGGCTTATGAGGCCTTCACGGGTGCTTCACGGCCCGTGAGAGCCCGTGAAGGCAGAAGTCAAAGTGTCACCTTTGTTAAATTGGACCTTTGTGATGGTCCAATGAGGGTGTGCCTAGTTGGCCGACCATGGGGACTCCATGACCATTTCCAAACTTTATAAAAGGGTTGGAACTCTCTCATTTGCCTCTCTTGCTTCATGCTTAATATATACACACATACATAGATGATTATTGGTTCTAAGAGAGCAAGGTAGTGTATCAAGTGAAGGCAAGTTGTTCAAGTGTTGTGGCTGCTCCAGATTCACGAACACGACATGTGGTTCGTGTCTCGGGTCGTTAGCAAGACGGAATCTCGGCTACTTGGTGTGGACTATCAATAGAGGAGCTCGGTTTCGAGTTCTCGAAGATCTTCCTAGCTCGGTGGATAGTTCCAGCCTCGTGATGGAATAATTTCTCCACCCTCTCGTTTGGTCTTGTTGCTATATTCGTTTGTAGTCACGATCCCCACTTAGGGAATACATGCATGTCGGTTTTGATACCCGAAAACCCCAGTTTTTGATGTCGTTGCTTCTGCTGCGTACGGGTGTTGGCGTGCATGGATTTCCTACAGTGGTATCAGAGCCTAGGCTACAAAGATATAGCACGATAATGGCTCGAAAACCATTTTTGGAAGATTCGTTTTTCGGTCCAGTAGGTCTTCACGGGCCGTGAATTGTTCTTCACGAGTCCGGAAGGCCACACGACCAGTGTTCGTGAGGGGTCTGGTCGTGGGAAGTGTTTTCATGCTTCACGAGTCCTCATGGCCCATGACAGGTCGTGAAGCTCTTGGACTTCACGAGCCATGAGAGGTCGTGAAGGCACTCATGAACAGTTTAGTCGTGAAACTTGGTTTTTAGGCTCACGAGCCCTTCTGACCCGTGATCGGTCGTGAGGCCCTTGGGCTTCACGAGCCGTGAGAGGCCGTGAAGGAGCTTCTGGGCAGTTTTTTTCCTTAAAAGAAAAATTTTCGTGGTTTTTCGGGTCATGGAGGAATTTCTGTTTTTTGGCAGATTCCGTTTGTTTAGCCCCTTGTAATATTTTGGTACAAATATGGGTATGTAAGGTATGGTCTTGGCATGAGATGCATACATGCATACACATATGTTGTGTATATATGAATATGGGTATAAAAGTTGGTTTTGTGCCCTAATGCATATGTACAAGAATTTCCTTGTTGTGCCTTGAGTGTTTGTGTTGGAAATGTGATGTGATGTGATGTGATTTATATTTCTTGCATGGTTGTTTATGTTTCTTCGCATGCTTGATAACTTTTCTAAGTTAACAAAATCAGAATAGTTTTTAAATTGGTTAACAAACTCTCGCGCGTACACGATTAACAAAACAATATAAACTTGGTATTTATATTTAAAGTGAAAAACGTTTTTGTAACTTACTTTGTTAATCAAATATTAAAACTTGGTTTTAATCTATAAACAAAAGCCCGTTTCCTAAAACGTAAATCACGCACCATCCATAAGATGACACACCCGATTCTAGTGAAGCATGGGATAATTGTCGAGCTAAGCACGAGTTATTCCATGTGGATCTGTGTGGAAGGTGAGAGTGGTGACTTGGAGTTATTGGTTGTCGAGCTTAGCATGAGCCAATAATTGTCGAGTGTGCTACCATGTATCTTGTTGGACGATTTACAATTGCAAAATAAAATCCTTGTGTGATTGTCGAGCTAAGCACGAGTCAACCAAGAATTTTAATTTGGGATTGGTGTAAGTAGGGATCAAACATGCCAACCGACCGTTTTACATCGTTGGATCCCGCAAGTGTCTAAGAGTTGCAATGGAGATTGCAATCAGTAAAATGGTTACCGGCCTAAATAGCTTCATGAAGTGATCCGCGGTAAACCCGTCATGTAGTGGGGTAAAATACGGTTCTTAGCCCTTGTTAAGATAAATTGTTTTTCTAAAACTTCATGGGTAATTATTTTAACGAGCATTATGTCAAACTAACTAAAACGTGTATTCTTGTTATTTATAGATGTCAAACGATAATAACACCACGTCAAACAATTCGCTTCGTATGTTCCTACATAGAGAGAAACTCACGGGAGTGAACTTCGTTGACTGGGATAGGCAATTGAGAATTGTCCTTCGCTATGAGTCAAAGTTGCACATCCTTGAGGAACCTCTTCCGGAACCACCTGCTAGCGACGCGACTTGGTCCGTCCGATACACGTATGAAAAGCGTGTTGAGGACACACACGATGTTGCCTGCCTCATGTTGTCAACTATGAGCTCGGAGTTGCAAAAACACTTTGAGCACATGAGTGTGAACGATATGATAAACAAGTTGACGGACATGTTCCAACAATAAGTTAGGGAGGAACACTATGAGTGTGTTAAAAACCTAGTCGGTTGTAGAATGCAGGAAGGTAGGAGTGTGAGTGCCCACGTCCTTAAGATGAAGGCGTACGTGGATCAAATGGAGAGACTAGGATTTCCCATGGGGAGGGAGCTTGCTGTGGATATAGTACTCCAGTCCCTGCCCGCATCATATGATCAGTTTGTCATGAACTATCAGATGCATTACATGGAGAAAACCTTAGGTGAATTGCATGGTATGTTGAAGACTGCGGAGTCTGACATGGTCAAACATGAATCCACCTATTCCATTCCTACCACGAGTTCTAGGGAACAAAAGAAAAAGAAGAAGAAACCGACACGAAGGGAAAAGGTTGGAGTGTCCAAGCCTATTCCCCACATTGAATCTGAGGACCATGATTGTGTGCCTCGAGAAGAGATTCGAGAAAAAGTGGTTTTGCTACTTCTGTGGAAGATTTGGAGATTGGGGCCGTCACGCATGCCCATCGTGCCGAGAGGATATTAAATTTCTATGGAAAGAGAGAGTTAATTTCACCTCTCAAGGTACATTCATGATTCATTGCTAATTCTTCTATTTCGCTGGGTTGTTCACCGGAGCTAATTAACTCACGTTTGTCACAAATTAATTTTGTTACAAAGTGTAGGTACCATTTAAAAGAAGAACCAAGAGCATGAATAACCGGGTCTCTAAAAGAGGTAACTCGGAAGATTGACCTCTAGAAGAGAATTGGGAGTTTTGATCTCGCCTATTCTGACCGGTTTCATTATTACTTTGTTTTTGTTGTATGTTCATGAAGACGATGGATGAGATTTTGAATTTTTGGGTTGTAAAAGATTTTTTCGCATTACTTATTCGATTTCGAAGTTTGTTCATGTCATAGCTTATGTTTTATTTTGTCCTTCAAGGTGCATCATTCTACATTTGATGACGATGAATTTATACTTGAAATTTGAATCTTGTTTTAGAAAAATATTTGTTGATTGATAGAAATTAATATTATCCATGTCAAGACATACATGTTACAAGTAATAATTAATCATGAATGATTGATTCTAAGTTTAAAATACTTTGGATTAGTCGGCTCTTTGTCATAATCTACTTAACCATGTAAATAAGATAAGTATCACCTAGATCCATGTGGTTAGGATCTTGGACTAGTTTAACCTCGGGTTAAACATTTGATGCTAATCTTATCTATAAGGGTAAGATGATTATGAATCCCTTCATGGTATATGTGAGAGGGATGCTAGCTTGTAAGATATTGATCACTTTTGGTGGATAATCCGTACAAGCACATAACAAAGAGAAACTAATTAAAAGAATCAATTGGGACATATAGATAGGATGCTTAGATCTAGTTAAGATGCTAAGATACCTTAAATCTATATCAATGACTACATTATGAATTGCGGGATTATCTCACAATTCGTTCCTTAACATAGACACATTTGTACATGGTGTCACGTTGAAGGAAACCGGATATTGTTAAAAATGATCTGGTAAATAATGGGTCAAATATGTGTATTTGACTTGTTAGTATACCCATTGAATGTGACGAGCCAAGTCCTTAATCTTAATCCAACTTGAAATTCTATTTAGCACCTTATGAGATATATCTTGAAAGAGTTCTTTGCTTGTATATATATCAAAGTTTGGAGATTTTCAATCTACATCTGGTGGGAGATTGAAGGACTTAAATGGTGCTAATACATTTAAAAGGTTCTTATAGGTTTTAGATATTTGACCTTACGAGAACAATGTTTTGTTGCTCAAAAGGAAGATAATAACTAGAACATTCCAGTGGAAGAACGTGCAACATAAATGAAAGACTTGATGTTGGCACTAGCATATGATCAAATATCGGCATGAGAATGCCGGTTATCCTGACCATGAGTAATTACTTTCAAGGCTGATAGAAGTCATGTAGCCAAAGAGATATGGGTTCCTCACATCTAAGTGGCAATGACTTTATGGTGAGTTTTGTTCAAATTACCATCTATCGGAAGACATGGTGGGCCCTGCGTTCACTAAGGTTGTGAGAAGTAATTAATCATGAGATGAAATCCATTTTAAGTATGTGAATACTTTGCTTAATTCCATACCAAGGTGCGAACCGAGAAGGTGTAAATAGAATTAACATGGATTGTAATATAGACTACTTCAAATACCGACTAAGGGTAAAGGTTTCATAATGATTGTTGTGTAAACTTTTCCTAGTGGCTATGTTGAAGATCATTTGATACTTGTTGCTATTGTTGCCTTCTTACGGCAATAAATGATAGTACACGGATATACAAGACCGCGTTCCTTTATGGAACTTTGTATTGAGGAAGTTCTTACCACACTCTCCGAGTGTCTTAGATATCCGTAGTATCCAAATTAATTCTACAAATGTGGATAAGTCCTTTGGACTTATACTAACATCATAAAAGTAAGATCTTTGCTTTCATGAGAAAATCAAAGTCATGAGTTCTCTAGGAGCATAGATAAGACTTTTACACATGTCAGGGCTAGTGGGAGCTTTTATTTTATACCTAGAAGTATGTATTGATTGAAGATAATGTCCCATTGTTAAGTGTTCTATGAACCTAAGATTGGGAATTATTGTATCATAATACAAAATTTTGAATTACAAGAAATACTTGTGTATGTTCTTGATGTTTGACGACGAGAAATAAGCCTTGGAGTAGATTTTTACTCTAATACTAATTTCTAATAGGATAATTGTCGATCTTGATCGAAGTCTTTGATCCTACTATATGGTGTTAATTATTGATTAGAGAAGTTCTTAAGTATCACTGATCCTATTGTGAACTTTTATAACAATGAGGATATGAGTACTTTAGTGGTTCGTTATATCATCTCTTTGACGGATACTTTGAATAAGTAGTTTGGTCAAAAGATAATTGAGAGGATAACAAGAATACCAATGGATGTTGCATGGTAAATCTATTGAATAAGCCGTAGTCATAATGACTAGTGATGTTTGTCATACTAGGTCATGAAGCATTTCTTATGCATATGATTTGACTTGAAATATTGTTTTAGTTGTTGATTGTTTTATATTAGCGTTGGGAACTGCAAGCAGTATCGTTACTTTTGATTGCTTCCGATATATAGTGGCGACTATATATACACAGATGCGGTTACTTTCATTAGTCTATAATGTGTTCCATCTTAGCATGTTTAACCACTTCCGTGAGTGCTTATGCATTCTAGATTTCCACAGTCAGTCATTCTTCAAGGGAAGGAAGTTTGAGTTAAGACTGAGGTTAGGGTTTGGTCATGCATTAATCAAGGATTGAATGCAAGTGACGCAAAAACTAACATGTGCTTGAAATGAGTTTCAAGTGATTGGAAGACCCACACCTGAGTTCACTTCATTGATTATGGTCACAAGTGACTCGGGATGATAATATCATTTCATCCTTAGACCGGAGATACATGCGTATCCAAAGCATGAGTCTGCTTTATTTTGATGATTTTCGAACGTGGTTCGTAACTGGCCACTATAAAGGGAGTTTTCAAATAAAGTATTAAGCATGCGGCGGGCCTATGTAGTCAAAAGGATTTGTTCCTATGGTCACAATTGGGTCACACGCCAAGGGTAGATTCCGGCGGCACAACGCAAACATGAGAAAATATGAGATTAGGGTTTCTGGTGACCTTCACGGGCCCTCACGGGCCGTGAAGAGGTCGTGAAGAGAAACCCTCCACGAGCCTTCACCACCCAGACAAGTAGTCATGGGAGAAGGGCCTTCACGAGTGCTTCACGGCCCGTGAGAGCCCGTGAAGGCAGGCGCATTGCTTTTATTGGACCACTCGTTGGCCCAATTAGAGTGTGCGGTGGAACCCGGCCTATGAGGCCTTCACGGGTGCTTTATGGCTCGTGAGAGCCCGTGAAGGCAGAAGTCAAAGTGTCACCTTTGTTTTATTAGACCTTTGTGATGGTCCACTGAGGGTGTGCCTAGTTGGCCGAACCTGGTGACTCCATGACCATTTCCAGACTTTATAAAAGGGTTGGAACTCTCTCATTTGCCTCTCTTACTTCATGCTCAATATATACACACATACATAGATGATTCTTGGTTCTAAGAGAGCAAGGTAGTGTATCAAGTGAAGGCAAGTATTCAAGTGTTGTGGCTGCTCTAGATTCACGAAGACGATGTGTGGTTCGTGTCTCGGGTCGTTAGAAAGACGGAATCTCGGCTACTTGGTGTGGACTATCAATAGAGGAGCTCAGTTTCGAGTTCTCGAAGATCTTCCTAGCTCGGTGGATAGTTCCAACCTCGCGATGGTATAATTTCTCCTCCCTCTCGTTTGTTCTTGTTGCTATATTCGTTTGTAGTCATGATCCCCACTTGGGGAATACATGCATGTCGGTTTTGATACCCGAAAACCCCGGTTTTTTATGTCGTTACTTCCGCTGCGTACGGGTGTTGGTGTGCATGGATTTCCTACAGTTGCATCCACAGTATTTGGGCACAACAGCTCCCTGCAGCTACATATTCAGCTTCAGCTGTTGAAATTGCCATTGAGTTTTGTTTCTTGCTTGTTCAGCTAACTAATTTTCCACCTAAAAGTTGACATCCTCCCGTAGTACTCTTTCTATCAAGACCACATCCCGCGAAGTCTGAATTTGAGTACCCTATCAGCTCAAATCCTGATTCTTTGGGATACCACAAACCTAAGTTTGGTGTTCCCTTCAGATATTTGAGTATTCTTTTAACAGCTAGCAAGTGTGATTCCTTTGGGTCAGCCTGATAACATGCACAAACACATGTAGCAAACATAATATGAGGTCTACTTGCTGTTAAATAGAGTAATGAACCTATCATTCCTCTATATGTAGTCTGACATACAGATTTTCCATCAATGTCCTTGTGTAGCTTGACATTGTGTAACATTGGAGACTTTGCGGGATGGCTTGAGTCTAAACCATATTTCTTAATCAGATCAAAGACATACTTGCTCTGATTAATAAATATACCATCTTCTTTCTGATAGATTTGAAGTCCCAAAAACTAAGTCATCTCACCCATCATGCTCATTCTGTATTGATTAGACATTATCTTGGAGAACCAATCACACAGATCTAGGTTTGTTGAACAAAAGATAATGTCATCCACATAGATTTGAACCAGAATGACATGTCCTCTACTCTTTCTTATGAATAGAGTTTTGTCAATACTTCCTCTAACAAAATCATTTGAGAGCAAATAGGTAGACAGTGTATCATACCAGGCTCTTGGATCTTGCTTGAGTCCATAAAAAGCCTTGTCTAACTTATAGACATAATCTGGATGTTTAGAATCAATAAAACCAGGGGGTTGTTTCACATAGACCTCCTCCTGTAGTGCTCCATTTAGGAATGCACTTTTAACGTCCATTTGATACACTTTAAAGTTTTTGAAGGCTGCAAAGGCTAGAAACAACCTTATAGCTTCAATCCTTGCAACAGGGGCAAAGGCTCATCATAATCAATACCTTCTTCTTGTCGATACCCCTGAGCTACTAGCCTTGCCTTTTGTCCATTTTATTTCAATAGACCTACTTAGTGCCTATAATTGTTTTTCCTTTGGGGGCAGGAACCAGACCTTATTTTTTTGAAATTCTGTCAGCTCCTCTTGCATAGCCTCAATCCAATCTTCATCATTTAGAGCCTCTTCAGTCTTGTTTGGTTCCATTTGAGATAGAAAAGTAGAGTAGGAAGCATAATTTGCATTTGCCTTAGATCTAGTTAACACACCATCTTCAATGTTTCTAATGAAATCATCAAGAGGATGATCTTTTAATACTCTGAAGGTTGTAGTGGGAGACTGAGGTTCTGGGTCTGAGTCAGAGTAGTGTCTCTCAGGCTGAATAGGACTCTCAGGCTGATTATCTTCAATATTGATAGTTTCTTTCGATGATGCACATTTGTCAGATTTATCACCATCATCATCAGAATCATCCATAACATACATGGGATTTGATGTTAGATCTTTTATGTTCCTCTCAAGCTCACTCAGACTAACTGGGTCAGCTTGAGCTCTGTCAGATTCGTCAATACTTGTTTCATCAAATGTAACATGTACTGATTCTTCAATTACTTTTCTTTTAAGATTAAAAACTCTATAAACTTTGGAGATTGAAGAATATCCAACAAATATACCTTGATCAGCTTTGGGTTCTAACTTATGGAGCTGATCTCTTTGGTTTAGCACATAGCATGTTGAACAAAAAATGTGGAAGTATCCAATGTTGGGTTTTCTACCATGATACATCTCGTAAGGTGTTTTACCATGTCTTTTAACTATTATTGATCTATTATGGGTATAGCAGGTTGTACTTACAGCTTCTGCCCAGAAGCTCAGCTTGTGTTTTGCCTCAAATTGCATGGTTCTGGCAGCTTTAATTAAGGTTCTATTTCTCCTTTCTGCAACTCCAATTTGTTGTGGAGTTCTTACAGATGAGAAATTATGGATAATTCCTTTTTCTTCACAAAAGCCTTCAAGGGTTGAGTTTCTGAACTCAGTCCCATGATCACTTCTGAGTTGTTTAAGAGACTTACCCTATTGCAACTCTTCTTGTCTTATGAAGCTGATTAACTCATATGCAGCTTCACTTTTGGCTTTTAAAAAGACTACCCAAGTGAATCTTGTGAACGCATCAACAATCATTAGAGTATACTGTAACACCGCCTTTGCTATTTTAAAAATCAGTATAAATTTGAGTTTTCAAACTGCATGGGTACGTTTGTAATTTGAACTTTTACCTGTTTGTTAACTTAACTGAATTTCAAAAAAACTATGCAGCGGAATTTTAACTAACAAGCAAACAACCCAAGCAGTTATTACAGTTTTTAAAACACATGTTTGGCGTATATACAAATATACAATAACAAAATTTGTCAAACATGCCTACTGGTGTTACATAATCTAAACCGACCATAACACTATTATACCAAAAGTAGTGTTCCTTCAAAAAAACTTCTATAACAGCCACGAGTGTCCCCAACTCACCAAGCCGTCTATTCCTTATCTGTAAAATGTTAAACATCAACAACATTAGCTATATAAATATAGCTAGTGATTACTAACAATCATGCATAACAATTAAGCAAATCCTTAGCAATATAACAAGTCATATAGCAGAATAAGCAATCAATGCTATCCTAACATATAGCGGAGTGTTGACATGTCCAACGAGTGTATTATATTGCCGGGTTGCAAAGCCAGCTCAAACCACTACCACCGGGGGAATCAGACACTACCATCCGTGCGGGTTTCATCACCTAAGTGAATCACCATGCTCGTTAAGGAGCCAAAGCTCATTAGGCTTAGCCATTTAAGGCACTCACCTCAATTGCTGAAAGGAACGGTATTCGAGTACCGTTAGTCCAGAACATTATGCCCGTAGGCCCAGGACCCAGCCGAAGCCGACCTTAATTACATATATTGTCCGGACATACAGATAGTTTCATCAATCACCCTTTACAGGGACAAGTGCATGCATGCTTTATTCATATAACATATTATTCATCAAGTGTGTACATGTACTTAAATACATGTCTTGCACATCAACTAACAAGGCATATCATGGATTCTTTTCATACTAGCAAACATATAGCTTTCATAATACAAGTTGTGGCATATCATAATCATATAACTGTTCTTGCATTCAAAACTTCCTAAATTGAAGTCATAAGAGTCAGTATTCACCTCGTGTGTTTATAAACAACACAATATGAACTCGGCTCTCCTTGATAGCTTAATTACCTATTTGTACACATTTAAGTCCACTTAGATTATCACATATAAACACATATTCTATTACTAGTGTTATATTTCTACTTATGTGTTTAATTGAGTAAAAATGTCTAAACCATACTAAATGCCTCTAAAATGGTCAAAAGTGATTCAACCATTATCTATTGCATATTACAAGTTTACTTAAAAATCATACCACATGTACATATATTCAATATTCTGTTTTAATCCCCAAATACATGTTTAACTTATTACAAATACCATAACCCATCCCAAATAACATCAACCATTGAAAAAACAAAGATTGTTTTGCTGCACACACGGTCGCGCCGCGACACTTTTGGGTGTCGAGCCGCTACGCCGCACCAGAGCTGCGACTTTATGCCCTGCAGCTACTGTTATTCCATCAAAACTCAATTCTAACTTGCCCTTAATTATTTCCAGCTCATGTACTATTGTTGGGGCATCAAAAGGAGTTCATAAACACTAACATAACACAATTTAATCATCATATTCAAGATTGAATCACTAATTCACCATTAAAGACCCATTTGGTCAGTTTCATGAAATTCAACCAAGCTTCCATCTTTAATACACAAAATCAGTTCCTAACAACCTATAAATGATCCTAGAACAGATTTCAATTCAAAAACTCAAGCTTTGTTAGCTAATTTTGTTTTGCCCCATTTTAACCTAAAACTAGAAATGAAGAACAAAGGTGAAGAGAACTTACAAGCAAGAAGATGATGGTGAAGAAGGGAACAAGAACAGATTGGAGATTCCTTTGGAGCTTGATTCCAACCTTGAAGTTGTCTTGAACCTTCTTCTTCAAGATCAAGTGAAAGAGATGAGTGTGTGTGTGTCTCGTATGTATGTGTGTGTGTGTCGTAGGTGTGTGTGTGTTGTCTGTTTTAGATAAGTAAGGACCGACCCAAGGTTCTTATTTATCTTTTAAGAGGTATTTTGTTCCCCTTTTCAACATACAACACAACACCCGAATAACCGTATCAACTAACGAGGATATTTTTGGAAACCTTGTTTGAAACCAGTTATTATTTTATAATTCTTTTCTATTTTTAATAATATTTTCGATTTCACATTTAACTATCCAATCACATATTTTCTATTAATACTTAACATATATATTCATTTAATATTTTTAAATAAATTGACATACCAAATGGAGCACGCGAATAGGCCATATTTGAGGATGTTACATATACTTTTTGCCACTTAGGCTTGGGGTGTTAATAGGTCCAAATAGATCCAAGTGCAACATATGCAGTTGTTCTGTAATTGAGAAATTCTGTTTGGACTTGAAGGATCCCTTATGATGTTTTCCCATTTCACAAGCTGAGCAGAGAGTAACTCTTTGCTAGACAACTTGTTAATATATTTGAAATTTAAATGTGATAGTCTCTTGTGCCATAACCAACTCAGCTTGGGAGTTAAGTCAGAATACAAGCAGGTTTCAGTTGAGGGATCTGCGGAGATGAAATCTAACAAATAGATATCTCTCTCTCTTTTAGCAATTAATATTTGTTTTCCCTTCTTATCATAAATTGTCCCTGCATGCTTTCTGAATGTGAGTTCACAATCCTCATCACACAGTTGACTGATACTTATCTGATTGTGTTTAAGGCCTTCAACATATGCTACCTTTTTGAAAGTGATTTATCCAACAGTTATCTTTCCATAACCTTTAGTCCTTCCTTGAGAATTATCCCCAAATGTCACCTTGGGTCCTTCATTGTTTTGGAATTCACTTAAAATCCCATTGCTTCCTGTAATGTGCATTGAGCATCCACTGTCTAGATACCACTTGTAGGATCCCTGCACATGATCAACTAAACATATTAGTTTCTTATTGGAACCCACTGTTTGGTGGGGTCTGAGGATGAGCACTTAGTTGATCCTTTATTGTTTGCCTGATCAGCTCGAACAGATTCTGGGTCTGTTTGGACTGATCATCCTTTACGTTTTCAGGTCTAAGATTGGTACTTACACAATCTTTGGTCTCATGACCTCTATCACCACACTTATATCATTTTCTTCTAAAGATGGGTGTTTGGGTGATTTCTTTGAGTTTTCCAACATTAAATTTGGATTCAGTTTTAGGGTCATAAGATGTGGATAACCTTTCAATTCTTTTAGATAGTTTGTCTACTTGATTTTAACTGACTTTGGACTTACCTTTGTCAGCTTTATGGTTACCCTTATTTGGTGAAGTCTGACTTACAGACAACTTCCTGTTCTTAGACATCCTTTCATATTTGGCTTGAAGTTATGTCTTTTTGAGTTGACGTGAGATATTCTGTCAAATACAGTTGTTCTCACAGGATTGTAATCCAATCTTTTGAAAACTGACTTACAGTTTCTGTTGGATCTGGAACATTTAGCTTGATGGTTTGTATGAATAACATGTGGACTTTGGGTTGGTCTCACAAACTTATTGGTTTTGACCTGTTTTCCATCCTTGTTCCTTAAAAATGTTTTTGGGAGTATATCATCTGATTTCATCGTTTTGTCTTCAAGACTGACGTGATCTTCGATGATTTCATCAGCAGCAGCACTATAATCTCCCCCTAGCACTGCTTTTACTTGATTTGGTATCTGCTAGTTAATACATTTTTTTGCTTCTCTTGATGACTTACATCAAGATTCATAGATCTTTCTTAGATTATCAGCTTGTTCTTTTGATTCTTGTAGTTCTTCACTTAGAAGTTTGTTTATATGAAGCCGACATTCATAATCACTTTGAATCTTTTTACCAGCATTTAAGAGAGTTTCAGAGTGTTTAAGTTAATCTTTTAATTTTGAAATTTCAGTGTTCAAACTAGATTGAACTGTGAGAGAGGCTTTGAAGTCATTCAACAAATAGTTGAACATTAGACATTTTTGTTCATCAGTGTAAGAGCTAAAGTTATTTACCTTATACATTGAGGCAGGATCCCAGTTACTGGTTTGCTTAATCAGCTTAGCCGCTTCTGCTAGATCCTCATCAAAGGAACTGTCTTCTAACTCATAGTCAACTTGTTCCTCTTCATCCTCAATGGTCATCAAACACCTATTTTGCTCATCATCATCTGAAGTAGATGATTCAGTGTCCCAAGTCTCAGCAAGAAGACCTTTAGTGTTTTCATCTGTCTTGCCTTTGAGTCTTTGATATTTCTTTTTGTATTTATTAGCTCTATAGTCATTCTTGTCAGCTACTGAAGCTGATTCTCCCTTCTTAACTCTACACTCAGGAGCTATGTGTCCTATCCTTTGACAGTTATAGCACTTAGCTTTCTTAGGATCAAAAGTAGACTTACCACTTTTGCTTCTGTCAGGTTGACCCCTTCCTCTTCTGAACTTTCTAAATTTTCTTGCTAACATTGCCATTTGTTCAGTAAGAGCATCCATCTCTTCCTCAAATTTAGATTCAGAGTCAGTCTCAGTTTGAGACTTTTTAGATCCCTTCTTCTTCTTTTCTACAATTAATGCAGATCCAGCATTGTTTATAGATTCTTTTAGTTGTTGCTGGGCCACTTTCTTCTGTTCCATGATCTGTTGATGATTTAGAAGGAAACCATAGATAGATCTGAGATCATATTTTCCTAAGGTTCCTCCAACATGAATTGCAATAATGATCTCATTGAGTTGTTCCGGTAACACATCCAATAACTTGAGTACCAACTCATTCTCATCTTTCTTGACACCTACCAAGATCAGATCATTTATCAAGCATTGAAATCTGGTAAACAAATATGCCAGAGTTTCATTCTTTTTAGCAAAGAAAGTCTAATAAGAACGACTCAAATTTTTCTTCTTATGTTGCTTGACCAAGTCAGTGCCTTCATACGTAACACTGAGAGTATCCCACATCTCTTTTGCAGTTTGGCACCCACCCATAGTATGCAGAAGAGGATTTGTCAAAGCATTTTCTATAATGCTTTATGCCTTGTCATCAAGGTTGAACAGTTTACGATCTTCCTCAGTCCAAGGTACTTCGGGCTTGGGAGTTTCTCCCGAGGGAACAGTTTTATTAGTGGCAGTGATATGGATCATTGGTATGATTGGGTCATCTTCAATCACGATACTCATCCTGTGATCCACGGACTTCAGATATAGCATGGCTCTGAACTTCCACATAGGATAGTCAGTGCCATAAAAATAGGACACCCTTTTGCCGCCATTGTTGGTATATTACTTGATTGCTTGCTAGTAGACATCTTAGCCTCTTGACAGCGGATCTTGATCTTCAACTTATGAAGAAACTTGCTCTGATACCAGTTGTTGGTCCCAAAGAGGGTAAACAAGCAACCGATACAATGTAGAAGGGGGGGTTGAATACACTTTAAACAAATAATCAAATTAATCAAACATATATTCAATAATCAAACAGAACAATAACTATTATCACTCTCTAATCAAATCAACAGGATGATTTGATATTACAATTATTATAACTGATTAACAAGAACTCTTGAATTACAAACTAATTGATGATCGAACTTCTTGTTAAAACTGATTAACAAGAACTCTTGAAAACTCTCTCAAACTTTGAACTTACAAAGTTATCGCAACAGACGCATATCAAGTATCACGAACACACGTACATTTTGCAACTTATGCAGTCTTGCAACTTATGCAGTCGTCGTCGTGTACTCGTCTATTTTCATTTATGTTCTTCTGTGTTCGTGTATGTTCGTCTGTGTTTGTCTTTATAAAAAACCCATAAGTAGGTTTATACTTATACTTGATATATCTACGAACAAATCGAAGTTTAAAGATAGAACTTATCTTTTCTTTAAAACCGTAACAAACTCCATAATTAGAACATATCTAATTAATTCCGTTTGAGATCTCTATCCAACTAATAGATAGTTTAAATTAGGTTTAGATATCCTAATTTAAATATCGTAGATATGAGAGTTTATAACAGAATTTAGAACTTACTTAAATTCTTGAACTGACTTCTGACGCTGAACTGACACACTCAGTTTTGACCTTGTCAAGCTGAGCTCTTGAATCTTGGGTTCTTGAATCTTCAAGTCTTCAAGTCTACACTCTTAAAACCTATCTAAGCTTAGAAGTCGCCGAGCTATCTAGTACTTACATAGAATACTCTATATCTGTTTATACGCTGACTACTCAGCCTAAGCTAACTAGTGAGTATATAACAAACTTACATAATTCCTAACTCTTCATCAATCATCTATACATATCTATAGTTTATCTCATCAAATCTAACTATTCTAAACATGGGACTAACATGTATCCAACAAGAACATGTATCAAAAACACATTCTTGATGAAAAGGCCCGGTCGCACCGCGACCTTCTAGGCTGTCGCGCCGCGACGTGTGAAAATCAAACCCATGAGTCGCATGACTCATGCGAAAGTCGGACCAAGGGTTTGGTGAACTATCCGACTGTCGGATCATCAGGTCTGATGGGTCATCCGACTATTGGACCCAAAGGTCGGATGGTCCATTAGAAAGTAAGACCAACAAGTCGCATAGTTCAAAATTGTCGGGGTCGCGCCGCGATCTCTCTTTTCTCAGTTTATCATCTTCTTCATTTAAATTCCAGCCGACTTAAACTTAAAACAATCAAAACCCAAATTTCAAAACTTGTTAGTTGTCACTTCTAAAACACTTTTATCACCATATTACACCTAAAAAACCATCAAGAACTCATGAACTCCAATTATAAACATCAAACATGGAAAACCCACTTGTCAAGTAAGCTCCCCATGTTCAACCATGGAGTTCTTCATGGTAGCTTTGACTTCTAGCAGCAAAAGACACATATATCTAACATGAAACATATCTAATCTTCACAAGAAACATCAAACTAACCTTCTTTTGAACTTACAACTTCAAATCTTCAAATCTTTGCTTACAATAACTCACGAAAGCACTATCTAGTGTGTGTTTTTGTTTGTGTTTCAAGAGTTTATCAACTTTTGACTTTGTGCGTCAATTCCCACATACATATCTATATATATAAACTTGTCCAGAGGCAAACCAACTCTGGACTAAAATATCTATTTTTCTTTCTTTTCTTTTCTTAATCATTTATTAATATATATATATATATATTATACTTAATATATACATATATACATATATACACATATAACCATCTTTAAAATATATAATTTTCATTAATCTCCATTTAACCAACTCTCTTATATAAATACACAACTAGAATATTCTCCTATTCTATTAACTACACACGCGTACATACTATTTACAAGTAGGCCCAAGTCGATGATGTTACAAATCTACCCCCTTAACAGGATTCCGTCCTCGGAATCCGCTTAGTGATAAACAGGCGAGGGTATCTTTTCTTCATCTCATCCTCGACTTCCCACTTCAGGTTTGGACCTGAGATGTGCTTCCACTTCTCAAGGACTAGCTTGATCATCTTCTTGCGTAGTTTCTTGATCTTCGTGTCAAGAATTTCAACAGGTTCTTCAACGAGTCGCTTAGATGAGTCAACCTTGAGTTCCTGTAATTGAATGATCTGCTCTTCTTCAACGTGGCACTTGCGTAAGCAGCACCAGCTTGCTCGGGCGGCAGCTCAAGAGTTACCGTCTGATCATTAACTTTACGTACGACTTTGAATGGGCCAATGAAACGTGGACTTAGCTTCCCCTTGCGCCCAAAACGAATGATGCCTTTCCAAGAAGAAACCTTCAAGAACACGCGATCACCAATATCAAATGTAGCGAGACGACGCTTGGGATCCGCATACATCTATTGTCGGTCACGAGCCGCTTTCAGCTTTTCAAGAGCCACATTCACTTTATCAGATGTTATCCGGACAATCTCAGGTCCATCAAATTGCTTCTCACTAGGTTTCAACCAGCAAGTTGGAGTACGGCAGTGTCTTCCGTAAAGCATCTCGTATGGTGGCATTCCAATGCTGGAATGATATGAATTATTATAAGCAAATTCAATCAATGGGAGATGAGAATCCCATGATCCACCAAACTCGAAAACACACGCACGAAGCATATCTTCCAACGTCTGTATCGTTCGTTCTGATTTGCCAAAAGTTTGCGGATGATAGGCAGTGCTTAGATGAACACGGGTGCCAAGCTCATGCTGCAAAACTTTGCAAGAAATTCGAGACAAATCGGGAGTCACGATCAGAAACAATCAAACAAGGAATACCGTGACGTGACACAATCTTATCGATATACAATAGAGCCAAATGAGTCAATGAAGCAAACTCATTCGTGGCTAAGAAATGAGCACTTTTCGGTAACTGGTCAACAATGACCCATATCATATTGTGCCCTCTGAACGTCTTCGCCAGCTGTGTCACGAAATCCATCGTGATATGATCCCACTTCCACTCCGGAATATCCAATTGTTGCAGATTACCATATGGTCTCTGGTGTTCCGTCTTCACTTGCGCGCATATCTGACATCTCTCTACAAATGAAGCGATGTCCTTCTTGAGAGTCGGCCACCAATATAACATCTTCAGGTCATGGTACATCTTTGTAATCCCAGGATGGACGGACAACTTGGACTTATGGGCTTCTTGTAGAATCAGCTCACGGTTACCTCCAACAAGAGGTACCCAAATCCTGGATTAAATAGTATTCAATCCACGATTATCTTCACCCAGCTGATCTTTTAATTTCTTCATCATCTCAGCCTTTAGATTATTTTCTTGCAGTGCTATCTGCTGAGCTTCTATTAACTTAGAAATTAAATCTGGCACCACTACGATCTTCATAAACTTTGCTTGTGTTGTCGGTCCTTTACGGCTCAAAGCATCCGCCACAACATTGGCTTTACCAGGATGGTAACGAATCTCACAATCGTAGTCTTTAATTAACTCCAACCAACGGTGTTGCCACATGTTGAGTTCTTTCTGGGAAAAGACATACTGCAAACTTTTGTGATAAGTGCGTAGCACACACTTCGTGCCATAAAGGTAATGCCTCCATAACTTCAATGCAAATACAACATCAGCAAGCTGAAGATCATGGGTTGGGTAGTTCCGTTCGTGTGATTTCAATTGCCTAGAAGCGTGAGCAATTGCTATATCACGCTGCATCAGGACACAACCCCAACCCGCGTACAAAGCATCACAATAAACTGTAAAGTCTTCCGAACCCTCAGGCAAAGTAAGGATCGGAGCTTCACATAACAATCGCTTCAGGGTCTAAAAGGCTTCCTCCAGAGCTTCCGACCACACAAACGCCACAACTTTGCAAGTTAGTTTGGTCAACGGACCCGCAAGCTTTGAGAAATCTTGGATAAACCGCCGATAGTAGCCAGCCAAGCCATGGAAACTTTTAATCTCGGAAGGAGTTCGAGGAACCCCCCCAATTCATCACAGCCTCCACTTTAGCTGGATCTCCTTTGACACCATCTTTACAAATGACATGGCCGAGGAAATGAACTTCCCTAAGCCAGAATTCACACTTGGACAACTTTGCATACAAGTGTTGTCGTTTAAGAGTTTCGAGAACCTGATAAAGATGGAGCTCATGATCAGCTTTAGTCTTCGAATAGACAAGAATATCATCAATAAATACAATCACGGGTCTACCAAGAAATGGACGACAAACACGATTCATTAGATCCATGAAGATGGCAGGAGCATTCGTTAAGCCGAACGGCATAACCAGGAATTCGTAATGACCGTAACGAGTTCGGAAAGCAGTCTTCGGGATATCTTCTTCATGAACTCGCACTTGATGGTACCCCGAACGAAGATCAATCTTATAGAAATATGTAGCTCCCTGCAATTGATCAAAGAGATCTTCAATTCGAGGAAGAGTATATTAACTCTTTATAGTTCGCTTGTTAAGCTCCGTGTAATCTATACACATGCGCATCGTTCCATCCTTCTTCTTTACAAGCAATACAGGAGCTCCCCACGGTGAGGAACTCGAACGAATAAAACCTTTGTCAAGAAACTCCTGAATTTGAGTCATCATCTCTCTACTTTCAGAAGGAGCAAAACGATATGGAGATCGAGCCACAGGTGTAGCTCATGGAATAAGCTTAATCTTATATTCAACATCCCTGATTGGAGGCAAACCCGGAATCAAACAATACCTTAATATCTTGGACTGGTCGTTTCTCCATCATAGCATCAATAACATATGATAAATAAGAGTCACAACCTTTGGAAATAGATTTCTGAGATTTAATAACGGAGACAATGGGAATATCAGAATCCCGTCGTTCTCCTTGAGCAACAACATAAGATCTATCAGAAAGAGGAATCTTAATCATCTTTTTGGAACAGAGAATCTTAGCATCGCGCTTGCTGAGCCAATCCATCCCGATCACTATATCGAAGCCCACAATAGGGATAATAAAGAACAAAATAGGGATACTACTCCCATCAATGTAAATAACAACGATAGGAACTTTTTCTGTAATATAGACTACTTTACTGTCAGCGACCTCTACTTTAAGTGGCTTAGTTAACGGGACAACAAGTGACTGCAATCTCTTACGACACACCATAGAAACAAAGGAGTAAGTAGGTCCAGAGTCAAATAACACACAGGCAGGGATATAATTAATACGGAATGTACCCGTGATGACATCCCCTGCTGCTTTCGCCTCTTCCGTTGTCATCTAAAACGCCTTCCCTTTCACGCGAGGTGCATCTTCTCTCTTCTGGCCTCTAGAAGACCCTTTTGTTCCAGTACCCTGTCTCTCCGGGCAATCAGTCATCTTGTGCCCAGGCTTGTGACACCTATAACAAACGTCTTCTTTAAAACCACACTCAGTACTAGCATGGCCCTTCTACCCGCACCTCCAACACCTTCTTGTAGCATTTGAACACTCCCCAGAATGATACGTACGACACTGAGAACACCAAGGAGTTTTAGATTTTGGCTTCTTTGAAGTATCAGTCTTTCCACCTGCTGAGGATTGTCTTTTGGAAGGACCCGATTTTCCAGATGGCTGAAACTTCCTCTTTAAACTCCCACTAGCAGATTCGCCTTTTTGGAGATTATTAAATTCTATCTCCATCCTCTCCATGTCATATTCAGTGTAGTACTTCTTCAACAGTTTTTTAGAAAATTGCTCCTAAGACAGAGCACTCAGTACCTCCTTATTAACAGAGGCTTTTACCGTATCACACCAGAAGATGGCATGACCTTTCAACATACGTACTGCATATTTCACGCCAATACTCCGGTTCACAATCACACGATTCAAACACTTGCTCCATCTCACGGAGCCACTGTATGGTAACTGCGGGGTTATCACTCCCCTCAAATGTCAGAGGCTTGCAGGACAAGAACTTCCTGTAAGAACAAATCTTGCGTGGCTTGTTCAACGTGGTCTGCAATAAGAGCTCTTTGGCTATTCGTAGCTCTGCTTCCAGACGCCTTATGTAGGCAGCCTGATCTGGCTCAGGTCTACCACCTTCAGCGTTGTGCTAAGAACGTTCATCCTCAGCTTGGTAGGGCATATGAGAAGCCTCATCTTCCATCTCTTTTAGAGCTTGTTCAATATTACCACGTTCAATAGACATGTTTTCAACTTTCTATATAACAGAGAAAGAGCATTTAACACTCTATCTCACTTACTTATCTTACTAACAAGATGTATTACATTAAATAACATTCATATAAGACTCTCACTCAACCCCCCATAGGAACACTTATTTATGGTCGGGCCGGAGTTTGAGATCGAATACTCTTACAAGTACCCATTTCCCTCAAACTTAGGCTCTAATACGTAATTGTAACACCGCTTCCGAAAATAGAGAACTTAGTGAAAATTCGAATTTTAATTATGAGTATATCTTTTTAATTAACTCAAATCATCACATTAGCAGTGGAATTTTCTTTTCAAAAATGTTCATTAGATATTTACATCATCATCATCCCAAAATAATTGTTAGTGTTACCTAACATACAACCAACCATAAGTATCACATTACATCATATAACAAAGTGTTCCAACCCATAAGGGTTTATACATATCAAAAGCAACCCACCTCGGCAGGCCTTCTAGTCTTTACCTAAAAAGGGACAACATAGCACCATTAGCTAAACAACATAGCTAGTGAGTACTTACTTATCATAAGCATCAATAAAGCAAGTCATACAACATATAGATAATCAATCATTACTATCTTATCACATTGTGGTGTGATAACAAGATCAGTAAGAGTCATGTTTTGCAGGGTAATCAATCCCGCTCAACAACTAAGACCGGGGGATCAGACACAACCAACCGCGCTGGTGGGGGAGCATAAAACAGTCCACCAAACATCGTTCACAGAGCCAAAGGCTCCTCAAGTAATCCAGCGGTCATCCAGCTGATTACCACTCACGTTAAGGCACGGCGGTTTTGCAGAACCTACTATCCAAAATGCCTTCCGAATCACCGTTAAATCCCGAAAAGTCCTCACGGGATCCAGTTACAAACGACTGACCTTAACCATGCTTCGAGTAGTCTGCAGACAGTGCATATACATACATACATACATATGATCCATTAAGGATCAAGCATCTTGCACGCAACGTCACTCATTCGTACATTTCATCACTATTAACTAAGCGGTTCCAATCTGGACCCGCTGGCATGCACCCAATACATGATCTACAGCTATTAAGCATGAAATAGCACATCATTCTCATATCAAAGCTTACCACTTCATTCTTAAGCATACCTGCAATAAAACGTAAGTATACATAGTACAATATCATACATAACATCCAAGTAGTCATATGGCAATCAAGCCTTACTCTATTGAGTCTTACGAAAGTAGGTACTCACCCGAGTGGCTTATAAGATCTTTCTAATGTTCATAAATCAATTATTAAACTTACTTTTGACATTACTTTCCCTATCCAACAAGAACATATATCAAAAACACATTCTTGCTGAAAAGGTCCAGTCGCGCCGCGACATTCTAAGTTGTCGCACCACGACGTGTTAAAGTCGGACCCATGAGTCGCATGACTCATGCGAAAGTCGGACCAAGGGTTTGGTGAACTATCCGACTGTCGGATCATCAAGTCAGATGGGTCATCCGACTGCCGGACCCAAAGGTCGGATGGTCCATTCGAAAGTCGGACCAACAAGTCGCATAATTCTAAATTGTCGGGGTCGCGCCGTGATCCTCAACCTAATCGCGCCGCGATCTCGCTTTTCTCAGTTTATCATCTTCTTCATTTAAATTCCAGCCGACTTAAACTTAAAACATTCAAACCCAGATTTCAAAACTTTTTAATTTTCACATCTAAAACACTTTTATCACCATATTACACCTAAACAACCATCAAGAACTCATGAACTCCAATTATAAACATCAAACATGGAAAACCTACTTGTCAAGTAAGCTTTGCATGTTCAACCATGGACTTCTTCATGGTAGCTTTGAGTTCCAGTAGCAAAACACACATATATCTAACATGAAACATATCTAATCTTCACAACAAACATCAAACTAACATTCTTTTGAACTTACAACTTCAAATCTTCAAACTTTTGCTTACAAGAACTCACGAGAGTAATATCTAGTGCGTGTTTGTGTATGTTTCAAGAGTTTATCAACTTTTGACTTTGTGAGTCAATTCCCACATACATATTTATATATATATAAACTTATCCAGAGGCAAACCTGTTGGAATATGCCTGATGACACGAACGAGTTAATGGCACTACCGATGAGGTATAGGCCTATTGGGTCACACACCGTGTATTGATTCTCACAACACGATTAATCAAAAGAGAGGAAAAGGCCAAAATGGGTTTTGGCAGGATGCTACACGGGTCGTGTCCAGTCCAACATACACGGGACGTTTTGGCCCAATTCAAGGTTGTGTAGTTTGGGCCGATACGGCCATGTAGATGAACACGGGCCGTGTCTAACCTAATAGACACGGGCCGTCTTAGCCCAATTGGGGCCGTGAACTTTGGGACTACAGGGCCGTGTTGGTGAACATGGGCCGTGTACGTTCGTTGTAACAGCATAATTAACAGCCTTAAACACTATGTTAAATGGTGTTGATGTCTAATTATTATGGTAGACAAAGTGGCAATGAATTCTCTGCAAATGAACAAACTTTTGAGTGACACAAAGAGTTAGTTCAAGTGATTATTCTCTGTAAGTTGTTCTTGCTTTTTGGTGATCATTTTGGGTGCACAAAGAGAAGAACACATACACTTGATTGTTGTCTTGGTGATTACACATCAACTTGCTAGCACTTGGAAATCAAACAATCTTGGGGCGGACTTCATTGGAGGAGTTCTTTGTTGGATTCTAAGCTTCTTGACAAGAAAGGTTTATTTTGTGATTTGCATTAAGATATAAACTTTTCTTCCCATCTTATTTATATTAGTTGCAATTTCATGGTTAGATTTTGGTCCATGGGAAGTATTCGTTTGCTTGGCTTTGATTTTTGTTATACATATTGCTTTCGTTGCTACTTGATTATGCCAAACGAATACCTTCAGTGGTCTCAGAGCCATATCTAGCATGGCCTTCCGTTGCTACTTAAAATGGTTTTTCATGGAGACACTTGTTGGGCTAGAATTGATATATTTTTAGTCTTGTTAATATTTTAGTTTTTATATTTATATATTTGTTGTAACTTGGCATGAAGTATACACAAATATATACTTATAAACGTATATATGAATATGTGTCTCGAAAATGGTTTGGTACACTAATGCATATGTACAAGGATTGTCTTTTGGTGCCTTTGATATTTTAATAATCTTAACTAAAATATAGGTATATATATATATATATATATATATATTTGTATCATGGTTTTGTGTGGCACACCATGTTTTCTATTTGATGCGTTTGGTTAGATTCTGTAACATGATATGCCCTTAGACCTATGTGTTGTGGTGGTTGATTTATTTGATTTTTGGCGGTCTGCGTGCTGTATTGTTGTAATAGTATTTTTATTTATTTATTTATTTATTGGTGCAGCTTGCACGCCATTTCTTTTATTCCATGTATTTGTATAAATAGTATAGGAATGCGACCTGTGTGTCGTTTAAATATATTCTATCTATTTGTAAGTAGTATAGAATTAGAACCGGAGAAGTCAACGGGAGTCATGGTGATGACGTCTTGGCTAGAAGGAATCAACACGCTATTGGAGGTGTTGGATTCAGTGGGAGCTCACCCAACGAGACTTTACCTTGTCCTTAGGTTTTGGCCTCATTTTCCCCGTTGTGGCTCACGGGGAAAACACATGGATTTTTGGGCATGTTACCATATTATATATATATATATATTTGCGTGGTTGTATTTTATTTTTCTGTGCATGGATTAGGATTCGCATGCTAGACAATTTTTCTATAAAATTAAATAAAATACAATGTTTGTTAAAATTGTTAACAATCTCGCGCGAATAGAATTGACAAAGAAAATATAAAGATGGTATTATATTTAAAAGTGCTTAAAATCGTTTTGACACTTCTTTTATAAACCGGAAACAAAATCCCATTTTTCAAAATGTAAATCACGCATCAATCGTAAGATGACAGCACCAGAATCTAACGAAGCAAGGATGATTGTCAAGCTAAGCACGAGTCATTCCTGGTGTAGTTGTGTGGAAGGTGAGTGGGGTAACTAGTATGATTGGTTGTCGAGCAAAGCACGAGCTAATTAATGGTCGAGAGTGCCACCCGTGTGTCTTGTAGGACGATTTACAATTTTAGTATATAATTCTTGGTTAGTTGTCGAGCTAAGCACAAGCTAAACAAAAATTATATATTCAAGTATCTAAGAGTTGTAATAGAGATTACAATTTGTTAAATGGTTGCCGGCCTAAATAGCTTCGCCACGAGATCCGCGGTAAACCCGTCATGGTGCGAGCTGAAATAAGGTTCTTAGCCCTTGGTATAAATAAATTGTTTTGTTTAAAACTATGGGTACTTATTTTTAACAAGGATTTCCAAACAAACTAAAACTACTTTGCTATTTTAGATGTCGCCTTCAAGTAACACCAACACCACCAACCATTTTTCGCTTAGAGTTTTCCTTGAAAAGGAGAAACTCAATGGTAACAACTTCTTGGATTGGTTTAGGCAACTTAAGTTTGTCTTACGCCAAGAAGGGAAGATGGTTACCATAGAGGAGGCCCTACCCGAGGCTCCTGTTGCCAATGCCACTCGGGCTATCCGAGACGCTTATGAGAAGCGTGTCAAGGATACCGAGGACATTACTTGCCTCATCTTGAGTACTATGATCCCCGAGCTCCAAAAGCAAATGGATCATTTGAGTGCTTTTGATTTGATCGCTCAGCTTAAGGAAATGCTCCAGCAGCAAGAGAGACAAGAGAGGTTTGAGTGTCTTAAGAGGGAATGTGAGTGCTCACGTGTTGCGCATGTAAGCAAACGTGGAGCGCATGGAACGGCTTGGAATTACCATAGGGAGGGAGCTAGCGTGGATTTGATCCTATGGTCCCTACCCACTGCATATGATCAATTCGTCATGAGTTATCATATGCATAGATACCGGCTGTGACACTCACGTTTGTAAGATTGTGTAGGTGCTAAAGACATGTAGAAGGATGGAGTATGGAGAGCTTGACTTGATTATGGAAAAAAGGAGATTGTCCCGGTCAAGGCTCGAGGAGAAGTCGAATTATCATTTAATTTTGGTTTTTCTATATTATTGTTGAACGTATGCTATTCGCCGCTTGTGGCGAGAAACATTATTTCTTTTCATGCACTACACGACAATGGGTTTGGTTTTTCATTTGACAATGGGGTTATTGTTTGTTTTAAAAATAATATTTGTTATTTTAAAGCTTATCCTTGTCGTGGTATTTACGAAGTAGATGCATACGTTAGTAATAATCGTTCAATCATGAATATTGATTCAACGTCTAAAATGGTTTAGAAAAATTGTCTTTGTGGCATGGTCGACTTGGCCATATAAACAAGTCTCATATCGCCAAGCTCCAAGCGGATGGGATCTTGAATCATTTGATCATGAATCAAATGAAGTATGTAAATTTTGTTTATTAGGCAAGATGACTAAAGCACCCTTTTCCGGCATGAATGACAGGGAAAAAGACTTATTGGACATCATACATTCCGAGGTGTATGGTTCATTTCAGCACATCACTAGAGACAATTCTAGATACATCGTTACCTTTATAGATGATTATAGTAGGTACGGGTATGTCTACTTGGTTAGACAAAAGTCCGAGACCTTTGAGGTTTTTAAGACTTTCCAAAACGAAGTAGAGAATCAATTGTGCAAAAAGATTAAGATACTTAGATCTGATAGGGGTGGAAAGTATCTTAGTCAAGAGTTTCGTGATCATCTTAAGGGTTGTGGAATTATCTCACAACTTACACCTCCTAGGACGCCAGAATTAAATGGTGTCGCCGAGAGGAAGAACCGAACATTGTTAGATATGGTTCGGTCTATGATGAGTCGCACCCAAGTGCCTATAGGCCTTTGGGGTTATGCTCTTGAAAGGGAAACAAAAATCCTTAATCTCGTACAAACGAAGAAGGTCGAGAAAACACCTTTCGAGATGTGGCATGGGAAACCTCCCGTTCTTGCCTATCGAAAGGTTTGGGGTTGTCAAGCCTATCTAAAGGTTTGTGGTTGACAAGTTAGAACCCCGATCTGAAAAGTGTTATTTCATCGGATATCCAGCTACGGGTATTGGATACATATTCTATAAACCTTCCGAGACAAAGTATTTGTTGCTCGGAGGGCGGTCTTTTTAGAAACAGAATTAATATCCAATCAGCAAGGCGGGAACAAGATTGATCTTGAAGAAATTCAAGAGTCAACGGATGAAAGACCTGACATTGGCACTAGCCAACAACCTAGTGAGGTTGAGTCTGAGCATGACAATGCGGAGACTAACATACATCCATTACCTCCCCGTAGACCAGGTAGAGCTCGCCATGAGCCAGAGAGATATGGGTTTCTCATATCTGACCGCGACGAGCTATTGGTGGATCTTAATGAGCCCACCAACTATCGGGAAGCGGCAGCGGGCCATGAGTCTGCTAAATGGAAAGAGGCAATGGATAACGAGATGCAATCCATGGAGGATAACCTGGTTTGGGAACCGGTTGATACTACACCCGATTGTAAACCAATAGGGTGTAAATGGGTCTTCAAGAAGAAGACCAACATGGATGGAAAAGTTAACACTTTCAAAGCCCAACTGGTGGCTAAAGGTTTCACCCAAACACATGGTGTCCATTATGATGAAACTTTTTCCCCAGTGGCCCTTTTGGCAATCGCCGCATTTCATGATTACGAAATATGGCAAATGGATGTCAAAACCGCCTTCCTTAATGGGAAGCTCTACGAAGAGGTGTATATGACGCAACCTGAGGGTTTTGTACATCCGAAGCATCCTAATAGAGTGTGTAGACTAAAGAAGTCAATTTATGGACTTAAGCAAGCATCTCGTAGTTAGAATCTGCGCTTTGATGAGAAAATCAAAGAGTTTGGTTTCTCGAAGAGTGAAGATGAGCCATGTGTATACGTAAGGGCTAGTGGGAGCGCCGTTGTTTTCTTAGTCTTATATGTAGATGATATCCTACTCATTGGAAAAGATATTCCAACCTTGCAAAGTGTTAAAACTTGGCTTGGAAAATGTTTTTCAATGAAAGACTTAGGAGAAGCGACATATATTCCGGGCATCAAGATCTATAGAGATAGATCTAGAAAACTTCTTGGGTTGAGTCAGAGTACATACATTGACAAAGTCTTTAAGCGATTCAAGATGGAGGACTCCAAGAAAGGAAATCTTCCTATGTCGCATGGAGTGATATTGACTAAGACTCAATGTCCTAGTTCTCAAGAGGAACTAGAAGTAATGAAGCGAGTACCATATGCTTCGGCCGTGGGCTCGATCATGTACGCCATGTTATGTACTCGTCCTGATGTGTCTTGCACTTTGAGCTTGACTAGTAGATATCAGGGAAACCTGGGGCAAGCCCATTAGGTTGCGGTAAAGAACATTCTTAAGTATCTTAGCAGGACTAAAGAAATGTTCTTGATCTTTGGTGGTGAGGAAGAGCTCAAGTAAAGGGTTACTCTAATGCTAGCTTCTAAACTGATAGGGATGATTGCCGATCACAATCCAGGTTTGTGTTCCTATTGAATGGTGGGGCTATTACTTGGAGAAGTTCAAAGCAAGAAACAATAGTTGATTCTACTACAGAGTCAGAATACATTGCGGCAAGTGAAGCTGTTAAAGAAGTTGTGTGGATAAGGAAGTTCATCCGAGACCTTGGAGTGGTTCCAAGCATATCCGACCCTATTGAGATCTTTTGTGACAATGAGGGTGTGATAGCCTTAGCGAAGGAACCGAGAGCTCACAAGGGAATGGGTCACATACCTCGTAAGTACTACTTGATCAAAGAGATGATTGAAAGTGGTGAAGTCACTATTAGTAGAGTAACCTCTGAAGGCAATTTGGCCGATCTGTTTACTAAACCTTTGTCACAAGCTTCTCATGATTCTCACACTATGGCAATAGTTGTTAGATTTTCTCATGACTTGGTTTAGATTTAGTTTTAATTTATGTTTTGACCATTATGTATTTGGGAACGTTAAGCGGTAATGTTACTAATGTTTGTTTCGATTTATATAGTAGAGATCTATATATACGCATGTTGCGGTTACTTACATTTGGTCTTTATTGTGTTCTATCTTTGCATGTTTAATCTCTTCCCAATGTTGTTTTACAATCTTTAAATCTCCACAATCGGTCATACTTTGTGGGAAGGAAGTATGAATTAAGATTGAGGTAAAGAAGTGGTTTTGACAAACGTGATTCTTGCCTATACTTGAAAGGGGTTTCAAGTGATTGGAGAACCCGCACTCGAGTTCACTTCATGGTTTTAGTCATAAGTAACTCGGGATGATAATAAAACATTTAATCCTTAAACTAGAGATGCATGTGATCCCAAAGCATAGGTCTGCTTTGCTTTTATCATTTTCTAACGCGGTCCGTAATTGGTCGTTATAAGGGAAATGATTGGCTGGAGTATTATCTATGTGGTGGGACTATGTAGTCGAAAGGAATTTGTTCCTCTATGAATAGAGAAGATATCTATGGGCCCCTCCATGATTGAGTGTTGACGTTCATATGCATGGCCGTGCTCAAGTTATATTGATGATGGATCAATGTTACTTGGTTTGTTGGTCACCACTAATCTAGAATCGAGAAATATAATCGTGAAACATCTGAAGGTTGACTATATTCCATGCCTTGTGTTCACATTGGATATCGTGAACAAATGGATGTTTTTGTTCATTTATCTTTAGGACAGTCATTATATGATTGGGATCTTGTCAAGAGTGGCATACCCTATACTAACTTGGGAGCATAGATGTCTTGCTAGAGGCCGTTCTATGTTTGTGTTGTTTTTCGTAGTCGTGTCACATGCAAGTGGGAGTCTGTTGGAATATGCCCGCTAACACGAACGAGTTAATGGTACTACGGATGAGGTATAGGTCTATTGGGTCACACACCAAGTATTGATTCCGGCAACACGATCAAGCAAAAGAGAGGAAAAGGCCAAAATGGGTTTTGGCAGGATCGTTCACGGGCTGTGTGGCCGAACACGGGCCGTGTCCAGTCCAACATACACAGGACATTTTGGCCTAATTCAAGGTCATGTAGTTTGGGCCGACACGGCCGTGTAGATGAACACTGGCCGTGTCTAGCCTATTAGACACGGGTCGTCTTAGCCCAATCGGGGTCGTGGACTTTAGGCCTACACAACCATGTTGGTGAACACGGGCCGTGTACGTTCGCTGTAATAGCAGAATTAACAGCCTTAAACACTATGTTTAATGGCATTGATGTCTAATTATTGTGGTAGACAAAGAGGCAACGAATTCTCTGCAAATGAACAGACTTTTGACTGACACAAAGACTTAGTTCAAGTGATTATTCTCTCTAAGTTGTTCTTGCTTTTTAGTGATCATTTTGGGTGCACAAAGAGAAGAACACATACACTTGATTGTTGTCTTGGTGATTACACATGAACTTGCTAGCACTTGGGAATCAAACAAGCTTGGGGTGGACTTCATTGGAGGAGTTCTTTGTTGGATTCTATGCTTCTTCACAAGAAAGGTTTACTTTGTGATTTGCATTGAGGTATAAACTTTTCTTCCCACCTTGTGTTTATTACTTGCAATTTCATGGTTAGATTTTGGTCCATTGGAAGTATTCGTTTGCTTGGCTTTGATTTTTGTTATACATATTGCTTCCGTTGCTACTTGATTATGCCAAACGAAAACCTTCAAAACCGCCTCTGGACTAAAATATCTATTTTTCTTTCTTTTCTTTTCTTAATCATTTCTTAATTAATATATATATATATATATTATACTTAATATATACATATATACATATATACACATATAACCATCTTTAAAATATATACTTTTCATTAATCTCCATTTAACCAACTCTCTTACATAAATACACAACTAGAATATTCTCGTATTCTATTAACTACACACGCGTACATACTATTTACAGATAGGCCCAAGTCGAGGATGTTACATAAAGCTAACTGGTTTGGGATCGGTTGAGTCGAATGTTCGCTACACGGGTTCCATAGATGTTACTATTTGAAAGATTGATTTTCTATGTCTGATTGATTTGCAATTTTCCTCGGGACAAGCAAAGCTTAAGTGGGGTATTTTGATATCCCGTTATTTATATATATATTCGTTGCGATAAATGATACTTGATCTTTAAATTATGACAAATGGTACTTAAAGTGTGTAATTGTCAATCACAGACCATAATATACTCAATGGCGAGAGTTTAAGCGGAAAAGACTGAAAAAGACTCGAGTAATGAAAGAAAATCAATAAGTCTGAAAAATCTAGAACGCGATTTTTCCGAGAGCTAAACGCGACGCGTTCACTAGAATTTAGGCGATCTTTTCGGGCAAGTTGAATAAGACACGACGCGTCAAAGACTTAAACGCGATGCGTTTCTGGCTGGAAAGCAACTATATAAATAGACTTGTTTTGTGCCAAAACGAGGATTCCAACCCTTCCAGCCAGCCCCAGACGATCCAAGGCGACGAATTTGAAGTTCTGGAGTAGAAATCTTGAAGATTGCTTGGAGATTGAGACTTTGGGAGCAAGGATTGAAAATTTACACCACAGATTCTCACTTTGGTTTGCTTTTCATCATGTTTAGCATTCTGATTATGAGTTTTTCTTTATGTATTTCTCTGATTATGGGCTAAGTCCCTATTATCTCTACTTGGACATGATAACTCTTGATTAATAGTGTGATTTCAATGCTTGGATGATGCTTAATGATATATTTATTATGTTTTAGCTTGTTCAAAGATCCAAGTGTGGTAAAGTTTTGATTTTTATTCCTAGATATGAGTTTTCATAGGTTGTATGATCATTCTTCCTTTGATTGCTTGTATTATGGATTTCTATGACCATTAGGATTCATAACTAGTAATTGACCATATCCTATGGTTAGGTTTAAAGATTGAAACTTTATTGTGCTTGCAATTGTCTTTGATGACCAGTCGGTAATTGATTGATTTTGTGAACTTAACAAATCAATAGGATAAGTCTAGCATAATTCGAATCAATTTGACTAGTTAATAAGTTAATTAATTCCATGACCATTGGGTTGATTTCTTTGAAACTTTAGGGCTAGTGAGTCTGACCATGAGATTTGGCCATTTTAGAAATCGGTATGTTGTTAGGTGTTATCCATTGCACTTGCATTGAAATTCATTGTTTTGGTAGGGGAGTCTATTGTCTGAGTAGAGATATCTTGCTTCTGATTGATTAAAATCCAAGTTTATTCAAATTTCTGCTTTATTAGCTTTTAAATCTGATTTCTGGTAATTTTAGGATCTAGTTTGGATTTGTTGCTTCCTACAATTCCCCCTGTTTACTGCTTTTTAGTTTAATATTATTTAGATAATTAGTTTAATTATATCTAGAATCATACTCGTTCTCCGTGAGTTCGACACCCGTACTTATTTTTATACTGCTACACGATTGGGTACACTTGCCTATTGTGTCATACTTAAAATATATACAATTTTTATAAATTTAAAACTAGTACAAATTTCGCACATCAACCACCAAAAGAAAGCTCTAAGACTTTTGGTGAACGGACAACCGTGAACATAGATGAAACAATAATAAAGCTTCCATAGCTATTCCCATAATAAATTCAAGACCATAAAAACATATATATTCTTCTTGTACAACAGAATAAACACTCAAGCTAATACATAACTAGAGACGAGAATAACATATAAATTGATATTATAATGCATGGAACTGGACCTGATGCTCTCATCCTAGTCTGACCTTGTATAAATCTTATTTTTATCATTGGTAAGTAAGTACGTATTGTATACCCTCACCTTCGTCCGACATAGCATCTGCTCATTTTAATTTCCTTTGACTGAAGGTACCTCCGTCCTGCGTTGTTCCCACCTTCGACCTACCTCCGGGTTAGGAGGTTGGTCTGCTACTTGCATCTTTGTCCAGTCTTGCTTAAACAAAAGAGGGGGAAAGGAAATAAGATGATTCATTCTTGTAAAGGTCCTAACACACAGAAGATCCCTTGCCTTTAATTTTTAGGTCTGGAGGATAAGAACTAATTCTACTTTCACAAAGTCTCTTCCAACCTTCCTACAACTATTATTCCCTAGATTTTCGCCTAATCCTAACTCATATATGTACACCCTCAGAAAATGTAAACGAGCAAGATTTGTTAGTAACAGAAGAAAGTAAAATAATTACTGATAAATTAGTTGATGAGTTGATGTTTCGAAATAACCTGTAGATCAGACCTTAACTTTCCTCCTCCATATAAGATGTTACTACTTCATAGACCTCTCTCTTCAACCATTTTTCTTAAACATAGGAAATACTTGGAGGACCCTTCCTAAAAAATAAAAGATTAAAATGATATTTCTTGAAAATGACCTACATGGACACGACTCACCTGAGAAGGTTATCCCACAAAAAGAAGTAGAACCAGCATACTATGTCTTACTTGAGTAGTTCTCCCCTAAGACCTACCTTCTACCCCTTAGCTGAATGGTGAAATTAAAAAAAAACATATTTGTTCTAGCTCAATGGACATCACTATACACATATACGTTTGTATTCCAAAACTCCTTATACTACCGCCTTCCTCGCTTGCAAACAAATTTGTCCCAAAGAATGAAATCTGAAACAAAGAAAAAAGTTTGAACCAAGGTTCAAATCTCGAACATATAGTGGTCCTGAGTAAAAGTGATACTACTTTAATTCAAGTAATAAGTAAAATAAGCGTTGGCCACCACCCTTACTTACTCGTATTGTTTAATTAGAAAATCAAAATGATATAATCCAAGCTGCCCATTTTTAAAAAAAGTCAATAAACAATCACACTAAAAATAGAAAATCTCAACACACATACTGATGAGGTATGTACCTGACATCCGGACCGGAGGTAGGTCCAGCTTAGAGAAGGAAGCTTCAGAGGAAGACCTCCAGATACGAAGTTGCTCCGGCCTAAATCTAAGCCAAAGAATGAAGGTTGGAAATATATCCAAAGACTAGTGTAACATCCTCGATTTGGACCTAGCTGTAAAACATGTGTGAATGTACATTAATAAATAGTGTAAAGGCTCCAAGTTGTAAGTTAGTTATATTAATAAGAAGAGTTAATTGTATATAATTGTGATTATGTGATTATGTGCTTATGTGTAGTTACATGTATTTGTATGTATGTATGTATTTAAATTTATTTGTATATATGTGTAGTTATATATATTTGAAAGTTACTTTGACTAAGTCAAAGTTAATATCAAAAGCAAACACAAACACTCTCTCGGATTCTCTCTTTCTCTCTTGCGTCTCTCTGCTCTCGGATTCTTGAAGGTTTGGGGATTTGGTGAATTTGGATTTCAATAAAGGTAAATATCTGTTTGTTATAAAGATTTAACATATTGGAAATAGATTTTATGTTTAGAATATGCTTAAAACTCAAATTCTTGCAAAACACCACACAAGAACATTCAAAGCTTACTTTGCAAGTGGGTTTTGATTGTTTGGGTTTGACGCATTTATGAAGTCAGACTAATGAAAATAGATGTTTTCAGAATGTATAAATGTAAAACCAATGAGTGAAATTCTGGAAATAAGCCAAGGATGAAGTTGGCGGATTTCCAGTCTAGCATGTGTCGGATTCCGAGACTTGAATGTGTCGGAATCCGCATGTTTGTCCAAATCCGCAAGTCAAAATCCGATGGTGTCAGATTTCTTTAAAACTATCGGATTCCGATTGAATGTCAGATTCCATTAGTTTGTCAGAGTCCACAAATGTTCCAAGTGTTGAAATCCGAGAGTGTCGGATTTCCTAAGTGTCGTAATCCGACAAAGTGTCGGATTTCTTCTAAGTGTCGGAATCCGATAGAATGCCGGATTTCATTGTAGTGTCAAATCAATATGATGACTAAGTGTTGGAATCCGATGATGTATCGGATTCCCTTATAAGTTTCGGATTTGATATAATCCGTATGATTGTCGGATTTCCACAATCCGACAGTTTTGTCGGATTTGTGTGAGATCCGGATTTGGGAATTCCTATGATGATTTTAGTAGCTATTCTTTGTATGTTAAGATAATTAATGTAAGCCCTAATGTTCTAGGTGTACTTGACATACTAAGTAAAGCACAAGTGAATTAACTATTTGTTTAAACTACTCAGGTGAGTACCGACTTCCGTAAGCCTCAGTAGAGGAAGATTTATTTGCTAAGTGTTTTAACTGCACACATGCTTAAAAGTAAATGAATAAATGTTGCCATGCTACTTAATGCACAACGCCATGCTAAATACTTGTCATATGTAAGTTAAGTGTATGCCAGCAGAATCCAGAATTGGAGCCGCCTAGTTAAGCGTAATGATATGTATGTTAGGGATCCAGATTGGATCCAAAATGATGAAATGAATGTAAATGCATGCTAAATGTATTAAATGAATAAGCATGCTAAATGAATGATCCAGATTGGTATTGGAATCTGCCCACCGACACACGTAGGCCGACATCACTGCCAATGAAGCGCGGGCCTATTGGTTCAAACGCCAAGTTTCAATCTCAACAGCCTACTATAAGAGGAAAGATTCAAAATGGTCAAATTCCAGTTGACCTAGGCTTCACGACCCTGAAGGATGCTCCACGGGTCGTGTAGCAACTCGTGTCCATGAGTCCTGTCGTGAGCCGCATGGTTCGTGAAACCCTAGGGCTTCACGACCCTACACGGCCCGTGAAGGAGGTCGTGAAGACACAACCCTCACGATTCTTGCACAGCGCGGCACGGCTCGTGGAGGATTAATGGCCGGTCGTGGCGCATTTATCCTTCACGGCCCGTGAGAGCCCGTGAAGAAGTCGTGAAGGTAGAATTCTAAGTGACACTTGAATTTGGTTGGACCATCTTGTTGGTCCAATGTAAGGGTGCCAATTAGCACGACTCTGGACTCTCAAGAACAGATGAAATCTATTTATAAGGGGCATTGTTTGTTCATTCAACACTCTTGGTCAATTTGTGAAAGTATACACTTTGTGAGTTCTTCGAGTGTGAGAGAGAGCAAGAACAAGTGTTCAAGGGCTGTGCACAAGTGGTTCTAGGGCTGTTCCAGAAGAAGATCATCAAGTGTTGGTGCTTCTTTGGTTTGCTGGTACAAAGAGATTGAAGACTTAGCTTGGTGTGGACTTCTTTGGTGCTTGAGGCCATTTGTTTCAAGAGCTCATCCCACACTTCGAATTTGTTCCAGAAATATCAAAGTCTTCAAGGGTATGGTTTGCTTACCTTCTTCTCTTTGTGTTTGTTTTTGGGTGCATGCATGTTCTTGCAAGTTCTCACCACCATTGGGAAATCATGGGATCTTTTTATGTGTTTTTGTTGCTTCCGTTGCGTGCTTTGATCCCCATGGATTCCCAACAGTGGTATCAGAGCCATACTTGTAAGAGGCATGCACCTTTGTGGCTTGAAAATCCATATTTTCGATTTTGGACATTCTGTCCAAAAGGTCTTCATGGTCCGTGGAGCTTGCTTCACGGGTCGTGAAGTCCATACGACAAGTCTCATGGGGTGGTGGTCGTGAAAGGTTTTTAATCTGTTTCACGAGTCGTGGAGCGTACTGTCTTCACGGCCCGTGAGGGCCCGTGAAGAGCAGTTGCCCGTGAAGGCGTCGTGAACAGGCTGTTTTTGGCCTTTTTGAAAAAGAAAACTTGATTTGGATTTTAGCATTTGATTTTGGTGTTTCTAGAATCATTTCAGGCTGTTTAGCCTTGTAGATTAAGCCCCATAATATCCTAATTCTTTTATATGTATGTATTGGGTGGTTTTGGCATAAAATGCACACATGCATACATGTAAATTGTGTATATATGAATATGGATTTCAAAGTGTTTGGAATCATAATGCATATGTACAAGGTTTATTCTTGTGCCTTTAGTTTTTGAATAAACTTAATTGGGATATTGTTTTGTGCATGGTTTGGTGTGGCACACCATGCTTTGTGGTTGTTTCGTTTTTGTGAGCACTAGTTTGAGCCTAGACCTTTGTGTGGTTGTTTGGTTGCTTTATTTGTTGTTCATTCATTTGGTGGTTTGTACCACATTTGGTTTATAGTAATTTAGTTAATCCGGTTTGTAATAATTTATTTATTTGTGGCTTGCACGCCAAAGTATTTATTCTTTGTAATTGTATATTAGCTTAGAATAGGTTGTGTGGCTTGCATGTCATTTCTCTTTAAATTATGTATGTAATGAGAAGAGAAGACCGGAGGCACCAACGGGAGTCTTGGGAGACATCTTGGCTACCTCAGATCCGGAGGTGCGGGATCGAGTGGGAGCACGCCACGAAATCTTGGATTTTTTGTCCTTAGTAGACTTAGTTCCTCGGTTGGCTCACCGCGGAACACTTAGGTTGGCTCAAATCGGTTTTGTATACGTGGTTGTGTAGTTTTATTTATTTGTTTTCTTGCGTTGTTGTAGGATCTTCGCATGCTAGAAAATCTTTTGAAAATAATAAAACTATATAGTTTTCCTTAATTGGTTAACAAACCCCGCTCGCTCACATGATTAACAAACAAATATAAAGTGTTTATGTTGAATTGGTGAAAAATGCGTTTTGTCACTTATTATTTAATCAAAACAAAATGAGGTTTTTAACCGGAAAAACAAAAGTCCCGTTTTTCTTAAAATTGTAAATCACACGCCATCTAAAAGATGACACCACCAGAATCTAATGAAGCATGGGACAATTGTCGAGCTTAGCACGAGTTGTTCCATGTGGACTTGTGTGGAAGGTGCGTGTGGCGTCTTGAAATCTTTGGTTGTCGAGCTTAGCACGAGCCAATTATTGTCAAGCGCTTCATCGTGTATCTTGTTGGACGATTTGCAATTCCAATTTAATACCCCTTGATAATTGTCGTGCCTATACCGAGTTATCAAAGCGGCTTATTGAGGAATCGGTGTGGGAAGGGATCAAACATGCAAGACCGGTGCTATGAGTACCGATGGATCCTACAAGTGCCTAAGAGTTGTAATCACGGATTGCAATTGGTAAAGCGTTTACCGGCCTAAATACCTTCACGAACTGATCCGCGGTAAACCCGTCATGTAGTGATGTTATGTTGGGTTCTTAGCCCTTGTTAAATTTTATGTGCTAAACTATTGGGTAATTATTTACCAAGGATTAAAATATGTCGAACTAACCTTTTTGTGTGCTTTGCCTTCTTTTAGATGGCATCTACAAGCAACACCGCGACACACATGTCACTCCGTCCATTTTTGGAGAAAGAGAAACTAATAGGCGTAAACTTTATGGATTGGCATAGGCAATTGAGAATTGTCTTGCGCCATGAAAGCAAGTTGTACGTCCTAGAGGAACCTCTTCCGGAGGCTCCTGCTACCACCGCTACGCGGGCCATTAAGGATGCTTATGAGAAGCGCCTTAAAGACACCAATGAGGTGACTTGCCTCATGTTGACGACCATGAGTTCCGAGTTGCAAAGGCAATTCGAGGACGTTGGTGCGTTTGACATGATCTCGCAGCTAAAGGAAATGTTCCAGCAGCAAGCGAGGCAAGAAGTCTACGAGTGTGTCAAGGCCTTTATAGGGTGCCGGATGTAGGAGGGCGGGAACGTGAGCTCCCACGTGCTTCGTATGAAGCAATACGTGGACCAGCTTGAGAGGTTGGGCTTTCCAATGGGGAAAGAGTTGGCTACGGATATTATCCTCCAATCTTTGCCTCAAGCATATGGTCCGTTCATTGTGAACTACCATATGCATAACATGGACAAGTCCTTGATGGAGTTGCACGACATGTTGAAGAACGCCGAGTCTAACATGGCCAAGGCAAAGCCATCGACCTCCGCACCCGTCCTATCCATCCATGAGGGTGGTGCTAAGAGGAAGCGGCCTGCTTCAAGCCCAAACCACTCCAGGCACCGGAGCCGAAGGGGAAGGAACCCGCTCCTATTGCCCCCTCAACGGAAGAGGCCACCTGCTTCTTCTGTAGGCAGAAGGGAGACTACCGGCGTAGTTGCCCCAAGTACACGGAGGAGCTCAAGAGGCTTCGCGCCAAGGGACAAGGCGCCTCCGGTATGTATATGATTGAACTCCATAACACTTCTACTTCTAACGCTTGGGTCTTGGACACCGGGTGTGGTACTCACATAGTTAATAATGTGCAGGTACTAAGAAGAAGTAGGGACTTGGTTGATGGGGAGCTGGATCTCATCATGGGAAACAAGGCGGTTGTCCCGGTTGAGAAGATAGGGAGGGTGGACCTCGCCTTTCCATCCGGCTTATTTATTACTTTATTAAATGTATCTTATTCGCCCTGCGTGGCAAGAAACATTTTATCATTTTATGCACTCGTTGACGATGGATTTAATTTTAATTTCTCTAATGGAATTATTTCATGCTTTAAGAATAATTTATTTTATTTTAAAGCACATCCATGTCGTGGCATATATGAGACAAGCGTATGCTTGCAAAGTAATAAATCAATCATGAATGTTGGTTCTAAATCCAAATGTGATTTAGATAAGTTATCTTTATGGCATGGTTGTTTGGGCCACATAAACAAGAAACGCATCGCCAAGCTCCAAGCGGATGGGATCTTGGAATCATTTGACCATGGGTCGGATGATGTATGCGAATCTTGCTTATTGGGCAAAATGACCAAAGCACCCTTCACCGGCATTTGTGAAAGGGGCAAAGACGTGTTGGATATCGTTCACACTGATGTGTGTGGTCCATTCAAGCATGTCACTAGGGATAACTCAAGGTACTTCGTAACCTTTACCGATGACTTTAGTAGATATGGGTATGTTTACTTGGTGAGACAAAAGTCGGAAACCTTTGAGGTTTTCAAGACTTTCAAGAACGAAGTTGAGAACCAATTGGGTAAACGAATTAAGATGCTCAGATCTGATCGTGGTGGTGAGTATCTAAGTTCGGAATTCCGAGACTATCTAAAAGATTGTGGAATTGTTTCGCAATTGACACCTCCTAGGACACCACAATTAAATGGTGTCGCCGAGAGGAGGAACCGGACATTGTTGGATATGGTTTGGTGTATGATGAGTCGTACGGATGTACCCATTAGCTTTTAGGGCTATGCATTGGAAACGGCCGTTAGAATCCTTAACCTCGTACCAACTAAGAAGGTCAAGAAGACACCTTTTGAGATGTGGTATGGAAAGGTTCCATCGCTTTCATATCTAAAGGTTTGGGGTTGTCCTGCCTACATGAGACGTGAGGTGAAGGACAAATTAGAACCCCGAGCCAAGAGGTGTTTGTTCATTGGATATCCTGCCGGGTCTATGGGATATTTTTTCTACAAACCGTCCGAGAACAAGGTATTTGTTGCTTGGAGGGCCGTCTTCCTTGAAAGGGAGATGCTATCCAAAGACGCTAGTGGGAGAAAGGTAGATCTTGAAGAGATTCAAGAACCTTCCAATGACCAACCTGAAGTTGGCACTAGTACACAAGATGATTCTCAGCATGGCGCTGCTGGAGAACCTGACACGGATCCTTTACCTCTTAGGAGATCCGGTAGGAGTCGCAACGAGCCAGAGAGATATGGATTTCTCATGTCTGAGGGTTGCAACCTAGTGATGGATCATGATGAACCATCATCTTATCAGAACGCCGTGGTGGGCCCTGAGTCCGCTAGGTGGAAAGAGGCTATGGAGTCCGAGATGCAATCTATGTCGGTTAACCAAGTCTGGGATTTGGTAGATCCGGTACCCAGGTGTAGACCCGTAGGGTGCAAGTAGGTCTTTAAGAAAAAGACCGGCATAGATGGAGAGGTAGACACCTTCAAAGCCCGACTGGTGACTAAGGGTTTCATGCAAACTCGTGGTGTAGACTATGATGAAACCTTTTCCCCGGTGGCTATGTTGAAGTCTATCCGGATACTCATGGCAATTGCCGCATTTCATGATTATGAGATTTGGCAAATGGATGTAAAACCGCGTTCCTTAATGGGACACTTAGCGAGGAGGTCTATATGACTCAACCCGAAGGTTTTGTACATGCCAAGCATCCGGATAAAGTCTGCAAGCTTAAGAAGTCCATTTATGGACTGAAGCAAGCATCGCGCAGCTGGAACCTATGCTTTGATGAGAAAGTCAAAGAGTTTGGATTTTCGAAAAGAAAGGATGAGCCATGTGTATACGTCAGGGCTAGTGGGAGCATAGTTGTGTTCCTAATCTTGTATGTCGATGACATACTCCTCATTTAGGAACGATGTCCCGACCCTTCAAAGTGTAAAAACTTGGTTAGGGAATTGTTTTTCAATAAAGGATCTAGGAGATGCAACTTATATTCTTGGGATCAAAATCTATAGAGATAGATCCAAGAGGCTTATTGGGCTTAGCCAAAGTACATATGTTGACAAAGTCCTAAAGCGGTTTAGGATGGAAGACTCCAAGAAGGGGTTCATTCCAATGTCACATGGTTTGGTATTGAGTACGACTCAATCCCCTAGTTCGCCAGAGGAACGGGAAGTAATGAAGTGAGTGCCATATGCTTCGGCTGTGGGCTCGATCATATACGCCACGCTATGTACGAGGCCTGATGTATCGTGTGCCTTGAGCATGACGAGTAGATATCAAGCCAACCCTGGCGAAGCTCATTTGACGGCGGTGAAGAGCATTCTCAAGTATCTTCGTAGGACTAGGGAGATGTTCTTGGTGTACAGAGGTGAGGAAGAGCTTAGAGTAAAGGCTTACTCTTATGCAAGCTTCCAAACCGATAGGGATGACTGCCGATCACAATCGGGGTTCGTGTTCCTATTAAACGGTGGTGCTATATCCTGGAGGAGCTCCAAGCAAGACACCGTGGCCGATTCCACTACCGAGTCGGAATACATTGCGGCCAGTGAAGCTGCTAAGGAGGCCGTATGGATGAGGACATTTCTGCTTGATCTGGGAGTGGTTCCAAGCATCAGCGACCCTGTTGAGATCTTCTATGACAACGAGGGTGCCGTTGCTTTAGCAAAGGAACCAAGGTCTCATCGACGCATGAGGCATATTCCACGGAAATATCATTTTATCCGGGATGTGGTCGAAAATGGAGACATCGTCATCAGCAAAGTAAACACGGATAGCAATTTGGTGGATCCGTTCACTAAACCGTTGTCGCAAGCTAAGCACGATGCCCACACACGTGCTATTGAGATTAGATTTTCTAATGACTTGGTTTGAGTTGTATATTGGTTATTGTATTCGATGTATTTACTATGTTATTGGGAACATTAAGCAATATTGTATTTTTGAATGTATTGATTAACTAATGGAGATTTAATGATACGCGTGTAGCGAATACTTTCTTTAAATCATTATTGTGTTCCAACTTTGCATGTTTTATCACTTCCTTGAATGTTTTAACATTCTAAATTGTCCACGATCGGTCATTCTTCATGGAAGGGAGTATGAACGAAGATCGAGGGAAATGATTGGTCATAGTGTTCCATGGGATTGAATACAAGGGACGCAATATTTCGCCTATACTTGAAAAGAGTTTCAAGTGATTGGACGACCCACACCTGATCTTACTTCATGGTACATGTCAAGAGTAAATCAGGATGATAATATTTTTTATCCTTAGACTGGAGATGCATGTGTTTCACTACTTTGGTTTGCTTTATTCTGACTGCTTTCAAACGTAGTCCGTAACTGGCTATCATAAAGGAGGTATTTGGGTAAAGTATTGCCATTGTATTGGAGGCAATGTAGTCGAAGGAATTTGTTCCTCTGTAAAGAGAGATATCCCTGGGCCCCTCGATGATTGGGCACTGACACCAAAAATGCATGGCCATGCTCGAGCTTGCAATGATTCTTGATCAGTTGCAACTCACCTTTTTGGTCACCACCAATCTTGATCGAGAAACATAATCGTGAGCGATCGGAGAATGACTTTGTACCATGTCTCGTGTTCACTTGGATATCGCGAACAATAAGATAATTGATCACTTATCTATAGGACCATGTAAAACTCTTTTACTTTAACTTGGTACTTGTCAGGGATGACATACCCCGGTTTTAGTTGGGGGCAGGGATGCCTTGCTAGAGGTCGTTCCCTGTCTGTGGTGCCCATGGGTACGGTGTGTCATGTGCAAGTGGGAGTTTGTTGGAATCTGCCCACCGACACACGTAGGCCGACATCACTGCAAATGAAGCGCGGGCCTATTGGGTCACACACCAAGTTTCAATCTCGACAGCCTACTATAAGTGGAAAGAGTCAAAATGGTCAAATTCCAGTTGACCTAGGCTTCATGACCGTGAAGGATGCTCCACGGGTCGTGTAGCAACTTGTGTCCACGAATCCCGTCATGGGCTGCATGGTTCATGAAACCATAGGGCTTCATGACCCTACACGGCCCGTGAAGGAGGTCGTGAAGACACAACCCTCACGATTCTTGCACAGCGCGGCACGGCTCGTGGAGGATAAATGGCCGGTCATGGCGCATTTATCCTTCACGGCCCGTGAGAGCCCGTGAAGAAGTCGTGAAGGCAGAATTCTAAGTGACACTTGAATTTGGTTAGACCATCTTGTTGGTCCAATGAAAGGGTGCCAATTAGCACGACACTAGACTCTCAAGAACAGATGAAATCTCTTTATAAGGGGCATTGTTTGTTCATTCAACACTCTTGGTCAATTTGTGCAAGTATACACTTTGTGAGTTCTTCTAGTGTGAGAGAGAGAGCAAGAACAAGTGTTCAAGGGTTGTGCACAAGTGGTTCTAGGACTATTCCAGAAGAAGATCATCAAGTGTTGGTGCTTCTTTGGTTTGCTAGTACAAAGAGATTGAAGACTTAGCTTGGTGTGGACATCTTTGGTGCTTGAGGCCATTTGTTTCAAGAGCTCATCCCACACTTCAAATTTGTTCCAGAAATATCAAAGTCTTCAAGGGTATGGTTTGCTTACCTTCTTCTCTTTGTGTTTGTTTTTGGTTGCATGCATGTTCTTGCAAGTTTTCACCACCATTGGGAAATCATGGGATCTTTTTGTGTGTTTTTGTTGCTTCCGTTACGTGCTTTCATCCCCATGCATTCCCAACAATTGGATCGGTATGTGTATGTGAAAAGTTCGCGGACATCTTCAAGCATGAATAAGGTCAACTCTGTAGTTGGGTTCCAGGGATCCTTGATCAGGTGATTCGGTACTTAACGGTAATTCAAGGTAACATTCCGGATCGAAGGTTCTGTAGAACCGCCGTGCCTTATATCATGAGGGGTAATCAGCCGGTTGTAGTTGAGTTGACTAAGGAGCCTCTGGTTCCGTAAACGATGCTTGGTGGACTGCTTTATGCTCCCCCACTAGCGCGGAGGGTTGTGTCTGATTCCCCGGTGTATTGTTGCTGAGCGGGACTAGCTGTCCTACAAGAAACGACTTGCACCGATCATGTCAGCACACCGCAATGTGATAGGATAGCATTGTATGCTTATTCCTGTGACGCATGACTGCTCTATTGATGCTTATATTATGTTTGTACTCGGTAGCTATGTGTAGCTAACGGTGCCATGTTTACCCTTTTGCAGATTGAGAATAGATGTCTGGTGAGCTGGGTTGCCTTCTAGTGGATATTTTTGCTGGAACACTTTCTAATCTGTCACACCCCGCTAAAGCGGAAACACGAGGTGTCACAACACAAGGAATAACCACACAAGGTAATAGACAATGACCAACCATATGAAATTAACAAAATAAATGATTCGGATAAACCATAAGTGGAAAGTCACACAACCAAATAATATTTAAAGACATTGTCTCGTACGATGCATAAATAAAATAGAAATTGTTTTTAAAATGTGAAGATGAAGATGAAGATGCCACACATCGTGCTTCTACGTATGGTACCTAACGACGGTCACCTGAATGCATGGGTAAAAGAAAACGGTCAACTACTAGAGTTGGTGAGTTCATATATTTTTAATATGCACAATATAACTTTTTAATGAGGGTATGTAAGAATGATAGAGGATGCATTATATTGCCCAATACACTGCACGTGGTAGTAATATGCTATGATGATTATAGCTTGAGTCATTATCCAACCTAACCGAAAACCAATTGCCCAAGAACAAACCTACATATTAAATGACGTTAGTAGTGGTAAAGTACATCAATAGTTCGTCAACCATAAATGGGAGACGTCGGAATCTCCAAATAGCGCTACTTACAAATACCATCGGCTCACTAGCGGAGTTAAAACATAATGTCCAAAAAGGGGCCTTACAAACGATAACCTAAGCACATCAAAGAATAATACCATAGTGCACAAAATCATATTTGAAATATATAAGAACTTAGGCAATAAACTTTTCATGAAATGTATACACATGCTTTCACCCAAAAATTAATATGAAATACGGTAAAAAGGGGCTATGATACTCACTCGGTATGGTAATGTGTTAACTTGTAAAGGGTTTCTCGTTTCTACCGAAGCTTCTTTCCTAATATAAGAAGTATGTAACTCTATTAGATTTACTATTTTATTTATTACTTTGTATTATTACCAATTATTTGTTATTATTTCATTTATTTAATTTTTAAAGGTTTTCTCTATTTCCTTTATGTCGTAGGTGTTCAGTGGAATTTATATTTCCTTAAGTTAAACTTTTAAAAATTAAAAACTGTATTCTATAAGTCATATTAAGGCTTAATCTTTTAATATAACCTGGATACATGTTTCTAGAATGTTCAGTAAAAATATACGAATTTATAATCCATATTTGATATTTTTAATAATTAAAAGTATGTAAGATGTCCACTGATCAATGACTGGATGACACATTGTTAATAAAGAGTTTGTTTAGGGCTTATACGACCTCGTTTTTACATAACTTAAAATGTGAATTAACCACGACTCAAAGATGAAATGTTTAAAAAAAACTAGACGTATTTTGACCCACGAATGAGTAAGTTATACGCGTTTAAAGTGTACCTTTTTAAATCTGTAAGATTTCCAGATTCAACATATGTGTCTTATTAAATATGTTTGAAGGATCAACCATTCATGAAAATTAGTGAATCCAGATTCAAATGAAAGGTAACACTTTAAACTAAGATTAGCAAAAAGAACCAAATGATTTTGATACCTATAACTCCAGATATAACAAAAACAATGGGGGAGTTCTAGCTCAGAATCTGTCAGTTTGTTATTTCTCTTTGCTTTATGTGTCATAACTTTAATATAACATATTTATATTCATGATTAATCATCTTGTATAAGTATAAGCTTTGATAATCCTTATGTTCCTTACAACAATGGTAGGATGATACACATTTTATGTGTTCCTTACAACATTTGGTAGGATGATACACATGCATGATCAAAGTCTTATTTTCTTGATTTTTAGTTGATTGTGTTCCATACAACAATGGTAGGATGATGCACATTTCATGTGCTCCCTGCAACAAGGGGATGAACTTGGTTGAATAAAACCTTTATCGAGTAGTTCCTGTAGTTGTGCCGAAAGCTCTTGCATTTCTGATGGGGCCAGTCGATATGGTGCTTTCGTCACGGGAGGTGCTCCAGGGACTAGATCGATATGGAATTCGACTTGCCGATTCGGGGGTAATCCTAGCAAATCCTCCGGAAATACTTCAAGAAAATCTTGTACGACGGGAATTTCTTGAATATTTTTCTCACTAGTTTTCTTGTTGATTATATGTGCTAGGAATGCCTCATTTCCTTTCCTTAAAAAATTCTCATCTTGATGGTTGAGATTAACTTGAAATCCCTTCCGGATTTTTCTCCATACACATTAAGTGTTTCACCATCAGGCGTCGGAATTCATATGATCTTTTCGAAGCAACAAATTTCCGCTCGATGGCTAGAAAGCCAATCCATCCCAACAACTCTGTCGAAACTTCCCATTTCAAGTGGGATTAGATCTATGGTAAACATTTTATCGGCTAAGCCTAAGGTACAAACAGGGATTATATCCTTAACACTAGTTTTCTAACCATTAGCAAATTCAATGGTGTAAGGCTCTTTCATTTTTATTGTTTTTAAATTTAGCTTCAACTTAAATATTAATGATATGAAGCTTTTATCGGCCCCTGAATCAAATAGTACTCATGCATAATAACCGTTTAGAGGAAATGTACCTGTAACGACATCGGGGTTTTGTCTAGCTTCATTCGCTCCAATCTCAAACACCCTACCTCATGCTTGATTTCCTTGGTTACTTTGGCTTGCAGTACGTGCTTGATTATAATTAGACCATTGAGTTGGCCGCGAGCAGGCGGTGCCATGGTGCTCCAGAGTTCCACACTTATAGCATGGCTTCACCCTGCAACTTTTGATGAGATGAGCAAACCTCTTACATCTAAACCACACCATGCATTTCCCTTCATAGTGTTTGTGGCACTTGTCACATTTAGGATAGGACCTCCATCCTTTATCAGCTGCTTGCAACTGAGCTCCGAAGTTTCTTGCCTTCTTATGAGTCCTAGCAGCTTCTCCATCGAATGGCTTCCTTGGCACCTCCTCAAGTTTTCTCTTACCCTTGTCTTTGACGTTCCCAAGCGATCCTGAACGAATAGCATTGTGGGTATGTCTTGTACCTAGATTTACCGCACTTTCGATGGTGCTCGGGTTTGTAGCAGTGACATTGGACCGGATCTCAGGGGTAAGACCCCAAATGTATCTATCGACATGGTTTTCCTCAGGGGTCACTAAGTGCGGCACCAACTTGGCCAAATCATGAAATCGAGTGGTATATGAGTTTATGTCGCCCCCGACCATTTCATGATTCCAAAGCTCAGCTTCTAGCTTTTAAATTTCACTCTTTGAGCAAAACTCGTCCCTTAGCAGCTTGAGGAATGAATCCCAGGTGAGTTGGTGCGCGGTATTTCTTCCAAGCGTCTGTACTTGGATATTCCACCAGGTTAGGGCTCGTTCTTGAAGGAGACATGCTGCAAACTCCACCTTGTTTGCTTCCGTACATATGATGATACTAAGGACTGATTCCGTACTCTCAATCCAATTTAGTAGACACACAGCTCCTTCCGTTCCGAAGAACTCTTTAGGGATTCAAGCCCTAAAGGTTTTGTAGTTGCAATCTTGGGTTGGGTGTGACATTCGGCAACAAATTTCCCACGTTAGCCATTAGAAATTCTAATTTTAAGCCTAGTATGACTAAAAATAGTATTTATGACTTAAATACATCCATAATAATATTAGATTTCGTAGAAATCCTGCCTATATGGTTAGAACCTTCCCGAGCTCAAAAAATCGAATTATTAAAAGTCAAGAATTACAAATCATATACAATAATAATAATAATAACAATAAAAAATAATTAAATACATCATAATAAATATAAATAAGTTAAAATATAAAACATATATATATATATATAAACTCATCAAAATAATTAAAACTTTGTTAATTAAAAGATTTAAACAAAATCACCATTTATATAAAATTCATTTAAACTAATTACACATAATTTATAAAAAATAAAAAAATAATAAAAGAAACCCCCCCTCTCTTTTCTCTTGCCTCCTTCTCTTCCCAAGAATCACCACTTGATCTCCCTCATGCTCTATATAAGCCCCCTACTCTTCATCATTTCCTTCACCACCACACTCCATCTCTTCTCTTTTCTCTCTTCTTCTTTCACCAACAAAAATCTCCCAAGAACATCCAAGTCTTGATCATCTCTTGAAGATCAAACACAAAATCAAAGAAAAGAGTTGGTAAGATGATCATAAAACACTCATCTCTACTCTTCTACCTTTCTTCTTTTCTTCTTTCTTCTTTCTTTTATTCATTTTCTTTGTTGTTCATCTTATTTCCTTTATATATATCTATAATCATGTAAATATAAACATCCTACCAATGTTGTAAGGAGCACATGAAATGTGCATCATCCTACCATTGTTGTATGGAACTTAATCAACTAAAAATCAAGAAAATAAGACTTTGATCATGCATGTGTTTCATCTCAACAAATGTTGTAAGGAACACATAAAATGTGTATCATCCTACCATTGTTGTAAGAACACATGGATTATCAAAGCTTATACTCATACAATATGATTACTCATGAATATAAACATGCCATATTAAAGTTATGACCCATAAGCAAAAAGAATAACATTCTGGCAGATTCTGATGCTAGAACTCCCCACTTGTTTTTGTTATATCTGGAGTTCTAGGTATTAAAATCAGTTGATTCTTTTTGATAATCTTAGTTTAAAGTGTTACCTTTCATTTAAACCTAGATTCACTAATTTTCATGAACGTTTGATCCTTCAAACATATTTAAAAAGACCCATATGTTGAATCTGGAAATCTGACAGATTTAGAAGGGTACACTTTAAACGCGTGTAACTTACTCATTCTTGGGTCAAAATACGTCTAGTTTTTTTTAAACGTTTAATCTTTGAGTCATGGTTATTTCCCAGTTTGAATCATGTAGAAACAAGGTCGTATGAGCCCTAAACAGACGATTTAGTAACAACATATCATCCAGACCCTGATCAGTGGACATCCTATACACTTTTAATTAATAAAAATATTAAAAATGGATTATAAATTCCTATATTTTTACTGGATATTCTAGAAACATGTATTAATATTATATTAAAATATCAAACCTTAATATGAATCCTAAAATACAGTTTTTTTTAAAGTTCAACTTAAAGAACTGAAAATTTCAGTGAACACTTATGATTTATGGAAAAATAGAGACAACCTTTAACTATTTAAATAAATAAGTTAACAACAAATAAATAATACAAAATAATAAATAAAATAAGTCTAATAGAGCTACATACCTTTTTATATTAGGAAAGGAGCTTCGGTAGGAACAAGAAATCCTTACAAGAAAACACCTTTGCATACCAAGTGAGTATCATAGCCCCTTTTTACCGTATTTCATATTATTTTGGGGTGAAAGCATGTGTATATATTTCATGAAAAGTTTATTTCCTATCTTCTTATTTATTTCAAATATTATTTTGAGCACTTATGGTATTATTCTTTGATGTGCTTGGGTGATCGTTGTAAGGCCCTTTCGTTGGACATTATTCCTTAACTCCGCTAGTGAGCTGATGGTATTAGTAAGTAGCGCTATTTGGAGATTCCGACGTCTCCCATTTATGGTTGACGAACTATAGATGTACTTTACCACTACTAACGTCATTTAATATAGGCGTTAGGTTTATCATGGGCAATTGGTTGTCGGCTAGGTTGGATAATGGCTCAAGCAATAATCATCATAGTCTATTACTACCATGTGCATCGTATTGGGCAATATAACACACCTTCTATCATTCATGCATACTTTTATTTTATTCCAAAAACTTCCACCAATTATTTATACTTTTCTCATTTAAAAGATATTTTGTGCATATATTAAAAACCTATGAACTCACCAACTCTAGTAGTTGACCCTTTTCTTTTACCCGTGCTTTCAGGTGATCGTCGTTAGGTACCTTATGCATACAAGCATGATGTGTGGCATTTCCATCTTCATCTTCACATTTTATGAAAACAATATCTATTTTATTTACGCATCGTACAAGACAATGTCCTTTAAATATTATTTGGTTGTGTAACTTTTATTTATGTTTCATCCGAACTACTTATTTTGTTAATTTAATCTAATGGTTATTATTTATTTACCTTGTGCGATGATATCTTGTGCTGTGACATCTCGTGTTTCCGCTTTAGCGGGGTGTGACAGATTTGGTATCAGAGCCAGGTTATAGGGAATGTTGTTTTTCTTATGGGGGGAAAACACCATCTATAACCAAAGGTTTTTAAAAATGTTTTCAAAATAATTTTGTTTAAAATGCATCAAGTGTATTGATAATATAATTAAGTTGAGTACCACATTGTTATACCTCAATTAGACAAAGCTTGATCACCTATGTCTAATTTAGCTATGTACAATATGGGACTTAGGTTAGTTATAATAAAAATATACTTAGAAACATTTTTCATTTATTTTCTTTCTGGAGCACGATTATTGTGTGTGTGCATAAGCATGTCATATCATAAGTACTTGCATATATTAGCACACTTAGTAACCAATTTTATATACATCGAAGTCTGTAATGTCATCATTAGGTTGACGCACTAAGATTACATATTCTTTATCCATGAAGGTTAGAATAGAAACTTAGTAGGAGAGTCCCCGAGTTTCACGACCTAGTGTATTATCAACACCAACTTCCTGTGAAGCATGTGTTAGGCTCACGGCTAGGAAAAGAGTCCCCTTACCAATGAGAGTAACATCGTGACCTTTTCATTAGGAGGGAGAGAACTGCTGATTTAGGGAGCACATAGAAGCACCCTGAGTAGTAACGGGAACTATCGTAAGGACATTAAGGGTGACCCCTAAAGAGGGAAGGTGGGTACAAAGCATATCACTAGAACTGAGTATTCATCATACTAGTTTAGACCACCGGCACCATGTCCTATGTAAATTTTTCTATGCACTCGGAGTCGCAACACCGTAAAGCGTTAAGAGCTGTGGGTACCACCATTGCAACAAGGAGGGCCGTGTAGATGATGTATTTATATATGTGCTTGGGAGGATATTTTTTTATAGTGATGGTGAGATTGCTAGTAAGTATGATGGTACGTTAGGGTTGTTTTTAAGGAGATTGAATTAGTGAAAGATTTGGAGTTTCTTTCGATCATTAAACTTGGTGGTTTATTTTGATGATTTGTTAAACATTAATCACTTGATGTCTTTTAGGAAATCATTTTGGTACTTTTGGGAACTATATGATTGAACATGTGTTGCTTAAATCACGTTATGAAATGTATGATTTTAAAATTTTACATGCATTGCTATATGATTGAACGGGAGTGTTAGTTGTTAGACCTTATATCTTAGGATCACCATAACCTAGCTAAGTAGAATTTGTACAAAGGAGAGACCCGAATGTGATTACTAGTATGTTTCTTCTTAACAATTATAATGCATCAATGCTATCTGACTCTAGAATATATAGAAGCTTCGTACCACTAGTTTTTAGGCCAAAGCTCAATCTAAAATTTCAAATATTGAAAGAGGCCTATATCATGGAATTTGCTAATGGACAAGAAGTCAAGACTAGAGATATAATCACTAAGTGTACCTTGAACTTAGCCAGCAAAAACTTCAACGTAGACCATACCAATCAAATTAGGGAGATTTGATGTAGTTGTTGGTATGTATTGGCTATCCAAAAATCAAGCTGAAATACTTTGTTCTGCAAAGATCATTCAGATTCCACTATCACAAGATGAAACGCTTGTCGTATAAGGAGAAAAGACCAGGAAGAACGTCAAGGTGGTATCATGCATGAAAATGCAAAAATATTTAGGAAAGGACTATATCGCATTCTTCGTGCACGTTGTAGAAATGGAGGTTTAGGAAAAGCACATTCACGATTTTCCAATCGTTCGGGATTCTCCCAAGGTGTTTTCGGATGAATTACTTGGATTACCCTCAGTTAGACAAGACAAATTTGGATTGATTTAATCCCTGGAGCCGCGCCCGTAGCAAAGGCACCATATCGGTTAGCCCCGTTGGAAATGTAGGAATTGTCTACACATCTTCAAGAGCTACTCGACAAAGGAATTATTCGACCAAGTACCTCACCATGGGGATCCCTAGTCCTATTCGTCAAAAAAGAAAGATGGATCTCTACGAATGTGTATCGACTATCGGGAACTCAACAAGTTAACTATCAAGAAACGATACCCTCTCCCTCGAATCTAGACCTATTCGACCAACTTGAAGGCGCCAACTGTTTTTCAACAATCGATCTTCGCTCGGGATATCACCAGTTGAGAGTTCGCGAAGAAGACGTCCCTAAGACCACCTTTAGAACCCGCTATGGACATTACGAGTTCTTAGTTCTTAGTTATGCCTTTTGGGTTGACTAATGCTCCAACAGTTTTTATGGACTTAATGAATAGGGTATGTAGACCATATTTAGATAAGTTTGCAATAGTGTTCATAGACGACATTCTCATCTATTCGCGAAGCAAGGAAGATCATGAGCAACATTTGAGATTAATCTTAACACTACTCAAGGACCAGAAGTTGTATGCCAAATTCTCCAAGTGTGAATTTTGGATCCGAGAAGTACACTTCCTTGGTCATGTAGTTAATTCAAATGGAATTCATGTCGATCCAGCAAAGATCGAAGCAATCAAAAAGTGGGAAGCACCAAAGACGCCAACCGAGATTCGACAATTTCTGGGTCTGGCAGGATATTATAGGCGATTCATCGAAAAATTTTCACGCGTGGCTCAACCATTAATGACTTTGACTCAGAAGGATAAGAAATTCATTTGGGGAGATAAGCAAGATGAAGCCTTTCAAACCTTAAAGCAGAAGCTATGCAACGCACCTATCTTGGCATTGCCAACTGGATCAGAAAACTTTGTGGTCTACTGCGACGCATCACACCAAGGGTTGGGATGTGTTTTAATGCAAAAGGACAAAGTTATCGCCTACGCTTCGAGACAATTGAAGGTTCATGAGAAAAACTACACTACTCATGATTTGGAGCTAGGAGCGGTAGTGTTTGCACTCAAAATATGGAGACACTACTTATATGGCACCAAGTGTACCGTCTACACTGACCATAAGAGTCTCCAGCATATTTTTGATCAAAAGATGCTCAATATGAGACAAAGGCGATGGGTAGAACTACTCAATGATTATGATTGCGAAATCAAATATCACCCAGGCAAGGCCAATGTGGTAGCCGACGCGTTGAGTAGGAAGGAAAGAGTAAAACCAACGAGAGTTCGAGCATTAGGAGCTGTTGTGCAAACAAGTCTGAAAGGAAGGATCCTTGAAGCTCAGGAGCAAGCATTAAAAGCAGAAAATCTAAAAGAGGGAACCCTCCGTCATTTGGAGCACAGGTTCGAGATTGGAACTGATGGAGTACGTTACTTCGAAAAGAAGGTTTGGATACCCAAGGTAAATAACATAAGGTTAACAATATTGGATGAGGCACATAAGTCTAAGTATTCTATTCATCCCGGAACCGATAAAATGTACAAGGATTTGAAGGAATACTATTGGTGGCCCGGAATGAAGAAGGATGTCGCCCTATACGTGGGGAAATGTTTGACTTGTGCAAGGATTAAGGCAGAACACCAGAAACCCTCTGGATTACTGCAGCAACCCGAAATCCCGGAATGGAAATGGGAACAGATAACTATGGATTTTGTGACTAAGTTACCCCGATCCGCAAAAGGGTACAATTCCATCTGGGTAGTAGTAGACCGGCTTACAAAGTCAGCACATTTCCTACCTATTCGTGAAGATTACAAGATGGAAAAGCTGGCACGAATCTACATCAATGAGATCGTCATGTGTCATGGAGTGCCCATCTCTATCATCTCGGATAGGGATAGTCGCTTCACTTCCCGATTTTGGCAATCACTTCAGAAAGCATTGGGAACGCGAGTCAATTTAAGCACCTCTTACCACCCCCAAACAGACGGACAATCGGAAAGGACTATTCAAACGCTGGAAGATATGTTACGTGCTTGTGTGTTAGATTTTGGTGGGAGCTGGGACTCGCATTTGCCACTGGTTGAATTTTCATACAATAATAGTTATCACACCAGTATCCAGTGTGCACCTTATGAAGCATTGTACGGACGCAAATGTAAATCCCCGCTCAGCTGGTTGGAAATCGGAGACCGACAATTGTCCAGACCAGACGTCGTACAGGAAACCACTGATAAGATAAAGATTATCAGGGAAAGGCTCAAAACCGCTAGAGACCGACAAAAGAGCTACGCCGACAATCGCAGGAAACCCCTAGAGTTTCAAGTTGGCGATAAAGTTCTACTAAAGATATCACCTTGGAAAGGGATAGTGCGTTTTGGTAAAAAGAACAAGTTAAGTCCCAGGTACGTTGGGCCATTCGAGATAATCGAAAGGATTTGACCGGTAGCCTACAAGCTAAAACTGCCACAAGAACTGAGCGCCATCCATGACACGTTCCATGTGTCGAATTTAAAGAAATGCCAAACGGAGGAAACCTTAATCTTACCCTTAAAATATGTGCAAGTTGATGACCGGTTGCACTTTGTAGAAGAACCAATCGAAATCCTTGACCGGGACGTCAAAAGACTAAGGAGAAGCAGGATCCCTATCTTAAAAGTTCGTTAGAACTCAAGGCACGGGCCTGAATACACTTGGGAGCGAGAGGATTATATGAAACTCAAATATCCGCACCTCTTCGCCAAAAAGCAAGTCCAGGACATCAACGATTAATTTCGGGACGAAATTCTTTTAATCAGGGGAGACTGTGACATTCGGCAACAAATTTCCCACGTTAGCCATTAGAAATTCTAATTTTAAGCCTAGTATGACTAAAAATAGTATTTATGACTTAAATACATCCATAATAATATTAGATTTCGTAGAAATCCCGCCTATATGGTTAGAACCTTCCCGAGCTCAAAAAATCGAATTATTAAAAGTCAAGAATTACAAATCATATACAATAATAATAATAATAACAATAAAAAATAATTAAATACATCATAATAAATATAAATAAGTTAAAATATAAAACATATATATATATATATAAACTCATCAAAATAATTAAAACTTTGTTAATTAAAAGATTTAAACAAAATCACCATTTATATAAAATTCATTTAAACTAATTACACATAATTTATAAAAAATAAAAAAATAATAAAAGAAACCCCCCCTCTCTTTTCTCTTGCCTCCTTCTCTTCCCAAGAATCACCACTTGATCTCCCCCATGCTCTATATAAGCCCCCTACTCTTCATCATTTCCTTCACCACCACACTCCATCTCTTCTCTTTTCTCTCTTCTTCTTTCACCAACAAAAATCTCCCAAGAACATCCAAGTCTTGATCATCTCTTGAAGATCAAACACAAAATCAAAGAAAAGAGTTGGTAAGATGATCATAAAACACTCATCTCTACTCTTCTACCTTTCTTCTTTTCTTCTTTCTTCTTTCTTTTATTCATTTTCTTTGTTGTTCATCTTATTTCCTTTATATATATCTATAATCATGTAAATATAAACATCCTACCAATGTTGTAAGGAGCACATGAAATGTGCATCATCCTACCATTGTTGTATGGAACTTAATCAACTAAAAATCAAGAAAATAAGACTTTGATCATGCATGTGTTTCATCTCAACAAATGTTGTAAGGAACACATAAAATGTGTATCATCCTACCATTGTTGTAAGAACACATGGATTATCAAAGCTTATACTCATACAATATGATTACTCATGAATATAAACATGCCATATTAAAGTTATGACCCATAAGCAAAAAGAATAACATTCTGGCAGATTCTGATGCTAGAACTCCCCACTTGTTTTTGTTATATCTGGAGTTCTAGGTATTAAAATCAGTTGATTCTTTTTGATAATCTTAGTTTAAAGTGTTACCTTTCATTTAAACCTAGATTCACTAATTTTCATGAACGTTTGATCCTTCAAACATATTTAAAAAGACCCATATGTTGAATCTGGAAATCTGACAGATTTAGAAGGGTACACTTTAAACGCGTGTAACTTACTCATTCTTGGGTCAAAATACGTCTAGTTTTTTTTAAACGTTTAATCTTTGAGTCATGGTTATTTCCCAGTTTGAATCATGTAGAAACAAGGTCGTATGAGCCCTAAACAGACGATTTAGTAACAACATATCATCCAGACCCTGATCAGTGGACATCCTATACACTTTTAATTATTAAAAATATTAAAAATGGATTATAAATTCCTATATTTTTACTGGATATTCTAGAAACATGTATTAATATTATATTAAAATATCAAACCTTAATATGAATCCTAAAATACAGTTTTTTTTAAAGTTCAACTTAAAGAACTGAAAATTTCAGTGAACACTTATGATTTATGGAAAAATAGAGACAACCTTTAACTATTTAAATAAATAAGTTAACAACAAATAAATAATACAAAATAATAAATAAAATAAGTCTAATAGAGCTACATACCTTTTTATATTAGGAAAGGAGCTTCGGTAGGAACAAGAAATCCTTACAAGAAAACACCTTTGCATACCAAGTGAGTATCATAGCCCCTTTTTACCGTATTTCATATTATTTTGGGGTGAAAGCATGTGTATATATTTCATGAAAAGTTTATTTCCTATCTTCTTATTTATTTCAAATATTATTTTGAGCACTTATGGTATTATTCTTTGATGTGCTTGGGTGATCGTTGTAAGGCCCTTTCGTTGGACATTATTCCTTAACTCCGCTAGTGAGCTGATGGTATTAGTAAGTAGCGCTATTTGGAGATTCCGACGTCTCCCATTTATGGTTGACGAACTATAGATGTACTTTACCACTACTAACGTCATTTAATATAGGCGTTAGGTTTATCATGGGCAATTGGTTGTCGGCTAGGTTGGATAATGGCTCAAGCAATAATCATCATAGTCTATTACTACCATGTGCATCGTATTGGGCAATATAACACACCTTCTATCATTCATGCATACTTTTATTTTATTCCAAAAACTTCCACCAATTATTTATACTTTTCTCATTTAAAAGATATTTTGTGCATATATTAAAAACCTATGAACTCACCAACTCTAGTAGTTGACCCTTTTCTTTTACCCGTGCTTTCAGGTGATCGTCGTTAGGTACCTTATGCATACAAGCATGATGTGTGGCATTTCCATCTTCATCTTCACATTTTATGAAAACAATATCTATTTTATTTACGCATCGTACAAGACAATGTCCTTTAAATATTATTTGGTTGTGTAACTTTTATTTATGTTTCATCCGAACTACTTATTTTGTTAATTTAATCTAATGGTTATTATTTATTTACCTTGTGCGATGATATCTTGTGCTGTGACATCTCGTGTTTCCGCTTTAGCGGGGTGTGACATTGGGGTTAGTGCTCTTTGATTTGCTTGAAGCCCAGCTGCAACTTGGATAACTATGTTGGGTAATGTAGCAATCACTTGTTCCATGACAAGTTGGTTTAACTTGTGGTTTGATCTTCGTGGAGGCATCGTTCTAGAGCATAATCACATGAGGATTTTTAGTTACGCATTCTATTCAGTTTTGTTACACTACTCTACGTGTAACGCATTCAATTCATTCATGGCATTAAATATGATTAATAATATGAGATTTAATTAAATAGTCAATCATTCATTTGGCACAAAATAAATACCAAAATTGGCTCTTTAGAAGATGCCATATATTAATAGAGGGACAAAAATATCCATACGCATACAATCATAAATTCTTTAAACCATCATAGGGTAATCAAGTTCATAATCAACAAAAAGGAAGACTATATAACCCAAAGCCAATCCACTCCATCCCAACTAGCGTCTCAATCCAAGGTAGAATAGTCTCATTAACACCATCAACACAAGCCCTGAAACTAGGCATGTGTGCACTAGCCTAATTAGTCTTCGGGCTTCCTGAGCCGCCTCATATGCCTGCATTGCGTGATGGTGGTTGAGGTCCGCCATGTCTTGACACGAGCCAACCCTGTAGGTTTAGTAGTCTAGCATACCCCTCATGGTATACAGATCTAGAGACATGTTGTGGAACTTCCTCTTTTCCTCCTCGGTCATCCCGGATGAAGGCATCATCGGGATTCCCGTAAGGATGGGGGCTGTCACCGGCTCGTTCCCTTGCCGGGAAGGTTCTCCTACGGTAGGTTGGGGAGGTGCGACGGTTGCCCGTGCTGGAATGGCCACCCTCTTTCGGGTGGTTTGCCTAATGTAAAGTCCGGTCGTTCCGGGGTTTTGGGTTTGTCTAGGCTTGGATGAGGGGATGTCAAAGATTCTTACAAGCCTATTGAGGGGTTCTAAAAACCCTTCCGGCAGCTGGTATTGAGGGGACTGGTTACTATCAGAGGCAGATCTTAGGCTGGTCTCGGAGGGTTCACCTTCGCTTGACATGATCTCCAAAGTTTTAATAGACTTACTTACTAAGTTCATGACTTAAATTGTCTATATGTGAATGTTATGCTCAAGCACACACAATGATCATGTTCTAGAAAGAAAATAAATAAAATTTGTTTCTAAGTATATTTTTATTATAACTAACCTAAGTCCCATATTGTACATAGCTAAATTAGACATACGTGATCAAGCTTTGTCTAATTGAGGTATAACAATGTGGTACTCAACTTAATTATATTATCAATACACTTGATGCATTTTAAACAAGATTATTTTGTAAATCATTTTAATGAACCTTTGGTTATAGTTTGAGCTTTCCATTAAGGAAAACCGATATTCTCTATAACCTTCGGCTCTGATACCAAATCTGTCTCACCCAGCTAAAGTGGAAACACGAGGTGTCACAGCACAAGGAATCATCGCACAAGGTAATAGACAATGACCAACCATATTAAATTAACAAAATAAATGATTCGGATAAACCATAAGTGGAAAGTTACACAACCAAATAATATTTAAAGACATTGTCTCATACGATGCATAAATAAAATAGAAATTGTTTTAAAAATGTGAAGATGAAGATGAAGATGCACACACATCGTGCTTCTACGTATTGTACCTAACGACGGTCACCTGAAAACATGGGTAAAAGAAAACGGTACACTACTAGAGTTGGTGCGTTCATAGGTTTTTAATATGCACAATATAAATTTTTAATGAGGAAAAGTTTAATAATAAATGATGGAGATTTTTTTGAATAAAATCAAGGTATGTAAGAATGAAAGATGATGCATTATATTGCCCAATACACTGCACGTGGTAGTAATATGCTATGATGATTATAGCTTGAGCCATTATCCAACCAAACCGACAACCAATTGCCCAAGAACAACCTAACGCCCATATTAAATGACGTTAGTAGTGGCAAAGTACATCTATAGTTCGTCAACCATAAATGGGAGACGTCGGAATCTCCAAATAGCGCTACTTACAAATACCATCGGCTCACTAGCGGAGTTAAAACATAATGTCCAAAAAGGGGCTTTACAAACGATAACCCAAGCACATCAAAGAATAATACCATAGTGCACAAAATCATATTTCAAATATATAAGAAGTTAGGCAATAAACTTTTCATTAAATGTATACACATGCTTTCACTCCAAAAATAATATGAAATACGGTAAAAAGAGGCTATGATACTCACTTGGTATGGTAATGTGTTAACTTGTAAAGGGTTTCTCGTTTCTACCGAAGCTCCTTTCCTAATATAAGAAATATGTAACTCTATTAGATTTACAATTTTATTTATTACTTTGTATTAATACCAATTATTTCTTATTATTTCATTTATTTAATTTTTAAAGGTTTTCTCTATTTTCTTTATGTCATAGGTGTTCACTGGAATTTATATTTCCTTAAGTTAAACTTTTAAAAATTAAAAACTGTATTCTAGAAGTCATATTAAGGCTTAATATTTTAATATAACCTGGATACATGTTTCTAGAATGTCCAATAAAAATATAGAAATTTATAATCCATATTTGATATTTTTAATAATTAAAAGTATATAAGATGTCCACTGATCAGTGTCTGGATGACACATTGTTACTAAAAAGTCTGTTTAGGGCTCATAAGACCTCGTTTTTATATGACTCAAAATGGGAATTAACCACGACTCAAAGATGAAACTATTAAAAAAGCTAGACGTGTTTTGACCCACGAATGAGTAAGTTATACCCGTTTAAAGTGTACCTTTTTAAATCTGTAAGATTTCCAGATTCAACATATATGTCTTATTAAATATGTTTGAAGGATCAAACCTTCATGAAAATTATGAATCCACGTTCAAATGAAAGGTAACACTTTAAACTAAGATTAGCAAAAAGAATCAAATGATTTTGATACCTAGAACTCCAGATATAACAAAAACAATGGGGTAGTTTTAGCTCAGAATATGTCGGATTGTTATTTCTCTTTGCTTTATGGCTCATAACTTTAATATAACATATTTATATTCATGATTAATCATCTTGTATCAGTATAAGCTTTGATAATCCATGTGTTCCTTACAACAATGGTAGGATGATACACATTTTATGTGTTCCTTACAACATTTGGTAGGATGATACACATGCATGATCAAAGTCTTATTTTCTTTATTTTTAGTTGATTGTGTTCCATAAAACAATGGTAGGATTATGCACATTTCATGTGCTCCCTACAACATTGGTAGGATGTTATTATTTACATGATTATAGATATTTAAAGGAAATAAGATGAACATCAAAGAAAATAAAATAAAAAGAAAGAAAAGAAGAAAGGTAGAAGAGTAGAGATGGATTTGTTATATGATCGTCTTACTAACTCTTATTATTTGATCATTCTTAGATCTTCAAAGGATGAACAAGGCTTTGATGAAGATCTTGGGTGATTTTTTGGTGAAAGAATAAGAGAGAAAAGAGAAGAGATGAAGTGTGGTGGTAAATGAAAGTCCTTTGTTGTGTAAAAGATGAGTAAACAAGAATACTTGAAGTAAAGATGATGAAGTTTGTATGAACAAGTATGAACACTTTGCTTTAACTTGAAGATTCTCTCTTGGTATTTCTTGAATGTAAAGAGCAGAGAATGCTATTACAAAGAGTTACCTTGCAAACTAGGTTTGCAAGGGTTTAAATACAAGTAGGAACATGGGCCTTTAAGCCTTATGGGCCCAATACTATCTACTAACTAGACTAAATAAAACATAAGGAAAGTGGGCCAAGCCCAAACAAAAAACTAGTCTAGATAAACATATTATAAACAAAAGAACACAAGGCTAACAAACTATTTAATATCTAACAATCTCCCCCTTTTGTTGCCTTGTGCTGAAGCTGGTAATTTGTTTTCATCTGCTCCTCTGACCTAGGAGTCTTTCCCAACTCCGGATGGCCTTTCTTTCTTGAATCTTGTCTTCCAACTGATCTGCTATTCTGGACATCTTTACCAATTCAGATTGATCAGGCAAGTGACGGTTTCTGATGCATGTTATGCGGAATTTAGATTTGCATCTTTGAAGCGTTCCGTCAGAATATGCACTTAGCTCCGAAAGTCGAAGGAATGCTTTGTCTCCATTTAGATTTGGCATGACGAATCCATCCGCTCCTTCGTAGTCTTCATCAAATTCTTCTATAATAGTGTATTTTCTGTGTTTGTCTAGCTTTGAATGCTGTTGGTTAGGCCTTTGAAGATTTATTTTTGCAAGATCAGCCTCAGCACCAAGCTGTAAATCATGAGTTCTGCACATAATGATTTTCTTTCTCATGAAGTCTCTGACAACTTGGAGAGCCCTTTGTTCTTCTCGGGTCTTTTCAAGCTTGCAAGCCAGCTCATATTCCATATGAGTTATGTCTCCCAAATTCAAGAATCTAAGCTCGACCTCGTGAAATGTATATCTTTTCCCATCTGCTCTGATTACATGGAAGTGAACCATTTGGTAGTTGAGGAAGTTACGCAAGTACACGAACTAGATCTTGACAATTGGATATTTGGAGGCCACTTGTTGTTTCTCACTTGTATGGAAGGTGGCGGCGAATCTGACGGCTTTTTCATGTTCTGCTGAGTTTAGCACATATAGATCGTCAACCTCTCTGACAATCTCTGAGAAGATACCCGGAATTCTTTCTTCAAGATACGGAGTATTTAACCATTGAGTGGGCCATCGAGGTTGGTCTTTAGCCAGAGCTTCTATAGGCCTAATGTTTCTGATGTTTGGCTTTTCTACTATTACTCTCTTGTGAGTAGCCAAGGGCATAGGTCCTCCATGGTAAGTTGCAGGTACCGGCCACTCACCCTCTTTCTGTTCAGATCCTTGAGGTTGCTGCTGACTTATAAGATCGATGGGCGCAATGTTGAATTGCCCCTGTTCAGGTGGAAAGATGTGAAGCAGCTCCCTGTTTACCATGGTGAAGACTTTGCGGATGTTGATCAGTGGAGTCTCTTCTACTTCCTCTGTAATTGGCCTTTTGCCTTTGGATTTTTCTGTTGAGGATTCTGGAAGAGAGGATTCTGGCTCTTTTGAATGTGTTTGGATTTGTATGATTTGGATTGAAGGAGTTTGGATTGTTGGGATGATTGTTGGGGTTTCTTGTCTTTCTATCTCTGACTCTGCCCCTGACCTGCTTCAAATTCAAATTCTGCAATTGTAGGCTCAGTAGCAGACTCAATTTGTTGTTATTTACCCCCACTCCCGCTACCGCTTTGACCCTCTGACGGCTTTGACACTGGGGCGGCTTCAATTCGGAGTACTGTGCTTTGATCCCCAATGTAACGCCACTGCCACTTCTCCCCCTCATGATGTCCTGGATCCTCAGGATCATCATGCCTCCGTTTGCATGTTTTAGATTGAACCTTACAGGACTCCTCCATGACTTCCAGCCTTTTGCTAATATTTGAGACGGTGGAGGTTAAGGCATTTAAGGCTTGTAGGACAGTATCTTGGAAGGTGGTGGAGCTGGAGGAGGAGGGCTGGGGTTGGTGTTGCAATGCTGCTAGTATGGTTGATTGTTCGGGTGTAGGATTGGCAACACTGTTCAGTTTAGTATAAAAATGGTCCTTGAGTTCGTCGATTGAATAATCTCGCTTAATGACAGTATGTGGGCGGTTTTCCAGGGCTCGGATTTGGGCTCTGAGGGAGTCGATTTCAGAGTGGAGTTGTGTGTTCACATACCCCCTCAGGCCAGAGTCAAGAGAAGAGAACTTAGAGTTATACGGAAATCTGTTTTCTAGACTGCACGGGGATTTATGGTATCCACTGTGGTTCATTCCTTTGGATACAAGGTGGGTGGCCTGGATAATGTTAATGACTGTGAAATGCAAATGTTATACAACATATTTTATGATCGAAGATTGGATTACGCTGAGTTATTCTTTGAGGCACTCAAGTCATTGGTGACCAAGAATATAAGGGATACCATTGTGCCCTTCATAAGATTTTTATCAATGGTGATCGAGGACAGGTTGGGTAGAAGATACACCGCCCAATATGAGTCAACCCTTACTCCTGTTCTCAGCTCCAAAATGTTTACTAATGATATTTTCCCTAAGCACCCCACTGACATACACACGATTTGTTATCATGGCTGATGAAGAAAGGGCCTATTGGGTCACACGCCAAGTATCGATTCCGGCATCACGGATGGTCAAATGGGAGAGAAAACCAGAAACTGGTTCTGGTAGGCCAAGGCACGCCCGTGCCACTATGAGGTACGGCCGTGCCCTACGGGCAGGCACGATCCCAAGTCAGGTGTGACCTGGGCGTGGCATGTGGCTATGTACGCCCGTGCTTCTTCAAGGCACGCCCGTGCCCTGAGCCTAGTGGACAGGCACGAGCCCAAGTCAAGCGTCACTTGGGCTTGGCCTTTTAGGCTGGCACGCCCATGCCCTGTGAGGCACGCCCGTGCCTTGTGCAGTAACAACCTCTTAACTAGGCTTTCAAAGCTAGTTTAAAGAGGTGTTTATTGCCATTATTCTAGTAACTGAATTTTACATTAGTGTGCACGAATTTCAACTCATATTTGAGTTCTATATAAGTCACATGAAGCTAATGTGGTCATGTTCCTTGAAGTATTTTTTACTAGAATATATAATTTTCATATATACATCTCTACCAAGTAGTAGAAGTACTAAGGCATTGGTATTCTTGTGTAAATCATCTTTGTGGTGTTTAGGTTGGCATACCTAACACTCTAGCAAGTGGGAGACGATCACGTCTTGGTGTGGACTACGATAGTGGTGTACACATTAGCACACGCAACTTCCAAACTCCAAACCCGCTCATACAAACAAGATAGCTTCAAGGGTATGGAAATATTTATTTGTATCTTTATTTTGTTGCTAAATCATGTTTAGAGTTTTGGTCCATATGGTGGGCACATTCGTGGTCAAATTTTGAAACATATTTTCTACTCTTTTTGCTTCCGCTGTTGTTGTGGACCATACCAACAGTGGTATTAGAGCCATCTCTAACATGGATTTGCACTTTTGGAATTAAACCGGATTTTTTAAGTTTTATGCCAAAAATGGTTTTCCGGAGACCGGGCACAGTCGTACCTTTAGGCGTACGGGCTGTGCCGGCGGCCGGGGCACGGGCGTACCAGTGTGGGTACGGGCCGTGCCGGCAGAATTCGTGAGTTTTTTAAAATTGTTTAAACTCTACTCTGACAAAAGGGCAGTCACGCCCGTACCCTTTGGGGTACGCCCGTGCCTTCTATTTTTTTGGTCAGAATTAGTTTTTGAAACAATATGTTTAAATATACTAAAATCCGGGTTTTGGACTAGACTTGATTCTGTTGATCCCCACTATATTTTGATTCCTAATTCTATATGTTTTGTATGACTTGGCATGAAGTTAATAAAAACATATATTTTTAGGTGTATATATGAATATGCAATTTTAAAGGTGTATTAAAATTGCTAATGTATATGTACAAAGATTGCTTGTTGTGCCTTAAATGTTGTTTTGCAATCTTGATCAAAAAATATATATTTATTTGACATGGTTTTGTGGCACACCATTGTTTTCGTTTGGTTGTGTTTGTTGTGGTAGCCCGGTAACATGATATCCCCATAGCTTTTGTAATGTTTGTGGTTGGTTTTGGTTTTGGCTTGCATGCCTATTCTTGTAATATTTATATTTAGTGCGACTTGCATGTCGTTTATTTGAATCTTTGTACTTGCATGTCGTTTATTATTATGTACTCGTACTTAGATTATTTCAAATATGTAAATATTGCATCAAACCAACCGGGAGACACGGTGTTGGCGTCTTGACGAACTAAATCCAGGATATTTGCCGGTGTGGAGATCGTGACGGAGCATCCCTTGGTGTTGTCCCTAGATTGACAATGTTTTCCCCGTTTTGGCTCACGGAGAGAACACTTAGGATTTGGGCATGTTACTGGGTCTTTATTTATCTTTTATGCGTGGTTGTTTTATGTTTGAATTCTTTAGGATTTGCATGCTAGATAATTCTTGAAAATATAAAGCAAAGAGATTTATAAATGAGTTTATATTTCTACGCTCATAAGTATTGGCAATATTAATATAAAAGTTGATTATATTAAACGGTGATTAAAAAGGAGTTTTTGTCCCTTAATTTCTTAATTCGGAAAATGGTTAAATATTTTATTTTAACCGGAAAAACAAAAACCCGTTTTTCGAAAGTAAGTCACGCGCCACCCTTAAGACGACACTACTCAAATCTAACGTAACTTGGATGATTGTCGAGCATTAGCACGAGTCATGTCTTGTGGAGTTGTGTGGAAGGTGAGTGTGGCAACCCGCAATATTGGTAGTCGAGCATAAGCACGAAGCAATGATTGGGCTAGGGTACCAACGTTATCTTGACGGGCGACTTACAAATTCTTTTATAACGCTTAAATGATGTCGATCTCTAGCCGAGTCATTTAAGAATCATAAAAGGATTTGTGTATGAAGGGATCAAGCATGCCTTAGACATTTGATGTCAAAAGGATCTCGCAAGGATCTAAGACTTGCAATGGTTGCAATCGGTAAATTGTTTACCGGCCTAAATAACTTATTTCGTGATCCGTAGTAAACCCGTCACGGGATAGTGTGAAATACGGTTCTTAGCCTTGTTCAAATAATGGTGTGTTTATAACTATTGGGGAATTATTTCTACAAGGATTTGACAACTAAAATTGGTACTCTAATTTTGTAGATGGCATCCAACAACGCTTCTACATCATCATCGAACTCAATTTCCCTAAAATTATTCCTTGAAAAGGCCAAACTCGATGGCCAAAACATTATGGATTGGTTCATGCAACTAATGATAGCCCTTAGGTATGAACAAAAGATGTGGGCCATCGAGGAGCCTTTGCCAGAAGCACCTGCGGCTAATGCGACAAGGGCGGTCCGAGACGTGTATGAAAAGCGCGTCAAGGAAACCAACGAAGTGGCTTGTATTATGCTCTCGTCAATGATTCCTAAGATTCAAAAGCAAATGGAACATTTAGGGGCATATGATATGCTTAACCAGCTGAAGGAAATATTCCAACAGCTGGCTAAGCTAGAGCGCTTCGAGTGCCTAAAGTCCCTTTTCGATTGCCACATGCAGGAGGGCGGAAATGTGAGCATTCACATGCTTAAGATGAAAGCATTGGTTGATCGCTTGGAGAGGTTGGGATTCCTGTTAGGGAGGGAGTTGGTGGTGGATGTGATCCTCCGTTCTCTTCCTAGTTCCTTTTCACAATTTGTGTGGAACTATCATGTCCATGGCATGGACAAGTCCCTAATGGAGCTTCACGGAATGTTGAAGACCTTCGAGTCTAACATGTCCAAGAAGCCCTCCTCGTCCAAACCTGTCTTAGCTATCCAGGGAGGCGGAACCAAAAGAAAAGGAGCTCCTCCCTCCAAGGGAAAGGGTAAGGGGAAGGTTGCAAAACCAAACCCGAGTCCGGCCCCGAAGGGCAAACGGAAAGTCGTGATGGTTCCACCGGCCGAGGACCCTACGGAAGCCGAGTGCTTCCACTGCAAGGAAAAAGGGAATTGGCGGCGTTCTTTCCCAATGTACCTCGACGAGCTCAAGCTGGTAAAACCGAAGGGAGCGGGTAACTCATGTACGTTTATGATTGAACTCCACAGTACCGCTACTTGTAACGGCTGGGTACTTGATACCGGTTGTGGCACTCATATTTGTAATAATGTTCATGTGCTTAAAAGAAGTAGGGGCGCTGGGTGCTGGAGACCTTGACCTGATCATGGGAAACAAGGATGTGGTTTCCGTGGAGCGGATAGGGAGTGTTGATCTCGCCTTTCCCTCAGGCCTTGCTATTACCTTGTTGAATGTTTGCTTTTCGACCTGCGTGGCACGAAACATGGGAGTTGCTTCTCTATGAAAGACATGGGAGAAGCAACATATATTTTGGGGATAAAGATCTATAGAGTTAGATCTAAGAGACTCATTGGTTTAAGCCAGAGTACGTACATAGAGAAAGTCTTGAAGAGGTTCAAGATGCAAGATTCCAAGAAAGGGAATTTGCCTATGTTGCATGGTATGGCATTGAGCAAGTCTTAATGTCCTAGTTCTCAAAAAGAACTAGAGGAAATGAGTCGAGGTCCCGTATGCTTCGGCGGTGGGATCTATCATGTATGCTATGCTATGTACTCGGCCTGATGTGTCATATGCCTTGAGCATGACGAGCCGATATCAGGCTAACCCTGGTCAAAGTCATTGGGTTGCGGTTAAAAACATCCTTAAATATCTTCGGAGAACTAAGGAAATGTTTTCAGTGTTCGGTGGATCAGAGGAGCTCAGAGTTACCGGATATTCTGATGCTAGCTTCCAAACGGACAAGGATGATTGCCGGTCTCAATCGGGATTTGTATTCTTGTTAAATGGTGGAGCAATAAGTTGAAGAAGTTCCAAGCAAGATACTATGGCCGATTCAACTACAGAGTCAGAGTATATTGCTGCAAGCGAGGCAGCTAAGGAAGCCGTCTGGATGAAGAAATTCATTCAAGACCTTGGAGTTGTTCCTAGCATCGCTAACCCTATTGAGATCTTCTGTGACAATGAGCGTGCAGTAGCTCTAGCTAAGGAACCAAGAGTGCATCGACGTACGAGACACATTGCTCGGAAATATCACTTTATCCATGATATTATCGAGAATGGAGACATTGTGGTTAGTAGAGTACCGACTGAGGGGAACTTGGCAGATCGACTTACCAAACCTTTTTTCACAAGTTAAGCATGATTCTCATGCTAAGTCTATTGGTATTAGATTTTCTAGTGACTTGGTTTAATTATTTTAGTTGTATTTGTTATTGAGAACATTAAAGCAATAATGTATTTCTTATTGTAATGACTATTAAATGGAGATTTAATATACGCGTGATGCGATTACTTTATGAAACATTATTGTGTTCTATCTTTGCATGTTTAATACTTCCTTGGATAAACTTGTTTATTCTAAATACTTCCCGATCGGTCGTTCTTCATTGGAAGGAAGAAGTGAATTAAGATCGAGGCGAGTGGTTGGTAAAGTTATCATCTTGGATTGAATACTTGTTTACGCAACACTAGCCTGTACTTAATGGTGATTAAGTAATTGGAGGACCCGTACCTGAGTTTACTTCTGTTGGGAATCCATGGGGAATCAGAGCACGCAACGGAAGCAACAAAAACACACAAAAGATCCCATGATTTCCCAAAGGTGGTGAAAACTTGCAAGAACATGCATGCAACCAAAAACAAGAACAAAGAGAAGAAGGAGATCAAATCGTACCCTCGAAGACTTTGATACTTGGCTGGAACAATTCGGATTTGGGATTTAAGCTTGAAACAAAAGGCTCCAAGCCCTAATGCAAGTCCACACCAAGAAACCATCAACTTCTTTGTACTAGCAAACCGAAGCACCACCAACACTTGATGGATATCTTCTGGAACAGCCTTGAAACACTTGTGCACAAATCACCAACACTTGATCTTGCTCTCTCTCTTAATGGATGAACTCACAAGTATATGTATTGTACAAAATGGACCAAGAGTGTGAAATGAACAAAGAGACCCTCTTTTAAAGGCCTCTAGTCAGTTCAAAAGAGCCAGAGTCGGACCCCAATGGCACCATATCATTGGACCAACTCAAATGGTCCAATGAAACACAAGTGTCACTTGGAATTCTGCCTTCACGACTTCTTCACGGGCTCTCACGGGCCGTGAAGGATAAATGCGCCACGATCGGCCATTTATCCTCCACAAGTCGTGCCGCGCCGTGCAAGAATCGTTAGGGTTCGTGCCTTCACGACCTCCTTCACGGGCCGTGTAGGGTCGTGAAGCCCTAGGGTTTCACGAACCATGCGGCCCACGACAGGACTCGTGGACACGAGCTGCTTCACGACCCGTGGAGCATCCTTCATGGTCGTGAAGCCTACGTCAACTGGAATTTGACCATTTTGACTCTTTCTTCTTATAGTAGGCTGTCAAGATTGAAACTTGGCATGTGACCCAATAGGCCCACGCTTTATTGGCAGTGATGCTGGCCTACGTGTGTCGGTGGGCAGATTCCAACAAACTCCCACTTGCACATGACACATCGTATCCATGGGCACCACAGACAGGGAGCGGCCTCTAGCAAAGCATCCCTGCCCCCAACTAAACACGGGGTATGTCATCCCTGACAAGTACCATGATAAACTAAAAGAGTTTGACATGGTCCTATAGATAAGTGATCAATTATCTTATTGTTCGCGATATCCAAGTGAACACGAGACATGGTACAAAGTCATTCTCCGATCGTTCACGATTATGTTTCTCGATCAAGATTGGTGGTGACCAAAAGGTGAGTTGCAACTGATCAACAATCATTGCAAAATCGAGCATGGCCATGCATTTTGGTGTCAGCGCCCAATCATCGAGGGGCCCAGGGATATCTCTCTTTACAGAGGAACAAATTCCTTTGACTACATTGCCTCCAATACAATGGCAATACTTTACCCAAATACGTCCTTTATAATAGCCAGTTACGGACTACGTTTGAAAGCAGTCAGAATAAAGCAAACCAAAATAGTGAAGCACATGCATCTCCGGTCTAAGGATAAAAGATATTATCATCCTGATTTACTCTTGACATGTACCATGAAGTAATATCAGGTGTGGGTCGTCCAATCACTTGAAACTCTTTTCAAGTATAGGCGAAATATTGCGTCCCTTGTATTCAATCCCTATTGAATACTATGACCAATCATTTCCCTCGATCTTCGTTCATACTTCCTTCCTTGAAGAATGACCGATCGTGGACAGTTTAGAATGAAAAATATTCAAGGAAGTGATAAAACATGCAAAGTTGGAACACAATAATGATTTAAAGAAAGTATTCGCTACACGCGTATTATTAAATCTCCATTTAATAATCAATACATTCAAAAATACAATATTGCTTAATGTTCCCAATAACATAGTAAATACATCGAATACAATAACCAATATACAACTCAAACCAAGTCACTAGCAAATCTAATCCCAATAGCACGTGTGTGGGCATCCTGCTTGGCTTGCGACAACGGTTTAGTGAACAGATCTGCCAAATTGCTATCCGTGTGTACTTTGCTGATGACTATGTCTCCATTTTTGACCACGTCCCGGCTAAAATGATATTTCCTCGGAATATGCCTCGTGCGTCGATGAGACCTCGGTTCCTTTGCCAAAGCAACGGCACCCTCGTTGTCACAGAAGATCTCAACAGGGTCGCTGATGCTTGGAACCACTCCCAGATCAAGCAAAAACTTCCTTATCCATACCGCCTCCTTAGCAACTTCACTGGCCGCAATGTATTCTGACTCGGTAGTGGAATCGGCCACGGTGTCTTGCTTGGAGCTCCTCCAGGATATAGCACCGCCGTTTAATAGGAACACGAACCCCGATTGTGATCGGCAGTCATCCCTATTGGTTTGGAAACTTGCATCAGAGTAACCCTTAACTCTAAGCTCTTCCTCACCTCCGTACACTAAGAACATCTCCTTAGTCTTCCAAAGATACTTGAGAATGCTCTTCACCGCCGTCCAATGAGCTTCGCCAGGGTTGGCTTGATATCTACTCGTCATGCTCAAGGCACACGATATATCAGGCCTTGTACATAGCATGGCGTACATGATCGAGCCCACAGCCGAAGCATATGGCACTCGCTTCAATACTTCCCGTTCCTCTGGGGAACTAGGGGATTGAGTCTTACTCAATACCATACCAGGAGACATTGGAATGAAGCCCTTCTTGGAGTCTTCCATCCTAAACCGCTTTAGGACTTTGTCAACATATGTACTTTGGCTAAGCCCAATAACCCTCTTGGATCCATCTCTATAGATTTTGATCCCAAGAATATAAGTCGCATCTCCTAGACCCTTCATTGAAAAACAATTCCCTAACCAAGTTTTACACCTTGAATGGTCGGGACATCGTTTCCAATGAGGAGTATGTCATCGACATACAAGACTAGGAACACAACTATGCTCCCACTAGCCCTGACATATACGCATGGCTCATCCTTGCTTTTCAAAAAGCCAAAATCTTTGACTTTCTCATCAAAGCACAGGTTCCAACTACGCGATGCTTGCTTAAGTCCGTAAATGGACTTCTTAAGCTTGCAGACTTTATCCGGATGGTTGGCATGTACAAAACCCTCGGGTTGAGTCATATAGACCTCCTCGCTAAGTGTCCCATTAAGGAACACGGTTTTTACATCCATTTGCCAAATCTCATAATCATGAAATACGGCAATTGCCATGAGTATCCGGATAGACTTCAACATAGCCACCGAGGAAAAGGTTTCATCATAGTCTACACCATGAGTTTGCGTGAAACCCTTAGCCACTAGTCTGGCTTTGAAGGTGTCTACCTCTCCATCTATGCCGGTCTTTCTCTTAAAGACCCATTTGCACCCTACGGGTCTACACCCGGGTACCGGATCTACCAAATCCCAGACTTGGTTATCCGACATATACTGCATCTTGGACTCCATAGCCTCTTTCCACCTAGCCGACTCAGGGCCCACCACGGCGTTCCGATAAGATGATGGTTCATCATGATCCACCACTAGGTCGCAGCCCTCAGACATGAGAAGCCCATATCTCTCTGGCTCGTTGCGACTCCTACCGGATCTCCTAAGAGGTAAAGGATCCGTGTCAGGTTCTCTAGCAGCGCCGTGCTGAGAATCATCTTGTGAACTAGTGCCAACTTCAGGTTGGTCATTGGAGGGTTCTTGAATCTCTTCAAGATCTACCTTTCTCCCACTAGCGTCTTTAGATAGCATCTCTCTTTCAAGAAAGACGACCCTCCGAGCAACAAATACCTTTTTCTCAGACGGTTTGTAAAACAAATATCCTATAGATCCGGCAGGGTATCCAATGAACAAACACCTCTCGGCTCGGGGTTCCAATTTGTCCTTCATCTCACGTCTCACGTAGGCAGGACAACCCCAAACCTTTAGATATGAAAGCGATGGAACCTTTCCATGCCACATCTCAAATGGTGTCTTCTTGACCTTCTTAGTTGGTACGAGGTTAAGGATTCTACCGGCCTTTTCCAATGCATAGCCCCAAAAGCTAATGGGTACATCCGTACGACTCATCATACACTGAACCATATCCAATAATGTCCGGTTCCTCCTCTCGGCGACACCATTTAATTGTGGTGTCCTAGGAGGTGTCAATTGCGAAACAATTCCACAATCTTTTAGATAGTCACAGAATTCCGAACTTAGATACTCACCACCACGATCCGATCTGAGCATCTTAATTCGTTTACCCAATTGGTTCTCAACTTCGTTTTTGAAAGTCTTGAAAACCTCAAAGGTTTCCGACTTTTGTCTCACCAAGTAGACATACCCATACCTACTAAAATCATCGGTAAAGGTTACGAAGTACCTTGAGTTATCCCTAGTGACATGCCCCTCTCACAAACGCCGGTGAAGGGTGCTTTGGTCATTTTGCCCAACAAGCAAGATTCGCATACATCATCCAACCCATGGTCAAATGATTCCAAGATCCCATCCGCTTGGAGCTTGGCAATGCGTTTCTTGTTTATGTGGCCCAAACGACCATGCCATAAAGATAACTTATCTAAATCACATTTGGATTTAGAACCAACATTCATGATAGATCTATTACTTTACAAGCATACGCTTGTCTCATATATGCCACGACATGGATGTGCTTTAAAATAAAATAAATCATTCTTAAAGCATGAAATAATTCCATTAGAGAAATTAAAGTCAAATTCATCGTCAACAAGTGCATAAAATGATAAAATGTTTCTTGCCACGCAGGGCGAATAAGATACATTTAATAAAGTAATAGATAAGCCGGATGGAAAGGCGAGGTCCACGCTCCCTATCTTCTCAACCGGGACAACCACCTTGTTTCCCATGATGAGATCCAGCTCCCCATCAACCAAGTCCCTACTTCTTCTTAGTACCTGCACATTATTAACTATGTGAGTACTACACCCGGTGTCCAAGACCCAAGCGTTAGAAGTAGAAGTGTTATGGAGTTCAATCATGTACATACCGGAGGCGCCTTGTCCCTTGGCGTGAAGCCTCTTGAGCTCCTCCGTGTACTTGGGGCAACTATGCCGGTAGTGTCCCTTCTCCCCGCAGAAGAAGCAAGCGGCCTCTTCCGGTGAGGGGGCTATAGGAGCGGGTTCCTTCCCCTTCGGCTCCGGCGCCGGGAGTGGTTTGGGCTTGGGTGTTGCCACCTTTCCCTTCCCCTTTCCCTTCCCCTTTCCCTTGCCCTTGGAGCTTGAAGCGGGCCGCTTCCTCTTAGCACCACCCTCATGGATGGCTAGGACGGGTGCGGAGGTCGATGGCTTTGCCTTGGCCATGTTAGACTCGGCGGTCTTCAACATTCCGTGCAACTCCATCAAGATATAGTAGTTCACAATGAACGGAGCATATGCTTGTGGCAAACATTGGAGGATAATCTCCGTAGCCAACTCTTTCCCCATAGGAAAGCCCAACCTCTCGAGCTGGTCCACGTATTGCTTCATACGAAGCATGTGGAAGCTCATGTTCCCGCCCTCCTGCATCCGACACCCCACAAAGGCCTTGACACACTTGTAGAGTTCTTGCCTCGCTTGCTTCTAGAACATTTCCTTTAGCTGCGAGATCATGTCAAACGCACCAACATCCTCGAATTACCTTTGCAATTCAGAACTCATGGTCGTCAACATGAGGCAAGTCACCTCATTAGTGTCTTTAAGGCGCTTCTCATAAGCATCCTTAATGGCCCGCGTGGCGGTGGTAGCAGGAGCCTCCGGAAGAGGTTCCTCTAGGACGTACAACTTGCTTTCATCGCGCAAGACAATTCTCAATTGCCTAAGCCAATCCATGAATTTACGCCTATGAGTTTCTCTTTCTCCAAAAATGGACGGAGTGAAATGTGTGTCGCGGTGTTGCTTGTAGATGCCATCTAAAAGAAGGCAAAGCACACAAAAGGTTAGTTTGACATATTTTAATCCATGTTAAATAATTACCCAATAGTTTAACACTTAAATTTAACAAGGGCTAAGAACCCAACATAACTTCACTACATGACGGGTTTACCGCGGATCACTTCGTGAAAGTATTTAGGCCGGTAAACGCTTTACCAATAGCAATCCGTGATTACAACTCTTAGGCACTTGCGGGATCCTTCGGTACTCATAGCACCGGTTAGGCATCTTTGATCCCTTCCCACACCGATTCCTCAAAAAGCTGCTTTGATAACTCGGTATAGGCACGACAATTATCAAGGCGTATTAAATTGGAATTGCAAATCGTCCAACAAGATACACGATGACGCCCTTGACAATAATTGGCTCGTGCTAAGCTCGACAACCAAAGATTTCAAGACGCCACTCGCACCTTCCACAGAAGTCCACATGGAACAACTCGTGCTAAGCTCGACAATTGTCCCATGCTTCATTAGATTCGGGTGGTGTCATCTTTTGGATGGCGTGTGATTTACATTTTTGAGAAAAACGGGACTTTTGTTTTTCCGGTTAAAAACCTCTTTTCGTTTTGATTAACAAATAAGTGACAAAACACATTTTTCACCAATTGAACATAAACACTTTATATTCGTTTGTTAATCATGTGAGTGAGCGGGGTTTGTTAACCAATTAAGGAAAACTATACAGTTTTATTATTTTCAAAAGATTTTCTAGCATGCGAAGATCCTACAACCACGCAAGAAAAACAAATAAATAAAACTACACAACCACGCATACAAAACCGATTTGAGCCAACCTAATTGTTCCCCGGTGAGCCAACCGAGTAACTAAGTCTACTATTGTAATGACTATTAAATGGGGATTTAATATACGCGTGATGCGATTACTTTAAGAAACATTATTGTGTTCTATCTTTGCATGTTTAATACTTCCTTGAATAAACTTGTTTATTCTAAATACTTCCCGATCGGTCGTTCTTCATTGGAAGGAAGAAGTGAATTAAGATCGAGGCGAGTGGTTGGTAAAGTTATCATCTTGGATTGAATACTTGTTTACGCAACACTAGCCTATACTTAATGGTGATTAAGTAATTGGAGGACCCGTACCTGAGTTTACTTCTGTTGGGAATCCATGGGGAATCAGAGCACGCAACAGAAGCAACAAAAACACACAAAAGATCCCATGATTTCCCAAAGGTGGTGAAAACTTGCAAGAACATGCATGCAACCAAAAACAAGAACAAAGAGAAGAAGGAGATCAAATCGTACCCTCGAAGACTTTGATACTTGGCTGGAACAATTCGGATTTGGGATTTAAGCTTGAAACAAAAGGCTCCAAGCCCTAATGCAAGTCCACACCAAGAAACCTTCAACCTCTTTGTACTAGCAAACCGAAGCACCACCAACACTTGATGGATATCTTCTGGAACAGCCTTGAAACACTTGTACACAAATCACCAACACTTGATCTTGCTCTCTCTCTTAATGGATGAACTCACCAGTATATGTATTATACAAAATGGACCAAGAGTGTGAAATGAACAAAGAGACCCTCTTTTAAAGGCCTCTAGTCAGTTCAAAAGAGCCAGAGTCGGACCCCAATGGCACCATATCATTGGACCAACTCAAATGGTCCAATGAAACACAAGTGTCACTTGGAATTCTACCTTCACGACTTCTTCACGGGCTCTCACGGGCCGTGAGGGATAAATGCGCCACCACCGGTCATTTATCCTCCACGAGTCGTGCCGTGCCGTGCAAGAATCGTGAGGGTTCGTGCCTTCACGACCTCCTTCACGGGCCGTGTAGGGTTGTGAAGCCCTAGGGTTTCACGAACCATGCGGCCCACGACAGGACTCGTGGACACGAGCTACTTCACGACCCGTGGAGCATCCTTCACGGTCGTGAAGCCAAGGTCAACTGAATTTGACCATTTTGACTCTTTCTTCTTATAGTAGGCTGTCGAGATTGAAACTTGGCGTGTGACCCAATAGGCCCACGCTTTATTGGCAGTGATGCTGGCCTACGTGTGTCGGTGGGCAGATTCCAACAACTTCATGGATATTATCACGAGTAAATCAGGGTGATAATATTATTTATCCTTTTACTAGAGATGCATGTATTGCTTGATTATTAACATGGACTTGTTTAGATTGCTTTCTAATTCAGTTTGTAACTGGCTGTTATAAGGGAAGTTTTCAGGCAAGAACTTGGCGATGTAGTCAAAGGTATTCATTCCTCTTTTGAGAGATATCCTTGGGCCCCTCGTTGACTAAGCTAATGACAAATCAAAATGCATGGCCGTGCTCAAGTTGAATTGATAATGGATCAATTGTGCAACTTGTGTTATTAGTCATAGTTAGTCTATCTCGAGAAACATAATCGTTAATGATTTGGGGTTGATCATGTTCCATGACCTGCATTCACAACGGATATCGTGAACGAAGGGATAAGTAATCACTTATTTGTAGGACCTTTCCTTTTAGTGAGCTATTTGTTTTGGGAAGACAATCCCTGTGCTGACTTGGGGGCATAGATGCCTTGCTAGAGGCCGCTCTATGTCGGTGACGCCTTTCGTGAGTTTGTCATGTGCAAGTGGGAGTCTGTTGGATTATGCCCACTGACATACACACCAGTTGGTGTAACACCGTGCTTTTGAGAACCAAAATTTTCTTTTTAAAATACAATTTAAGTTTTCAAACCGCATGGGTTAGACTGTAAATAGAATATTTAAACCTGTCTTATAATTTAAAAATGCCGCGGAAGTACAAACACGTGGCAAACTGTATAAAGAGTCAAAATGTTGCCACATACGACATTTATAAACTAACTATAGCAGTCCAAGCAACAACACGCGAACATGTAGCACAAAACAACATAGCAAGCTATGTGCAGGGGTGTCGCGCCGTGACACTGCCTTGTGTCGAGCTGCAGCAATTGTCTGTTTTGCGCACAGCAACCCCATTTTGGCTCATTTCAATTCCAAATCAATTTTGGTAAAATTCTAGTGTTTCATAGGACCATTTGACACTTGTGGAAGCTTTCTAACATCAAAAACTCCAATCCAATTAATTCATACGAAAATCCCATTTAAATGGACAAAGACATGCGCATAACGGCCAAAACTTGGTGTAGACCAATTCCAACACTTGCAACACACCATATACACCTAATATAATGTATTGAAGGTGTTGCAACTGACCAAAACCTTTAAACTTATTGTTTGGTATCATTTTCCAATTTCCTGCCTATTTAAGGCCTATTTTTCACTATTTTAGCCAATTCAAGCAATACAACCATTCCAATTCAAAACCAATGTTCTAATCAATTCATACAAGTCATATGAATCTATTAGAACCTTAAAAATCAAGTCTTGATGTGTAAAAATAGATTTAGGCCATTTTGACCCATTTAGGCTAAATATTGGATGTGTACAAAAACACCACTTCTAATGCACCAATTGAGTTCTAATCATTCCTAACAAGTTATAGGATCAATTAGAACACTAAATTTCAGTTCTTGAAGGTCAAAATCAGTTTCACCTGTATTTGACCATTTATGACCCATTTGATCAAAAATTCAAAACTCATCAAGAACACTGCCTTAATTCATGGAATTGATTCCTATGCACTTATAAATGATATTAGAACCTATTTCAATCATAAATTTCAGTTCTTGACTCCTAAATCAAAGAACCCACTTGAAACCTAAAATTTCAAGTCTTGAAAGAGCAAAACCAAGAACAAGGATTAATTGGCACTTACAATGATCAAAGAATATTTAGGAACTACTTGTGGGATGATTTCGATCCTTATTTATCTGCTGGAACAAAAGTTTATGAGTTTTCTTTCAAAACCCAAAATTTCAAGAATGAAGGAAAAGCCATGGATATGGAGCTTTCAAGGTTAGAGATGAAGAAGATGATGTTCTTGGACAGATTAGGACTTGAATTTGTGGCTAGAACTTGAACTTGAATGATTAATCTTGATTTCTCCTTTGAGTTCTTCTTCTTGAATTTGCAAAGGCAGAGAAATGGTGATGAGTGTGTGTCTGTGTATTGCAAATAAGGCTGGACCGACTTGTGGGTATTATCATCCACAAGTGGGTATTTTGTTCCCCTTTTTAACTTACAACTCATCTCCCGTTTAACCATTTCAGCTAACGAAGATATTTTTGGAATCCTCGTTTGAAACCGTTCAATATTTTATAACCTTTATCTATTTTTATTAATATTTTTAATAACCCTTTTATTTATTATTTTACATAGTTTATACCATTTTCTAAAAAATATATATATATTATTTAATTAAATTAAATATTTGACGTACCATATTCAGACACGTTTAGGCCCATTTTGAGGATGTTACAGTTGGTATCATGGCTGATGAAGCAAGGGCCTATTGAGTCAGACGCCAAGTATCGATTCCGGCATCATGGATGGTCAAATGAGAGAGAAAACCAGAATCTGGTTTTGGTGGGCCAAGGCACGCCCGTGCCTCTATGAGGTACGGCCGTGCCCTACGGGCAGGCACGAGACCAAGTCAGGCGTGACTTGGGCGTGGCCTGTAGCTAGGTACGCCCGTGCCTCTTAGAGGCACGCCCGAGCCCTGAGCCCAGTGGACAAGCACGAGCCCAAGTCGGACATGACTTAGGCGTCGCCTTTTGGGCTGGCACGCCCGTGCCCTGTGAGGCACGGCCGTGCCTTGTGTAGTAACACCCTCTTAACTAGGCTTTCAAAGCTAGTTTAAAGAGGTGTTCATTGCCATTATTCTAGTAACTAAATTTGACATTAGTGTGCACGAATTTGAACTCATATTTGAGTTCTATATAAGTCACATGATGCTAATGTGGTCATGTTCCTTGTAGTTTTTTTAATAGAATATATAATTTGCATATATACATCTCTCTCAAGCACTAGAAGTACTAAGGCATTGGTATTCTAGTGTTGATCATCTTTGTGGTGTTTAGGTTGGCATACTTAACACCCTAGCAAGTGGGAGACGATCACGTCTTGGTGTGGACTACGATAGAGGTGTACACGCTAGTACACGCAAATTCCAAACTCCAAACCCTCTCATACAAAGAAGATAGCTTCAAGGGTATGACACTTATTCTTTGTATCTTTATTTTGTTGCTAAATCATGTTTAGAGTTCTGGTCCATATGGTGGGCACATTCGTGGTCAAATTTTGAAATCTATTTTCTACTCTTTTTGCTTCCACTGTGTTTTTTGGATCACGAAAACCCAACAGAACACACCGAAAAATGAGGACCACGAGAACACTACACCTCAGTACACTCAAAACCGAAAAATATTACGCTGTCGCTTTAACAAAATTCCCTATGAACTGGCAAATGGCAGAGTGCCTAATAGTAAACACTTTCATGTGTTTCGTAATAGGTGCTTTGTCCTTAATGAAAAGGCTAATCTAGGAAAGTTCGACCCCAAAAGCAGATGACCGAATTTTCCTAGGTTACTCTTCTGAGTCTAAAGCGTTTCGCGTGTTAAACAAACGAATAAATGTTCTGATTGAAAGTATTAACGTGACTTTTGATGATACTTTAACCACCACATCTTTATCTCATAAGTCGCCTGCAATCGTTTCTAAACACATCAGTTCAGGCCCGGGACTTAATCGACAAGAAACAAATATAACACACGCAAATGAATCTTCAGACTTAAAATATATATTTAATTTTATAGATGAGGACTCTGGACTTAATTGTGTACCTGTTGACAGGCCTACAGATGTCGCTCAGGAATCCCTTGAACTCACATAGCAAACAGCTAATGCGTCTACATCAGGACCTGTTAATTCACCTGCCGACCCATTCTTCGTTTTGGGTGAACGGTACACTGCATCCAACTCAACAGTCAACACTAACGACTATGCTGACAATGAGGACCACGAGAACACTACACCTCAGTACATTCTAGACTCATCTACTCGTTAGGGTGAAACATCCATTCAACACCAACTGGATGAAAACTTCCCTCAGGATGCCAGTGATGGAGTTGCTGATAAGCCCATCCCCCATATAACCAAATGGACTGCTGCACATCTTGAAACGCAAAGATGCAGGTGTTCAGACTAGATCTGCCACAACAAATGAGTGTCAGTTCTCCAGCTTTCTTAGTTTGATAGAACCAACACGAACTGCTGATGCCCTGCAAGACGTAGACTGGATTCTTGCTATGCAAGAGGAGTTAGATCAATTCACGCGCTTAAAGGTTTGGAGACTGGTGCCTCGACCCAACAACAAGAAAAATTGTTGGCACCAAGTGGGTCTTCAAGAACAAGAAAGATTCAGACGCTGTGGTGATTCAAAACAAAGACAGACCGGTAGCAGAAGGATACAACCAGCAGGAGGGTATTGACTATGATGAAACCTTCGCTCCCGTTGCCCGTGTAGAAGCCATCAGGGTAATTCTCGCGTACGCTGCTTATAGGGACTTCAAGGTATATCATATGGATGTCAAAACGGCATTTCTAAATGGAATCCTTAAGGAGGAAGTCTATGTATCCCAACCAGAAGGATTTGTTGATCCTAAATGACCAAATGATGTCTACATACTTGATAAGGCCCTGTACGGACTCAAACAAGCTCCACGGGCTTGGTATGATGTCCTATAAGCCTATCTAGTTCGTGAAGGCTACTTAAAGGGACGAATCGACACCACCCTCATCACAAAGAAAGTTGCGGATGACTATATCTTAGTCCAGATATATGTAGATGATGTTATATTTGTCTCTACGAACCCACAATACAATCTAGAGTTTTCAAAATTAATGCCGAGCCCCTTCGAAATGAGCATGATGGGAGAAATGAATTTCTTCCTCTGCTTACAAGTTAAACAACTTTCCAATGGCATTTTCATAAATTAGTCTAAATATATTAATGATTTATTAAGAAACTATGAAATGTTCGACTGCTCGTCCAAATCCATCCCCACGTCTTCCAAAACCAAGTTGGCTGCTAATCCTGAAGGAAAGGCAGTTGATTTGAAAACCTATCAGGGGATGATTGACTCCTTACTATATCTAACGGCTAGTAGACCGGACATAATGTTTTCTACATGTCTATTTGCTCGTTTTCAGGCAAATCCAAAAAAATCACATCTACTTGTTGTGAAACCTATCCTCAAATACCTGAAAGGGACCCCTGACATTGGTCTGTGGTATCCCCGTGACTCATCATTCGAATTGCTTGTGTACTCCGATTCGGATTATGCCGGTTGTATGTTAGATAGGAAAAGCACGTCAGGGAGTGTACACTTCTTGGGAGATCGATTGGTCTGCTGGAGTTTAAAGAAACAGAATTGTGTGTCTACATGAACTGCTGAAGCTGAATTTGTGGCTGCTGCCAGTTGCTGTTCCCAGAGTTTGTGGATGCGAACTCAATTGCGGGACTTTGGTCTTACCTACTCTAAGATTCCACTGCTGTGTGATACTCAGAGTGCAAATGCCATTACTTGCAATCCTGTCCATCATTCTATGACCAAGCACATCAATATCAGGTATCATTTCTTGAAAGTCAATGTGGAAAAGGGTTTTATCGAACTACAATATGTTCCGACTGATAATCAACTGGCTGATCTATTCACCAAACCATTGGACGAAAATATAAAGCAAAGAGATTTATAAATGAGTTTATATTTCTACGCGCATAAGAATTGGCAATATTAATATAAAAGGTGATTATATTAAACGGTGATTAAAAAGGAGTTTTTGTCACTTAATTTCTTAATTCGGAAAATGGTTAAATATTTTATTTTAACCGGAAAAACCAAAACCCGTTTTCCGAAAGTAAGTCACGCGCCACCCTTAAGACGACACCACCCAAATCTAACGAAGCTTGGATGATTGTCGAGCATTAGCACGAGTCATGTCTTGTGGAGTTGTGCGGAAGGTGAGTGTGGCAACCCGCAATATTGGTAGTCGAGCATAAGCACGAACCAATGATTAGGCTAGGGTACCAACGTTGTCTTGACGGGCGACTTACAAATTCTTTTATAACGCTTTAATGATGTCGATCTCTAGCCGAGTCATTTAAGAATCATAAAAGGATTGGTGTATGAATGGATCAAGCATGCCTTAGACATTTGATGTCAAAAGGATCTCGCAAGGATCTAAGAGTTGCAATCGTTGCAATCGGTAAATTGTTTACCGGCCTAAATAACTTATTTCGTGATCCGCAGTAAACCCGTCATGGGATAGAGTGAAATATGGTTCTTAGCCTTATTCAAATAATTTTGTGTTTATAACTATTGGGTAATTATTTTTACAAGGATTTGACAACTAAAATTGGTACTCTAATTTTGTAGATGACATCCAACAACGCTTCTACATCATCATTGAACTCAATTTCCCTAAAATTATTCCTCGAAAAGGCCAAACTCGATAGCCCAAACATTATGGATTGGTTCATGCAACTAAGGATAGCCCTTAGGTATGAACAAAAGATGTGGGCCATCGAGGAGCCTTTGCCGGAAGCACCGGCGGCTAATGCGACAAGGGCGGTCCAAGACTTTTATGAAAAGCGCGTCAAGGAAACCAACGAAGTAGCTTGTATTATGCTCTCGTCAATGATTCCTAAGCTTCAAAAGAAAATGGAACATTTAGGGGCATATGATATGCTTAACCAGATGAAGAAAATGTTTCAACAGCAGGCTAAGCTAGAGCGCTTCCAGTGCCTAAAGTCCCTTTTTGATTGCCACATGCAGGAGGGCGGAAATGTGAGCGTTCACGTGCTTAAGATGAAAGCATTGGTCGATCGCTTGGAGAGGTTGGGATTCCTGTTATGGAGGGAGTTGGCGGTGGATGTGATCCTCCGTTCTCTTCCTAGTTCCTTTTCTCAATTTTTGTGGAACTATCATGTCCATGGCATGGACAAGTCACTAATGGAGCTTCACGGAATGTTGAAGACCTTTGAGTCTGACATGTCCAAGAAGCCCTCCTCGTCCAAACCTGTCCTATCTATCTAGGGAGGCGGAACCAAAAGAAAAGGCGCTCCTCCCTCCAAGGAAAGGGTAAGGGGAATATTGCAAAACCAAACCCAAGTCCGGCCCCGAAGGGCAAGGGGAAAGTCGTGATGGTTCCACCGGCCGAGGACCCAACAGAAGCCAAGTGCTTCGACTGCAAGGAAAAAGGGCATTGGCGGCGTTCTTGCCCAACGTACCTCGAGGAGCTCAAGCTGGTAAAACCGAAGGGAGCGGGTAACTCAGGTACGTTTATGATTGAACTCCACAATACCGCTACTTGTAACGGCTGGGTACTTGATACCGGTTGTGGCACTCATATTTGTAATAATGTTCATGTGCTAAAAAGAAGTAGGGGCGCTGGGTGCTGGAGAGCTTGACCTGATCATGGGAAACAAGAATGTGGTTCCCATGGAGCGGATAGGGAGTATTGATCTCGCCTTTCCCTTAGCCCTTGCTATTACCTTGTTAAATGTTTGCTTTTCGCCCTGCGTGGCACGAAACATTATTTCCTTTCATGCTTTGTTTGACGATGGTTATAAGTTTGATTTTGATAATGGAATTATTTCTTGTTTGAGAGATGATGTTCATTACTTTAAAGCTTCTCCATGTCATTGGATTTATGAAGCAAGTGTGTGTTTGGATGGTAATAAATCAATCCTGAACATTGATTGTAAGTCCAAAGATGTATTGGACAAGTTGTCTTTGTGGCATAGTCGTCTTGGCCATATAAACAAGAAACGTATCGCCAAACTTCAAGTGGATGGGATTTTGGAATGATTTGATTACGGGTCAAGTAAAGTATGCGATTCTTGTTTATTAGGCAAGATGCCTAAAGCATCCTTCACGGCGTTAGTGAGAGGGACAAAGACTTGTTGGACATTGTTCACACGGATGTGTGTGGTCCGTTCAGGTCTGCTACAAGAAACAACTGTAGGTACTTCGTTACTTTTACTGATGATTTTAGTAGGTATGGTTATGTTTATTTGATTAAGCATAAGCCTGAAACCTTTGAGGTGTTTAAGACATACCAAAACGAAGTACAGAATCAATTGGGCAAGCAAATTAAGATTCTCATATCCGATAGATTGGTGAGTATCTTAGTACCGAGTTTCTTGATCATCCTAGGGGTTGCGGAATTATTTCACAAAGTTATCGCAACACACGCGTATCAAGTATGACGAACACTAGTACGTTTTGCAACTTATGCAGTCTTGCAAATTATGCAGTATCACGTACTTGTTTGTGTATATTCGCACATTCGTTCGTCTGTGTATCCGTCGTTGTTAAACCCATAAGAAGGTTTATACTTATACTTGATATATCCACGAACAAATCACAGTTTAAAGATATAAGTTATCTTTTCTTTAAAACCGTAACAAACTCCTTAATTAGAACATATCAAATTAATTCCTTTTGAGATCTCTATCCAACTAATAGATATTTTAAATTAGGTTTAGATATCCTAAATTAAATGTCAAAGATATGGAGAGTTTATAACAGAATTTAGAACTTACTTAAATTCTTGAACTGACTTCTGACGTTGAGCTGACTCACTCAGTCTTGACCTTGTCAAGCTGAGTTCTTGAATCTTGGGATCTTGAATCTTCAAGTCTTCAAGTCTTCAAGTCCTTACTCCTAAAACCTATCTCAGCTTAGAAGTCACTGAGCTATCTAGTACTTACATAGAAAACTCTATATTTGTTTATACGCTGACTACTCAGCCTGAGCTGACTAGTGATTCTATAACAGACTTGCATAATTCCTAACTCTTAACCTATCATCTATACATATCTATAGTTTGTCTCATCAAATCTAATTATTCTAAACATGGGACTAACAATATCCCCCTATTTGATAATGACAAAATATTGAATCAAAGTAGGTATCGGTTAACAGAATTATGTCGAACCACTCTAGAACTGACCAAAGTTAGTTCTTGAAATAAGTATTGAACTGATCCATACATATTCATCATATCTTGAACTTACAAGATGTTTATATTACAAATCCATTATAAGACTTGTATTCTAAGTATTTGAATATACAACTACTTATATACCGAACTTCTTAGAGTTAATTTAAGTTCTGAACTTAGAAAACTTACACAACTGAACATATCAGTTTATAATTGAACATATCAATCATCAGCTTAAACTTACAAAGCTGTCTGTTTGAACATATCAAACATAATTTTGATCATATCAAATAATAAAAAGTTGAACATATCAAACTTGAGTTTGTATTAATAAACATATCATTTACATTGTAGCTTAATCATTATGGTTAGCTTCTGCACACATAGGGCAAACAGAATCATAGAACTAATCTATTTAATCAATAGGATCTCCAACTCCTAACCACATATCATAACATTTAAGTTCCCATATTGCAGTTTTCTTGATAGCATCATTCACAATCTCTTCACCTTCTGGCAGCTCTCTCATCTCAGTTTTTCTTGATCTGATTTCTTTGTAGAGATGGTATCTGAATACTAAGTTCTGAGTTGAGTCATCACATAGAATTCTCAAGTACAGAATCAATTCCAGATTTGCCAAACGAAGATCTGCAACTCTTAAGAAACATTGATTACCTTCCACGTCAAGATACAAGAATCCTTCCAAAGGTTGAGTGATATAAGTGTTTTCTCTGAATTCAACTCCCTTTGGAACTTGTAGACCGATGTTTCTTTTAGCTCGCTGGCTTGCTGCTCTAACTCTTGCAGCTTTGCCTCGATTTAGGAAAGTATCAATTTCATCAGCAGGAATCTCATCTAACTGATCAATTCTTATGAAGAGTGTCTTAAGCACATCAACTATCTCTTGTCTGATTTGACTCTTTTTCATCTGTTTGATAGTTGTGGCTACAATTTTTAACTCTGAGAACCCCAACTTGTACAGACATCTCATATCTAGAACAATTTCTTGTTGGTTGTCTAGTACAAAGTTGATAATTACCAATTCTCCTTTTCTACTCAGTGTAATTGAAATTCAATCTTGTGATTAAAATGTGTTATTTTATAACAATGCCTTAGATCCACATCTGAGTAGGGAATTGGAGCAGCTCTAGTTCCAGAATAGTCAGCTTCAGCTTCAGCTCTGGCATTTTCAGCTTTAGCCTTTTCTCGTTGAATTTCAGCTTGTCGTTGCTGCTCTTTTTTTTCCTGCACTGTTATTCCTAGTTCTTTAGCCATCTCTTGTAACATTTGCGTAGCAAGCATGTCACTGGCTTTCTGTGCTGCATCAGCTTCATCACTTGAGTCAAATTCATATGCAACTAGTTAAGACTTACCTTGTTGCTCTGGCTCAGGCTCAGCAATGATGACCTTTCTTCTCTTTACTAGAGGCATAGCACTTCTTTTCTTTCTTTTTACCATCTCAAACACCTTACTCTTCCCTTCATCTATTTGTGAAGTTGGAACAGACTCAGCTTCAACAAATTTTGGCAAATTAGCTTGAGGAAGGTTGGTGTGAGCAGCTTGAGATGTTTCTTCATGTGGAGTTTCTGGTTGAGCTTGTGAAGTTGTGGTAATTTGGACTGTTGGAGCCTATTGTTGTTGGGAAGGCTGATCTACAGTACTCATAAACTGATCATGAGCTTGTTCCTCAAATTGTACTTCCTCTGTATGCTCCCCCTCAACCTTATCGTCACACTTCTTTGATTCTTCCTCCCCCTTTTTGTCATCATCAAGAGGGGAGGGTCTGAATTTGAGCACGAAGCTTTCCAAGTTGGCTACTGAAGTCGAAAGATCATGAAGTTGATGCATCAACTTGGCTTTATCATTTATCCTCTTTTTATGTAGGAGCTCAAACTGAGATTGTAGATATTTCATAATGAGTTGGGCATAGTTGGTCATCAGCTTGGGCTCCTCAGGGTCTTCTTCTTACCTCAAAGTCCTCCTGTCCAGTGGAGGAGTGTATTTCCACCGTAGGAGTGGCTGTTGAGTGTTCCTCAATAGGTGAAAATGTGGGTCCCATATCCAAAGGTTAGTGCTGACCTATGGAATCAAGGGGGCCAGAATGCGGACCCTATAAACTTTCCTGATGTATGAAAGGTTCATTGACAGGTCATGCTAGAGTGTGTAATAATGGAAGAGAAGAATGACCAATGTCGTGAGGTATGGTAGTAGGGCGAGCTAGGCTTAGTGGTGAGGAGGGGTATTTGACCCTGGGGATTGGTCAGTATTTCAATGTTACCTTCCTGGGGCTGTGAAGGCACAGAAGTAGGCTCTCCCATGACACTAGTAAGTATGGGCTGAGTAGACACCATACCCGGTTTAGGCATAAGGGTTGAACTGAGCCTAGAGATTGGCACCTTAAGAGAAGGTGTCTCCCCTCAGCTCCTGCCGGTGGAGGTATCAATGTGATATCAACTCCAGAGTCCTTTTGAGGTGAAGGACTACATCTGGCAGACTTTCTAGTATAGGTGTAGGATATTTCCTTGATAGCAGTGGGCTGACCAAGGTTGGCTTTGGATTGTAAGATAGATGGGGATGTTTGAGGTGGAGGAGAGGGGTTAGACTGAGTTAGGCTTGACTCAGTCTTATCTCCCAATTTTAGAGGTGGAGAAGTAAAACGGAGAGAAGGAGATAAGGGATGCGAAAGTATACCTGTTGCACCTAGCAGTGGAGACTCCGAGCTAGGAAACAGACTCGTTTGCTCAGAACTCGAAGTGGTGGATGACATTACTTGAGCACGGGGTCTGAGCTGAGTCCTAGGTTGATCGGCTTGTGAGGGCTCAGCCGTAGAACCAACACCATCACCCACTTCATCCACAACTTCCTCCTCTGTCTCAGCTTCACTTGACTCAGGAGTCGGAAGTTGTACATACACCCTCATCTGAGCATTAGGGAAAATATCGTGGGCGAACATTTTGTAGCTGAGAACAGGAGTAGGGGTTGACTCATATTGTGTAGTATATCTTCTACCCAACCTGTCCTCGATGACCATGGATATAAATCTTACGAAGGGCACAATGGTGTCCCTTATGTTCTTGGTCACCAATGACTTGAATGCCTCAATGATCAACTCAGCGTAATCCAATTGTCGATCATAAAATAAGTTGTATAACACTTGCATTTCAAAGTCATTAACATTATCCAGGCCACCCCCCTTGTATCCTAGGGAACGAACCACAGTGGATACAATAAATCCTCATGCCGTCTGGAAAACAGATTTCCGTATTACGCCAATAACGTGAGGATGACCAATTAAGGGCAACACGCTTCGTGATTTTTCCCTAGAAACCGTCGCTTCATACTGATTATGAACCGGGAGATGAAGAATTCGGCGGAGACAATTTGCATCGACTTCTATCGCCACTTGTCCACTTACGACTGTACCCCGAATGACCGGTTGAGTTGCATCCAGTTTACACGCATACCAGAATTCCGTGAGAAGTTGAGGGATGAGCACAGCAGGACCACGAAGAAATGCATGTGCCAGGGGTCCCTTGCGAATGTAGGAGACCCACTCCTCATATCCCCTACCAATTTTGGACTTTGGAATGTCGATACAGGCGATGACATTGTTTTGTTTGTAGGTGGGGAGTGCGTTGTTCTTGAAATTTCCACCACGGATCATTTTGGACTTATCGTATTGGATCACACTTAGCAATAATAAGGATTAGCACTGAGGAATGAACTCTACACACAGCAACGTTAGGGTTTAAGAGAATGGAGAAGAATAATTTGGAAGAGTAAACGAAATATGATGAAAAGTATCTCTTATTTATACCTGTTCAATGTGAGAGAAAAGTTACTGTTATCGGAGGGTAATAAATATGACCGTTACCGTAAAAACGTCTACGCAGTTTGTTACAACGGCTAAATTTATTGTAAGTTACCCAAACGCATACTGTTATATTGAACCGGATTCTAACAGGATTAATGATATATTCTTAAGAATATATCATAAAAATTTTCTAAACCACTGACATTTATTTACAGGACACCGTAAATATGTTGGACTTACCATATTATTAGACATACCATTTCTTAGGACAAATCTAGACATGTAGAACTGACCATGTGACATTCGGCAACAAATTTCCCAGGTTAGCCATTAAAAATTCTAATTTTAAGCCTAGTATGACTAAAAATAGTATTTATGACTTAAATACATCCATAATAATATTAGATTTCGTAGAAATCCCGCCTATATGGTTAGAACCTTCCCGAGCTCGAAAAATCGAATTATTAAAAGTCAAGAATTACAAATCATATACAATAATAATAATAATAATAACAATAAAAATAATTAAATACATCATAATAAATATAAATAAGTTAAAATATAAAACATATATATATATATAAACTCATCAAAATAATTAAAACTTTGTTAATTAAAAGATTTAAACAAAATCACCATTTATACAAATTTATTTAAACTAATTACACAAAATTTATAAAAAATAAAAAAATAAAAGAAACCCCCCATCTCTTTTCTCTTGCCTCCTTCTCTTCCCAAGAATCACCACTTGATCTCCCCCATGCTCTATATAAGCCCCCTACTACTCTTCATCATTTCCTTCACCACCACACTCCATCTCTTCTCTTTTCTCTCTTCTTCTTTCACCAACAAAAATCTCCCAAGAACATCCAAGTCTTGATCATCTCTTAAAGATCAAACACAAAATCAAAGAAAAGAGTTGGTAAGATGATCATAAAACACTCATCTCTACTCTTCTACCTTTCTTCTTTTCTTCTTTCTTCTTTCTTTTATTTATTTTCTTTGTTGTTCATCTTATTTCCTTTATATATATCTATAATCATGTAAATATAAACATCCTACCAATGTTGTAAGGAGCACATGAAATGTGCATCATCCTACCATTGTTGTATGGAACTTAATCAACTAAAAATCAAGAAAATAAGACTTTGATCATGCATGTGTTTCATCTCAACAAATGTTGTAAGGAACACATAAAATGTGTATCATCCTACCATTTTTGTAAGAACACATGGATTATCAAAGCTTATACTCATACAATATGATTAATCATGAATATAAACATGCCATATTAAAGTTATGACCCATAAGCAAAAAGAATAACATTCTGGCAGATTCTGATGCTAGAACTCCCCACTTGTTTTTGTTATATCTGGAGTTCTAGGTATCAAAATCAGTTGATTCTTTTTTCTAATCTTAGTTTAAAGTGTTACCTTTCATTTAAACCTGGATTCACTAATTTTCATGAACGTTTGATCCTTCAAACATATTTAAAAATACCCATATGTTGAATCTGGAAATCTGGCAGATTTAGAAGGGTACACTTTAAACGCGTGTAACTTACTCATTCTTGGGTCAAAATACGTCTAGTTTTTTTTAAAAGTTTAATCTTTGAGTCGTGGTTATTTCCCAGTTTGAATCATGTAGAAACGAGGTCGTATGAGCCCTAAACAGACGATTTAGTAACAACATGTCATCCAGACCCTGATCAGTGGACATCCTATACACTTTTAATTATTAAAAATACTAAACATGGATTATAAATTCCTATATTTTTACTGGACATTCTAGAAACATGTATTAAGATTATATTAAAATATCAAGCCTTAATATGACTCCTAAATTACAGTTTTTAATTTTTAAAGTTCAACTTAAAGAACTGAAAATTCCAGTGAACACTTATGATTTATGGAAAAATAGAGACAACCTTTAACTATTTAAATAAATAAGTTAACAACAAATAAATAATACAAAATAATAAATAAAATAAGTCTAATAGAGCTACGTACCTCTTATATTAGGAAAGGAGCTTCGGTAGGAACAAGAAATCCTTACGAGTGAACACCTTTGCATACCGAGTGAGTATCATAGCCCCTTTTTACCGTATTTCATATTATTTTGGGGTGAAAGCATGTGTATACATTTCATGAAAAGTTTATTGCCTATCTTTTTATTTATTTCAAATATTATTTTGAGCACTTATGATATTATTCTTTGATGTGCTTGGGTGATCGTTGTAAGGCCCTTTCGTTGGACATTATTCCTTAACTCCGCTAGTGAGCCGATGGTATTTGTAAGTAGCGCTATTTGGAGATTCCGACGTCTCCCATTTATGGTTGACGAACTATAGATGTACTTTACCACTACTAACGTCATTTAATATAGGCGTTAGGTTTATCATGGGCAATTGGTTGTCGGCTAGGTTGGATAATGGCTCAAGCAACAATCATCATAGTCTATTACTACCATGTGCAACGTATTGGGCAATATAATACATCTTCTATCATTATCTCATACTTGGATTTTTATCCAAAAACTTCCATCAATTATTTAAACTTTTCTCATTTAAAAGATGTTTTGTGCATACATTAAAACCTATGAACTCACCAACTCTAGTAGTTGACCCTTTTCTTTTACCCGTGCTTTCAGGTGACCGCCGTTAGGTACCTTATGCTTGCAAACATGATGTGTGGCATCTTCATCTTCATCGTCACATTTTATATAAACATTATCTATTTCATTTACGCATCGTACAAGACAATGTCTTTAAATATTATTCGGATATGTAACCTTTATTTATGTTTCATCCGAACTACATATTTTGTTAATTTAATCTAATGGTTATTATCTATTTACCTTGTGCGATGATATCTTGTGCTGTGACACCTCGTGTTTCCGCTTTAGCGGGGTGTGACAGATTTGGTATCAGAGCCTAAGGTTATAGAGAATGTTGTTTTCTTTATGGGGGGAAAACACCAACTATAACCAAAGGTTTATAAAAATGATTTTCAAAATAATTTTGTTTAAAATACATCAAGTGTATTGATAATATAATTAAGTTGAGTACCACATTGTTATACCTCAATTAGACAAAGCTTGATCACCTATGTCTAATTTAGCTATGTACGATATGGGACTTAGGTTAGTTATAATAAAAATATACTTAGAAATATTTTTCATTTATTTTCTTTCTGGAGCACGATTATTGTGTGTGTGCATAAGCATGGCATATCATAAGTACTTGCATATATTAGCACACTTAGTAACCAATTTTATATATATCGAAGTCTGTAATATCATCATTAGGTTGACGCACTAAGATTACATATTCTTTACCCATGGAGGTTAGAATAGAAACTTAGTGGGAGAATCCCCGAGTTTCACGACCTAGTGTATTATCAACACCAACTTCCTGTGAAGCATGTGTTAGGCTCACGGCTAGGAAAAGAGTCCCCTTACCAACGAGAGTAACATCGTGACCTTTTCATTAGGAGGGAGAAAACTGCTGATTTAGGGAGCACATAGAGGCACCCTGAGTAGTAACGAGAACTATCGTAAGGACATTAAGGGTGACCCCAAAGACGGAAGGTGGGTACAAAGCATATCACTAGAACTGAGTATTCATCATACTAGTTTAGACCACTGGCACCATGTCCTATGTAATTTTTTTTTCTATGCTCTCGGAGTCGCAACACCGAAGCGTTAAGAGCTGTGGGGACTACCATTGCAACAAGGAGGGCCGTGTAGATGATTTAATTATATATGTGCTTGGGAGGATATTTTTTTATAGTGATGGTGAGATTGCTAGTAAGTATGATGGTACGCTAGCGTTGTTTGTTAAGGAGATTGAATTAGTGAAAGATTTGGAGTTTCTTTCGATTATTAAACTTGGTGGTTTATTTTGATGATTGTTTTTTTTAAACATTAATCACTTGATGTCTTTTAGGAAATCATTTTGGTACTTTTGGGAACTATATGATTGAACATATGTTGCTTAAATCACGTTATGAAATGTTTGATTTTACATGCATTGCTATATGATTGAACGGGAGTGTTAGTTGTTAGACCTTATATCTTAGGATCACCATAACCTAGCTAAGTAGAATTTGTACAAAGGAGAGACCCGAATGTGATTACTAGTATGTTTCTTCTGAACAATTATAATGCATCAATGCTATCTGACTCTAGAATATATAGAAGCTTAGTACCACTAGTTTTTAGGCCAAAACTCAATCTAAAATTTCAAATATTGAAAGAGGCCTATATCATGGAATTTGCTAATGGACAAGAAGTCAAGACTAGAGATATAATCACTAAGTGTACCTTGAACTTAGCTAGCAAAAACTTTAACGTAGACCATACCAATCAAATTAGGGAGCTTTGATGTAGTTGTTGGTATGTATTGGCTATCCAAAAATCAAGCTGAAATACTTTGTTCTGCAAAGATCATTCAGACTCCACTATCACAAGATGAAACGCTTGTCATATAAGGAAAAAAAGACTAGGAAGAACGTCAAGGTGGTATCATGCATGAAAATGCAAAAATATTTAAGAAAGGACTATATCGCATTCTTCGCTCACGTTGTAGAAACGGAGGTTTAGGAAAAGCACATTCACGATTTTCCAATCGTTCGGGATTCTCCCAAGGTGTTTCCGGATGAATTACTTGGATTACCCTCAGTTAGACAAGACAAATTTGGATTGATTTAATCCCTGGAGCCGCGCTCGTAGCAAAGGCACCATATCGGTTAGCCCCGTTGGAAATGTAGGAAATTGCCTGCACATCTTCAAGAGCTACTCGACAAAGGAATTATTCGACCAAGTACCTCACCATGGGGAGCCGTAGTCCTATTCGTCAAAAAGAAAGATGGATTGCTACGAATGTGCATACACTATAGGGAACTCAACATATTGACCATCAAAAATCAATACCCTCTTCCTCGAATCGATGACCTTTTCGATCAACTTCAAGGTGCTACCTATTTTTCTAAAATCAATATTCAATCTGGATATCATCAATTAAGAATCCGTGAAGAGGACGTGCCCAAAACCGCGTTTAGAACACGTTATAGTTATGCCCTTTTGATTGACAAACGCACCAATTGTCTTCATGGACGTAATGAACCGAGTATGCAGACTATACTTAGATAAGTTGTGATTGTGTTTGTTGATGATATACTCATTTACATGCGACAAAAGAGCACCATGAAAAGCATTTAAGGTTGATACTAAAGTTACTTAAGGATCAGAAGTTTAAAGTTACTTAAGGATCAGAAGTTGTATGCCGGGAATTACGTTTTCTAGGCCACGTAATTAATAGGAATTCATGTTGACCCAACAAAGATCGAAGCCATAAAGAAATAGGAACCCCATATATCCCGACTGAAATTGTAAATTTCTCGGTTAAGTACATTTATTTATAGCAAATTTCTCAAAATTTGCGCAACCACTCGCGGCATTAACTCAAGAGGATAAGAAGTTTGTTTGGTGAAAAAAAAAAAACATTTTCTACGCTTAAGAATAAGTTAGCAATGCACCAATTTTGGCATTACCCGGAGGAACATATAACTTCGCGGTATATTGCGATGCGTCACACCAAGGATTGGGTTGTGTGTTGTTGCAAAAAGAGAAAGTCATTGATATGATTCGAGACAATTCAAAGTGCATGAGAAGAAATTTACTACCCACAACTTAGAGTTAGGAGCCATAGTATATGCCCTTAAAAAAAATGGAGATATTACCTTTATAGTACTAAGCGAACTATTTATACAGACCACAAGAGTCTTCAGCATATTCTTGATCCAAAGATGCTCGATATGAGGCGTAGAAGATGAGTGGAATGGCTTAGTGACTACGATTGTGAAATCAAATACCATACTAGCAAGGCCAATATGGTCGCTGATACTCTATGAAGAAACAAAAGAGTGAATCCATCTAGGGTATAAGCTTTAGGAGCAACCATTCAAACAAGCCTAAAGGAAAGAATAGTTGAAGCTCAAAAAGAAGCATCAAAGACGGAAAATTTGAAGAACGAGACCCTATATCACTTGGAGCGATGATTCAAAACAGGCCAGATGGAGTGCACCACTTCGAAAACAAGAATTGGATAGCTAAGTTTAATAACCGTTAATCGACAATTTTAGACGAGGCTTATAATATTCAATCCACCCTGGAGCCGACAAAATGTTCTCAAGGAATACTATTGGTAGGCCTGGAATAAAGAAAGACGTCTCCTTGTTCGTGGGAAATGTTTAACTTGCGCAAGGGTTAAGACAGAACACCAGAAGCCATCCGGTTTGTTGCAACAGCCAGAATGGAATGGGAACATATAAGCATGGATTTCGTATCTAAATTACTCCGATCTGCAAAAGGGTACGATTCCATTTGGGTTATAGTAGATCGCCTCACGAAATCGGCACCTTTTCTCCCTATACGGGAAGATTACAAAGTGGAAAACTGGCTCAGAATTATATTGACGAAGTTGTTGCCCGACACGCAGTACCAATTGCAATAATATCCAATAGAGGTAGTCGGTTCACATCCCGATTTTGGCAATCGTCACAAAGGGCGTTAGGTACGCAAGTAAACCTGAGCAGCACCTACCACCCTCAAACGGATGGGCAATCGGAGAGAACGATTTAGACACTAGAAGACATGTTGTGTGCATGCGTAATAAATTTTAGTGGAACTTGAGATTCACATATACTATTAGTTAAGTTTTCTTAGAATAATAGGTGTCACACTAGCATCCAGTGTGCACCATATAAAGTCTTGTATGGGCGCAAGTGTAGATCCCCACTTAATTTGTTGGAAATTGGCGATAGGAAATTGACTAGACCTGATATCATGCAAGCGGTCATCGACAAGAATACAATTATGAACGATAGGCTTAAGACTGCCAAAGATCATTAGAAAATTTACGCTGATAATCTCCGTAAGCCTTTAGAGTTCCAAGCGGGCGATAAAAGTGCTTATAAAGGTATTGCCGTGGAAGAAAATAGTACATTTTAGGAAAAGAGGAAAACTATATCCCATATTCTTTAGACCATTTGATATAATTAGAAGAATTAGGCGAGGGGCGTATATGCTTAAATTGCCACAAGAACTAAATGCCATACACGATACCTACCATGTGTCAAATCTAAATAAATTATTAGCTGATGAAACTCTAGTACTACCCCTAAAGTATGTTCAGATGACCGGTTAAATTTCGTACATGAACCAATTGAAATTCTTGACCGTAAAGTCAAACAGCTTAGAAAAAGTAAGATTCAAATTATAAAAGTTCGATTGGAATTCAAGTACGGACCCGAATACACATGGGAACGCGAAGACTACATGAAACATAAATATCCTCACCTCTTTAATAACGTTAGTACAAAGTAAATTTCGGGACGAAATTCTTTTAATCAGGGGAGACTGTGACATTCGGCAACAAATTTCCCAGGTTAGCCATTAAAAATTCTAATTTTAAGCCTAGTATGACTAAAAATAGTATTTATGACTTAAATACATCCATAATAATATTAGATTTCGTAGAAATCCCGCCTATATGGTTAGAACCTTCCCGAGCTCGAAAAATCGAATTATTAAAAGTCAAGAATTACAAATCATATACAATAATAATAATAATAATAACAATAAAAATAATTAAATACATCATAATAAATATAAATAAGTTAAAATATAAAACATATATATATATATAAACTCATCAAAATAATTAAAACTTTGTTAATTAAAAGATTTAAACAAAATCACCATTTATACAAATTTATTTAAACTAATTACACAAAATTTATAAAAAATAAAAAAATAAAAGAAACCCCCCATCTCTTTTCTCTTGCCTCCTTCTCTTCCCAAGAATCACCACTTGATCTCCCCCATGCTCTATATAAGCCCCCTACTACTCTTCATCATTTCCTTCACCACCACACTCCATCTCTTCTCTTTTCTCTCTTCTTCTTTCACCAACAAAAATCTCCCAAGAACATCCAAGTCTTGATCATCTCTTAAAGATCAAACACAAAATCAAAGAAAAGAGTTGGTAAGATGATCATAAAACACTCATCTCTACTCTTCTACCTTTCTTCTTTTCTTCTTTCTTCTTTCTTTTATTTATTTTCTTTGTTGTTCATCTTATTTCCTTTATATATATCTATAATCATGTAAATATAAACATCCTACCAATGTTGTAAGGAGCACATGAAATGTGCATCATCCTACCATTGTTGTATGGAACTTAATCAACTAAAAATCAAGAAAATAAGACTTTGATCATGCATGTGTTTCATCTCAACAAATGTTGTAAGGAACACATAAAATGTGTATCATCCTACCATTTTTGTAAGAACACATGGATTATCAAAGCTTATACTCATACAATATGATTAATCATGAATATAAACATGCCATATTAAAGTTATGACCCATAAGCAAAAAGAATAACATTCTGGCAGATTCTGATGCTAGAACTCCCCACTTGTTTTTGTTATATCTGGAGTTCTAGGTATCAAAATCAGTTGATTCTTTTTTCTAATCTTAGTTTAAAGTGTTACCTTTCATTTAAACCTGGATTCACTAATTTTCATGAACGTTTGATCCTTCAAACATATTTAAAAATACCCATATGTTGAATCTGGAAATCTGGCAGATTTAGAAGGGTACACTTTAAACGCGTGTAACTTACTCATTCTTGGGTCAAAATACGTCTAGTTTTTTTTAAAAGTTTAATCTTTGAGTCGTGGTTATTTCCCAGTTTGAATCATGTAGAAACGAGGTCGTATGAGCCCTAAACAGACGATTTAGTAACAACATGTCATCCAGACCCTGATCAGTGGACATCCTATACACTTTTAATTATTAAAAATACTAAACATGGATTATAAATTCCTATATTTTTACTGGACATTCTAGAAACATGTATTAAGATTATATTAAAATATCAAGCCTTAATATGACTCCTAAATTACAGTTTTTAATTTTTAAAGTTCAACTTAAAGAACTGAAAATTCCAGTGAACACTTATGATTTATGGAAAAATAGAGACAACCTTTAACTATTTAAATAAATAAGTTAACAACAAATAAATAATACAAAATAATAAATAAAATAAGTCTAATAGAGCTACGTACCTCTTATATTAGGAAAGGAGCTTCGGTAGGAACAAGAAATCCTTACGAGTGAACACCTTTGCATACCGAGTGAGTATCATAGCCCCTTTTTACCGTATTTCATATTATTTTGGGGTGAAAGCATGTGTATACATTTCATGAAAAGTTTATTGCCTATCTTTTTATTTATTTCAAATATTATTATGAGCACTTATGATATTATTCTTTGATGTGCTTGGGTGATCGTTGTAAGGCCCTTTCGTTGGACATTATTCCTTAACTCCGCTAGTGAGCCGATGGTATTTGTAAGTAGCGCTATTTGGAGATTCCGACGTCTCCCATTTATGGTTGACGAACTATAGATGTACTTTACCACTACTAACGTCATTTAATATAGGCGTTAGGTTTATCATGGGCAATTGGTTGTCGGCTAGGTTGGATAATGGCTCAAGCAACAATCATCATAGTCTATTACTACCATGTGCAACGTATTGGGCAATATAATACATCTTCTATCATTATCTCATACTTGGATTTTTATCCAAAAACTTCCATCAATTATTTAAACTTTTCTCATTTAAAAGATGTTTTGTGCATACATTAAAACCTATGAACTCACCAACTCTAGTAGTTGACCCTTTTCTTTTACCCGTGCTTTCAGGTGACCGCCGTTAGGTACCTTATGCTTGCAAACATGATGTGTGGCATCTTCATCTTCATCGTCACATTTTATATAAACATTATCTATTTCATTTACGCATCGTACAAGACAATGTCTTTAAATATTATTCGGATATGTAACCTTTATTTATGTTTCATCCGAACTACATATTTTGTTAATTTAATCTAATGGTTATTATCTATTTACCTTGTGCGATGATATCTTGTGCTGTGACACCTCGTGTTTCCGCTTTAGCGGGGTGTGACAGACCACGCTTTGAAACGGAGTACTCAGCTGATCCTGAGTGTTCAGCTTAGATGGAGCACTCAGCTTCAGATTTAGCACTCAGCTCAGATTGAGTACTTAGCTCAGATTGACACTTAGTCAAATGTAGCACTTAGCAAAAATTTAATAGAGATAAAGAATGGAACATACCGATTAAGGGTTGAGCATGCCAAGCTTTCCGAGTAGAGTTGTAAATCTTGTGCCTTCAATTGGTTTAGTGAAGATATCTACAAGCTGATCTTCAGTCTCAATGAAGACTAGCTCTATCTTTCCCTTTTCTACAATATCTCTGATGAAGTGATGTCTTATCTCAATGTGTTTGGTTTTTGAGTGAAACACTGGGTTGTGTGTAATGGCAATAGCACTTTGATTGTCACAAAATATAGGAGTCTTTGTATAATACAAGTCAAAGTCTTTAAGCTGATGTTGCATCCACAGTATTTGAGCACAACAGCTCCCTACAGCTACATATTCAGCTTCAGTTGTTGAAATTGCCACTGAGTTTTGTTTCTTGCTTGTCCGGCTAACTAATTTTCCACCCAAAAGTTGACATCCTCCAGTAGTACTCTTTCTATCAAGACCACATCCTGCGAAATCTGAATCTGAGTACCCTATCAGCTCAAATCCTGATCCTTTTGGATACCACAAACCTAAGTTTGGTGTTCCCTTCAGATATTTGAGTATTCTTTTAACAGCTAGCAAGTGTGATTCCTTTGGATCAGCCTGATATCGTTCACAAACCCATGTAGCAAACATTATATCAGGTCTGCTTGTTGTTAAATAGAGTAATGAAGCTATCATTCCTCTATATGTAGACTGACATCAAGATTTTCCATCAATGTCCTTGTGTAGCTTGATATTGTGTAACATTGGAGAGTTTGTGGGATGGCTCGAGTTTAATCCATATTTCTTAATCAAATCAAGGACATACTTGCTCTGATTAATAATTATACCATCTTCTTTCTGATTGATTTGAAGTCCCAAAAAGTAAGTCATCTTACCCATCATGCTCATTCTGTACTGATTGGACATTTTCTTAGAGAACCAATCACACAGACCTTGGTTTGTTGAACCAAAGATAATGTCATCCACATAGATTTGAACCAGAATGGCATGTCCTCTGCTCTTTCTTATGAATAGAGTTTTGTCAATAATTCCTCTAACAAAATCATTTGAGAGCAAGTAGGTGGACAATGTATCGTACCAGGCTCTTGGAGCTTGCTTGAGTCCATACAAAGCCTTGTCTAACTTATAGACATAATCTGGATGTTTAAAATCAATAAAACCAGGGGGTTGTTTCACATAGACATCCTCTTGTAGTGCTCCATTTAGGAATGCACTTCTTAACTTCCATTTGGTACACTTTAAAGTTTTTGAAGGCTGCATAGGCTAGAAACAACCTTATAGCTTCAATCCTTGCAACAGGGGCAAAGGTCTCATCATAATCAATACCTTCTTCTTGTCGATACCCCTGAGCTACTAGCCTTGCCTTGTCTCTAATCACTACTCCATCCTTGTCCATTTTATTTCTATAGACCCACTTAGTGCCTATAATTGTTTTTCCTTTGGGGGCAGGGACAAGGGTCCAGACCTTATTTCTTTGAAATTCTGCGAGTTCCTCTTGTATAGCCTCAATCTAATCTTCATCTTTTAGAGCTTCTTTAGTCTTCTTTGCTTCCATTTCAGATAGAAAACTAGAGTAGGCAGCATATTTTGCATTTGCCTTAGATCTAGTTAACACACCATTTTCAGTGTTTCCAATGACATCATCAAGAGGATGATCTTTTAATACTCTGAATTGGAAGATCACTTAGATCTTCAATCTGACATGAACCTGATGATTCACCGAGACTCTCAGGCTGATGATCTTCAATATTGATAGTTTCTTTCGATGATGCAAATTTGTAAGATTTATCACCATCATTATCGGAATCATCCATAACATACATGGGATTTGATGTGAGACCTTCTTTGCTCTTCTCAAGCTCACTCAGACTAACCGGGTCAGCTTGAGCTCTGTTGGATTCATCAATACTTGTTTCATCAAATGTAACATGTACTGATTCTTCAATTACTTTTCTTTTAATATTAAAAACTTTATAAGCTTTGGAGATTGAAAAATATCCCACAAATATCCCTTGATCAGCTTTGGGATCCAACTTATGGAGCTGATCTCTTTGGTTTAGCACATAGCATGTTGAACCAAAAATGTGGAAGTATCCAATATTGGGTTTTCTGCCATGATACATCTCATAAGATGTTTTACCATGTCTTTTAACTATTATTGATCTATTCTGGGTATAGCAGGCTATACTTACAGCTTCTGCCCAGAAGCTCAGCTTGAGCTTTGCCTCACATAGAATGGTTCTGGCAGCTTCTATTAAGGTTCTATTTCTCCTTTCAGCAACTCCATTTTGTTGTGTTGTTCTTACATATGAGAAGTTTTGGATAATTCCCTTCTCTTCAAAAAAGCCTTCAAGGGTTGAGTTTCTAAACTCAGTCCCATGATCACTTCTGAGCTGTTTAAGAGACTTACCCTTTTGCAACTCTTCTTGTCTTATGAAGCTGATTAACTTATATGCAGCTTCACTTTTGGCTTTTAAGAAGACTACCCAAGTGAATCTTGTGAACTCATCAACAATCACTAGAGTATACTTTTTGCCACTTAAGCTTGGGGTGCTAATAGGTCCAAGTGCAACATATGCAATGGTTCTATAATTGAAAAATTCTTTTTGGCCTTGAAGGATCCCTTATGATGTTTTCCCATTTCATAAGATGAGCAGAGTTTGTCTTTAGCAAATGTGATCTTAGGCAGACCAGAGACTAACTCTTTGCTAGACAATTTGTTAATATATTTGAAATTTAAATGAGATAGTCTCTTGTGCCATAACCAACTCAGCGTGGGAGTGAAGTCAGAATACAAGCAGGTTTCAGTTGAAGAATCTGCAGAGCTGAGATCTAACAAATGGATATCTCTCTCTTTTTGCCATTAATATTGGTTTTCCCTTCTTATCATAAATTGTTCCTGCATGGTTTCTAAAGGTGACTTCGTAATCCTCATCACACAGTTGACTGATACTTATCAGATTGTGTTTAAGGCCTTCAACATATGCTACCTTTTTTAAAATGACTTTTCCATAACCTTTAGTCCTTCCTTGAGAATTATCCCCAAATGTTACCTTGGGTCCTTCATTGTTTTGGAATTCACTTAGAATCCCCTTGCTTCCTGTCATGTGCCTTGAGCATCCACTGTCTAGATACCACTTGTAGGAGCCCTGCACATGATCAACTAAACATAATAGTTTCTTTTTGGAACCCACTGTTTGGTGGGTTCTGAGGATGAGCACTTAGCTAATCGTTTAGAGTTTGACTGATCAGCTCGAACAGATTCTGGGTGTGTTTTGGACTAATCATCCTTTACGTTTTAAGGTCTAAGATTGGTACTTACACAATCTTTGGCCTCATGACCTCTATCACCACACTTATAGCATTTTCTTCTAAAGATGGGTGTTTGGGCGATTTCTTTGAGTTTTCCAACTTTAAATTTGGATTCAGTTTTAGGGTCATAAACTGTGGATAACCTTTCAATTCTTTTAGACAGTTTGTCTACTTGATTTTCACTGACTTTGGACTTACCTTTGTCAGCTTTATGGTTACCCTTATTTGGTGAAGTCCGACTTACAGACAACTTTGTGTTCTTAGACATCCTTTCATATTTGTCTTGAGAGTTATGTATTTTTGAGTTGATGTGAGATATTCTGTCAAAAACAGTTGGTCTCACAGGATTGTAATCCAATCTTTTGAAAACTGACTTACAGTTTCTGTTGGATCTGGAACATTCAGCTTGATGGTTTATATGAATAACCTGGCGACTTTGGGTTGGTCTCACAAACTTAATGGTTTTGACCTGTTTTCCATCCTTGTTCCTCAAAAATGTTTTTGGGAGTATATCATCTGATTTCATTGTTTTGTGTTCAAGACTGACTTGATCTTCGATGATTTCATCAGCAGCAACACCATTATCTCCCCCTAGCACTGCTTTTACTTGATTTGGTATCTGCTGGTTAATACATTTTTCTGCTTCTCTTGATGACTTACACCAAGATTAACATATCTTTCTTAGATTATCAACATGTTCTTTTGATTCTAGTAGTTCTTCACTTAGAAGTTAGTTTATATGAAGCTGACATTCATAATCACTTTGACTCTTTTTACCAGCATTTAAGAGAGTTTCAGAGTGTTTAAGTTCATCTTTTAATTTTGAAATTTCAGTTTTCAAACTAGATTGAAATGTGAGAGAGGTTTTGAAGTCAATCAACAAATAGTTGAACATTAGACATTTTTGTTCATCAGTGTAAGAGCTAAAGTTATTTACCTTATACATTAAGGCAGGATCCCAGTTACTGGTTTGCTTACTCAGCTTAGCCGCTTCTGCTAGATCCTCATCAAAGGAACTGTCTTCTAACTCATAGTAAACTTGTTCTTCTTCATCCCCAATAGCCATCAAACACCTATTTGGCTCATCATCATCTGAAGTAGATGATTCAGTGTCCCAAGTCTTAGCAAGAAGACCTTTGGTGTTATCATCTGGCTTGCCTTTTAGTCTTTGATATTTCTTTTTATATTTATCAGCTCTGTAGGCATTCTTGTCAGCTACTAAAGCTGATTCTCCCTTCTTAACTCTGCACTCAGCAGTTATGTGTCCTATCCTATGACAGTTATAGCACTTAGCTTTCTTAGGATCAAAAGTAGTCTTACCACTTTTGCTTCTGTCAGGTTGAACCCTTCCTCTTCTGAACTTTCTAGAGTTTCTTGCTAACATTACCATTTGTTCTGTAAGAGCATCCATCTCTTCAGCATCTGAACGGTGGTTAGGACTTACTTCCTCAGATTCACATTCGGAGTCAGTCTCAGTTTGAGACTTTTTAGATCCCTTCTTCTTCTTCTCTGCAATTAATGCAGATCCAGCATTGTTTATAGATTCTTTTTAGTTGTTGCTGGGCCACTTTCTTCTGTTCCATGATCTGTTGATGATTTAGAAGGAAACCATAGATAGATCTAAGATCATATTTTGCTAAGGTTCCTCCAGCATGAAGTGCAATGGTGATATCATTGAATTGTTTTGGTAACACATCCAAGAACTTGAGTACCAACTCATTCTCATATTTCTTGACACCTACCAAGATCAGATCATTTATCAAGCATTTAAATCTCGTAAACAAATCTGCCAGAGTTTCATTCTTTTTAGCAAAGAAAGTCTCATAAGAACGACTTAGATTTTCCTTTTTATGTTGCTTGACCAAGTCAGTGCCTTCATACGTAACACTGAGAGTATCCCACATCTCTTTTGCAGTTTGGCACCCAGCTACAGTATGCAGAAGAGCATTTGTCAAAGCATTTGCTATAATGCTTTGTGCCTTGTCATCAAGGTTGAACAGTTTATGATCTTCCTCAGTCTAAGATGCTTCGGGCTTGGGAGTTTCTCCAGAGGGAACAGTTTTATCAGTGGCAGTAATATGGATCATTGGTATGATTGGGCAGTAATAAGTCTCTCTAAACACTCTTGAATCACAAACTAATTGATGATCAAACTTCTTGTTAAAACTAATTAACAAGAACTCTTGAAAACTCTCTTGAACTTTGAACTCACAAAGTTATCGCAACACACGCGTATCAAGTCTGACGAACACTCGTACGTTTTGCAACTTATGCAGTATCACGTACTTGTTATCGTGTATATTCGCAATTTCGTTCGTCTCTGTATTCGTGGTTGTTAAACCCGTAAGAAGGTTAATACATATACTTGATATATCTACGAACAAATCGCACTTTAAAGATAGAACTTATCTTTTCTTTAAAACCGTAACAAACTCCTTAATTAGAACATATCTAATTAATTCCGTTTGAGATCTCTATCCAACTAATAGATAGTTTAAATTAGGTTTAGATATCCTAATTTAAATGTCGTAGATATGGAGAGTTTATAACAGAATTTAGAACTTACTTAAATTATGGAACTGACTTCTGACGCTGAGCTGACTCACTCAAGTCTTGACCTTGTCAAGCTGAGTTCTTGAATCTTGTGTTCTTGAATCTCAGCTTAGAAGTCACTGAGCTATCTAGTACTTATATAGAAAACTCTATATCTGTTTATACGCTGACTACTCAGCCTGAGCTGACTAGTATGTCTATAACAGACTTGCATAATTCCTAACTCTTAACCTATCATCTATACATATTTATAGTTTGTCTCATCAAATCTAATTATTCTAAACATGGGAATAACAACTAGTCAAGAATAGTCAATTTATTTCTTGCTTTTGGGCTTAAATAATTATTTATTCTAAGCCTTGGGGTAAAACAAAATGAACTGGGTCATCCATAACGTTTAGGCCAAACAGGGTCAATTCCACAGTCGGATAAGCCCCGACCCATCCGAAAGTCGGATAGTCTATAAATATAACTATCCGATCTTTCTTCCCTTTCACGCTTCCAAATTTTCAAACCTCTCAAAAAGCGAATTACTGTTCATCTTCTTGCTCTCTCGACTGCTCTCGATCGAAACCCTCTACTTGTGAAAATTTTGTGTTCTTTAAACACTAAACTGAAAGGTAAGATCATTTCAACAAGAAATGTCGAAGCATATTCACATTTAGGGTGAAAATCGAGTTTTGTGTTGTTCTACAACCCCTGTTATCGAACTGTTGGGTTTTCCTGTGGTTTGAATCATAAACATCTCTAATGATGTTGGTTGTAGTGTTTGAGTAATCTTATGTATGTTCTGATGATTGTGAATGTTTTGAATAAAAAATGAGGTTCAGATTCATACAAAAATGGGGATTAAAGAAAAGGGTTTTTATAAAAATGGCATTGTTGTTCGTCTTCGAAGAACAGGGGTTCTTTGAGCTTGATACTGTGAGATTTAGAGATTGTTTGGGTTGAATTGCAAGCACACAGTTGTTTTGTGTTGGAATCCGCGTCATTTGGTACACACCTTGAGTCTACAAACATACACTTAGTCGAAAATCGATTTTAACTTGGCACAAATGGGTTGAAAGTTCTTAACAGTCACATGAAAAGAATTTGAATCTTCCGACTGTCGGATGAATATGGTCTATCTGACCTTTGGGAGGTTTAGTCTATGCGACTTTCACTTGATTTTAGTCTATGCGACTTTCGGTTGGGTTTAGTCTATGCGACTTTCAATTGGGTTTAGTCTATGCGACTTTCAAATTGCGTGTGTTCTATCCGACTCTTGGGTAGTTTAACCATGCGACTTTCAAATAAATTTGCTCTATCCGACTTTCGTGTGTAACAAACTCATGTGACTTTCAACACCATGCGAGTTTCAAGTCCATCCGACTCTCAAATGAAAGTCCATCCGACTTTCAAAACTATGCGACTTTCAAGTTCATCCGAATTTAAAATGAAAGTCCATCCGACTTTCAAAACCATGCGACTTTTAAGTCCATCCGACTTTCAAAACCATGCGACCTTCAAGTCCATCTGACTTTCAAATGAAAGTCCATCCGAATTTCAACACCATGCGACTTTGAAGTCCATCCGATTCTCAACACCATGCGACTTTCAAATCAGCTTTTACCCATGCGACTTTTACTTGACATTTTTTCGTGCGACCTTCACTTGACTCTTACCTCATGCGACTTTCACCTGAAAGTCAATCCGACTTTCAAGACTCATGCAATTTTTGACTTGATTCCAAAGTGTTTCAATTAAGAGTCAAAATTCAAGGTCAAGTTAAAGTCAAAACCAAAGTCAAACATTCACATGTGCATTGAAATCAAAAACACCAATTCACTTAAACATTCACATGTGCATTCGACTCTACTGTTATCTGTTGTACTAATCTACTCTATACTAATCCTTGTTCCAGATGGTAGCCAATCAACCCCTTCCTGAGGAAAGCCTTGTCCCCGCTGCTGAAAGGCATGAAACACTCAACAACAATCTTTACTTTGACTTGGAGGCAGACACCAAAATCCCAATAGTCACAGAAATCATTCCCACCCATCCTCTCCGCGAAACCATAACAGAAAACCCAAACACATCACCCACCCATGTACCCGAAATTTATCTGCAACAACTGTGGTATACATTTACCGAGGGTGTCACTCGTTTGGGACACAAGGGGCTCCGAGGCCGAATTGAAAATGTCCGAACAACTCTTTCCGTTGTCAGACTCCGAAACATACTGGACCTACCCACTGCAGATCACTACCCTGACAAAGCTGACTTTGATGAAAATCCCGGGATTGATGCAGTGCTTGACGTAGTTCGAGGCCTTGGCTATAACGGGGAGCTGAACCAGATCAAACAATTCAAACGAACAAACCTTGCGCCTCTCTAGAAGTCACTTGCTACAATAATCTCTCTTACCCTTACCGGCATTCATCGGGCAGTTCATCTCCTTCGGCCCGCGACCTTCCCCTGTCCGTGCTGAATCCATTGGCACGAGAGAAGTATCTGATCACCAAGAGGACATCCATCATGTCCTGTCTGACATATCTGCCACCTTCGGTGAGGTACCTGTAATGGAAAGAGAAGGTGTAGAAATGGATGTTGCGGTTAGTGATAGTGAGGATGAGGAGGAAAGGAAAGAGAGTGAGAGTACCCCAGACCAAGAAAGCCCGGAAGCCTCATCTCCTATCGGTCAGGACACTGATCCGACCGGTATTGAAACAAACACTAGTATCCCACCAGTGCAAGCACCTTACCCCACCAGCGACTCTGCTCCCACTCAACTGGGAGTGGTTTCATTCCATGGGGAATTAACACATACTCAATCGGCAACTCATTCGGAGTTTGCTGGCTTTGAAATTAGTGGACTTCCTCCCCCGTCCACACCTTCAGTTCCTGCACAATCGAGTCTAGCACCAATCTTAACTGGATTTCAATCATTTTCTAGGACACGATCACCACTTGCACGTCTTCATGACATTGCCGGAACGACCGTAGCGGCCTCTACTGCAGAGGTAACGAGAGGATCGAGCGGAAGTCCCTCCAGTGCTACCGATATGCCAACACTGCATGAGGGCACAGATCTGAAAGACATGTGCCAACCGAGCCTCTTCGTGAGCTCGGGGTTACAACGGAACTGCGATCCCATATGGATTCAAAGTTCTCAACCCTTGACTCTGGCCTGAGGGAGTATCTTAATACACAGCTCCACTCAGAAATCAATTCCCTCGGAGCCCAACTCCATGCCCTTGAAAGCCGCCCACCCACTGTCATTGAGCGATATTATTCTATCGATGAACTCATGGACCTTCTCCATGCCAAACTCAAGAGTGTTCTCAATCCAACCATTGAACAATCTAATCTGCTTGCTGCACTACAACAACAATACTAGCTCGCGTCCTCCAGCTCCACCACCTTCCAATATACCGTCCTTCAAGCCTTAAATGCCCTAACCACCACCATCTCTAATATAAGCAAACGGTTGGAAGTAGTGGAGGAGTCCTAGAAAGCCCAATCTGAATCTTGGAAGTGGAGGCATGATGATCCTAAGGATCCAGGACAGGGGGAGAAACGGCTGCGGCGATACATTGGGGCTCAAAGTACAGTGTTAAGAATTGAGGCCGCCCAAGTATCCAAGCCGTCAGAAGGTCAGAGTCGCAGTGGTAGTGGCAGCAAACAACAGCAACAACCAGTTGAGCCCAAAGCTGCAGATTTTGAATTTGAAACTAGTCAAGGGGCAGAGTCAGAGACTGATAAGCCAGAAACGCCAACAATCCAAATCCCAATAATCCAAATCCACAAATCCAAACAACTACTACAGAACCATAATCTTCCATTCCTGAATCTTCAACAGAATATTCCAAAGGCCTATTACTGAGGAAGTAGAAGAAACTCCACTGATCAACATACGCAAGGTCTTCACTACAGTCAATAGGGAGCTGCTTGACATTTTTCCACCGGAACAGGGGCAATTCAATGTTGCGCCCATAGATCGTATCAGTCAGCAGCAACCTCAAAGGTTTGAGCAACAAGGGGGTGAGTGGCCGGTACCTGAAACCTATCATGGAGGACCCAAACCCTTGGCCACTCACGAGAGAATCATAGCAGAACGGCCAAAGATTAGAAATATCAGGCCGCGGGAAGCACTTGCAAAGGACCAACCTCGCTGGCCTACTCAATGGCTTAATACTCCTTATCTGGAAGAAAGAATTCCGAAAATCTTTTCAGAAGTAGTCAGAGAGGTTGATGATTTATACGTGCTGAACTCTCAAGAGCATGAGAAGTCTGTCCGATTCACCGCCACCTTCCATACAATCACAAAACAACAAGTGGCCTCCAAATATCTAATTGTAAAGATTGAATTCATGTACTTGCGTAACTTCCTCAACTACTCCATAGTTCACTTTCACGTCACCAGAGCAGATGGGAAAAGGTATACATTTCACGAGGTCGAGCTAAGATTTCTGAATTTGGGGTACATAACTCATATGGAAGATGAGCTGGCCTGTAAGACTGGAAAGAATCGGGAGGAACAAAGAGCTCTCCAAGTTCTTAGAGACTTCATGCGAAAGAAAATCCTCCTATGCAGAACCCACAATTTACAGCTAGTTGTTGAGGCGGATCTTGCATAGATAAACGTTCAAAGGCCCAACCAACAGCATTCTATGCTTTACAAGCACAGAAAATACACTATCATTGAAAAATTTGATGAGAATTTTGAAGGAGCCGATGGATTTATCATGTCAAACCTTAACGACGGCAAAGCATTCCTTCAACTCTCTGAGCTCAGTGCATGTTCTGATGGAACGCTTCAAAGATTTATATCTAAATTCCGCAGAACTTGCTTCAATAACCGACATTTTCCAGATCAATCAGCGTTAGTGAAAATGACCAGAATTGCGGATCAGCTGGAGGAAAAGATCCAAGAGAGAAAGGCCATAAGGAGTTGGGAAAGGCTCCTGGGTCAGAGAAGCAGATGATCAATACCTGCTTTAGCACAAGGCAACAAAAGGGGGAGAATGTTGGATACTTATTGGTTTGTTAGCCTTGTGTTACTTTTGTTGTAATTAAACTATGTATTATTCTAGACTAGTTAATAGGCTTGGCCCACTTTCCTTATGTAATTCTTAGTCTAGTTTAGTTAATTAGTTATGGGCCCATGTGGCTTTTAAGCCCATGAGACTTGGGTATTCATAGCTTTCCAAATTGTAATCTCTGCTTTCTCAACGTTCAAAGTAATACAAAGAGATTCTCCAAGTTGAATGCAAAGTGTTCATACTTGTTTTACATAAACTTCATCATCTTGTGTTCATGTATTCTCTAGTAACTCATCTTCTTCACTGACACAGGACTTTCAATCGACAAGGTTGATCACAAACTATTTCATTCATCCATATCACGGGCTCTAAGTATCAAACCTATTTTACTATATGACTTATGCAGGCCTTGATTATGATATGCACATACCTGCAGAACCTTGTTTATGATATGCACATACCTGTAGAACCTTCTTAATGATATGCATAATACTTGGATGTTGTTTATGATTTCCATGATACCTATCGTACTAAGTATCAAAACTGAACCTTATTTATATATGCATAATACCTACAAGTCCTTGCTTATAATGTGTATAATACGTATAGGGCCTTTTTATTAATATGCATGACACTTGCTTTAATACCAAGAATCTGGACCTAGATAAGGAATAAAACCATTTATGCTCATTTTTGCCATGAATCTGTTTGACACTCATTCATCCTCAAATGATACCCGCATGATATTGTTTATTCATAGTGAAACTTACTTTGTAAATGTAACTCATTCATTATCACTGTGACCATGAATCCAGACCTACATAATTAATAAAACCATCAAAAGGAAGTTCTTAAAGAGTTCTATTAAAAGGGAAACTGTGAGCATAAACGATGAAGCTTTTGTAGCTATTTCCATGATGAATTCAGGACCATAAATATATATATATACTTTGTGCACATTAGAATACACATGCAAACTAATACACAACTAGAGATGAGAATAACATATAAATGCATATTATAATGCAAAAACCCAGACCTGATACCTCCATCCCCGTCTGATCTTACATAAATCTTTTTCGTATCATTGGTAAGGATACATATAGTGTAGCCCAATATTCGTCCGATCTAGCACCTGCTTCTTTTGTTGCTTTGACCCGGAGGTACCATCACCCTTCGTCGCACCCACCCAGAGTTACCTCCATCTTTGTCGCTTCAGCATACGCTACTTCCATATTCTTCGGGTCTTTCTTAAACATAATAAAAGAAAGAATAAGTAAATTCATTCGTATAAATATCCGAATACACAGAAGACTTGTAACACCGTAAAACTCAAGCCATTTTTTTTTAAAAACGTTGCGGAAGCACATTCTAATTTTCATTTAACATAAACATCACAAGTACAAAGTACTTTACAAATCACAACATTCGTTTGTGTTACAAAAGATTATAAAACGTGGCTCGTCTCTTCTCAAAACACAATATTAGAGTATTGGTCAAATTCCCCTTTCCACAAACAAAGCTAAACAGCTACTCACATAAACTTGCAAAAAGCAATCAACCGTGGGGGGTTAGCACAAAACTAAGTGAATGGAAGCTACAGACAAGCACGTAACAATCCTTGTTCCCAACGGAACCTCTGAACATCAATTCTCAAGCAATCCGTCAATTCAACAATCTCTTCCATCCCGAGGACCGGCGGTTCTGCCGAACCTACAACCAAAGCTGGCCAAAGCAAAGATGTACCGATAGCTACCTGCCGATTGGCATAGTAAACTCCCCTATGAGCAACAAATGCAACAGAGGAGCTACTACTATTCAACCAACCGCAAGCGAGCCCAGCTCTAACATCAGCAGCTGACCCCAACCAGCTCTTACACAGAAGCTGATCTCTTCCGACCCATAACACAGAAATCGGTTCTCAAACAATCCAATTCCTTCTCCAGTCACAATCACAATCAAAACTCTTTCTCATATAAGAATATATGAACATGTAATTCTCATTTAGCATATAGCAGACTTAACAGTCTATCATGGTATGACAAGAAATCTAACTTCGCATAATGAACTTATCAGTCAAATATCTTATATTCAAATCAACAAGCAATCTTTGCAAACAAACAATCTTTCAATCATTCAATTCATAATGTTACCAACGTAACCACCCATGAGTAAACTTCCACTCACCTCAGTCCTCGTATCACGCGTGCTCAGTTTTCTAATATCACTGAGTCTGTGGTTTGCCTGAAATCACAGCAACAACCGAATCAGTCTCGAATATATAAATATATCTTCTCATATATATTTATAACTCAAATCTATCAAAACAACTCAATTAAATCACATAACACATATAATAACTCAAACCAAGCAACTTATATAAAAAATAAGCCAACAATCGGATTTGGGGCCTGTCGCGCCACGACATCCCCTCGTCGCGCCTCGACGGGTGTCGAATTTCAAATCCGAGAGCATTCAATCGGATTTCATGCTGATTTCATCAAGAGTCGGATTTAGGAGTCGGATTTGTCATAGATCCGGATTTCAAGGTCGGTTTTTACTAATATTCGGATTTCCCATGTCTATATATACTAACAATCGGATTTCTCACAATCCGAAACCCAAGTTTCGGTTTTGAATAAAGGTCGCGCCGCGACGCTATAGTGTAACGCTGCTACACGCATATTTCCAGATTGTGATGTTCCTCAAAATGTCGGATTTTCAGCCACATTTCTCCAAATCTCATTCTAACTTCATATTTCTTCCACCAAAACACATATTTAACATTTATCACATATATGAATCATTAGAAAGACCTTTTCATTCATTCATAACAACAAATCTTCAATACCCATTAATCAAATTCCTTCAAAAACCCATAAATGGTGAATCTTAAATAACCATGTATCCAATTAACTAAACACATCAGATTGTATCATAACATAACATAAACATGTTCTCACCTTTTCTTTGAATTTACGAATCACAAAATCTCTTCTTTTGAATTTTCCAGTTTCTCTATTTTTTCTTCTGTTCTTCTTTTGCAGACAATACACATGCACACACACACCTAACTTTTCTTTTCTTTTCTTCTTTCAAAATACATATATACACACACTTGTAGACTTCTCAATTAGAGGTGTCATCACCTCACATACATCCACACACATACATACATACATACACACACAATATCATACATCCTTTATTAACTCTTCTAGCATACACCACATGCCAATTAACCATCAATTAATTATTCAATATCATAATACCATTTATTACGTCCATTTACTTTCAAACAAATAATCTTTCTCGATTAATTACCTTAACATGCATTCGAGGTATTTTCTATAATTTTCGTTCCAAACCCATCCTTATTTACTAATAAACACATACGATATCAAATACTCATTTAATCTCGTAACAAATCTTTAAATATACATAATTAAACACGTTTCTACTTACCATTTGCCCGCCTACTACTAGGCCGGGTTTTTCGGATGTTACAAGACTCCTTACCATTAACTTTCAGATTCATAGGATAAAAGTAATGCTACTTTAATAAATATTTTTTCAACTTTTCTCCGACTAATAAACCCTAACTTCTTCCCTAATCCTAGCTTATACATATACACCCAAAGAAAATATAAATGAGCAAGACTCGTATATCAAAAAAAGAAGGTTAAATAATTTATGATAAAATAGTCAATGTTCCAAAGTAACCTGTTGATTAGACCTTATAGTTTCCCCTTCGAGGAAGAAGTCGACCTTGCCCAAAATAACGTGGCCATCCACTTTGTGATATGTATCAACACCTCAAACAACCATGACGATGCTATTACTTCATAAAGTTCTCTTTATAACCATCTATCTTCAGCATAGGAAATATTTGGAGGATCTTTCCTAAAAAATAAAAGATGAAAATGATATTTTCGTAAAATGAAATACATGAGCATGACTCCCACAAAAAGAAGTAGAACTAGTATATTATGACTTACTTGACTAGGTCTCCCCTAAGACCTACCTTCTGCCCCTTAGCTAAATTGTGAAATTATAAAGAAACAAAACATATTTGTCCTAGCTCAGTAGGCATCACCATACACATAGACGTTTGTGTTCCATAACTCCTTACACTAGTGCCTTCCTCACTTACTAACAAGTTTGACCTAAAAATCAAATATGAACAAAGAACTAGTCTGAACCATCTATACTTGCCCATGATGTCTGATTACAATATTCGAACACTCTAGTTCAAGCTGCCCATTTTAGAGAAAAAGTCGGTAGAGAATCATATTAAAAATAGAAAAGCTCAATACACATACAATACACATGAAGGGAGAAAAAATTGTTTATCAATAAATCCTCCATACACTTTCATCTAGACTTTAAAATTACTCGTTTAACCAGACTACTCCACATTCAACCAACCGGAGCCGATGTTTTTTCCTAAAACAATTAAATCTAGACCGTTTTAGACTTTAAACATTCAAAACTGGACTGACACAAAATTTTATACCTCCAAAACATCTTGATGGGACTACAGAAGATCTATATGAACAAGCGCTTTTCCAATCTATCGAACCCGAGGATAAACCTTAATTAGAACTACTATCTTTGGCTAATTACGTGAGTTCCATGACCTTTGGCGGTTGATCTCTACGAATTTTTTGTTGGGAAACCATGGGACTTTCCAAAACAAAGTAGAGAATCAACTGGGCAAGAAGATTAAGATACTTAGATCCGATAGGGGTGGTGAGTATCTTAGTCAAAAGTTTCGTTATCATATTAAGGGTTGTGGAATTATCTCACAACTTACACCTCCTAGGACGCCACAATTAAATGGTGTCGCCGAGAGGAAGAACCGAACATTGTTAGATATGGTTCGGTCTATGATGAGTCACACCCAAGTGCCTATAAGCCTTTGGGGTTATGCTCTTGAAACGGCAACAAGAATCCTTAATCTCGTTTCAACGAAGAAGGTCGAGAAAACACCTTTCGAGATGTGGCATGGGAAACCTCCCGTTCTTGCCTATTTAAAGGTTTGGGGTTGTCAAGCCTACGTACGACGTGAGGTAGATGACAAGTTGGAGCCCCGATCCGAAAAGTGTTATTTCATCGGATATCCAGCTGCGGGTATTGGATATATATTCTATAAACCTTCCGAGAACAAGGTATTTGTTGCTCGGTGGGCGGTCTTTTTAGAAAGAGAATTAGTATCCAATCAGCAAGGCGGGATTAAGATTGATCTTGAAGAAGTTCAAGAGTCAACGGATGAAAGACCTGACGTTGGCACTAGCCAATAACCCAGTAAGGTTGAGTCTGAGCATGACAATGCGGAGACTAACGTACATCCGTTACCTCCCCGTAGATCCGGTAGAGCTCGCCATGAGCCAGAGAGATATGGATTTCTCATATCTGAGGGCGACGAGTTATTGGTGGATCTTAATGAGCCCACCAACTATCGGGAAGCGGCAGCGGGCCACGAGTATGCTAAATGGAAGGAGGCAATGGATAACGAGATGCAATCCATGGAGGATAACCAGGTTTGGGAATTGGTTGATCCCACACCCGGTTGTAAACCAATAGGGTGTAAGCGGGTCTTCAAGAAGAAGACCGACATGAATGGAAAATTAAACACTTTCAAAGCCCGACTGGTGGCGAAAGGTTTCACCCAGACACATGGTGTCGACTATGATGAAACTTTCTCCCCAGTGGCCATGTTGAAATCTATTAGGATACTTTTGGCAATTGCCGCATTTCATGATTACGAAATATGGCAAATGGATGTCAAAACCGCCTTCCTTAATGGGAAGCTCTCCGAAGAGGTGTATATGACGCAGCCTGAGGGTTTTGTGCATCCGAAGCATCCTAATAGAGAGTGTAGATTAAAGAAGTCCATTTATGGACTTAAACAAGCATCTCGTAGTTGGAATCTATGCTTTGATGAGAAAATCAAAGAGTTTGGTTTTTCGAAAAGTGTAGACGAGCCATGTGTATACGTTAGGGCTAGTGGGAGCGCCGTTGTTTTCTTAGTCTTGTATCTGGATGATATCCTACTCATTGGTAAAGATGTTCCAACCTTGCAAAGTGTCAAAATTTGGCTTGGAAAATGCTTTTCAATGAAAGACTTAGGAGAAGCGGCATATATTCTGGGTATCAAGATTTATAGAGATAGGTCTAGAAAACTTATCGGGTTGAGTCAAAGTACATACATTGACAAAGTCTTGAAGCGGTTCAACATGGAGGACTCCAAGAAAGGAAATCTTCCTATGTCGCATGGAGTGATATTGAGTAAAACTCAATGTCCTAGTTCTCAAGAGGAACTAGAAGTAATGAAGCGAGTACCATATGCTTCGGCCGTGGGCTCGATCATGTACGCCATGTTATGTACCCGTCCTAATGTGTCATGTGCTTTGAGCTTGACTAGTAGATATCAGGCAAACCCGGGGCAAGTCCATTGGGTTGCGGTAAAGAACATTCTTAAGTATCTTAGGAGGACTAAAGAGATGTTCTTGATATTTGGTCGTGAGGAAGAGCTCAAAGTAACGGGTTACTCTGATGCTAGTTTCCAAACTGATAGGGATGACTGCCGATCACAATCGGGGTTTGTGTTCCTATTGAATGGTGGGGCTATTACATGGAGAAGTTCAAAGCAAGACACAGTGGCTGATTCTACTACAGAGTCAGAATACATTGCTGCAAGTGAAGCTGCTAAAGAAGCTGTGTGGATAAGGAAGTTCATCCGAGACCTTGGAGTCGTTCCTAGCATTTTCGACCCTATTGAGATCTTTTGTGACAATGAGGGTGCGGTAGCCTTGGCGAAGGAACCAAGAGCTCATAAGAGAATGAGGTATATACCTCGTAAGTACCACTTGATTAGAGAGATGGTTGAAAGTGGTGATGTCGCTATTAGTAGAGTAACCTCGGAAGGCAATTTGGCCGATCCGTTTACTAAGCCATTGTCACAAGCTTCTCATGATTCTCACACTACGGCGATAGGTGTTAGATTTGCTCATGACTTGGTTTAGATTTAGTTTTAATTTATGTTTCGACCATTATGTATTTTGGAACATTAAGCAATAATATTACTAATGTTTGTTTCGATTTATATAGTAGAGATCTATATATACACGTGTTGCGGTCACTCACATTTAGTCTTTATTGTGTTCTATCTTTGCATGTTTAACTTATTCCCTAGATTGTTTTACAATCTTTAAGTCTCCACAGTCGGTCGTACTTTGTGGGAAGAAAGTATGAATTAAGATTGAGGTAAAGAATTGGTTTTGATAAAACGTGATTCTTGCCTATACTTGAAAGGGGTTTCAAGTGATTGGAGGACCCGCACCCGAGTTTACTTCATGGTTTTAGTCACAAGTAACTCGGGATGGTAATGACATTCCATCCTTAAACTAGAGATACATGTGACCCCAAAGCATAGGTCTGCTTTGCTTTGATCGTTTTCTAACGCGGTCCGTAACTGGTCCTTATAAGGGAGATGATTGGGTAGAGTATTGTCTATGTGGCGGGACTATGTTGTCGAAAGGGTATTTGTTCCTCTATGTATAAAGAGAATATCCATGGGCCCCTCGATGATTGAGTGCTGACGTTCATATGCATGGCCGTGCTCAGGTTACATTGATGATGGATCAATGTTAACTTGGTTTGTTGGTCACCACTAATCTAGAATCGAGAAACATAATCGTGAACGATCTGAAGGTTGACTATATTCCATGCCTTGTGTTCACATTGGATATCGCGAACAAAGGGATGTACATGTTCATTTATCTTTAGGACAATCATTTTATGATTGGGGATCTTGTCATAAGTGGCATACCCTATACTGACTTGGGAGCATAGATGTCTTGCTAGAGGCCGCTCTATATTTGTGTTATTTTTCGTAGTCATGTCACGTGCAAGTGGGAGTCTGTTGGAATATGCCCGCTGACACGAACGAGTTAATGACACTACCGATGAGGTGTAGGCCTATTGGGTCACACACCAAGTATTGATTCCGGCAACACGATCAAGCAATAGAGAGGAAAAGGCCAAAATGGGTTTTGGCAGGGTGGTACACGGGCCGTGTTCCTGAACACGGACCGTGTCCAGTCCAACGTACACGAGGCGTATTGGCCCAATCCAAGGTCATGTAGTTTGGGCCTACACGGGCCGTGTAGATGAACACGGGCCGTGTAGTGCCTGTTAGACACGGGCCGTCTTAGCCCAATTGGGGCCGTGGACTTTGCGCCTACACGGCCGTGTAGATCTACAAGGGCCGTGTACGTTCGCTGTAACAGCAGAATTAACAGCCTTAAACACTTGGTTTAATGGGGTTAACTTCTAATAATGATGGTAGACAAAGAGACCACGAGTTATCTGCTCTTGTAGAGGCTTTTGGCTATGACTTGGTCCCTTGGTTGACACTTGAACTCTCTCTCTATTGTTCTTGGTGTTTTTGAACACAAGAAGCAAACATACACATACTTGATTGTTGTTTTGGTGGTCATACATCAACTTGCTAGCACTTGGGAATCAAGAAAGCTTGGGGTGGACTTCATTGGAGGAGTTCTTTGTTGGACTCTAAGCTACTTGACTAGGAAGGTTACTTTGTGTTTTGCACCATTGAGGTATAGCCTTTCTTCTCATCCTGTTTATATATATTTTAGTTGCAACTCCATTGTTAGATTTTGGTCCATGGGAAGTATTCATTGTTTGGCATCGATTTTTGTTATGTACTTTGCTTCCGTTGCTACTTGATTTTGCCAAACGAATACCTTCAGGTTTGTGGTACGTGCTTGTTTGTTTTAATATAGCTAAATGGTTAATGGCATGATTAATTAAATTAATTCTATTATGCGTGCTTAATGGTTTGTATGTATGTATTTAATTGTGTACGTGGGAGATATTTGGGGAGGTGATGCCACCTCCTACTTCTAAGTTGTATACGTGGGGGGGGGGGGGTTAATGAGTTAACATGCATAATCTTAATTTTAGAAAAGTGATGTGTGTCTGTATGCCTTGAGTTTCTCTCAACCGAAAGAGGAAAAAGAAGAAGAAGGAACCATCGGATTTTCAGGTTTAGGGTGTTTGAATTCAAGATAAAGGTTAGATTTTTATATGATGTGTTTGCATGCTAATTTGATTAAGTTTGATTATTAAAAATAACATGAAGTTATGATGAACCATTGAATCGGTTTTAAGAATATGCTTTTGATGTTCTTGTGTGTTCATATGAAATGCATGTTTAAATGATGAGTTGATGTATGAAAATATGTTCAAATAGATTAAAACATGTTTCTGAAATATTTAGATGAAATTATGATTTTCTGGATTATTAAAAATATGATGAAGATGGCGGATTTGATGAATGTATGAACTGCAGGTTTTGGTGTTGGGGAAGAAGAGGAATTCCGATTGTTTGGAAATCCGTATGGTAAAACCGAGAGTAAAACCAATAGACCAAATCCGGAACCCCAAAACCTATACAAGCAAAACCAACACTCTAAATCCTACACTTGAGAAACCGGGACCCAAATCCGATACATATGAAAACTGATACTCTTGAATCCGATAGACTTGAAATCCGGATTAGTAGAATCCGACAACCTAGAATCCAATTCATCCTTAATCCGGAAATGTTAGAATCTGTGAACAAAATCCGAGACTGAGGAAATCCGACAGATAGTGAAAATCCGACACTGGGTAGCAGATTCTTGGAATCCGACAGTTTTCAGAAATCCGATACTTTATGCTTTGAACTTGTAATTGTTATTATTTGATAAATGTTTTATAAATATATATGGATAGATATATTTATAAGGTTGAGACTGATTTGGTTATTGTTGTGTTTTCAAGCAATCCAAAAGCTCAGTAAAATTATATATCTGAGTTCAAGCTGAAAGTAAGGTGAGTGGACGTTAATCATGGATGGTAAAGATTGCAGTTAATATTATTGATGTGAAGCGTGATTGTGGATTGAAATTGGATTGATTGTAGTGCTGATTGTGTTATAGATTATTGATAACTGTTGCTATACGTGGACTTGGGTTGGGCTTGTCTAACTTAGTTGGTTGGTTGATCAGTAGTAGCCTATCTGTTGCATTTTTTGCTCAGAGGGAAGGTTACTATACCAATCTAGTGGAAAGCTATCGGTAAACCTTTGCTTTGGCCGGCATTGGTTGTAGGTTCTGCGCCGAACCGCCGGTCTTCTCTGGATATGTGATCACATGATTAATGATTGATTGTGAATGTGTGTATTTGTTGTTCTAGCCTGTACTCACTTAGCTTCGTGCTAATTCTCCTCAGTTGATGTTTTGCAGGTTCGTGTTAGGACTGAAGAAGGAAGAGTTGACCACACTCTGATACTTATTTTGAAAAAGAGACGAGCCAGTATTTTTTTTTGTAACACCAAACTTTTGATGTTTGTTGTCTTTTTGAACAAATGTTTGTATCTTTGTAAATATTGGTGTAATGTAATTAAGTTGAGTTGATTTAGCTTCCGCAGCGTATTAAAAAAATGGCTTGTGATTTTCCGGTGTTATAGTTTGTTATCAGAGCCTAGGTTTGGCGATGCATGGACGGCTAGAGTGTTGCATTCCCAAATCTTGGCTCGTGACGGGTCAAGCTTTCCTTTGGGGGAATTAGGGTGAGTTAGAGTTGTCTGTGGTAGTTAGTATTTTGATACTAACGGTTTTTGCTAATGAGCTATGAGGTGATGTGATTGTAACAGATTATGGCTGATAAAGAGACTCCCATCCTACCTCCTGTGACCCAATCTACAGAGGTACCAGTTACTAAAGATGTGAATCAAGCAGGAACATCTGGTCAAGAACAAGAGGAAGATCAGAGTGAATATATTTTTAAACTGGAGAATGAATTGATGGATCTTCGAAATAAAGTCCTTAACATTGTGCAGAGATTAAACCAACCTGAACCAACACCTGTACCAATTGCAATAACCACACAAGCAACAGTACCACCAGTGTCAGCACCTCTACCACCGATGACTCAGATGATGCAACAACCTTTCTTCTATCTGTATCTACAACCTGGAGGTTATCCATTTGCGTTTCTAGGATTTAAACAACCGTGTACTTATAAGCAGTTCCTCGACTGTAAGCCTTCTGAATACCAGGGAAGTTCTGAACCCAGTATCACATTGAACTGGCTTAGACAAATGACGAAGACATTAGATGCTTGCAATTGTGAAAACGAGCTGAAAGTAAAATACGCATCGAGGATGTTGAAAGGGGACGCCATGGTCTGGTGGGATTCAATTACCGGCTATTTCACAGAGCAACAGCCGGAGAGCATCACTTGGAGTCAATTCCAGTAGAAGTTATGCGAATAGTACTGCGGTACTTTTGAGATTTCTAAAATAAAGAGGGAATTTATGGAATAAAGATGACTGGAAACATGACTGTGGATTAGTTGTTTAATCAATTTAATGAAAAATTGAGATTTGCGAAGCATTGGGTTCCTGATGAAGAGTCAAAGATTGCCCAATTCATTGTAGCGTTACATCCGGATCTCCGTAATGCCACTAGGTGCGCTACCACTTTATCCCAAGCCTTCACGTTAGCCAAGTCGGCTGAAGGGGATTTAATTGCAAGTAATAAGTTGAGTGGGGAAAGAATATCCCAGCAGAAATCAAAGTTTGAACATTATAATACTCAACAGAGGCAAGGAGGGCAGGGCAGTGGTAATCGTCAGGGTGGTCAGAATAGGACGTCTACTACAGGTGGGTCTGCTCAAAGGGCACCTTGGTGCAACAGGTGCAAGTCATATCATCACGGGCAGTGTACGCCCCAATCCATGAGATGTGTAAAGTGTGGTCAGTTTGGCCATGACTTGAAGAATTGCAGACTGCCAAGGAGCGTCTGCTGGAATTGTCAGAAGGAAGGGCACATAGTTGGTGATTGCCCATTGAGTAAGAAAGCAGGATCAGGGTCAGGAGGGGGAGGTGCTGGGGGATCATCTACAGCAGGACAGAAAAGAAAGAACTCACCCACTGCTGAGGGTCGGGCATTCAGGATGACAGTGGATGATGCCACTACCACAGATGATGTAATAACCGGTATGTTTCTAATAAACTCTATTCCTGCTAGAGTATTATTTGATTCAGGAGCAAATCTCTCCCTTGTATCTGTAGAATTCTATGGTAGGTTGAATGTACCTTTAACTAAACTTGCTACTGCTTTAGAAATAGAAGTAGCTGATGGTATGATGGTTCCGGTCACGACTGCTGTGGTTGGAGCCAAGATAGATATAGATGGTATTAGCTTTCCTATATATTTTCTTGTAATGCCATTATCTGGGTTCGATGTGGTGCTCGGGATGGATTGGCTGAGTCTGAATCGGGCCAGTATCAAATACCACAAGATGTTGATCTCATTTCCGTTGGCTGATGGCACAACAGTAGTAACAAGGGGAGAGAAGGTTGGGTCTGTAATTCCGATTATTTCATGTTTGAAAGCTAGAAAGGGGTTGGATAAAGGTTGTGAATCGTATTTAGCCTATGTTATTAATGAAAAGAAAGAGAAGCAGACACTAAACGTCAGCCGGGTGGTAACGGAATACCCGGAAGTATTTCTAGAGGAATTACCAGGGCTACCTCCAGTTCGTGAGGTAGAGTTTAAGATAGATCTGATTCCTGTTCCTGACCAGTGGCAAAGGCACCATACAGGTTGGCACCGTCTGAGATCCGAGAGATGATGACCCAGATACAGAATTTGTTGGATAAAGGGTTTATACATCCAAGTTCATCTCCGTAGGGAACACCAGTTCTGTTTGTGAAGAAGAAAGATAGTATGTTGCGTATGTGTATTGACTACTGTGAGCTAAACAAGAGGACGATAAAGAACAAGTATCCGTTGCCAAGAACTGATGATCTGTTTGATCAACTACAGGGGGCTTCGTTCTTTTTTAAGATAGATTTGAGATCAGGGTATCACCAGGTGCGGGTTTCAGAGGAAGATGTGTCAAAGACGGCTTTTCGTACGTGCTACGGGCACTACGAGTTTTTGGTTATGCTGTTCAGCTTAACCAATGCACCTACAATTTTCATGGATTTAATGAACAGGGTCTGTCGACCATTCTTGGATAATTTTGTAATAGTTTTTATCGATGACATTCTGGTATATTTAAAGACTGAGATATAGCACGAGCAGCATTTGAGACAGATTTTGGAGACACTAAAGAAAGAGCAACTGTTTGCTAAGTTCCCAAAATGCGAATTATAGTTAAGAGAGGTTCAATTCTTGGGGCATGTGATCTGTGAAGAGGGAGTGAAAGTTGATCCTTCAAAGGTGGAGGCAGTTATGAATTGGAACGCTCCAAAGACACCGTCCGATATCAAGAGCTTTCTGGGGTTAGCTAGATAATATCGCAGGTTTATAAAAGACTTCTCCAAGATTGCGGGTCTCTTGACTAAGTTGACTCGAAAGGATGTGAAGTTTGTTTGGGGTAGTGAACAAGACAAAGCCTTCCAGATGTTGAAGCAGTTATTGTGTCAGGCCCCTATTCATGCATTCCCAAGTGGATCAGAGGATTTCATTGTTTATTGCGAAGCATCGTTTGCTGGATCGGGCTGTGTACTTATGCAAAGGGATCAGGTAATTGCGTATGCTTCAAGACAGTTGAAACCACATGAGAAGAATTACCCGACACATGATCTAGAACTAGCAGCTGTTGTTTTTGCCCTAAAGCTGTGGAGACACTATCTGTATGGCACCAAGTGTGTAATTTGTACATATCATAAGAGCCTACAGCATGTATTTACACAGAAAGAGTTGAACATGAGACAGAGACAATGGGTGGAATTGATTAAAGATTATGATTGCGAAATCAGATATCACCCAGGGAAAGCAAACGTGGTAGCAGATGCCTTTATGCGAATAGAGATTGTATCAGATTTAGTGGATAGACTAAAGTTTGTACAGTTGGAAGCTTTGAAAGAGGAACACTTGAAGAATGAATTAATGAAGAAACGTAAGGACGAACTTGCTGATGATTCCCGTGGATTGAAAACATTTAAGACTCGTGTGTGGGTGCCTATGCTTGTAGATTTGAGGAAACTGATTTTGACAGAAGCACACAAGTCAAGATTGTCAGTACACCCAGGGAGCACTAAAATGTACAACGATCTGAAAGTGCTATACTGGTGGCCTACTATGAAAGCAGATGTGGCACAGTTTGTGGAATCATGCCATATCTGCGCACAGGTGAAGGCCAAACATCAGAAGCCCTATGGATCTTTAAAACAATTGGAAATCCCTGAGTGGAAGTGGGAACATATAATGATGGATTTCGTAACTAAACTTCCGCGAACTCAGAGAAATAATGATATGATTTGGGTGATTGTGGATCGGCTGACCAAGAGCGCTCACTTTCTAGCTACATGTGAGACGGCTTCTCTAAGTAAGTTGGCTCAACTTTATGTTAACGAGATAGTTGTGAGGCATGGCATGCCTTTGTCGATTGTGTCTTACAGAGACTCCAGATTCGTTTCTAACTTCTGGAGGAGTTTACAAAGAGAATTGGGGACAAGGATTAACCTGAGTACTGCTTATCATCCCCAGACAGACGATCAGACTGAACGAACCATACAGACACTTGAAGATATGTTGCATGCTTGTGTGATTGAGTATGGTGGATCTTGGGATTCGCACATGCCGTTAATTGAGTTTGCGTACAATAACTCTTACCACTCCAGTATAGGGATGCCTCCGTACGAGATGTTATACGGTCGTCGTTGCCGTACTCTGACGTGTTGGTTAGAGGCGAGTGAGAAACAATTTGCAGGGCCTGAGATAGTTCAGATGACAGCTGATAAGGTTGCTATTGCCAAATATAAGTTGAAAGCTGCCAGAGATAGACAGAAACGTACGCAAATCCACGTCGTCGCCCAGTTAAGTTTGATGTGGGAGAATTAGTGTACTTAAAGGTTTCTCCGTAGAAGGGTGTGATTCGATTCGGTAAACGCGGGAAGTTAGCTCCCCATTACATTGGTCCCTTCCGCATATGTCAAATTGTGAATGATCAGACGGCTACGTTGGATCTTCCCGCAGAACTTGCAGGAATTCATGACACATTTAACGTCTATTATTTGAGAAAATGCAAAGTTGATGATGAAATTCAGATTCTCCCAGTGCAAGAACTAAAAGTTGATTCTAAGAAGAGATTAATAGAAGAACGTGTAGAATTGTTGGATCGAAAGGTGATCAAGCTTCGAAAGAAGTAGATACCGATGGTGTTGGTTAAGTAGAAGCATAGTTTAGGTTCTGATTTGACTTGAGAGACGAAAGCAGAGATGAAAGAAAGATATCACCACTTGTTTGAGTAAGAAAGGATTCCGAGGACGGAATCCGCTTAAGGGGGAGAGATTTGTAACACCCTAAAACCTGGGCTAGGAGATTAGCAGGTTTGTGGTACGTGCTTATTTGTTTTAATATAACTAAATGGTTAATGGCATTATTAATTAAATTAATTCTATTATGTATGTTTAATGGTATGTATGTATGTTGTAGCCGTATGCATGTATGTGTGTATTTAATTGTGTACGTGGGAGATATTTGGGGAGGTGATGCCACCTCCTACTTCTAAGTTGTATATGTGGGGGGGTTAATGAGTTAACATGCATAATCTTAATTTTAGAAAAGTGCTGTGTGTGTATGCCTTGAGTTTCTCTCGACCGAAAGAAGAAAAAGAAGAAGAAGGAACCATCAGATTTTCAGGTTTAGGGTGTTTGAATTCAAGATAAAGGTTAGATTTTTATATGATGTGTTTGCATGCTAATTTGATTAAGTTTGATGATTAAAAATAACATGAAGTTTATGATGAAACATTGAATCGGTTTTAAGAATATGCTTTTGATGTTCTTATGTGTTCATATGAAATGCATGTTTAAATGATCAATTGATGTATGAAAATGTGTTTAAATAGATTAAAACATGTTTCTGAAATATTTAGATGAAATTATGATTTTCTGGATTATTAAAAATATGATGAAGATTGCGGATTTGATGAATGTATGAACTGCCGGTTTTGGTGTTGGGGAAGAAGAAGAATTCCGATTGTTTGGAAATCCGTATGGTAAAACCGAGAGTAAAACCAATAGACCAAATCCAGAACCCCAAAACATATACAAGCAAAACCGACACTCTAAATCCTACACTTGAGAAACCGAGACCCAAATCCGATACATATGAAAACCGATACTCTCGAATCCGATAGACTTGAAATCCGGATTAGTAGAATCCGACAACCTAGAATCTGATTCATCCTTAATCCGAAAATGTTAGAATCCATGAACCAAATCCGAGACTGAGGAAATCCGACAGATAGTGAAAATCCGACACTGGGTAGCGGATTCTTGGAATCCGACAGGTTTGAGAAATCCGATACTTTATGCTTTGAACTTGTAATTGTTATTATTTGATAAATGGTTTATAAATATATATGGATATATATATTTATAACGTTGAGACTGATTTGTTATTGTTGTGTTTTCAGGCAATCCAAAAGCTCAGTAAAATTAGATATCTGAGTTCAAGCTAAAACTGAGGTGAGTGGACGTTAATCGTGGATGGTAAAGATTGCAGTTAATATTATTGATGTGAAGCATGATTGTGGATTGAAATTGGATTGATTGTACTGCTGATTGTGTTATTGATTATTGATAACTGCTGCATGACTATTTGGTCGATACGCACTCTTAGGATGATTTTGAGTTGCGTTTGAGAAGTCAGCTATACGTGGACTTGGGCTGGGCTTGTCTAACTGGTTGGTTGATCAGTAGTAGCCTCTCTGTTGCATTTGTTGTTCAGAGGGGTGTTTACTGTGCCAATCTAGTGGAAAGTTATCGGTAAACCTTTGCTTTGGCCGACATTGGTTGTAGGTTATGCGCCGAACCGCCAGTTTTCTCGGGATATGTGATTACATGATTAATGGTTGATTGGGAATGTTTCCATTTGTTGTTTTAGCCTCTAGTCACTTAGCTTCGTGCTAATTCCCCTTAGTTGATGTTTTACAGGTTCGTGTTAGGACTGAAGAAGGAAGAGTTGACCACACTCTGATACTTATTTTGAAAAAGAGACGAGCCAGTTTTTTTTTTGTAACACCAAACTTTTGATGTTTGTTGTCTTTTTGAACAAATGTTTGTATCTTTGTAAATATTGGTGTAATGTAATTAAGTTGAGTTGATTTAGCTTCCGCAGCGTATTAAAAAAATGGCTTGTGATTTGCCGGTGTTACAGTTGATATCTTCGTTGATGTGTGTGAAGTGACATTCCGAGGACGGAATCCTTTTAAGGAGAGAGAATTTGTAACATCCGTAAACCCGGCCTAGTTGTGGGCAGGTCAATGGTAAGTGGATTGTGCTTGTTGCGAGTAATTATGTGTATTTGTGATATCTGTTAATTAATTTGAGAATTAATTAATTGATATTAACTAGTGAGGTGTATATTAAATGATAATTGATTAACCTAACTAGTGAATTGATTAGAAATAGTATTTATATATGGGAAGTTAGATACAAATAGTTACTGAAAATTAAATGGATGTATGTATGTGATTATGTATGTACATAAGTATGTATGTATGTAATTTATGACATGCAAATTGGATAAGCAGAAGGTTACACTTCATGCTTTGGTTTTTGTGAAATATATGTATATGTGTGTACGTGTATTTGCATGATAGCCATCTGATCAATATATAGAATGTGTGTAGTGTGTGTTTTAGAAAGAAACCTTGGGTTGAAGAAACCAATACTTGAAGTTGTAGAAGTGAAGATTGTTGATTGTTAAATCAAAACAAAGGTATGATGATGTTCATGGCATGATACTGGTCATTTTGTTATGTTTTTATGTTAAACTTATGTGGGTTTCATGAAATCACCATGGATGAATATGAAGGAAACCTTTATAAGTGGGTTTTGGTTGATCTTGATGTTTTTAACATGTTCATGATGTTCTAAGCATGCTAAATGATGTTTATATATGTTTAGAAATATTAGAACTTAATTTCCCGAATTTTGTGTTTGGTTGGATATTATGGCTATGGAGTTTTGAGGGTTATACGATGAAGAAGATGAAGAAGATTCTGGGAATTGCGAGTTCGCGGCGCGACCTAGTGGACTTCGAGTTCGAAGGATGGGTTCCGAGTTCCTTGTTCAAAGTGTCCATTCGAAGTTACATCGCGCCGCGACGAGTTTTTGGGTCGTGTCTCAACATGGTGGTTTCGAATTCGAAGCCTTGTTGATCGAAGGGGTCCGCTCGAAGTATATTCTAATGCGAAGTGGGCGTTCGAAGAAGCGTCGCGACGCAACGCATTAGTTGGTCGCGGCGCTATATGGTTAGAATGGATATAAATATATGTACTAATATATATTTATGAATCAGATACTGATTTCAGTTTATTCTGATATCAGGAACGGACAAGGCTTAGTAATACTAGACCACTGAGTGGGAGTTCGAGAAATCGAGGTGGGTGGATGTTTACTCACGGGTGATATTAGTTGTAACTGGTTTGGTTGCGACTGTATGTGGATTGATGCATGGATAGATTATATATCTACTATTTGATTAACTAGTGGTTTGTTAATTCGTTGTTGCATCAGTGACATGTATACATGATAGTGGGGAAGTTAGTTTATGACTGGGTTTGTTTGCTATCGGCTAATCAGTATTGGGATCTTTTGATGCATTTGTTGCAACTTAAGGTAATACTGTGTGAGAATAGCAAATGAACTATGGGTAGACCTTTGCTTTGGCTGGCATTTGTTGTAGGTTCCTATAGAACCGACGATCTTCCTAGGGTGATTATTTGTGGTTGTTGATATCATGCGGTTTTGTGATTGATATATCTGTGGTGGTTTACTTTCATTCACTTAGCTTTGTGCTAATCCTCCACCTCTCACTACTTTTACAGGTGGCCTGGGGAATATAGTTGTGAGGGGGTGTAGCCTGGGGAATATAGTTGGCAGGCACTTTGTTTGGAATTATGACGAGCTGTGGTTTCTGTAATACTAGAATTTTGAATTGGAAAACGGTTTTGTATATATTTGTTCGCTTCCGTACTATTTTTAAAAGGAAAATTTTATGGGTGAAAATACGGTGTTACAGAAACCAAGATCTCAATGGACAGATGAGGAGAAGAAGCTTGTTGTTCTAGATGCCAAGATACAAAACAATATAGTTATTGCTTTACCTAATGAAATATTCCATACTATTTGTAATCTGAAACTGCTAAGGATATGTGGGAGAGCATATGCATATCATTTGAAGGAACTGTTGAGGTTCATGAGAACAAGAAGACCAACATCATACGCAAGTATGAAAGCTTTTGTGCTAAAGACTCAGAGTCTCTCACTAAGGTTTACACAAGATTTACATGTCTACTAAATGACATGACTGAAGTTGGAGTTGTCAGAGTGCCATTCCAAATCCTAAACAGATTTCTGGATTCTCTTCCGTCTAAATGGGATACTATGTGCATGATCCTGAGAACCAACAACATGCTCAGGGACATCAACATACGTAAACTATGCGGAATTCAACTAAATGACGAAGAAACCCGCATTCAGAAAATTGATCTGAAGAAGGCCTTCAAGAAAACTCCGGCCCTCGTTGCTGAAACCCCTCAAAGAGTCAAGTAAAGGTCAACTGAAGACTCTGATTCTGAAGATGAGCCTCAGATGAATGATGCTGAGGAGGAAGAAAGATCTGACGATGAAGGCACAAAAAAAGCCTTCATCATGAAAAATTATAAAAAGTTTCAGAAGTTCAAATCTGATGGGAGAAGAAGGTTTGATAAGAAGTTCTCATGAGAGAAAAAAGGCTCATCTGAAGCGTCCAAAAATGAATGCTTCAAATGTGGGAAGACTGGTCACTATGCAGCTGACTGCTTTGTGAAGGAGACCTCTTCAAATACAAAGAAACGTTTTCCATCTAAGGCTGATAAATACAACGCCAAGAATAAGGCCCTCAAAGCTTTCGGTGAGAAGAAGAAGAAAGAAAAGGCCATGATTGCTGAGGACCTTAACTTGATAGATTCTGAAACTTCTTCAGATGAGGAAGAAGAGAATAAAGTTAGAGGAAAGTGCCTGGTGGCTGAAGAAATCCTCGGAATTGCACATCCTGAAATGTGCTTAATGGCTACTGAAAGCAAGTTCAGCAGTGATCTTGCTAAGGCTGAAAAATTGAGCTCAGCAGAAGGATGGAATCCCACCATGATGTATAAGGGCGATCAGCATGATAACATTTGGTACCTTGATAGTGGATGCTCAAGGCATATGACCGGATGTAAGTCCCTATTGAATGGGGTTCAAGCAATAAATGACCCTAAAGTTACATTTGGTGGAGGAAAATGTGGCAAAATAGATGGTTATGGTTATCTAAACCAAGGTTTAGTCACCATTAAAAATGTTGCTCATGTTACAGGACTTGAACACAACGTTATCAGCATCAGTTAGTTATGTAATTCTGATTATGAAGTGCATTTCAAGAAGACCAAGGGTTCAATCTTCAACAAGAAAGGCAAAGAAGTCTTACACACAAAAAGGCAGGGAAATATGTACGTTGTTGATTTTAACTCTGCCACTTGTGAAAAAGATGCATGCTTCTTTTTCAGAAGCCGACTCCAAAGTTAATTGGTTATGGCATAAAAGGTTATCCCATCTCAACTTCAAAAACATCAGCAAACTCTCTAAGCTTTAGCTTACCCGAGGTCTACCGTCAGTTCGGTTTCAGAAAGACGAGCTATGTCAAGCGTGTGAGAAGGGAAAGCAAAAGAAGTCAGTCTTCAAATCAAAACACTGTAACCAAGTCAACTCAACCTTTCAGTTACTTTATATGGATCTCTTTGGTCCTGTAATGTGACAACCGTCATCAAAAGCAAATGTGTGTGTGTATATATATATATATATATAAAATAATAATAAATAATAATAAAAAAATATAATAATAATAATAAATAAATAAATTAAATTATATACATTTATATATAAAAACATGTATATAATTATATATACATATATTGTATATAGTAAACAAAAAAAAAATAGAAATCAACCCAACACAACACCATCATTAATCTTACTTACACACTCAACCATCATCACCACCTCACCCCCCCCCCCCCCCCCTCACTCTCTTTTTCTTCTTTTTTTTTCTATAAATACCAACCCTTTTCTTTCATTTTTCACACTACCTTCAACCCACTTACTCTCTCTCATTTTCTTACACTCTCATACTCTCTCTAAAATCCATATTCAAGAGATCAAAGGAGTTTAAGAATGAACAATCTCTTTTTCATACTTGTTGGTGTCTTTTGAAGGTACAATCACCAATCTCTAACACTAGTCTTTAAAATCTTGTTGTTCTTAACAAGACCCACCACATTCATCCTTTTTCCTTTCTTTAACAATGTAAATCTAAGAAACTTAGTATTCTAAGGGTAAATCACATACTAAAAAGTGGTGATCAATGGAAAATGCAACAATATAAGTAGATGAACACATGCATGTTATGATCCTACCATTATTGAAGTAAGGACTTTATCCTACCATTTGATGTATGGATTTATCCTACCAAATGTTCTATGGAAAAAATAAAAACATGCATGTGCTTATCTCTATATTATAACTAATATTATGGTGAAAAAAAATGATGAAAGTGGTTGTTGACAAACAAGAACTCAAGAATAACAAAAACTAAAAGTACATATTATATATTTATATACAAGATCATGATGGTGAAACAAAATAATCTTCTACTTTTCATTATTTTCCAAAAGTAAATATATATGATCATGAATGCATGCAAATATGCATCCTTATTTATAGATATATACTACATGCATGTTAACTTACCTATTTTTAATATATATATATATATATATACACACACATGTGGGTTCATGATCACTTGAAAAACTCTATTTAAAAATCTCATATTATATATGTGTGCAAAAATTATTTAAAAATTATAAATTACACAAGAGCGTGTATGTTTACTTTAATACCATATATACATACAAAACTTATTTTTTCACAATATATATATATATATATGCGTTGAGCGAATGTATAATTTTCTTAAAAATGAATATATAAGTATAATATATTGCATGTATGTCCACTTATTTTTTGAACAATCATATACACGCATTTATTTACTTATTTATTTAAAAATAACAATATATACGTATATATATATATTTTTTAAATACTATACTTATACACATAAAAGAGTGCCTACTTTTCATGACATAAATAAAATACATAAGTGCGAGTCCACATTTATAGTCAAGCATAATATAACATAATATTATTTTTATTAAAAACTATGTATAAAAATACAATCACCATCATGACAACTTCAAAGAAAACAAAAAAGGAACCTTACGGTAGACGTGAACGTAATAGGTTAAGAGTGCGTCAATGAACTAGAGGATCGCTATGACTTTCTCACTCTTCGTGCTACTAATCAATGTGAGTATTCACAACCCCGTTTTTAAATATGTTTACTTAAATATTTGGGGTGAAAGCATGAATACAAATTTGTTTACAAATATTGATTGTTATGATAAATGTTATACAAAATATTGTACCGTATGGTAGTATGCTTGATGTACTTGAGTTTCCAAGAAAGTCCCGCAAAAACTAGACATTATCCATTAACTCCACCGAGGGAGCCTATGGTAATTGTAGGTAGTGCTATTAGGGGTAGACACCCCCCACTTATGGTTGACGAATTATAGGTGTACTTTACCATCTGCTAACATCTGACGAGGCGTTAGGTCTAAATTGGGCACAGGTGTCATAGGATTGGTAATGGCTCAAGTAAAGAAAAACATCATAGTATATTTAAATACCTTGCGCACACAATAAATTTTACAAAAATATACGTTGGACAAAAGTTTCCTCCATAAATTTCGATGGGCAAAAGTCCCCATCAAAAATATTATTGCATTAAAGCTTTATTTTGTGCATATAAAACCTGTTTCCTCGCCAACTCTCGTAGTTGACCTTTTATTTACTCATGCCTTTCAGGAAATCGTCGGTAGGTCTTACAGCACATAGAAAGCATGCCACGTGTGGACATTTACAAAATTTCCAATCGAAATTTTTTATTTCAAAAACAATTTATATTTCTGTAATATGTAATGGATTCTCGTACCTCCTTTTAAATTTCAAGTTTATGAGTTATGATTGGAAATTACCTATTACCTTGTTCTATGAGATCTCTTGCTGTGACAACTCGTGTTTCCGCTTTAGCAGGGTGTGACATGTAAGCTCACCCAGGATGGGAGGCAAGAAATATACATTGGTGTTTGTTAATTAATACACCAGATAAACATGGGTATTCTTCTTGCGCAATAAAAGTGATACTGTTGAAATTCTGATGAGCTTTATTCGTCGTGTTCAACGACAGTTTAACATGCAAGTTAAACAGCTTCGCAGTGATCAAGGAATAGAGTTCAGGAACTCAACTCTTCAAGACTTTTGTGATGAAAATGGCATCATCCAAAACTTCTCAGCTCCATATACCCCTCAGCAAAATGGGGTTGCTGAAAGGAGAAATGGAACCTTGATAGAAGCAGCCCAAACTATGTTAGCTAATGCATCTCTGAAAGGGCATTTCTGGGCTGAAGCTGTTAATGCTGCTTGCTACACTCAGAACAGGTCCATCATTGTCAAGCGACACAGTAAAATTCTCTATGAGTTACTATATCTGAAGTCACCCAACGTTGGATACTTCAAAGTTTTTGGAAGCACATGCTTCATTCTGAACACCAAAGATCAGAAAAGCAAATTTGATCCAAAAGGGGAACAAGGGGTGTTTCTGGGATATTCTGACATCTCTAAAGCTTATCGTGTGTTTCTTCCCAAGAAAAACTCTGTGGGTGGAACAATAAATGTCACTTTTGATGAATTCGATGCTCAGTCAACCTCAAATCATACTGATCAAGTGTAGGAAATCAATGCACGCCAACACCCTTACGCAACGGAAGCAACGACATAAAAAAACCGGGGTTTTCGGGTATTAAAACGGACATGCATGTATTCCCCAAGTGGGGATTGTGACTACAAACAAATATGGCAGCACAACCCAAACATGAGAGAATATGAAATTAGGGTTTCTGGCGACCTTCACGGGCTGTGAAGAGGTCGTGAAGAGAAACCCTCCATGAGCCTTCACCACCCGGACAAGTAGTCGTAGGAGCAGTGCCTTCACGAGTGCTTCACAGCCTGTGAGAGACCGTGAAGGCGAACTCCCACTTGCACATGATACATCGTTATTAACATCACAGACAAGCAGCAGCTCTAGCAAAGCATACTTGCCCCCAAGTTGGTACGAGTTACGTCATCCTCGACAAATCCTGGTAGCCTAGAAAGGCTAAAAGGTCCTATAGATAAGTGATCATAAACATCCCTTTATTCACAATATCCGTGTGAACACGATACATGGAAAAATGTCAATCTCCAGATCGTTCACGATTCTGTTTCTCGATTCTAGATTGGTGGTGACCAAAATAACAAGTTTGCAACTGATTAAAATCATTGAAGCTTAAGCATGGCCATGCATATTTGGTGTCAGCGCCCAATCATCGAGGGGCCAGGGATATCTCTCTTACAAGAGGAACAAATTCTTTTGACTACATAGCCCCGCCACATGTTTCATACTTTATTTGAAAACTCTCTTTATAGTGGCCAGTTACGAACCATGTTTGAAAGCAATCAAAATAAAGCAGACTCATGCTTTGGATACACATGTATCTCTGGTCTACGGATGAAATGATATTATCATCCCGAGTCACTTGTGACCATAATCCATGAAGTGAACTTAGGTGTGGGTCTTCCAATCACTTGAAACTCATTTCAAGCACATGTTAGTTTTTCGTCACTTGCATTCAATCCTTGATTAATGCATGATCAAACCCTAACCTCAGTCTTGGCTCAAACTTCCTTCCCTCGAAGAATGACTGACTATGGAAATCTAGAATGCATAAGCACTCGAGGAAGTGGTTAAACATGCTAAGATGGAACACAATAAAGACTAATGAAAATAACTGCATCTTGCGTATATATAGTCCCCACTATATATCGAAAGCAATCAAAAGTAACGACACTACTTACAGTTCCCAAAGCTAACATAAAACAATCAACTACTAAAAAAATATTTCAAGCTAAATCATATGCATAAGAAATGCTACATGACCTAGTATGACAAACATCACTAGTCATTATGACAACGGCTTATTCAATTGATTTGCCATGCAACATCCATTTGTATTCTTGTTATCCTCTCAATTATCTTTTGACCAAACTACTATTCAAAGTATCCGTCAAAGAGATCATATAACGAAGTACTAAAGTACTCATATCCTCATTGTTATGAAAGTTCACAATAGGATCAGTGATACTTAAGAACTTCTATAATCAATAATCAACACCACAAAGTAGGATTATAGACTTCGATCAAGATCGATAGTTATCCTATTAGAAATTAGTATTAGAGTATAAACCTACTCCAAGGCTTATTTCTTGTCGTTAACCATCAAGAACATATTCTAATATTTCTTGAACTTTCAAAATTTCAAATTTTTTTATATGTCCTAAGTATTATCATGATACAATAATTCCCTATTTCAGGTTCATAGAACGCTTAACAATGGGACATTATCTTCAATCGATACATACTTCTAGGTATACAACAAAAACTCCCACTAACCCTGACATATGTAAAAGTCTTATCTATGCTTCTAGAAGACTCATGCTTTGATCCTGTCATGAAAGCAAAGATCTTACCTTTACGATGTTAGTATAAGTCCAAAGGACTTATCCACACTTGTAGACTTAATTTGGATATTAAGGATATCTAAGACCCTCGGAGAGTGTGGTAAGCACTTCCTCAACATATTTTTCCATGAAGGAATGCGGTCTTGCATATCCGTGTACTATCTTTTATTGCCATAAGAAGGCAACGATAGCAATGAGTATCAAATGACCTTCAACATGACCACTAGGAAAAGTTTCGACAATAAGCGTCATGAAACCTTTACCCCTAGTTGGTATTTGAAGTAGTCTACGATACAATTCATCTTAATTCCAATTACACCATCTCGGTTTGCACCTTGGTATAGAATTAAGCAAAATATCCGCATACTTAAAATGGATTTCATCTCATGATTAATTACTTCTCATAACCTTAGTGAACAAAGGGATCACTATGTCTTCCGATAGATGGTAATATGAACAAGACTCACCATCAAGTCGTTTGCCACTTAGATGTGAGGAACCCATATCTCTTTGGCTACATGACTTCTATCAACCTTGAAAGTAATTACTCATGGTCAGGATAACTGGCATTCTCATGCCGATATTTGATCATATGCTAGTGTCAACATCAAGTCTTTCATTTAAGTTGCACGTTCTTCCACTGGAATGCATTAGTTATTATCTTCCTTTGGAGCAACAAAACATTTTTCTCGTAAGGTCAAATATCCAAAACCTATAAGAACCTTTTAAATGTATTAGCAACATTTAAGTTCTTCAATCTCCCACCATATGTAGATTGAAAATCTCCAAACTTTGATATATTTAAGCAAAGAACTCTTTCAAGATATATCTAATAAGGTGCCAAATAGACTTTCAAGTTGGATTAAGATTAAGGACTTGGCTCGTCACATTCAATGTGTATACTAACAAGTCGAATACACATATTTGACCCACTATTCACCAGATCATTTTCAACAATATCCGGTTTCCTTCAACGTGACACCATGTACAAATGTGTCTATGACAAGGAATGAATTGTGAGATAATCCCGCAATTCATAATGTGGTCATAGATATAGATTTAAGGTATCTTAGCATCTCAACTAGATCTAAGCATCCTATCTATATGTCCCAATTGATTTTTTTAATTAGTTTCTCTTTGTTATATGCTTGTGTGGATTATCCACCAAAGGTGATCAATATCTTACAAGCTAGCATCCTTCTTACATATACCGTGAAGGGTTTCATAATCATCTTACCCTAATAGATAATACTATCATCAAATGTTTAAGCCGAGGTTAAACTAGTCCAAGATCCTAACAACATGGATCTAGGTGATACTTGTCTTATTTATATGGTTAAGTAGATTATGGCAAAGAGCCGACTAATCCAAACTATTTTGGACTTCGAATCAATCATTCATGATTAATTATTACTTGTAGCATGTATGTCTTGACATGGACAATTTTGATTTTTATCAATCAACAAATATTTTTCAAAAAAAAAACAAGATTCAAATTTCAAGTATGAATTCATCGTCATCAAATGTAGAATGATGCACCTTGAAGGCCAAAATAAAACATAAGCTATGACATGAACAAACTTCGAAATCGAATAAGTAATACGGAAATATCTTTTATAACCCAAAATTCAAAATCTCATCCATCGTCTTCATGAACATACAACAAAAAACTTAACTTGCCTCGCAGGGTACCAAAATAAAGTAATAATTAAACCGGTAAGAATAGGCGAGATCAAAACTCCCAATTCTCTTATAGAGGTCAATCTATCAAATTATCTCCTTTTAGAGATCCAGTTCTTCATGCTCTTCTTTCTTATTTTAAATGGTACCTACACTTTGTAACAAAATAAATTTTTGACAAACAAGACTTAATTAGCTCGGGTGAACAACCCAGCGAAATAGAAGAATTAGCAATGAATCATAAATGTACCTTGAGATGGGAAATTAACTCTCTCTTTCCTTAGAAGTTTAATATCCTCTCGGCTTGATGGGCATGCGATTAACTCTCTCTCTCCTTATGTGACGGCCCCAATCTCCAAATCTTCCACAGAAGTAGCAAACCACTTTTTCTTGAATCTCTTCATGAGGCACACAATCATTGTCCTCAGATTCACTGTGGGAAATGGGCTTGGATACTCCAACCTTTTCCCTTTGTGTCGGTTTCTTCTTCTTTTTCTTTTGTTCCCTTGAACTTGTGGTAGGAATGGAAGAGGTGGATTCATATTTGGCCATGTCAGACTCCGCAGTCTTCAACATACCATGCAATTCACCGAAGGTTTTCTCCATGTCATGCATGTGATAGTTCATGACGAACTGATCATATGATGCGGGCAGGGACTGAAGTACTATATCCACAGCAATCTCCCTCCCCATGGGAAATCCTAGTCTCTCCATTTGGTCCACGTATGCCTTCATCTTAAGGACGTGGGCACTCACACTCCTACCTTCATGCATTCTACAACCGACTAGGTTTTTAACACACTCATAGTGTTCCTCCCTAACCTGTTGTTGGAACATGTCCTTCAACTTGTTCATCATATTGTACACACTCATGTGCTCAAAGCGCTTTTGCAACTCCGAGCTCATAGTTGACAACATGAGGCAGGCAACATCGTGTGTGTCCTCAACTCGCTTTTCATATGTGTATCGGACGGACCAACTCACATCGGTAGCAGGTGGCTCCGGAAGAGGTTCCTCAAGGATGTGAAACTTTGACTCATAGCGAAGAACAATTCTCAATTTACTAAGCCAGTCAGCGAAGTTCAGTCCCGTGATTTTTTCTTTATGTAGGAACATATGAAGCGAATAGTTTGACGTGGTGTTATTATGGTTTGACATCTATTAACACAAGAGCACATGTTTTAGTTAGTTTGATATAATCCTCGTTAAAATAATTACCCATAAAGTTTTAGAAAAACAATTTATCTTAACAATGGCTAAGAACCATATTTCACTCCACTACATGACGGGTTTACCGCAGATCACTTCATGAAGCTATTTAGGCCGGTAACCATTTTACCGATTGCAATCTCCATTGCAACTCTTAGACACTTGCTGGATCCAACGACATAAAACGGTCGGTTGGAATGTTTGATCCCTACTTACACCAATCCCAAATTAAAATTCTTGGTTGACTCGTGCTTGGCTCGACAATCACACAAGGATTTTAGTTTGCAATTGTAAATCGTTCAACAAGATACATGGTAGCAATCTCGACAATCCTTGGCTCGTGCTAAGGTCGACAACCAACAACCCTAAGTCGCCACACTCACCTTTCACACAGATCCACATGGAATAACTCGTGCTTAGCTCGACAATTATCCCATGCTTCACTAGAATCGGGTGTGTCATCTTATGGATGGTGCGTGATTTACGTTTTTAGGAAATGGGCTTTTGTTTTTTGATTAAACCCAAGTTTTAATATTTGATTAACAAAGAAAGTGACAAAACCGATTTTCACTTTAAATATAAATACCAGGTTTATATTGTCTTGTTAATCGTGTACGCGCGAGAGTTTCTTAACCAATTTAAAAACTCTTGTGATTTTATTAACTTTAGAAAAGTTATCAAGCATGCGAAGAAACATAAACAACCATGCAAGAAAGGTAAATCACATCACACGCATACAAGGGGGTTGGTAACCATGCGAAAAAACCTATGTGTCCTACACGCGTGCCAAGTCGGGAGGACTAGGTCTACTAACGACACAAACCTAGACCATAGAGTGCTCCCACTGAATCCGCTACCTCCATCGGGACTATCCGGATCCAAGGTCCTCAAGACGTCTCCTCTTGACTCTTGATTGTGGTATTCAAAACACAAGTACATAAAAGAGAGGAGATGGCATACAAGCCACGCGCTTCCTATCAATCTAGTACAAGAACATATGGATGAATGAATCGGCATGCAAGCCGCAATAATTAATTACAAACCGGATGAATAAATAATTAATTACAACACACGTGACACTAAGGTCACCAAATAAATCCTAACAAACACAAACCATAAGGCACAACCACAAGGTCTAGGGCAATGGTTACCAACTAAAAGCATCAAACAACTACTACAAAGCACAATGTGCCAAAACCGTGACTAAACGAATATTTCGGTAAGAATTTACAACACTAACACTCAAGGCATAACAAGGAAATTCTTGTACATATGCATTAGGACAAAAAACCAATTTTTATACCCATATTCATAAATACACAACATATGTGTATGCATGTATGCATCTCATGCCAAGACCATACCTTACATACCCATATTTGTACCAAAATATTATAAGGGGTTTTCAAACGGAATCTGCCAGAAAAACATAAACACCTCCATGACCCGAAAAACCAGCAAATTTTCTTTTAAGGACAAAAACAGCCCAGAAGCCCCTTCACGGCTCCTCACGGCTCGTGACGCCCAAGGGCCATACAACCGAACACGGGTCAGAAGGGATCGTGAGCCTAAAAACCAAGTTTCACGGCTATACTGTTCACGAGTGCCTTCACGACCCCTCACGGCTCGTGAAGCCCAAGAGCTTCACGACCGATCACGGGCCATAAGGACTCGTGAAGCCTGAAAACACTTCCCATGACCAGACCCCTCACGAACACTGGTCGTGTGGCATTCACGACCCGTAATGAACTCTTCACGGCCCGTGAAGGCCTACTGGACAGAAAAACGAATCTTCCAAAACGCTTTTTCGAGCCATTTTCGTGCTATATCTTTGTAGCCTAGGCTCTAATACCACTGTAGGAAATCCATGCACGCCAACACCTGTACACAGCGGAAGCAACGACATCAAAAAACTGAGGTTTTCGGGCATTAAAACCGACATGCATGTATTCCCCAAGTGGGGATCATGACTACAAACAAATATAGCAACTAAAAACAAACGAGAGGGAGGAGAGATATACCATCGCGGGGCTGGAACTATCCATCGTGCTTGGAAGATCTTCGAGAACCCGAAACCGAGCTCCTCTATTGAAAGTCCACACCAAGTAGCCGAGATTCCATCTTGCTAACGACCCGAGACACGAACCACATGTTGTCTTCGTGAATCTAGAACATCCACTACCACAAGAACCACTTGCCTTCATGAGATTACACTCATCCATCTTACTAGAAGATCAAGAACCATATAGGAGTGTTATGTGTATTAAGAAGCAAGAGTTATTTTAAGGAGAGATTTGATTGTCTTTTATAAAGGCTTGAGAGGTTAAAATGTCACTAGAGTCGGCTGTCATGCCACTCATCCATTGGACCATCACAAAGGTCCAATAAAATAAAAGTGACACTTTGACTTCTCTCTTCACGGGCTCTCACGGGCCGTGAAGCACTCGTGAAGGCCTCATAGGCCTGTTTCCACCGCACACTCTCATTGGGCCAACGAGTGGTCCAATAAAAGCATGGCGCCTATCTTCACGGTCTCTCACAGGCCGTGAAGCACTCGTAAAGGCACTGCTCCTACGACTACTTGTCCGGGTGGTGAAGGCTCGTGGAGGGTTTCTCCTCACGACCTCTTCACGGCCCGTAAAGGCCCGTGAAGGTCGCCAGAAACCCTAATTTCATATTCTCTCATGTTTGGGTTGTGCTGCCGGAATCTACCCTTGGCATGTGACCTAATAGGCCCGTACCTCTTCAGCAGTGATGCTAGTGCATGTGTATCTGTGGGCATATTCCAACATCAAGTTGTCTCTGAAGAATTTGATGCTCTTTTACAAGAGTCATTCAATGATGACTTGGATGACTACTCTCAAGAGGTAAAAACTGACTATAATATTGTGTCTATTGATGTGAATCAGGTCACTAGAGATCTATTGGGATCAAACGTCTCTTCAGATGATGAGCAACATGAGCAACCCACAAGAGTCACAAAATGGACTCTAGGTCATCCCATCACAAATGTTATTGGAAATCCAAACACTGGAGTGTAAACCCGAAATTCGATTACCTCAGCATTCTACATGTTCTCTGAATTCATATCATAAATCGAACCAAAGAAAGTCGATGAAGCTTTGAAGGACCCAAACACGGTGGTCGCTAAGCAAGACGAGCTTAACGAATTCGAAAGGAACAATGTTTGGAAGCTAATTGCACCAGCTGAAGACAAGTCCATTATTGGCACAAAGTGGGTCTTCAGAAACAAACAAGATGAAACAGGGTTAGTGGTGCGTAACAAGACCAGATTAGTTGCAAAGGGTTACTGTCAAGAGGAAGGGATAAATTATGATGAAACGTTTGCTCCAGTTGCTCGTCTGGAGGCAATACGCATGTTCCTTGCCTTTGCAGCGTTCAAGGGATTCAAGGTCTTTCAGATGGATGTTAAAAGCGCCTTTCTGAATGGAGAACTTCAAGAAGAAGTTTTTGTTCAACAACCTCCTGGATTTGAAAGTTCCAAATTTCCAAACTATGTGTATAAGCTCGACAAAGCTCTCTATGGACTAAAGCAAGCTCCGCGTGCATGGTATGATACACTGTCCACTCATCTTTTGAAGAATGGATTTTAGAGAAGGAACATCGACAAAACTCTATTTCTATGTAGAGTAAAAGGTGAAATCATTATAGTTCAAATTTATGTTGATGATATTATTTTTGGTTCTACTGATAATCGTTTGTGCAAGAAGTTTGAGAAAATCATGTTAGAGAAGTTCAAAATGAGCATGACGGAAGAACTGAACTTCTTTCTTAGGCTTCAGATTAAGCAATCTGACCAAGGAATCTTCATCAATCAAGGGAAATATGTTAATGACTTACTCAAGAAGTTTAACTTCCCTCCAGTCCCATCATCTCCTACTATGCTTCAGGTGAAGACTCCCCTCATGATACACCTCTAGTTCACCGCAAGACTCAGCTTCAAGGATCAAAATCTGCTGAAGCTGTTCAGGTAAAATCTCCTTTACTTAAGCTCTCTGACCACATTCTGACTGATGAAGAGATAGCTAAAACCCTTGTTGTCCCTAAGGTCCCACTTTAGCAAGTTCATGACACTGACAAAAACAAGTCAGCCGAGACTTTACCAATCCTCACCAATGACTCTACTAGCACACCCACTACAACTTAGGTTTCACCAGTACAGGAAACTACCATTCCTGTTTCTACTGAATTGCCACCTCTATCCCTTGATGCATCAGTAAACCCAACTGATATTATGGATATAGACCAAGCACATGATGTGTCAGTAACCAAACTGGCTGACTCTGATGCTCAGCCTAATACCAATGATGAAACTATAATTCCCCTAGTTTCTGAGGTTCAACCAGTTGATGACTCTTCAGTCCTCCCTGAGGATGAAACTGCACCTAAATCCGTTGATGTGTCACAAAACCAAATTGACACTATGGATTCCACCAGGGCAGATGATTTATCAGTTCCACACCTAACTGAGAGTGATGTCCAACCTTCCAAAATCAATGAGACTGAAGTTCAACCTTCTTCCGTTGAAATTTTCCATGCTCATGAAGACACAGTCTTAAGCCAGACTGTAACTGAAGCAAGTGTGCCAAAGGCCCTTGATGTATCTGTCACTCCTACTGATGCTACGGCCTCCACATCCCTTCTAAACAAACTTTTTTATCTCACTTCTCCTGAAACAACTGCCAATCCTTTTGATGACAGTGATGCTTTTGATTTTCTTCAATCCCCCAAGTCTGTACATTCCCAACCTTCTGCGCCTTTAATAGACATTGCTTCCTCACCGGAGAGTCTATTTGAAGTCGTCCTTTCTGTTTCTCAACTATTCAAGACCAACACATTTCAGGGGTATTGTGTAACCAATAATCAAACTAAGCTCAAAACTGAGCTCCACTCTCTTGTTTATTCTCTCAACAATTAGTTCACAACTCTCACCCAAACCATTGACAGTTAAACTCTGACACGTCATGGGATGTTCAAACACTTTCAGAATCTTGTGAAAACTATGGCTGATTCTGCCACCATCGAGTTCTCTAAACTCAACTCCCAAATCTCCGCTCTCTCAACATCTGTACATTCTCTTTCATCCAAAGTTGACAACATTCATGCTGTCAATCTTTCTGAAGCAGCAACCCGTTCGTTGCAGGATTTATTTGCTCCCTCCTTCTTTGGCCTCTCCAATGAGATTTTGGCCCTGTCCCGATCGATAGAAGCTTCAGATATCTCTGCAGCTTCTAAGGGGGAGAAAGTTTGAAGACAATCCAAAATCTGTCAGATTATGAGAAAGAAAGCTGACGCTGATCGGAAAATTATCAAATGGCAAAGGCAGTATTCATGAGTTAAAGCCATGCAAAGATTGGAAGATGAAGTGTTTCACCTCAAAGCCGCTGAAGAGAATAAGAATAAAGCCTTGATCGATTTCGAGGCCAGGCTAGCCAAAGCTGAAGAATCTAAGGCACTTGCAGAGGGGGAGCTCAAGCGTCTCCTTGATCAGAGGAAAGCTGAAGTTGAACTCTTTAGTTCAGAGTTAGATGGAGCTGAATGTCAGCAAATAATAAGAGATGTTAAAGCCTCTCATATTCCCACACAATCAGTTGCTACATCATCTAGTGGTCAGCCAAGCCGTGCTGATAAAGGTAAAGGGAAAGCAATAATAAGTTCTCTGGATGATCTGATGAGTAAGGGTACATATGATTTAGATGACTCAGATGATAAAAATCCGAAAGCCAAAGAGATGAAAGTGGCTGATGACCTTGGCAAAATTGCAGGAGAGAAATTGGCACTTGAAGAAGTTGCTGCAAATAAAATTGATCTATCTTGTTTGGATCACCAAAAATAGATTTAGGAGGAGATCTAGCTGAAAAAGCTTTACAAGAGAAGAAGAAAAAAGATCTTGGATGCTAGACAAGAAAAGTGGATAAGCTCTTCGCATCAAAAAATACATCCAGATAAGATCACTTCAGTAAGACTAAAGAAAGTAAACAATGAAATCTTTCTGAATATTCAACGCAAAAATCTTCCTCTCTTTAGTATATACACAGTCAAGAATGTCCAACTCAACTGTGCTGTTTCTGAATGGGCTGAAATAATGGCTTGTTTATCAAAACGCAAGCTGACTGATGATGTTGAGTTCGTTCAATGAGAAATCACCAAAGTAATTGAATTTTACGAAGAGGAAGTGAAGAAGAGGGGATCTGATGTAGAAGTTTTGCCACAGAAGGAAAAACCCTCATGAGCTGAAAAGATAAAATTTCAGAGAAGGAGGCTCACACACAAAAAGTCTCAGCAACAAATCTTGGAGCTCTCTTGGAGAGCTTCCCAATTGCAAAGGCTTTGACACTTCCTTACCTTCAGGATTCATTCCTGAAGTAGGTAAAGTTCTCACAAATCCAAGGGGATTTTACTTTCTTGATGCATACGATATGATTCGATTTTAGAGAGTTTTAGATTTCGCCAAAGCTGATAGGCTTCATCTGAAATCTCTCAGATACTTCATAGACCATAAAGATCCGGCTGTCAAAGACATTCTGGATGAATACATGAATCAAATGGCGCTCAAAACTCCAAATGAACTCGTTCCTAAGGGGTTCAAACCGGTTATTTAGAATAGTAATTCTTTTATTCTTTATTCTTTTTATTTTTATTCATTTTTGTAAATAGTCATGGATTATAAACAAATAGGGGGAGATTGTTAGTCCTTTATTTGTATATATTCCATTCCTGAAGGAGCTTTCGAAGAAAGCGCCTGAAGGTGTATTCATTATTCTATTGTAAACTGTTCTGAAGCGTCAGCTGAAGTTAGTCTTCAGTTATCAAAGGGTCTTTTACACTGAAGATACATCTGACTACCAGAATCTTCCTGTTATGTAAAGTGCACGATCTGCGCATCTAAAGGAGCTTGAAATGGCAATCTTGTTTTCTGTTCCTAATTTTGTGAAGAGCGGTACACGTGTAATTAATTTAGATGGTCAGGATTAGTTTACTTAGCCTATAAATACCTGCTCGATATTCGAGAAAAGGTTAAGCGTTTGTTCGCTAATTTGCATTCAAGTTTGTTCTTGATTTAGTTTGTACTCGTGGCTCAAGTTTGTTCTTGTGCACTCTTTGAAGTCTGGCTATTAATATAATCTTAATTTGAAAACTTTCGTGTGTTCGTTACTTTAAAACTATTTCCACACATTGATATTAATCATTGTTAGTTTTATACTTAATTGGGAAAAACGAATGTATATATCTTAGTAAGTCAAGTTCATGGAACATAACAACAAGACTTCTTGTGGCTTATATAGAGCTCCAAATTGAACTCAAAACCGTCCACCATCAAGCCACAATCAGTTACTAGAGTTATAGCCATAAACACCACCATAATCAGCCATAAAAGCTGATTAAAGAAGTTGTTACTACACATGGCACGACAGTGCCTCATAAGGCATGGGCGTGCCAGCCCAAAAGGCCACGCCTAATTCATGCCTGACTTGGGCTCGTGCCTGTCCACTGGGCACAGGGCAAGGGCGTGCCTTTAAGGGGCATGGGCGTACCAAGCCACAGGCCACGCCCAAGTCACACCCGACTTGGGCTCGTGCCTGCCCGTAGGGCATGGCCGTACCTCATAGAGGTATGGGCCTGCTTTGGCCCACCAGAACCTATTTCTGGTTTTGTCTCTCATTCGACCATCCGTGATTTCGGAATCGATACTTGGCGTGTGACCCAATAGGCCCTTGCTTCATCAGCCATGATACCAACTCGTGTGTGTGTTAGTGGGCATAATCCAACAAGAACATTATCTTTAATTTGCCACTCTAAGCTAGAAATATAAAGAGTTCCAAAACCATCTTTGAACCTTCAGGTTTTCTTAAAAATACTCTGATCTGTAGTAAATTGACCTCAACTACATGTCTTGCTTATGCTTATACCCCTAACAATAGTCACCCTTTGTACTGTTGGTATATATAGTGTTCAAAGATAGCTCTCTCGAACATTTACCCGAACCAGAGGTTCGCTCAACATAAGTCTAATCTAGCTCCAGAATTAACTTTTAGAACAATTATTTATATAAATAATGCATTTAATAAACAACCATAGACGATAGTCGAGGAATTGATTTGATATATACACCCTCCTTCTAGTATCATATCAAAACATAAAAGAAGAAAGGGAATAAGAAATAGAAGAAACTAAGACAAGCCTAACCCGTTTCCATGTCTTGGGATAACATAACGACAAAAGGCAATCACCCGGTCAGTCAACCTATGAAGCCAATCACCACCTCACTTTATGTAAGACCGTAATTACCAAAATTTTCCATTCACAAAAACATTTTGGTTTCTGAACAAAATTTAGAAATGGAAGTCTTTAATTCATAAAATAGCATCTCATCAAATAACAAGAGTTATAACCAAATACAAACTACAATGCTACGTCCGTACAACATTACACATAAATTATAGGTCATTGATCAAACATTATCCAAGAAATATCACTCCAAGATATTTATTCTACCTGAAGGTATCTCGTCCCACCGTATACATGACCCAATCCCATAAACCCATAATTCACATCAATAGACATAGATCAAGTAACCTATGCATCAACCGAAGCTCGACTCCCGATGTATGAATAAGTGTACTCTGGTTAATACTTGTGCTACTACGACTGAGCATGCACCTCGTACTGTCGTTTAAATATAAGTGCAGACGGAGGCATCCGCCATTAACTCCTTATCACATGATACTTTGCACATGACTGTACCTGCTGCCATACATCACTGCAACAATCTAGCATTCTTTCATACTTATGTACGTGTTGCTAAGGTTATCCAGAAAACACGCTACTCTGTATATATCTAGCACTTATACCTAAAAGGTCATCAAATACCTAGCAGGCTTGTAAATCTATAAATGAGCACTTAAGGTTACTACCACACCCATTATGTCTGTTATTACATTTTACCATCTTTGTTTAATGTCCGTTTTATTTCATGTAAGTAATTATTTAGGCTCATCATACCATCTTCTAAGAAGTGTACAAAATAAATATAGAATGACTTAAATAGTTTATGACATTATAACTTTTGACTACCAAAATGAGAGGCCAAGCAACTCGATCGGAAGGCAAGATCCTTTCGGTACATCACCTTTCCAAAAACCCAACTACCAACACCGAATGCAACTATCCTTAGACTCCAAACATGGTTATATCGACTCATGAAGTGTTTATGCAAACCTATTTTGGTCACCCCTATATTTATGATACATTCCTAACATTTCCAAATTTGAGCATTATAACTACATTATATCATCTAATTTCTTGTACATGCGAAGTACCAATATAAACCATCATATAAGGTAGCATATAATCATATATACTTTCCATTTGAATGTAATATACCAATTAATAACCTCATAGTTAAACATGCATAACAAATACAACCATATAAATCACAACCACTTCATATGACATATTTCCGTATTTATTATATTAATCAAACCTTACAAAAATAGGTTTTGTCTATGTACTTGGTTTTAAAATCCATTGAACTCACCTCGGTCCAGAACTTTCGAGTACCATTTCGTTAGTCCCATGTATGAGTCTCCGGACTTCTAACCTTTTTCTTGATCCTTTAGATCCCAATATATCCTAGTATGGTTACTAGATTAGATTAATAGTCCTAACATCCAAAATATAATATAACTTTTGATACATTTGTAAATACTCTACATTCTATAATATCCCAAACGAATAACATATTTGATCAAAGCTCTAAACAATCTATGGGACATCACATACTTTTAAAATTGTCAACTCAATAATCAATAATTCCATGGTTTCTAAAAAAGGTTTTATTATCCAACAAAATTAAAACCTTAATTTACATATGATAAATTATGTCATCACTTAGACCTCTCGGTGGTATTTTGACTTTTTAACCATCTTACGGTTCGAACCAGATTTTGTTGTCAAAATAAGAAGGAAAGTAGACATTCATATCTTTCCAATTGTATATAATACGTCTTTATCGAGCAAATGGTTGACTTTATACAATTTTTACAAAACATTCATGAATCTGCCAAAAAGACTTCGAATAGCATCAACTTAACTACAAATTTCGGGCTAAAAACTTGCAACTTTCATACCAAATCAATTCCAATTCTTTGCAAACTTTAAACCAAATCTTATAAACATAAGTTTGGTCATTTTAAACACAACAAACCCATATAAAGGATCATCTCACAACTTTACGCATAAACTTAGAACTAAAATTTATAAATTCCTTACCTTTCAACACTTCAAAGGTTCAGCACTACCTATATCAAGCTTTTTCCTTCTATAACCAACCTTAAGCTCAATCATTATGTTTTCCTAAAAAAAAACTTCTCAATGTAACAAAATTAATGAAACGCAAATTGGTATGTAATGGAGATAGTATTTCTTTTGAGTTGGAAAGCACTAAAGATAATAATTTGGCGCTTTAGTTACGGAGTGCAATAATAAAAGATGGAAGTGGGTTGGCAAAGTAGGTAGAGTGACCATTCGTCTAATTTCAAGCCAGCGGATATTTTGATTTCCTCCCCAACTTACAATCTATCCTTAAAGCTATTACAAAAATAGAGTGGGTATTATTAAGAACTAAGATTTTATCCCATTCCATAATATAGAATTTCTACTCACAATAAAGGTATGTATAATTCATCACTAGTAATTATCCATAAAGGTACAAATATTCAAAGTCTTTGAAACAAATATGATAATAGTATTAGTTTACGTGAATAAAAATATAATAGAATTTACGGATCATTACAATTTAGTAATTAAATAACATCCTTTACTCCAACATAAAAAGACAAAACAAACCCCACCAGACACAAGAAGACCTAAAAGTAGAAGTATCATTGGCATCTCTACAAAGTAAAGATTATGACTCCAACCACTTAAACGGTATGATATAAGTAAATTATCTATCTAGTCACTTGAATGATTATAACGTTGCTAGTGCTCAACAAAAAGACCTAAACGTAGAAGCATCATTGGCATCTCTACAAAGTAAAGATTATGACTCCAACCACTTAAACGGTATGATATAAGTCAATTATCTATCTAGTCACTTGAATGATTATAACGTTGCTAGTGCTCAACAAAACAAATATTTAAAACATTTATATGTTACCATTGTGACTCTTCGAATGTTTATCATCTAAGTGTTGTCACTTCTTTGTTTGCCAATTCAACATGAGGTTGATTCAAGTTTAAGCTTTAGAAGAGCTAACTAGACCAAATATTATTCTAAAAGATGTACACCAACACCTTCCTATGAAACTAATTAAATATATTACTTATTCAAACGACTTAACAACAATACCCTATGATTAATAAACTACATAAGGAACAACCATTTGACCTTCACTTTTTAGTAGTGAAAAAAACACACACACACAAGATTTCTAAGACGCAAGCCTACGGGTCACGATATCCATTACTAAGTCTTAAATATCAATCCTCAATTAGTCATCATCTTTCAACCATCATCTTATATAATTATGCTACTAAATCAAGCTACATGCCTCTAATTATTGATATTTGGACAACACCAGGATGTCTACACACTATCCATATGACACTATTCTCCATTTATATCTCGAATAGTGCATTAGAATGATTTTAACCTCATGATGGTTTTAAAACTTATAAAAAAAAGAGGAAACCCGTGCACGTAACTATATAAAGGACTAACTCAATTGAGTTCAATAGTACCGTTGAATTAAAACTATTGAACTGAGAGACCACAGTGGTATTGTATCAATATGTTTTGAAAAGATAAAGTAAAAATGTGTTGCGTCTTGTATGAGAAGTGATATATTACCTCCTTTGTCACTATTATATTGTACGTAACAAATGAAAAAGAAATTTGCATCTTTATGTCTATTCTCAGGAACATACACACATGAACAATTGAGGTGGTTTGATAAACATGTCCTATAGACCGATATATCTTATGTCAAAGTTGACTTTCAGCCGACAACATATCATAAACTGGAACACCGATAAATAGAATTTCATCGTCCTCAAAACAGCGCAAACAAACCATGGCATTTCTTTTTTGGCAAACTCCCCATGTGTGCAGACAAAGGATCGTTGTTCTAAATCCCAATGGAACCTTCTTACACGGCCAACAAGCCGATGCTTTTGTATACTACGTATACTCTTGTCTAATACAGACTTACATGTCAAATACAACACTGTGAATAACACAAGCAAACACGGGCACCAAACCGAACCTTGCTAGTTCGTACGCCTACTATGACGGAAAGGCATAGTAGAGAAAACCGGAGCTCACAACTCCGTACCTTAGAACAGAAAGTTCTTATTCATGTTATGTCTGAATGGCTAATAGAAGAAAACTGGGGATCGCGACTCCGTACTTAAACCGGGTGATACGAGCATGAATAATCATGTATACAAATCGAAAGAGTGGAATCACATCCACGCACCTGTAAACCTATTTTCACAGGAAACCAAACCTGACGAGCTAAAATATCCACTAAAGGCAAAATGCTCAATAGAAAAGGACAAAGCTTAACAGGTTCGTACCGTTGTAATGTCAGAAAGACAACCGTCTAAGCCTAACCTAGCAAGTTCACACTCATGATACCATATAAAACAAGAGGAATATTGAGCAAGCACAAAAATCATCTGAAAAAAAGAAATGATAGAAAAGAGAAAAGAGAAAAATGATAAAAATACATATCATTCACAAACAGAAAAATGGTAACACGAAGAGTTTGAGTCTAGCATGATGTAGCTAAAACCACATCATACTAGAATGGGGGACTTGATGAGGTATGTACCTGACATCCGGACCGGAGGTAGGTCCATCATAGAGAAGGAAGCATTAGAAGAAAACCTCCAGATACGAAGTTGCTCCTGCCTAAATCTAAGCCAAAGAATGAAGGCTGGAAATATATCCAATGACCAGTAAAGCCACAAGTTGAACAAAGTACCATCGGCAAATAAGAAAGCCACCTCCATCAGCAGAAGGATCCGGGAGAACAACATTTAATGTCATGTCTGCTAAATATCCTCCAAGCATTAAATGCTTGGTCAGACCCTGTCCAAGGATAATAAAAGTAACCTCCGGATAAGGACTTCTAATCATGAGTGAGCTTCCTATAAATACCCCACTCAATGAACTTGTAAACGTTCACTTCTCGAACCTCTCTCTCTAATTTGCCGCTCCCATAATTTTCCACCACCCGAGTACTTACTCTCACACCGGAGGTTGGTCAAGAGCTGAAGCTCGTGGCGAGGCTAACTGCTGCTCATTTTGTTGGTACTTCCGTTCTGACCGAAGAAGAAGCTAGCTCCAGATATGCTTTGCTTTAACACATACAATACACATGAAGGGAGAAGAAAAATAATGTTTATCAATAAATCCTCTAAACACTTTAATCTAGACTTTAAAATTGGTCGTTTTGTTGGAATATACTCACTGACACACACGAGTTGGTATCATTCCCAATGAGGCATAGGCCTATTGGGTCACACGCCAAGTATTGATTCCGGCAACGCCTTTGAACGAGAGAGAGAAAAATTCCAAAAGTTGGTTTTGGTGGGTAAGGCCGTGCCTAGTGCCAAAGCACGAGCCCAAGTCAGGCGTGACTTGGGTGTGCCCGTGGGCTGGCACGGGCGTGCCGTGTAAGTCACGTTTGTGCCTCACACCATAACAGCCTCTTTGATTAGTCTTTTAAGACTAGTTTAATGGAGTATTCCTGATCATTAATAACCATTAATCCTAGGTCGGTTATGGACGTTTTAGACTCCATTTTGGAGTCTATATAAGTTCAAATATGCTTATGGAACATGGTTGGTCACTTCTAGTTTCTACTAGTTATTCTTGACACATGAACTTGTAACTTGTAACTTGTTGTAACTTGTTGTTAGTTCTTGACACATAGATTGTCATATCAATCTTCAAGGTCGAGTTAGATCTTTGGTGATGCTTTTGGCGGCGTCCAAACATAGCTAGCACGTGGGAATCTATATCGCTTGGTGTGGATACCAATAGAGGTACACTATCTTGTGTACACATCTTCCAAAGGTGACAAGGAGAAGATTTCGAATGGTATAATAGCTACCTCTTGTTCCATTCTTTTAGTTGCATTGTCATTGTCTAGAGTATGGTCCATTGGGTGGTGCATTGGTGGCATAAAATTGACATTGTTTTTACTCGTTTTTGTTTACGCTGTGTTTTCTAGATGCCACCAATACCCAACACGTTTGTCCAGAAGACCCCACATTCAACCAACCAGAGTCAATACTCCTTCAAATAGGTTCAATCTAGATCCTTTTAGACTTTAACATGATCAACACAAGTAGCTTTTATATCTCCAAATCATCTTGATAGGACTACAGAGGATCTATATGAAAGAAGTGTCTCTTCCAAACTTTCAGACCTGAGGAAATAACCTAATTGGAGCTACTACCTTTGGTTTATCATGTGAGATCCATGACCTTCACCTTCGGAGTGCCATCCTCTGGCAACGCCACATCCGTCTTAACATCCTACAATATTTTAGCATCCTTTAGTATTTTAGCGTTCTTTAGTGGCTTAACATACCTCTAGCTAATTTTTCAAGGTTCATAACCTTCGTATGTTTGATCCGTAACCACTAGTTGATTATTCATCTTGACAAGCTCTCATTGCTAGTCCATCACAAGAACTCCTAGTATTGACATCTTTGGTATGGCATTTTCTAATAGCACCACCCTTCATCGTAGCATCCTTCGATAGCCAAACCACCGAACATAATCTAGAGGAGCTTTAACACTCCACACCACTTGTTAGTTAAAACATGATAAATGATAATCATAAGCCACATAACAATAATATACTCAGACTCATATTCTAACCCAGATTATGACCTACCTCAAAGATAATCCTTGTCAAGACACACTACTTTTGAAATTCAAACACCAAAAGCTATGAGAACGTAAATCAAATAATAAATTTATGGATTCTAGAAATACATGTATGTGACAACCGTCAACTAAATTTCCGGGTTAGCTATAAAATAACTTTAATATAGGTTTTAAATAGCTAAAAATATTATTTATGGCATATGTCATTGCGTAAAAGTCCTATATTCCCAAATAAAAAAAATAAAAAAATATATAATAAAAAAATCCCGACAATATGCTTAAAATCCTTAAAAACTGAAAATCAGTAAAAATCGTCTTATAAAATGCCAAGATTAATAAATCTTGTATAACAATCTTAGTAATAACAATAATATACATCATTATATAAGCTATGCCAAAATATAAAACCTATATAAAGATCAACAAAAGTGATCAATAATTAGTAAGTATTGATTTTAATCAAATCAGTAATGTATAAAATACAACCAACACACAGTATACATAATATTATAAAAAATATATATATAAAATAATTCATACTATATTGTAACAAAAACAATTATAAACAATATAAATACATATAATCACATGGAAAAATATAAACTTTAAAAATTAATAAACTAGAACTTAAAGTGAACAAATTGGGAGTTTTAAGCATCAAACAAGTAACTTTTTTACAACAATTAGCCATTATACATTAATATATAATAAATATATAATAATAAATAATAATAATAATCTAAATTGGCCAGCCACATGGCTAAACCCATCCACACACTCAACACCTATATTTGCCTTCTCAAGGCTAAATTTCATCATTTCACCTCCTCATGCCACTTGAACTCCCCCTTACTCTATATAAACTCCCTTACTTCTTCTCTTTATGCTTTTACAATCCAATCTTCATCTTCTAAGTTCTTCCTATTGCTTCTTACACCAAAAAAATCCCAGCCACTAAACTATTTCAAAAAGCTTAGGTTTTGAAGATCTAAGCAAAGATCAAAGAAGAACAAGCTTGGTAAGATGTTTATACATCAAGATCATTCCACTCTTCTACCTTTCTTCTTATTTTTCTTAGATTTCATTTGTTTTTCATCATATTTCTTGAAGAACTAAGAATGCATGAGTACTCATGCACTTAGATGGTAGATTTTACACCAAAGACATGAAAATGTTCAAAAATGGTGAAAATCCATGATCCATACAACTAAAAACTCAAGAAAATAAGAGCTTTGATTATGCATGTGTTATTATCCTCCCAATGATGTAAGGAACACATGAAAATGTGTTATCATCCTACCATTGATGTAAGGTACACATGGATTTTCTATTTTTATGTTTATATTAGACGATCAATCATATATAATAAGTTATATTAAAGTAATGACCCAAAAGATAAGAAATATAACAACCTGACAGATTTTGATCTAGAACTCACCTCTTGTTTTTGTTAGATCTGGAGTTCTAGGTATCAAAATCGTTTGATTATTTTTGTTAATCTTAGTTTGAAGTGTTACCTTTCATTTGCATCTGGATTCACTAATTTTCATGATGGTTTGATCCTTCAAACGTATTTAATAAGACAAATATGTTGAATCTGGAAATCTGGCAGATTAAAAGAGGTATACTTTAAACGCGTATAACTTACTCATTCTTGGGTCAAAATACGTCTAGTTTTTTTTAAAAGTTTCATATTTCAGTCGTGGTTAATTCCCCATTTGAATAATTTAAAAAAGAGGTCGTATGAGCCCTAAACAGACTTTTTAGTAACAACATGTCATCCAGACACTGATTAGTGGACATCCTATACACTTTTAATTATTAAAAATACTAAACATGGATTATAAATTCCTATATTTATAATGGACATTCTAGAAATATGTATTAAGATTATATTAAAATATCAAGCCTTAATATGACTCCTAAATTACAGTTTTTAATTTTTAAAGTTCAACTTAAAGAACTGAAAATTCTAGTGAACACTTATGATTTATGGAAAAATAGAGACAACCTTTAACTATTTAATAAATAAGTTAACAACAAATAAATAATACAAAATAATAAATAAAATAAGTCTAATAGAGCTACATACCTCTTATATTAGGAAAGGAGCTTCGGTAGGAACAAGAAATCCTTACGAGTGAACACATTTGCATACCGAGTGAGTATCATAGCCCCTTTTTACCGTATTTCATATTATTTTGGGGTGAAAGCATGTGTATATGTTTCATGAAAAGTTTATTGCCTATCTTCTTATTTATTTCAAATATTATTTTGAGCACTTATGGTATTGTTCTTTGATGTGCTTGGGTGATCGTTGTAAGGCCCTTTCGTTGGACATTATTCCTTAACTCCGCTAGTGAGCCGATGGTATTTGTAAGTAGCGCTATTTGGAGACTCCGACATCTCCCATTTATGGTTGACGAACTATAGATGTACTTTACCACTACTAACGTCATTTAATATAGGCGTTAGGTTTATCGTGGGCAATTGGTTGTTGGCTAGGTTGGATAATGGCTCAAGCAATAATCATCATAGTCTATTACTACCATGTGCAACGTATTGGGCAATATAATACATCTTCTATCATTCATGCATACTTTTATTTTATTCCAAAAACCTCCATCAATTATTTAAACTTTTCTCATTTAAAAGTATTTTGTGCATATATTAAAAACCTATAAACTCACCAACTCTAGTAGTTGACCGTTTTCTTTCTTTTACCCGTGTTTTCAGGTGATCGTCGTTAGGTACCTTATGCATACAAGCATGATGTGTGGCATTTCCATCTTCATCGTCACATTTTATGAAAACACTATCTATTTTATTTACGCATCGTATAAGACTATGTCATTTAATTATTATTCGGTTATGTAACTTTTAATTATGTTTTACCCGAACTATTTATTTTTGTTAAGTTAATATAATGGTTATTGTCTATATACCTTGTGCGATGATATCTTGTGCTGTGACACCTCGTGTTTCCGCTTTAGCGGGGCGTGACAATGTAAACCACAACATCCCATCAATACGAGCATTTAAAAGTCCGTATTTGCAAAACGCTACGAAAACATTATTTTTAATTGCCACTTCAAGCTAGAAATAGAAGGGGTCCAACACCATCCTTGAACCTTCAGGTTTCGTTAAATATACTATGATCGTTAGTAAATCGACCTCCGTTACACATCTAATTAACCTATGCTTGTATCCTTAATGACAGTCACCATTGATACTTTTGTTATTCATAGTTTCCAAAGATCGCTCTCTCGAACATTTATCCAAACCAGAGTTTCATTCCAGAACAAAAGTCTAATATAGCTCTCCAAACAACTTTTAGAACAATTATTGTTATAAATAATGCACTCAATAAACAAGCATAGGTGACGGTCAAAGAATTGATATGATATATACACCTTCCTTCTAGTGCCATATCAAAAGCTAAAAGAAGAAAAGGAATAAGAAATAGAATAAACTAAGACGCGTCTTAATCCATCTCCAAGCCTAGAACTACATCACCACAAAAGACAACCACCCATTAATCAACCTACAAAGACAATCACTATCTTACCTTATGTAACACAGCGGTTTTCAAAATTAACTATTTACAAAAACTTTTTGATTTCTCAAGAGAAGTCTTTAATTCGTAAAATAACATCTCATCAAACGACAAGATTTAAAACAAAACATAAACCGTAATGGCACAACCATACAACATTAAACACAAATTATAAATCATTGTTCACACATTATCCAAAAGGTATCACTCCAAGATATTTATTCTACCCTATGATGACCCGTTTCGACAAACCATACCCTCCAAGCAGCATGCACACATATGAGACACGTTTTACGAAACAAGTGCCAGCTTTACACATGGTGAGTCAATAGGAATTTAATATTAAAACCATAAAAAGTCATTTATTGAACCTTTAGGATTGACAATAATTAAACCAGTTCCACCGTATACATGACCTAATCCCGTAAACCCATGACTCACATCCATAGACATGGGTCATGTAATCATCATATTAACTCAACCATATCATAATATTATTTCCATATACTATGTATATTGTTTTTCCACTATATCATATTTACATTTGTTATTTTGTATCTGTTGGTCCCTCTTAACCGATACAGTGTAGAAGGGGGTTTTGAATACACTTTAAACAATCAAACAAATTAATCAAATGTATATTCAATTATCAATCAGAACAATAACTATTATCACTCTCTAATCAAATCAACAGGATGATTTGATATTACAATGATTATAACCTAATTGATGATTGAATTTCCTGTTAAAAACTGATTAACAAGAACTCTTGAAAACTCTTTCGAACTTTGAACTTACAACGTTATCACAACACACGCGTATCAAGTATCACAAACACACGTACGTTTTGCAACTTATGCAGTCTTGCAACTTATGCAGTCATCGTTGTGTTTCGCGTATCTGTTCACGTACACACGTAAGAACATGTATGTAAAACCTAGAAGAAGGTTTATACTTATACTTGATATATCTACGAATAAATCGTAATTTAAAGATAGAACTTATCTTTTTCTTTAAAACCGTAACAAACTCCTTAATTAGAACATATCTAATTAATTCCGTTTGAGATTTATATCCAACTAATAGATTGTTTAAATTAGGTTTAGACATCCTAATTTAAATGTCGTAGATATGGAGAGTATATAACAGAATTTAGAACTTACTTAAATTCTAAACTGACTTCCGACGCTGAACTGACATACTCAGTCTTGACCTTGTCAAGCTGACTTCTTGAATCTTGGATTCTTGAATCTTCAAGCCTTCAAGTCTTCAAGTCTTCAAGTCTTCATTCTTTAAAACTTATCTCAGCTCAGAAGTCACCGAGCTATCTAGTACTTACATAGAAAACTCTATATGTGTTTATACGTTGACCACTTAGCTGAAGCTGACTAATCAGTCTATAATAGACTTACATAATTCCTAACTCTTAACCTATCATCTATACATATCGATAGTTTGTCTCATCAAATCTAACTATTCTAAACATGGGACTAACAGTCTCCCCCTATTTGATGATGACAAAACATTGAATCAAATTAGTTATAGGTTAACAGAATTATGTTGAACACCTCTGGAACTGACCAAAGTTAGTTCTTGAAATAAGTATTGAACTGATCCACACTTATTCACGTATCCTGAACTTACAAGATTCTTATATTACAAATCTATTATAAGACTTGTATTCTAAGTATTTGACTATACAACTACTTAGATTCTGAACTTATCAGAAGTAATTTAAGTTCTAAACTTACAAAACTTATATTACTGAACATATCAGTTTACCATTGAACATATCAATTATCAGCTTGTATTTTCAAAGCTATTTGTTCGAACATATCAAACATAATTTTGAACATATCAATTAATAAAAAGTTGAACATATCAAACTTGAGTTTGTATTAATGAACATATCATTTACATTATAGCTTAATCTTTATGATTAGCTTCCGCACACTTAGTTCTTAAAAATTATATAGAACTAATCTATTTAATCAACAGAATCTCCAACTTCTAACCACATATTAGAACATTTAAGTTCCGAAATTGCAGCTTTCTTGATAGCATCAACCACAATCTCTTCACCTTCTAGCATTTATTTCATCTCAGCTTTTCTTGATCTGATTTCTTTGTTGAGATGATATCTGAATACTGAGTTCTGAGTTGAGTCATCACATAGATTCTCAAGTACAGAATTAATTCCAAATTTGACAAATGAAGATCTGTTACTTTCAAGAAACATTGATTACCTTCCACATCAAGATACAAGAATCCTTCCAAAGGTTGAGTGATATAAGTATTCTCTCTGAATGCAACTCCCTTTGGAACTTGTACAATGATGTCTCTTTTAGCTCGTTGGCTTGCTACTCTAACTCTTGCAGCTTTGCCTCGATTAAGAAAGGTATCAATTTCATTAGCAGGGATCTCACCTAGCTGGTTGATTCTTATGAAGATTGTCTTCAGCACATCAACTATTTCTTGTCTTATTTGACTCTTTTTCATCTGCTTGATTGTTGTGGCTACGATCTTTAATTCTGAGAATCCCAGCTTGTACAGACATCTCATATCCAGACCAATTTCTTATTTGTTGTCTAATACAAAGTTGATGATTACCAATTCTCCTTTTCTACTTAGTGTAATGGATTCAATCTTGTTATTGAAATGTGTTCTTTTATAACAATGCCTTAGATCCACATCTGAGTAGGGAATTGGGGCAGCTCTTAGACCAGAGTAATCAGCTTCAGCTTCAGCTCTGGCAGCCTCAGCTTTAGGCTTTTCTCGTTGAATTTCAGCTTGTCGTTGCTGCTCTTTTATTTCCTCCACTGTTACGCCTAGTTCTTTAGCCATCTCTTTTAACATTTGCTCAGCAAGTATGTCACTGGCTTTCTGTGCTGCATCAGCTTCATCACTTGAGTCAGATTCATGTGCAACTAGTTGAGACTTACCCTGTTGCTCTGGCTCAGGCTTAGCAATGATGACCTTTCTTTTCTTCGCTAGAGGCATAACAGTTCTTTTCTTTCTTTTTGCCATCTCAAACACCTTACTCTTCCCTTTGTCTATTTGTGATGTTGGAACAGACTCAGCTTTAACAAATTTTGACAAATTAGCTTGAGGAAAGTTGGTGTGAACAGCTTGAGATGTTTCTTCAAGTGGAGTTTCTGGTTGAGCTTGTGAAGTTGTGGTTATTTGGACTTTTGGAGCCTGTTGTTGTTGAGAAGGCTGATCTACAATACTCATGAACTGATCATGAGCTTGTTCAATTTGTACTTCCTCTGTATGCTCCCCCTCAACATTATCATTACACTTCTTTGATTCTTCCTCCCCCTTTTTGTCATCATCAATCGGGGAGGGTCTGAGTTTGAACATGAAGCTTTCCAAGTTGGCAACTGAAGTTGAAAAATCATTAAGGTTTCGCATCAACTTGGCTTTGTCATCTTTCCTCTTCCTGTGTAGTAGCTCAAACTGAGTATGTAGATAGTCCATAATGACTTAAGCATCAGTGGTCATCAGCTTGAGCTTCTCAGGTCTTCGTCTTACCTCAACGTCCTCCTGTCCAGTGGAAGAGTCTATTTCCACTGTAGGGGTGGCTGATGAATGTTCCTCAATAGGTAAGGATGTGGGTCCCATATCCAAAGGTTGGTGATGACCTATGGAATCAATGGGGCCAGAATGGAGACCCTGTAAACCTGCCTGGTGTATGAAAGGTTCATTGACAAGTCATGCGAGAGTGTGTAAGAATGGAAGAGATGTATGACCAAGTTCGTGAGGTATGGTAGTGGGGTGAGCTAGGCTTATTGGTGAGGAGGGGGTAATTGACCTTGGGGATTGGTCAGTATTTCAATGTTACCTTCATGGGGTTGTGAAGGCACAGAAGCAGGCTCTCCCATGGCAATAGTAAGTATGGGCTGAGTAGACACCATACCCGGTATAGGCTTAAGGGTTGAACTGAGCCTAGAGGTTGGCACCTTAAGAGAAGGTGTCTCCCCTTAGCTCCTGCCGGTGGAGGTATCAATGTGATATCAACTCCAGTGTCCTTTTGAGGTGAAGGACCACCTTTGGCAGTTTTCGTTGTATAGGTGTAGGATATATCCTTGGTAGCAGTGGGCTGACCAAGGTTGGCTGTAGATTGTAAGATAGTTAGAGATGTTTGAGGTGGAGGAGAGGGGTTAGACTGAGTTGGGCTTGAGTCAGTCCTATCTCCTAAGTTTGGAGATGGAGAAGTAAAAGAGAGAGAAGGAGATAACGGTTGCGAAATCATCCCTGCTGCACCTAGCAGTGGAGACTCAGAGCTAGGAAACAGACTCCTTTGCTCAGAACTCGAAGTGGTGGATGAAATTATTTTAGCACTGGGTCTGAGCTAAGTCCTAGGTTGATCAGCTTGAGGAGACTCAGCCTCAGAACCAACATTGTGACCCACTTCTTTCGCAGCTTCCTCCTCTGTCTCAGCTTCACTTGACTCAGGAGTCGGAAGCTGTACATACGCCCTCATCTGAGCACTCAATGTAGGGTGCCTAGGGAAAATATCATGGGCGAACATCTTGTAGTTGAGAACAGGAGTAGGGATTGACTCATATTGAGCAGTATATCTTCTACCTAACCTGTCCTTGATGACCATGGATATAAATCTTGCGAAGGGTACAATGGTGTCCCTTATGTTCTCGGTCACCAATGACTTGAATGCCTCAAAGATCAACTCGGCGTAATCCACTCGTCGATCATAGAATAAGTTGTATAACAGTTGCATTTCAAATTCATTCATATTATCCAGGCCTCCCACCTTGTATCCAAGGGAACGAACCACAGTAGATACCATAAATCCCTATGCTGTCTGGAAAACAGATTTCCGTATGACGCCAATCACTTGAGGATGACCCATTAAGGGTAAAACACTTCGTGATGTTTCCCTAGAAACTGTCGCTTCATAATGGTTATGAATCGGGAGATGAAGGATTTAGCGGAGACAGTTTGCATCGACCTCTATCGCCGCTTGTCCACTTAGGACTGTACCCCGTATAACCGGTTGAGTTGCATCCAGTTTACACGTATACTAGAATTCCGTGAGTAGTTGAGGAATGAGCACAGCAGGTCCACGAAGAAATGCATGTGCCAGGGGTCCCTTGCGAATGTAGGAGACCCACTCCTCATATCCCCTACCAATTTTGTACTTTGGAATGTCGGTACAGGCGATGACGTTGTTTTGTTTGTAGGTGGAGAGTGCGTTGTTCTTGAAATTTCCACCACGAATCATTTGTTCAGTTAGATTCAGAGTATAACCCTCCATTGAAATCGAACGTATCGAATTGAATTGCACTTAGTAGTAATAAGCACTTAGCAATGAACTTTGCACACAACAACGTTAGGGTTTAAGAGAGAAGAATATTTTGGAAGTTTAAACGAAATATGACGAACAATCTCTCTTACTTATACCTTTTCAGAGAAAAGTTACCGTTATTTGAGGGTAATAAATATGACCGTTACCGTAAAAACTTTTATGCAGTTTGTTACGATGGCTAAATTTATTGTTAGTTACCCAAACGCATACTGTTATATTCAAAAGACATTTTTATGAAAAATATATCATACCAAATTTCTAAATGACTGACGTTTATTTTCCGGACACACCGTAACTATTTAGGACTTACCATATGTTAGGACTAACCTAGACTTGTGGAACTAACCACACTTTGGAACTGATTACTCAGCTGATCCTGAATGGTCAGCTCAGATGTAGTATTTCCGTTTGGCTCACGGGGAGGGCGCATAGGGTTTAGGGGCGTGTTACCGGATATTTGCTTTGTGCGTAGTTGTGATTTATTTTGTTATTTTCTTGCGTGGTTGATTAGGATCTTCGCATGCTAGAAAACTTTACAAAATAATAAAATCACAAGAGTTGTTAAATTGTTTAACAAACCCCGCGCGCTCACGATTAACAAATAAATATAAATTGGTTTATATTAAAGTGAAAAATGCGTTTTGTCACTTGTTTGTTAATCAACTTGAAAAGAGTTTTTTTTAACCGGAAAGACAAAAGTCCCGTTTTTCTCAAATGTAAATCACACGCCACCCGTAAGATGAAACCACCCGAATCTAGTGATGCATGGGATGATTGTCGAGCTAAGCACGAGTTCTTCCATGTGGATCTGTGTGGAAGGTGAGTGTGGCGACTTGAAATTATTGGTTGTCAAGCTTAGCACGAGCTAATGATTGTCAAGGGTGTCACCGTGTATCTTGACGGACGATTTACAATTCCAACTTAATGCGCCTTGGTAATTGTCGTGCCTATACCGAGTTTCCAAAGCGGCTTAACGAGGAATTGGTGTGAGAAGGGATCAAACATGCCAAACTGACGCTATGAGTGTTGATGGATCCCGCAAGTGTCTAAGAGTTGTAGTATCGGATTACAATTGGTAAAGCGTTTACCGGCCTACATAACTTCATGAAGTGATCCGCGGCAAACCCGTCATGTTGTGAATGTATATTCTCCAAAGTCCCTGCCCACATGATGTAAATTGTTCATTGTGAACTATCACATGCACAATATGGAGAAGTCCTTGATAAAGCATTATGGCATGTTGTGGACTGCTAAGTCTTGCATGGCCAAAGTATGGCTTGCCTCACCAACTCCCCCTAACATTATAAAGGAACAAGAAAACGAGAAGAAGAAATTGACCTCAAGTGGTAAGTTTGGTTTTACCTGTGACATTCGGCAACAAATTTCCCAGGTTAGCCATTAGAAATTCTAACTTTAAGCCTGGTATTACTAAAAATATTATTTATGATTTAAATACATCAATAATAATATTACATTTCATAGAAATCCCGCCTATATGGTTAGAACCTTTCTGAGCTCGAAAAATTGAATTATTAAAAGTCAAGAATTACAAACTATATACAATAATAATAATAATAACAATAAAAATAATTAAATACATCATAATAAATATAAATAAGTTAAAATATAAAACATATATATATATATATAAACTCATAAAAGTAATAAAAACTTTGTTAATTAAAAGATTTAAACAAAATCACCGTTTATACAAAATTTATTTAAACTAATTACACATAATATTTTTTAAAAAATAAAAAAAATAAAAGAAACCCCCCCTCTCTTTTCTCTTGCCTCCTTCTCTTCCCAAGAATCACCACTTGATCTCCCCCATGCTCTATATAAGCCCCCTACTACTCTTCATCATTTCCTTTACCACCACACTCCATCTCTTCTCTTTTCTCTCTTCTTCTTTCACCAACAAAAATCTCCCAAGAACATCCAAGTCTTGTTCATCTTGTGAAGATCAAACACATAATCAAAGAAAAGAGGTGGTAAGATGATCATAACACACTCATCTCTACTCTTCTACATTTCTTCTTTTCTTCTTTTTTTATTTATTTTCTTTGATGTTCATCTTATTTATTTTATATATATATATGTAATCATGTAAATATAAACATCCTACCAATGTTGTAAGGAGCACATGAAATGTGCATCATCCTACCATTGTTGTATGAAACTTAATCAACTAAAAATAAAGAAAATAAGACTTTGATAATGCATGTGTTTCATCTTAACAAATGTTGTAAGGAACACATAAAATATGTATCATCCTACCATTTTTGTAAGAACACATGGATTATCAAAGCTTATACTCATACAAGATGATTAATCATGAATATAAACATGTTATATTAAAGTTATGACCCATAAGCAAAAAGAATAATAAATCTGGCAGATTCTGATGCTAGAACTCCCCATTTGTTTTTGTTATATCTGGATTTCTAGGTATCAAAATCAGTTAATTCTTTTTGCTAATCTTAGTTTAAAGTGTTACCTTTCATTTAAACCTGGATTCACTAATTTTCATGAACGTTTGATCCTTCAAACATATTTAAAAAGACACATATGTTGAATCTGGAAATCTGACAGATTTAAAAAGGTACACTTTAAACGCGTGTAACTTACTCATCCTTGTGTCAAAATACGTCTAGTTTTTTTTAAAAGTTTTATCCTTGAACCATGGTTAATTACCATTTTGAATCATGTCAAATCGAGGTCGTATGGGCCCTAAACAGACGTTTAAGTAACAACATGTTATCCAGACACCGATCAGTGGACATCTTATACACTTTTAATTATTAAAAATATTAAACATGGATTATAAATTACTATATTTTCACTGGACATTCTACAAACATGTATTAAAATTATATTTAAATATCAAGCCTTAATATGACACCTAAAACACATTTTTTAATTTTTAAAGTTCAACTTAAAGAACTGAAAAATTCCAGTGAACACTTATGATTTATGGAAAAATAAAGACAACCTTTAACTATTTAATAAATAAGTTAAAAAAATAAATAATACAAAATAATAAATAAAATAAGTCTAATAGAGCTACATACCTCTTATATTAGGAAATGATCTTCGGTAGGAACAAGAAATCCTTACGAGTGAACACCTTTGCATACCGAGTGAGTATCATAGCCCCTTTTTACCGTATTTCATATTATTTTGGGTTGAAAGCATGTGTATATATTTCATGAAAAGTTTATTGCCTATCTTCTTATTTATTTCAAATATTATTTTGAGCACTTATGGTATTATTCTTTGATTTGCTTGGGTGATCGTTGTAAGGCCCTTTCGTTGGACATTATTCCTTAACTCCGCTAGTGAGCCGATGGTATTTGTAGGTAGCGCTATTTGGAGATTCCGACGTCTCCCATTTATGGTTGAAGAACTATAGATGTACTTTACCACTACTAACGTCATTTAATATAGGCGTTAGGTTTATCATGGGCAATTGGTTGTCGGCTAGGTTGGATAATGGCTCAAGCAACAATCATCATAGTCTATTACTACCATGTGCAACGTATTGGGCAATATAATACATCTTCTATAATTCATGCATACTTTTATTTTATTCCAAAAACTTCCATCAATTATTTAAACTTTTCTCATTTAAAAGTATTCTGTGCATATATTAAGAAAACCTATGAACTGACCAACTCTATTAGTTGACCTTTTCTTTCTTTTACCCGTGCTTTCAGGTGATCGTCGTTAGGTACCTTATGCATACAAGCATGATGTGTGGCATTTCCATCTTCATCGTCACATTTTATGAAAACACTATCTATTTTATTTACGCATTGTACAAGACAATGTCATTTAATTATTATTCGGTTAAGTAACTTTTATTTAGGTTTTACCCGAACTATTTATTTTTGTTAAGTTAATATAATGGTTATTGTCTATATGCCTTGTGCGATGATATCTTGTGCTGTGACACCTCGTGTTTCCGCTTTGGTGGGGTGTGACATTACCAAACCTACCATATATGTGAAGTCAGAGGGCAATGAGATTGTGCCTCAAGATATGACTCCACAAGGGGTAATTTGCTACTTCTGCGGAAAGATTGGAAAATTGGCGCCACCACGCCTGTCCTATGAGCCTGAGAGAGCTAAAATCACTTATGAGTTAGAGAAATTAGCTCCTTGACTTCAGGAACATTCATGATCAAACTTCATTGCTCTTCTACTTCTAAAGGCTAGGTTTTGAACGCTAGCAATAACGCTCACATTTGTCACAAATTTGTTTGTTACAAAGTGAAGGTGTTAAAAGAGAAGTAGGTGGATGAGGCATGGAGAGTTGGAATTCGAAAAGGGAAACATAGTTGTTGTCCCTATTGAGAGGATTGGAAGTTTGTATCTTGCCTTTCCTTCCAACTATTCTATTACTTTATTGGATGTATGTTTATGCCATGTATGGCTAGAAACATTATATCTAAACGCCTTTGTTAACGATGGATATTACTTTGACTTTTGAAATTAGTGGTGATTTATTTCAAAGTTTATCCTTGTCGTGGCATTTAAAGTAAGCTTTTGCTTAAGGAGTAATAGAACGATCATAAATGTACTGATAAGTTATCCTTATGTAAGAGTCGATTTAGCTATATAAACAAGACTTGCTTCACCAAGATCCATGAGGTTTAGGAACTTGGAACCCTTTGACCATGGGTCAAATGTTGAATGCATATCTTGTTTATTAGGTTAAATGAGTTAAACATCCTTCACTTGAGTATGTGAGAGGATTGAAAGCTTGTTGGATTTCGTTCACACTTTTAGTGTGTTGACCGTTCAAGCAAACATTAAGGAGTTACTTTAGATACCTTGTTACCTTTACCGGTGATGGTAGAAGGGATGGTATGTCTATTTTTTAATGGACTAGTTTTTGAAACCTTAGAGGTGTTCAAAACTCACCATAACGAGGTATATGAAAGAGAGGGCAATGCAACTATGATACTCGGGTCTAGTTAAGATGCTGAGTACCTTAGTTTTGTATTTTATGTGACTATCATAAGAATTATGGGATTGTCTCACAATTCATTTCTCTTAATACACATTGTTACATGTGGTCATCTAAAGGAGGAACCGGACATTTTGATATGGTCCGACAAGTGATAGGTTACACTTTTATGTCCAAAATTGTTTTGGGTCATTCTCCAAATGGTGGGAATAAGTTCTAAATTTTATGAACAACAAAGATGGTCATGTAAACGCCTTAGAGGATATGACGAAAAGGAGAATCCTTGTTTGTGTATTCCAAAGTCTGGATTGTCTAGCCTACGTTTAGACGTGAGGTGGAGGAACCCAGGATCTAGAGGTATTTACTCCATTAAGGTACTCTACTAAGACCATGGGATATTTGTCTTGACAAAACTTGTGAGAACTTGTAAGTTGCTCAAAGGTAGAGTCTCTTAAGAAATTAATATCCATGGATGCCAGTGAGAGTAAAGTATACCTTGAATGGAAGAACCTGATGTTGACACTAGAATCCAATCAGAAATGATTGAAACTCAGCATGGCAATGCTGGAGAACCTGGCATAAAATCATTACCTCTTAGTAGAAGTTGTCATAAGACCAGAAAGAGATAACTCGTTACATCTGAGGAAGACAACTTAATGATGATTCATGATGAATGCGTCAACTACCAGAAAGCGTAGTGCGCTTGGAGTCCGCTAGGAGAAGGAGGAAATGATAAGATGAGATGCTATCGATGACGGATATCCAAGGTTTCGACTTGGTTGATCCTACACCTGGGTGTGAACCCGCGAGGTGTGATTGGTTATTTGAGGAAATAGACCAAACATGGATAAGTTTGTAGACTACTTCAAATACCGACTGGTAGGAATGGTTTCACGATGATTGACCATGAGGAAGGTATCATTTAGAAACATTCTCCCGGTGGTTATGTTGAAGTCCACACGGATACTTATTTTATAAGTGCCTTTTAGGCTATATTGGATAGAAGTGAAGACTACATTCCTTAATAGGTATTTCTGAGGAAATGCTCACAACATTTTCGAGGGTCTTTCACTATCATAAGTATCCTAATGAAATCTACAAACCCTAAGTAGTCCACTTGTGGACTTATGTTGCCATCTCAATGTTAGAATCTTTGCGTTGATATGAAAATCATTTGTTTGAGTTTTCAAATAGCAATGATGAAACATGGAAGAATGCCAGAGCTAGTGGGAGCATTTTGTAATCCTATTCTAAATATATCTAGCACATACAACGTATTGGAGATAATGTCTTGATCTTGCTTGGAAAAGCTTAAATCAAGAATTATGCATCCAGAACGATTATAGGATATACAAAACCTATGAAAGGAGTTAAAGAAATATTGAAATATGTTCTTGTTGATCTATAGTAAGAAGCAACAAAGAATAAGTTGTTATTCAAGTGCTTGCTTATATATTTCTTAGGATAATTGCCGATCTTTATCGGGGTTCATGATCCTACTAAATATGGTGTTAATAAGTATGCTTCTCAAAGCATCGCTGACTGTATTGGGATCTTATGAGACAATGAGAGTACGATGGCTTATGAAAGATAACCTTTATCTCAAGCATCCTTGATCTTATTGACTTCTGATGAATCAATGAAGGTGCGATAGCTTGACAAAAGACCGTTATCTCACCAACGCACACTTTTGAGTGATTGGTTGAGGTAGAGATATGGTCATCTTATGAATACACACGGATAGCATGGTGGCGTATCCGTTTTGCTAAAGCCGTAGTTGCAAGATAGTGATGATTGACATACTAATGCTTGCAAAGACTTGGCTTGAGTTTGTTTTAGTTGAAATTTTGATATGCTGATTATGGGAACGTTAAGCAACATTGTGCTTCTGCTAGTATCGATTATTAAATGGGGATTTGTTAATACGCGTGTAGCGGGTACTCTCAATTGCCTTTATTGTGTTCCATCTTAGCATGTTTACCACTTCCTTGAATGTTTTTCGCATTCTAAATGTCCACAGTCAGTCACTCTTTATAGGAAGGAAGTTTGAACAAAGACTGAGGGAAAAGCATTGGTCGTGTATTCAATGGGGATTGGATACGAGAGACGTAATACTTTACCTATACTTGAAAAGAGTTTCAAGTGATTGGACGACCCACACCTGAGTTTACTTCATGGTACATGTCAAGAGTAACTCAGGATGATAATATCATTTCGTCCTTAGACCGGAGATACATGTGTTTCCACGACATTGGTCTGCCTTGTTCTGATTGCTTTCAAACGCAGTCCGTAACTGGTTCTTATAAAGGAAGCTTTTGGGGAAGGTATTACCGATGTAATGGGGCAATGTAGTCGAAGGAATTTGTTCCTCTGCTTAGAGAGATATCCCTGGGCCCCTCGATGATTGGGTGCTAACACCAAAATGCACGGCCGTGCTCATGCTTGCAATGATAGTTTATCAGTTGCAAACTTGCATATTTTGGCCACCACCAATCTTGATCGAGAAACATAATCGTGAATGATCGGAGAATGACTTTGTACCATGTCTCGTGTTCACCCGGATGTCGCTAACAATAGGATGATTGATTACTTATCTGTAGGACCTTTTCAAACCCGTTTGGATTGTGATTAGGTACTTGTCAGGGATGACATACCTCGCGTTGATTTAGGGGCAGGGATGTCTTGCTAGAGGCCGCTCCCCGTCTTTGATGCATATGGGTACGGTGTGTCATGTGCAAGTGGGAGTTTGTTGGAATCTGCCCACTGACACACGTATGCCGGTATCACTACTAATGAAGTGCGGGCCTATTGGGTCACATGCCAAGGATTGATCCCGGCAGCTTAATGTGGAAGGAGAATGTGAAAGAATCAAAAGTGTTTTGATTCGGGGCTTCACGACCGTGAAGGATGCTCCACGGGTCGTGATGCAGGCTACCCTAACGATTATTCGACGGCCGTCACGCGCCGTGATGCCTTTGGGCTTCACGGCCCGTGACGAGGTCGTGAGGGGTCGTGAAGGAGATGCTCTCACGAGTCTCGACCGGGTGGCACGGCTCATGAAGTTCTAAGTCCCCTCGTGGCGCACTTAGGCTTTACGGCCCGTGAGAGCCCGTGAGGGGTCGTGAAGAGGGTAGCTGTTATGACACTTGTGTTTTATTGGACCATTTGATGGTCCAATCAAAATTAATGCTTTATGGCCGGGTTTTTGAGGTTAGACGCTGGTCATTGATGCATAGATACTAAGAGAACACATGAAGAACTCTCTGTCTCTCTTGACACTAGCTCTCTTTTGGCTCCAAAGAAAAAGATACACATACACTAAGTGAGGTATTCTTGAGTGTGGTAAGTGTTTCATGGTGCAAGAGGAGATCTACATGGGCTGTTCCAGATGATGGAGTCATAGTGGACGTTCATCTATGGATTGCTAGTACAATGGGATTAAGCATACTTGGTGTGGACTTGCAATGGAGAAGAAGCCATTTGTTTCTTCATCTTCATCCCAATCCACACGTAGAGCTCGAATTCCAGCCATGGTAAGGAGGTACTTTCTACTCCTTCTTCTTGTTCTTTAGTTGCAATTTGCTTTGTAGTGTGTTCCACCATTGGAACTAGTTGTGGGCTTTGTGTGTGCTTTCATTTTCTGTCTTGCATGCTACTTTCTTGTTTGCTTCCGCTGCGTTTGTGCCCACCATGAGTTCCAACTGTGGAGACTTAAAATGTTCCTGCCTAACTTGCTGTTGGAACATGTCCTTGAGCTTGTTTACCATATTGTACACACTTATGTGCTCGAGCTGCATTTGCAACTATGAGCTCATAGTTGACAACATGAGGCAGGCAACATCGTGCGTGTCCTGAACACGTTTTTCATATCCGAATTGGATGGCCCAAGTCGCGTTGGTAGCAGGTGGCTCTGGAAGGGGTTCCTCAAGGATGTGCAACTTTGACTCATGGCGAAGGACAATCCTCAATTGCCTAATCTAGTCAATAAAGTTCACTCCCGTGAGTTTCTCCCTTTCTAGAAACATACGAAGTGAGATGTTTGATGTGGTGTTATTATGGTTTGACATCTATGAATAACAAGAATGCGAGTTTTGGTTAGTTAGATAACCTTGTTGAAATAATTACCCTATATGTTTAAGAAAAACAATTATTTTAACAAAGGCTAAGAACCTTATTTCACCTCGCACCGTGCCGTGTTTGCCGTGGATCACGTGGCGAAGCTATTTAGGCCGATAACCATTTTACCAATTGTAATCTCTATTACAACTATTAGACACTTGCGGGATCCATTGATATCCACTATGTCGGTTGCCACGTTTGATCCCTTCCTCACACCAATCTCAATATATAATTTTGTTTAGCACGTGCTTAGCTCGACAACTAACCAAGAATTATATATCAAAATTGTAAATCGTCCGACAAGACACATGGGCGGCACTCTTTCTCTCGACCATTAATTGGCTCGTGCTTAGCTTGACAACCAATCATGCGAGTTACCCCACTCACCTTCCACACATCTAATGATATCACGTTATTTAGATATATATTTGTTGCGATAAATGGCGCTTAAATGTTAAATAATGCTTTGAATGATGACAAATGGTACTTAAAGTGTGTAATTATCAATCACAGGTCATGAAATACTCAATAGGGAGAGTTTAAGCGGAAAAGACGGAAAAAGACTCGAGAAACGAAGAAAAATCACAAAGTCTGAAAAACCGAGAATGTGACGCGTCGGAGAGATGAACGCGACGCGTTTTGTTGAAATCAAGTGATCTTGTCGGGCAAGTTTGTTAAGACGCGATGCGTCCAAGACACGAACGCGACGCGTTCCCGGCTGGATTAGAACTCTATAAATAGACATCTTTTATTCGAAAAAAGGGATGCTAACCCTTCCAGCCGGCCTAAGACGAACAAAGACGAAGAACTTGAAACTCTGGAGCAGGATTCTTGCAATTTTCTTGAAGATTGAAGCATTTGAAGTGAAGATTGAAGGTTTATCTTCCTAGATTCTATGTTTAGTTGTTATTTCATCATGTTTAGCTCTGTCTTTATGAATTTTTATGGTTGTAATCCTCTGATTATGGGCTAAACACCCTGTATTCTCTACTTGGACATGATTACCTTTGATAATTAGTTGGATTTCAATGTTTTGATTGCTTTTAATGATATATTTGTTATGATTAGCTTTTTCAATGATTCAAGTGTGATCAAGTTCTGATTTTTATGCCTAGAATCTGAGTTTTCATAGGTTGTATGACCATTCTTCCTATGTTTGCTTGAATTATGAATTTCTATGACCATTAGGATTCATATCTAGTGATTGACCATATCCTAGGGTTAGGCTTAAAGATTGGAACTTTATTGTACTTGCTATTATCTTTGATGACCATTCTTTGATAATAGATTGATTTTGTGAATTAACAAATCAAAAGATTAAGTCTATCATAACTCGAACAGTTTGGAAGTTAAAGATTCGTTAATTGCATGACCGTTGGGTTAACTGTCTGAAACTATAGGGTTAGTGAGTCTGACCAGGAAATCTAACCACTTTAGAAATCCGTATATTGTTTTAAGTTATCCATTGCACTTCATTGAATTCTGGAAATTTGATTAGGGAATCTGTTGTCCGAGTAGAGATACTTCACTTCTTATTGACTAAATCCAAGTTTAAATTGCATTCTCCCTTTCTTAGCTTTGAAATCTGAAGTTTTGTTAATTTTAGGCTTGATTGGATTCGTTGCTTTCTACTGCTAAACTGCCAATTCCCCCTGTTTACTACTTTTTAGTTTAATATTATTTAGATAATTAGTTTAATTATATCTAGAATCATACTCGTTCCACGAGAGTTCGACACCCGTACTTATTTTCTATATTGCTACATGATTAGGTACATTTGCCTATTGTGTCGTATTTAAAACATATACGGTTTTTACAAATTTAAAATTGGTACGTAAATCGCACATCAAGTTTTTGGCGCCGTTGCCGGGGAAAAGTTTTATTTTAGTATAATTAAATTAGTTGTCTAATTAGTTTTTTATTATTTCTTATTTACTTAAAAATCAAAAAATATCAGAAAATATAAAAAGCCAAAAAAATTCATATAATATTAAAAGCAAAAAAAAGATTTAGGATAATTCAGTTGGCCTGAAACGCGACGCGTCATATATCTAAACACGACGCGTTCGCTTCTTTAGCGCAATTAGGGTTTTTCTGCTTCTCCTCAAACGCGACGCATTCCGGAGTTAAACGCGACGCGTTCCCGCGTTTCCAGAAATCTTTCTTTCCTTTCTTTCGCCCTTCTTTGCGTGGGGTTACGTGCTGCTAACTTTCGACTTAGGATAGTGCATGCCCAGGAAGCCTTCTGCTGATATCATCTTGCCTTTCGATGAATCGGAACGAATTTTTCATCAACGCTTACGAATCAAACGCGAGAAGAAACCCGTTCTGAAGATGGCAGAGAACTTCGCCAACATGTCATTGGAGGAGTACGCGAGCCGCGTTCGCGAGGGAACCGGAACAGGGATCCATCGACCCGAGATCCCTAAAGAACGATATTTCGAAATCAAGGGTCAATTCTTACATCTTTTGCGTGAAAGTCCTTTCACCGGAAAGGACAACGAGGACGCAAATCAGCATGTCGAGGCCGTTCTCGAGATTGCTGACTACTTCGACATCCCTGGGGTAAGTAGAGATGCCGTTATGCTGCAAGTGTTTCCGATAAAACTCCAGGTCGCAGCCAAACGTTGGTTGAGATCCGAGCCACCCATCTGTACATGTGATGAGCTCAAAATCCGATTCGTCAAACAATCCAGTCCTCCGTCCAAAATTGCAAAAAATGAAAATGCAAATTCAGAATTTTATGCAATTGGAGGATGAGACTCTATATGACGTCTGGGATTGCTAGAAAGAAATGTTGCAGAACTGCCCGCAATATGATTTAATTCCCCACCAGGTGGTCCAAACTTTCTATAACGGTATTAATTTCTGCACGAGACAAATGGTCGATTCACAAGGACCGATACCGAAGAAAACTCCCGCGGAGGGATATGCCCTGATTGAGGAGATGGCTCAGCACTCGCATCAGTGGCACTATATGAGAGATTCATCTTTTCGCATAAAGCCGGCTGCCGCATCCGACTCATCTGATAGCATACCAACCCTCAGTGCCAAACTGGATGCACTGAGGCGCGACATGAAAAAAGTAAATCAAAATATTCATGCTATGCAGGTCGGCTGTGACAACTGCAGCGGTCCCCATCTCGATAAAGATTGCCCCTACGACGGAAATGGGAATCTAAAAGAATCTGCGTGTTATTCTTCCGGTGATAAATACGATTTTCCCGAGGACGAGGCGTTCTTCCGCAACAAGAAGCCCAACTGGAAACCCTATCCTGAGTATCGTAAGGAGATGGAAGGGTGGTACAAGCAAAGTGCTACAGGATTCTACCAGCGAGACCGACCCAAGGAACCGGAGAAAAAACCAAACTTCGAGGACATGCTTACAGGTTTCGCAGCCGCGTCCAATCAGAGGCACAAAGAAACCGAGGAGTTGGTAAAGAAGATAGGGGTATCGACCGAAGAAGCACTTCGGAATCAGCAAGCGTCTATTCATAATATCGAAACCCAAGTCAGTCAAATCTCAAAAGTCCTTCAGGAACGTTTTCCGGGTACTCTTCCGAGTAATACGGAAAACAATCATCGAAGAGATGTCAAAGTCGTGACCACCAGGTCAGGCAAGACACATGAGGATTTCTTTCCCAAAACCGATGATGCTCCAATCGATAACGAACAAGACAAAGGTAAGGCAAAGGCAACCGAGCCTAAGCCAGTTGAAAAACCATCATCCGTGCCACCCATGAAACCTTATCGGCCACCTATTCCTTTTCCTGAGAGGCTAATGAAAGAGAAACAAGATGAGCAATATCGTCAGTTTTTAGATCATCTCAAATCTTTGCACATAAACATTCCATTCGTTGAAGCAATGGCACAAATGCCAAAGTACGCGAAGTTTCTGAAAGAGCCGCTGGCTAATCGCAAGAAAATGGAGGCAGTCTCGAGTGTCACAATGAATGAGGAATGTTCAGCTGCAATGCTGAACAAACTTCCGAAGAAAATGATTGATCCAGGTAGCCTGCCTTTACCTTGCCAATTTGGTAATCTCCCAATCAGTCATGCATTAGCCGACTCCAGTACTAGCATGAATCTATTGCCATATTCATTCTATGCAAAACTGGAACTTCCTTAGCCTAAGCCGATTCGTATGGCTATCCATTTGGCCAACAAATCAGTTACTTATCGACGAGGGATTGTAGAGGATTTGTTGGTTAAAATCGATAAGTTTATCTTTCCCGCGACTTTAGCGTGATTGATATGGAGGAGGATGATCAGGTTCCGATAATCCTGGGAAGACCATTCTTGAGCACCGCTCGTGCGTTATTTGATATACATGAATCTCAACTCACACTAAGGGTCGGTATTGATGCCGTTACCTTTGGAATTGACAAATCTATGAAACATTACAGATCATGTGATGATTCGGTGTTCTTTGTTGATGTTGTCGACAAGTTACTTGCGGAAGAAGCATTGAAGGTGGACGATAAGGACATGTAGGGACAAATGCCCATGTGAGAGGAGTTGTTTGATGCTGATAGAGACCTGGAAGAGCTCGAAAAGTTTCTGGAGGAAAGGATTGAAGGAACTAATGATAGGGCAGAACTGCAGAAAACGCGACGCGTTTGTTCCGAAAACGCTTCGCGTTCATCTTTAGAGTCGCGATCTGAGTTGACAAAAGAAGGGAACGCGATGCGTCCGGGTGTACAACACGACATGTTCCCTGTTTCCAGCAAACCTCTTGAACTTAAAGAGCTTCCGAAGCACCTAGAGTACGCCTGTTTAGGAACCGATTCACAATTTCCCGTGATCATTTCCTCCGCGTTATCCTTGTCTGAGAAGAAAAGATTGATTGTCGTCCTCAAAGAGCATAAACAGGCGATTGCATGGTCTATTTCCGACATTAAAGGAATTAGTCCGTCATTCTGCTCGCATAAAATCCTGATGGAGGATGAGGCGAAACCCGTAATCTAACCGCAGCGACGATTGAATCTGAAGATGTAGGAGGTCGTGAAGATAGAGGTCGTGAAACTGCTCGATGCAGGTCTTATCTACCCAATCTCCGATAGCCCGTGGGTCAGCCCGATTCACGTGGTTCCAAAAAAATGTAGGATGACCGTGGTCGTGAACGAGAAGAACGAGCTGATTCCTACTCGTACGGTCACCGGTTTGCGAGTGTGCATCGACTATCATCGGTTGAATGATGCCACACGCAAGGACCACTTCCCGCTTCCGTTCATAGATCAAATGCTCAAGCGCTTATCCGAAAATGCCTTCTATTGTTTCTCGACAGTTTTTCTCGTTATTTCCAGATTCCGATAAACCCCGAGGATCAAGAGAAGACAAACTTCACATGCCCGTATGGAACCTTCGCATACCGATGCATGCCATTCGGCCTCTGCAATGCACCAGCCACGTTCCAGCAGTGCATGACTTTAATCTTTCACGATATGGTGGAGGATTTCATGGAGGTCTATATGGATGACTTCTCGGTCTTTGGCGATTCTTTCGACTCTTGTGTATCTAATTTGGATCGAATGCTTCCGCGTTGTGAGGAGACGAACTTGGTGCTTAACTAGGAAAAATGCCATTTCATGGTAAACGAAGGAATCGTTCTCGGGCACAAAGTGTCCAAAGTCGGCATTGCGGTGGATAGAGCAAAAATAGATGTCATATCTAAACTTCCACCACCGACAAATGCCAAAGGGGTTCGGAGTTTTCTCGGCCACGCGGAATTTTATCGGAGATTCATTAAGGATTTCTCTAAAATTACGCGGCCTTTAACTCAGCTTTTATTGAAAGATGCTAAATACGATTTCTCCAAAGAGTGTTTAGTATCATTTAATACCCTAAAGGAGAAACTAATCACCACACCAATCATGGTCGCGCCTGATTGGGACTTGCCATTCGAACTTATGTGCGATGCAAGTGACTACGCGGTCGGTGCAGTGTTAGGTCAGAGAGTCAATAACCATTTTCAGCAAATTTATTATGCGAGCAAAACTCTAAATCCGGCGTAAGAAAACTACACCACAACGGAAAAGGAATTACTGGCCATCGTTTTCGCTTTCAATAAATTCCATTCGTACCTTATCTTATGTGAAACCGTCGTGTTCACCGACCACTCTGCTTTGAAATTTCTATTTGGAAAACAGGATTCCAAGCCGAGACTTCTTTGGTGGATTCTGTTACTCCAAGACTTGGATATAGAAATTAAAGATAAGAAAGGAGCAGAGAATGTCGCTGCTGATCACTTATCACGTCTGGAGAACCCCGAATTAGAAGAGCTGCACGAAGCTAACATTAGGGATGATTTTCTAGACGAATATCTATTGCAGGTAAGTCAGACTATGCCCTCGTATGCTGACTTTGTGAACTATCTAGCCGTGGGTATCTTCCTGAAAGGAATGTCACATCAGCAAAAGAAGAAATTCATCGCTGATGTGAAGTATTACTATTGGGATGATCCTTATATTTTTCGACATTGTGCAGCCAACATTATCCGAAGATGTGTGTCGGGAGAAGAGGCGAGGTAAATACTGAGGGATTGCCAAAGTGGGCCAACCGGGGGACACCACGGTGCGGCCTACACCACAAAGAAGGTATTTGAAGCCGGATTCTTCTGGCCTACCATTTTCAAGGATGCACAAAGCCTTGTGAAGGAATGTGATGCGTGCCAACGTGCGGGAAATATCTCTGCATGGAATGAGATGCCACAACACAGCATTCAAGTATGCGAAATATATGATGTGTGGGGTATTGATTTCGTTGGCCCTTTTCCTTCTTCCTGTGGAAATAAATACATTCTAGTAGCCGTCGATTACGTATCAAAATGGGTTGAAGCGCAAGCTTTACCCACTAACGATGTACGTGTCTTCGTGAAATTTTTATGCAAATTATTCTCTCGGTTTGGCGTTCCTAAAGCTCTCATAAGTGATAGGGGCACCCATTTCGCGAATTCTCATATGGAAAAGGTATTATAGAAATATGGTGTAAACCATAGATTTGCAACAGCCTACCATCCTCAAACGAGTGGGCAAACCGAGGTGACCAATCGTGCTATTAAACGAATCTTAGAACGGGCGGTCAACGAGAATAGGAAGGAATGGTTGGATAAGTTGGATGATGCGCTTTGGGCCCTTAGGACTGCCTTTAAGACACCCATAGGTAGTACACCTTTCAGGTTAGTATATGGCAAAGCGTGTCACCGGCTGGTGGAAATACAACACAAAGCATACTGGGCGTTGAAGACTTGCAATCTAGATATGGATGGTGCGTGGGATAACCGGTTAATGCAACTTAACGAGCTCGATGAATTACGTAACGAGGCGTATGATAGTTTGTTAATTTACAAAGATCGCACCAAGAACTGGCATGATGCATGACTACGAGGGAACAAGAACTTCGAACCAGGAGATAAGGTGTTATTTTTCAACTCTAGGTTACGATTATTTCCCGGGAAGTTGAAAACAAGATGGTACGGTCCGTTTGTGGTGGTGAAAGCGTTTCCACATGGTGCAATTGAACTGAAATCGGAGGACGGCTCGACTTTCAAAGTGAACGGACACCGCGTGAAACACTACATGGAGGGGATGCCCGAGGAAACCGAGGGTGAGACCGTACGCCTCGACGACACCCTAAGTGTAGGGTGGAGTCTAGCTTATGACTCGTATCAAAAGAAGCGCTTGCGGGAGGCAACCCGTGGTTCGGTTTGTTTATTTTCTTTCGTTTTTGTTTGTTATTCGTTGTTTTGTTTGTTTGTGTGCAGGTACACTCGTCGGGCTCTCATTACATAGCCTCTGGAACAAGCGTGGTGCATTAACATGGCCTGGAAGGACATGAGGTTAGTACAATTTTAAATTTGAAAAATGAGAAAACGCGACGCGTCGTTTGTAAAAACGCGACGCGTTAGCAACTTGAAACGCACTTCAAAAAGTGGAAAAAGAAGAAAATGCGACGCGTTTTGGTCTTGGACCCGACGAGTTTTCGCGAGCAGGTTTAAATTTCAAATTTCCCTTTCTTTTCCTCACTTCACCAAAACACACCCACACATCAAACCCGACATGTTCTTAGGCGAAACCACTAAACTCTCTCTCGAACCTCCCCGTGTTTTCTGCAACACATCAAAGGAGACCTCGATTTCGACCTAGCCTACACTACATTCTCATTTCATTGCTCTGTTCTTGCATCTAAGGTGCATTTCGTGCCTTAATTTTGCATTTTAGCATCGATTCGGAGCTAATCAGTGTGTTCTACGGCCGATTATGTTGGGGTCTCATAATATTTGTTTATGTTTTGTGCTAGTCAACTGCTACTTGGTAGTTTAAATGTACAATGGTGTTGATTTCGTCCTGTTCTTGTCAAAATCCTCCAAAAGTTAGGGTTTTTAGGGTTTCTGTTACAAAAATTTGAAATAGGGGATAATGTGATTATTATTATGCGATGTATGTTCCTTATGGTTCCCATTTGGTGCTTTAAATGCTTAACATCACTCTGTGTATTCAACTTGGTGGGAAACAAGCATAAACAGTTACCCCCTGTTTGGATCCTCGTCTTCTTCACGAACGCGACGCGTCCAGGGCTCGGACCCGGCGCATTTTTCTGCTTTTGAATAAAACACTTTGTTTCTGTTTTAGGAACAATCTGTGGTCCAGTTGCATGCTATTCCCTCTGTTTTTCTTCCATATAGATGTTATATTGGGTTCTTAGGCTTATATCTGTACACTACCTGCTTATGCATGTTTGTGTGTTTATTTCTGGTTCTGTTTAGTTATTTTGGGGAATTTTTGCTTATTCTTTGTGTACTTCTGATTGTCGCCTCTGCTATGGTTGATAGACTGTGTGTCTAGGCTACATTTTTCATGATTGGGGTTCATGCTGGTTTTGCTAAGTCATTTTTGTCCATTTTGCCACCATCTAACGTATTGAATTGAATTGTACTTCTCCAGTATGGCTGATAGAGGGCGTTGTAGAGGCCGAGCCCGTCGAGTAGCACAGCCTGAGCCTGCAGCTCCAGTTCCCCCCGCACCAGCCGTTCAGCACGAGTGGATGGTTTTTCCTGAGATCATTCAGGCCCAATACCGGAATGAGTATATCTCCAGACTTAGACAGCTGTTGCACAACGAGATCGAGGTGGCCCACAAACAATTTATGCAACTCAAAGCAATGATCAAACAAACCTAGCATTAAGAGGTCTAGATGCTCACCGGAGAAGATATGAGCACATATTCAACAAATACAAAACTCCTAGAGAGCAAATCATATCTGAATATCCAATCAGTAAAGTACTCGGAGTTTCTATGCAGAAATCATTCATGTACAAGTTTGTTGTGTATGATGTGGAAAGAGCTAATGGGCAAAGGATTTCTCTGAACGATGCAGGCTTCCGACATGTTAAACTCCATGACATACAGTTTATATACGAGGAGCTTTCTACCAAACTCAACAAGTCATATGAAGAGCAATAGGGAAGAGGAGCATTAAAGAAATATATGAGGTGATTCATCCAGTTCATTCAAGAGCATGATTTGCAATTGGGAGCTGAAGATAATCAGCTCAAAGTCAGTTTGCTCACACTAGTGTAGAGCCATCCAAATCTTCAAAATCTAGAAGAACTAACTGTCATTGATGAACATCATACAGATTTTGCTACTCACAGAGGTGTCATCTTTAGAAATCAACAGAAACAGAAAATCTTCATTAGAATGGTTGATATGATGGCATATCAGATGGTATTTTAAAGATTCTACATCACAGAATTTAGGAAAAGGCTCAAAATGAACAATCAACTTTAAGTGAAGCAGAAAAGGCTGAGTAAAATAGGTCGGTTGAAGCTATCAAAAGAACACTGGATATCCGAAGGATCATAAGGAGGTGGCAAGTCATGTTTAGCATTAGAAACATATCTCTATTGTAATATCTTTTATTTCTTTTATTGTAATAGGCTATCTCTCCATTACAAGGAGATTGTTAGTATGTATTAAATGGAGAAATAGCCACAGCTATCCTTATTCCTATAAATAGGGATATGGCTAGTGGTAGTGTAAGCTTTTGGAAATTAATCAATTCTAATTCAAAGCATTAGCCAAAGGTCTTTGTGTGTGTATTCTCTTTAGATTCATCTTTTCTATACACAATACTTGATTCAATCAGTCCTTTCAATGTTGAAGGTCATTTGATACTCGTAGCTATTGTTGCCTTATTATGGAAATATGAGATAGCACACGGATATACAAGACCGCATTCCTTCATGAAACAATATGTTGAGGAAGTTCTTACAACACTCTTCGAGGGTCTTAGATATCCGTAGTATTCAAATTAAGTCTACAAGTGTGAATAAGTCCTTTGGACTTATGATAAGATCTTAGCTTTCATGAGAAAAACAAAGCTATGAGTTTTTTAGAAGCATAGATGAGACTTCTACATATGTCAGGGCTAGTGGGAGCTTTGTTGTATACATAGAAGTATGTATCGATTGAAGATAATGCTCCATTGTTCGGTGTTCTATGAACCTAAAATTGGGAAATATTGCTTCATGATAATACTTAGAAGATACAAATTTGGAAATTTTTAAATTTCAAGAAATACTAAGATATGTTCTTGATGTTTGATAAATAGAAATAAGCCTTGAACTAAGCATATACTCTAATGCTAATTTCTAATAGGACAATTGTCGATCTTGATCGATGTTTATAATCCTCCTTTGTAGTGTTGATTATTGATTAGAATAAGTTCTTAAGTATCACTTATCCTATTGTGAATTTCTATAACAATGAGGATGTTATCACTTTAGCACTTTGTTGTATGATCTCTTGGACAGATACTTTGAATAGTAGTCTGTTCCAATGATAGTTATGAAGATAACAAGAATACAAGTGGATGTTGTGTTGTAAGTGCACTTGTTAAGCCGTTGTCATATGACTAATTGTCGGTCCCAAAATATAATGATGATCAATGATGTTGGAGCAAATCCACAATGATGATGTATGAATTGATGAGAGAGAATGGAGAATTCACACACACATCTTTTCTGAATAATGAAATTCTCTATTGATATGAGGTAGGTAGACTAGTATATATACCCATAAGGTATTTACTAGATCTACCCTCTACAATGATAAATGACAAACATAACTAAACTAATATAATGAACACAATATTTAGTCTAACAATCTCCCCCTTTGTGTTCATTATACAGATAAAGCAAGACAAATGAAAAATGTCTTCTTTGAAGGAGCAGTTTGAATGTTGAGGGAATCTTCACTTTTAGCATCCTGGTTATCCTTCAAGTGAAAAATACACTCCCCCTTGAATGAAGCTCTCAATCTTTATTAATGACTTGATATCTTTTCATTTCTGTGCTCCCCCTTGATCTTACAAGCATATATCTTCTTATGATAAATGTCCACCGAAAAGTAAGGTGGTTTTATGAAAATATTCTCTTTAGAAAGTCTTAAGAGATGTTTGATGGAGCGAACCACACATGGATATTTAAGCTCTGGCAAGGTGGGAAGACGTACAATTGTGTTAGTATTCGAGAATGATCTTGTTTGACTAACACGTGTAAATGGATAAGAAGGTATGATAAGGTGTACCACAATTCTTTTGAAGAAGATTTTTCTCTTTCCTTCTTCAAAATTATCTTTGCTTTCATTCCAAAACTTTCTCCGAAGCTTGACCCTGTTTATGAACTACTTTGTGTATGATTTGGAACTTGAGTAGTGATCCTTAGACCATTTGGAGTTTAGATGCATGTGACTATTTGATGATTCACCTACAAGGACTGTTACAGGATCCATCTTGATTTCATTTCCTTTGGCAAACTTACATTTTTGAACCTTTTCAGAATCAGAAGATGTCGTGACCTTTTCTTCTACACAATTTTGTAAGTCTTGCTTCAATTTCTGAATTTTAATCACAAATTGATTTCTTTCGGTCTCAAAATTCATTCTTTCTTCAGTTAACTTTCTTTGAATATCCAACAATTGTTGCTAAAGATTTCTTCTCTTGGCACATTCTTCAATCTCAAACTCTTGAAATTTGCTCTCTGACATGTGAAGTTTCTCAGTCAATTCAGAAAGTTGTAGGGTAAGTTTTGCATTTTCCTTTTCTAAATCATCTGCCCTTTTTTCTGCCTCTCGCCAAAATCTAACCAAAGATCAAACATTTTAATTTTTTCTTCATTGGTTTGTATCATGATTGTAATCAAGTGTTGTAAGCAAGATTTATGATGAAAGCTTCATGAGATGGATACACACTTGATTTGAAATGATCGTTAACTTGAGAAGTAAGATTGTGATTGTGTTGGAATTCGAAACTCGAAGTGATCAAACGAGAGATGAAAGAGTTCGAAGTTTATTTAAAGGTTTGTTCGAAATTAAACAAAGATTTCGAAGAATTCGGTGCTCGAAGTGAATGGTAAAATAAAATGGTGCTCGAAGAACACGTGGTCTTGGAATTGAATGGAGTTAAACCGCTCAAAGTGTGAATGGATATTAAATGGCCTTCGAATTAAATGGAGTCAATATGCTCGAAGTGTGTATTGATTATTGGTATTCGAAGTGAGCATGGGATATATGGGATATTACGTATTCGAAGTGTGAGTGCATGGATTTAAGATGTGTTTGAAGTGTATTGTATATAAAATGAGGACTTCGAATTGAATGGGCTTTGTGTGTATGGAAATTAATTGGCTCTCGAAGTCTCAATGTGTATGTGTGCATGGAGTACACGTGAAACATGCATGTGATTAAAATGGGCTTCGAATGGAATTAATGGCCTTGAATAGAATTAATCTGCTTGAGGTTTGCATGTGCTCGAAGGAATGTATGGAATATTCAAGTGAAACGTGTATGAAATTAATTGTGCATGGAATTAATATGCTTCTCAAAGTTTGCATGCAAATTAATTCGAAAAAAAAAGTGTTCGAAGTGGCTACTAAATAAAAGTGTTCGAAGTGTGGAAGATTATATTGGTGTGCATGGATTTTAATGGCTGCTTCGAAATGAAAGGACTTTAATTGGTTCAAAGTGTGTGGAATTAAATGGTTGGGAGCTCGAAGGAATATCAACAACAAACAAATAGATTTAATGGTCTTCGAATGAAGGAAATTAAATCCGCTCAAAGTCAGCTAGAAAAAAAGTAAGCGCTCGAAGTGAGTAGCTTCGTATGGAATTAATTGGTGACTTCGAATGGAATTAAATGGAGTTCGAAGTTGCTTGGGAAAAAACAAAACAAGCGCTCAAAGTGTACTAACAAAAGTCAAATTTTCAGACTTCGAAGTCTTCTTGGAAAAATATAACACTCGAAGTCTATGCAAGAGACAAGCTTCCTGATTTTCAGGGATATTGTTCGTAACAAACAATTTTGAAGTTAATAGGCGCGTGACTTAACAAGCTCAAAGTTGTCTAGCAAACCCCTTTTCTTTTCTTTTTCAGAGGAATTATAGATCAAAATAATACTTCTGTAAAGTATAAAATTGTATAGAAATAGGAGTTTACTTGAGAAAATACTCAAAGAGTATAAATAGGGATATGACCCTTGTAATATGTGAGTTTTGCCATAATCAATGTTTAAGTGTGTGTTTTGTATGGTGTAAATCTTCTACACACTACATTCTTGCATTACTCCATTCATACTTTAACCACTTGGGACTAACAAGTGGTATCAGAGCCTAAGGAGTGTGATTTGATTCTGAGTTCAACATACAAGTTCAAGATTTTTGAAGAATTTGAAGAAAACCGAGAACACATTTTGAGATTTTTGGGTTTTCATCAAATTTTGTGATTTTCGTGAAGATTATGGTTGATTGATGCTCGTTTATCATTATAGAATCATTCTGGAGTGAACGAGATCAAATTAACAACAAAACAGCAAGCAAATCGAAGATTTTAGTATGTTTTGTGAAAAACGAGTTTTGGGAAAATCGTCTAATTCGATATCAATTCGTTGTTGTTTATCAGAAAAATTGATATAGGATTGATTGAAGTTGATAGGCGAAGTGATCTGGGCAAGAAATTTACAGATTCGTGCAAATTTGAAGAACTTTTGAATCTGAGCGGGATGAATATGAAGTTGTCGGATTTAGAATTTGAAGGTACCGGATTTCAAAGTTGAAGCTATCGGATTTCATAAATCCGATTAAGTGTTTACCGGATTTCCAAGTTATCGGAGTTTCAAGTCCTCGGATTGTCAAGTTATCGGATTTGAGTTCTCAGATTGTGATCTTCGGATTTCAAAGTCTTCGGAATTTGAAATTATCGGATTTACACTTCGGATTTCAACAATTATCGGATTTTACATCTCTAGGATTTCCACCAATCGGACCCCGCCAGGGGCTCGACCCCAGCCAGGGGCTCTGCCCCTTAGACCCCGCCAGAGCTTGCCACCCCTTGGACCCCGCTATCAGGAGCGCTGCCCCGAACCCCCATAGTTGTTGTGACTGTATTATCTGTTCACCTTGATTCCTAAGACAAGTGTTTGGATTTTTTGGCTGAGTCAGGAGTTCTCAAAGTTTGAGTTATCATTCTGATGTTTCTAGATTTGGTGTACTTTGGGTCATTGCTACCATATGCTAAATGTCTAGTACCTTATGTCTAGTCATCCTACCCTTTCCTAACTGATTTTTGGCTCTTCTTTCTTAGCGTCACCAATTTTTGGTCTCAAAACCAGATTTTGGCCATCTATTCCTTGTTTCTTTTGAATCTTGGTTATCTTATATCAGTCATTTCTGACAACCCAGATCACATTGTTGGTGAAATTGTTTGAAGGATCGACCAACATCAAATTACTTCAGGTTTTTGAGAAAAATTTGTATTACATGCGTATGCTCTTGAGTAAGGATGGATCCGACTCACTGATTATTATATCAAAGTCACCTACCCACTTATGTGTACCCAAGTTCTTTTGCACCCGTATGTCTTCCAAATTTTTTTTTGGGACATGCGGTGATTTGGTCAAGGTTGATTACACGGTATTGGGAGACTTACTTGACAACATTAATCTCCAATATCAGGTTACATCTAACACAAAGTTATAAACATTCACGAATTCAGATCAAATCATTACCACTCCTTAACGATCGAGAGTGGTTCGATTATCTTCTCATATCATACAACAAATGGAGATCTTTTTGACATGAATATGTAGGCTCCTCCCCATCCCTTTTTCCATGTTTGTTACAACTGAATCTCAGAGTGAGGGGAGAATAAAAAAAATAAGTAAAGAAATTTTACATTGTTGATTCAGTTGTTGTTGAGGGGGAGTAAAGAACATATTGAAAAGTTATTGTGTCTACTCAAGGGGGAGAGAGACAAAGAAACATCAGTCTATATCATGTCTAGGGGGAGTCAAGATTGTCAGGCTTATGAAGGCATGGGAACAATCTGAGCTACATTGTAAGGGAGGACAAAAAGAAGATTCTTTCCAACACATCAAAAGTGTTTATGCTTCCTCTGTCAAAAGCTCAAGATAAAGAATTGTTTCAGACCGATGTATTTGGTGGGACGCTACATCCAAAACTGCTTATATAATCTAAGGAAGACAGTCCTTAGGTTACTGGCGTTTACACTCCTATTTCAATACAAAGGGGGAGAATGTAAAGTATAAAATTGTATAGAAATAGGAGTTTACTTGAGAAAATACTCAGAGAGTATAAATAGGGATATGACCCTTGTAATATGTGAGTTTTGCCATAATCAATGTTTAAGTGTGTGTTTTGTATGGTGTAAATCTTTTACACACTACATTCTTGCATTACTCCATTCATACTCGAACCACTTGGGACTAACAACTTCTTCACTGTTCATCAACTTCTTCAAGTGTTCTTCAATAAAATTTGAATATTTATGAAAATTTTGAATAATAGCCTCAAAATTTATCCCCTTTGATTCGTAGATCTCAGATCTCAATTAATAACCAACCAACTTAATTATCCACTTGTTTTAATATGGATTTTAAAGGCAAAAATCGCAATAAAAATTACAAGAAACCTTTAAAAATCCAAATCTAAACAGCTTCAAATTAAAGATAGAGAACAAACAAACCTTAATCTTTGAATTCTGATCTTGATGATAAAACACAATCACGAGCCTTACTTTTATCAAGCTTGGCTCTCATACCAATTGTCGGTCCCAAAATATAATGATGATCAATGATGTTGGAGCAAATCCACAATGATGGTGTATGAATTGATGAGAGAGAATGGAGAATTTACACACACACCTTTTTAGAATAATGAAATGCTCTATTGATAAGAGGTAGGTAGACTAGTATATATACCCCTAAGGTATTTACTAGATCTACCCTCTACAATGATAAATGACAAACATAACTAAACTAATATAATGAACACAATATTTAGTCTAACACTAATGATGATTGTCATACTAGGTCATGTAACATTTCTTATGCAAATGATTTGGCTTGAATATTGTTTTAGTAGTTGATTGTTTTATGTTAACTTTAGGAACTGCAAACAGTATCGTAACTTTTGATTGCTTTTGATATATAGTGGGGACTATATATACGAAGACGCGGTTACTTTCATTAGTCTTTGTTGTGTTCCATCTTAGCATGTTTAACCACTTCCCTAGATGCTTATGCATTCTAGATTTCCACAGTCAATCATTCTTCAAGGGAAGGAAGTTTGAACTAAGACTGAGGTTAGGGTTTGGTCATACATTAATCAAGGATTAAATGCAAGTAATGCAAGACTAACCTGTGCTTGAAATGAGTTTCAAGTGATTGGAAGACCCAAACCTGTAACACCGTAAAATCTCAAGACATTTTTTTTAAATCGCGTTGCGGAAGCTTAATTAAACAAACATACTTTTCATACATTACAATATCTACAAATTAAAACATCTATTCTTAAACACATCATTCATAGTCTTTGTAATGAACGAAAATTCGAAATAATTATTGTAATATTATTTTACCGCGAAATAAATAATATTTATGGAGTTTATTTATTTTAATGATAATTAAGGATATTATTATTAATTAAACAAAAATATTGAAAGTTTGAAAATAAAAGAAAATTAGGATTTTTAGAAATTCGTCGTGACGCGACGCGTTGAAGATCGCGACGCGATGCGCCGTCTGTCGCGTGTGTCAGTTAGGTTACGTGTGTAAGAAGCTAAGAGTTGTAGGTGTCAGCATCTGCATGCTTCACGATTGGTCAGATTGGAGACGGTCGCGACGCGACGCGTTCCGGGATTTCTATATATATGGGTGTTTGGCAGCCATTTTTCACACACAACACCCCAAGAGTCGTTACTCTGCCAAAATTCCAAGCCGACCCGAGATCTTTGAGCCCACGGAGTGTCGGGTTATATTTGTGAGCATATTGGTAGTTCAGGGAGATCCGAAACACCGTCGCGGGCGTGGTTTTGACCAAGGCTTCGCGTGGGTGAACCCGAGAGGTATATTTCTTTAATCTTACAATTCTATTTCAATTATGAAGATGTTTAGGCTACATGCATGTCGAGTATATGTGTTTCTATGAAGTTTCTAAGCACGTGAAGCGATAATCTTTGATCGGGAGTTGTTATTTTGCATGTCTTAGTATAATAAGATAGTTCGGACTCGTTTAGGGTCTTTAGATCATGTTTTTAACGTAGTGGTCTTCATAGGTTGTTCGAGGCGTTTGAGTTCGCGTTTTTGACGATCCGGAAGTGTCGTTTGTCTATTCGGGATCGTTTGTTTTATTATCGAGACTGAGGTGAGTTCAATATTTCTCAAAACCGAGTACTAGACAAAAATGATATATTTTCAAAAGTAATGATTTTCTATACAATAGTAATATGTGTTTATATATTACCTATGCATGAAATATGTGATATATGTATGGCTATTACGTGTTATGAAATTGTATGATGATTATGCTATGTTATGAAGTTACGAGTTTTAACATATTAATGATTTATGAGATCTTGGGATGGGGGTAGTCCTATCCTTATTAATGATGCCTACTAGGTTGAACCTTCTAGGAAAAGTGCTAGCCATTTGTGGGTTACCAGATGTTCATGACAAGTCCGGGACAACGTGATGATGTATTTATACTCATTGGAATGATGTTTGGTACTAGAGGTTGTACCTTATTAAGTGTCATGTGGGTGTGAGGAGATGTAAGAGGTAAAACACTGTTATTACTTCACCTGAACGGCATTGTCGAATACGTTGTATACCACGTCGCCGGAGTAGCGATAGCGGGAGACGTTACAGTCTAAGAATTATTGGAAGTCGCGCTCTAATGATTCTTAGACAGGTAATAACATAAATTGTGAACCGGGTCCATATCTTGGGTTAAGTGTTGGGGAGATAATCACTTCACCCTAATATTCAACTTTGCCTATTCTAAAACATAGAATTTTAGGATAACCAAACCCTACATTCAGTGTGACTTAGAAAGAATTCAAACATTTGTTGTTTGAATCAGTTAATGTAAAAATATGCTAAGCTTGGAACCATCAGCTGAGCATCAGATCCTACTTAATGTATCAGCCAAGGGATATCAGCTAAGGAGCATCAGATGAAGAAAACAAGTAAAGAAGACCATCAGTTGAGGAAAATAAGCCATCATCTGAGTGAAAAAGTTGATCAGCTGAGCAAAATACTCCATCAGGTGAGTGAACAAATTGTTCAGCTGAGTGCCTACTCGATCAGCTGAGTGAACAAATGGATCAGCTGAGGCCCAGAGCATCAGCTAAGTAAGTCTTCCTTTACACAAGTCATCTCCCCTCATAAACTGATGTATTTGATTGATCAGTTGAGTATTCTTGATCAACTGATCAAACAAATACATGAGCTTATGCTCTCCTAAGCTTACTATTGATCAGCTGAGCATCTATGTGATCAGCTGAGCAATATGTATCAACTAAGTCCTAGCAAAAAGTGATCAACTGATATATTTTATCAACTGAGTAGTGAATATCAAGGTTCCTAGTACAATCTGTTAGCTGAGTCGTGCAAAATGTTAAATCTACTCAATCTTTTCAAATTGTAAGTCATATGTAAAAGGCAGAACATGTGTTGTTCTATTATGCCTTAGATCTTTATTTGTAAAAGTAAAAATGCACTTTTTGGATAAAGTATGAGACAAAAAGGTTTGATCTTATCCTCTGGAAAAGGATAATGATACCTCAAACAGACGAAGATCTTGAAGATTTGTTCAAACAACTAAGTATGGCTTGCAATCCCATACTTGGTAAAGTCAAATCAAACAGAAGCATGGTGTTGATTAAAGTACAAGCATGGAAAATGAAAGAAACTTCTACACGACAGTAGATGTGGGTTTTAATATTTTATATTGTGAATGGGTTGCACTTTTGCAGAAAACTGCAATTACTTTTATCAAACAGTTGATTAAAGTAACTTTACTTTTCACCCACTACTTTTACAATTAAAATATGTTATTTTCACATCCTCTTTGTCTCTTACCTTCATGCAATCGGATTCACCAAGATTTCTATATATACTCATGCATGGTGGACATGCAAAATACAACACAGTGAAGTCTCTACTCCACAGAAAGAAAATCTCATTAGTTGAGAAATTCGTAGAGTTTAAGCATTGTGTAGAATCAAACTTGTTCATGTGTTGAACACTCTATATACATTAGTTGTTTTAGAGTTAGCTTGTCTATATGTTAGACAAATAGATAGCCACCTTTTATTGTACTTAGAATTTCTGCTTCTAGTACATGTAATTCTTGATTCAATATCAATAAGAATTATATAAAAGTATATCAGTGTGTCTTTAATTTTAATTGCTAAAGTTTGTATTCAACCCCCCTTCTACAAACATTTGTTGTTGTGTACTCCATCTGGGACTAACAACTGGTATCAAAGCAGGTTAGATAATCAATATCTAGATCTGTTTTGCTTACTATACAACTGCTTCTACCCCTCTCAATATGGCCTCATCAGGAAACAACATGAATATCTCAAACACTGGGTCCTTAACAAGATGTCCCATGTTTGATGCAGAAAAATTGTCCATGTGGAAAAGTAGAGCACATCTTTTCCTATCCACCGTTGATATCCAAATGCTTGAAATAGTCACTCATGGTCCTTATGTTCCAACATCAGTGTTATCCATTCCATCAGAATCTGAAGGTGAAACCTCTACAATAGAAAGAATCATAACCAAACCCATGCATCTGTGGATAGATGAAGATAAGAGGTTGGTTAGCTTAGATGTTAAGCCTAGATCAGCTCTTGTCTCTGCACTACCTAATGAGATCTATCATCAAGTGCTTAACTGTACTTCTGCTAAAGAGATGTTAGATACACTCACAGTTGCATATGATGGGACTGAAGAGGTGAAGGAGAACAAGAAGCTCCTCCTCAACAGAGAGTATGAATTCTTCTTTGCTCAGAAAGGTGAGAGTCTTACACAGACATACACCAGGTTCAACTGCCTAGTTAATGACTTGAAAAGGGCAGAAATAACCAAGAGCAACTTTGTTTTGGTAACAAGTTTCTAGACTCCCTCCCTGAAACATGGGATCACTTTGTCACTGTTCTAAGACATAGTGAGAATATTAAGGGAATGTCCCTGGTTGCTCTCTATGGTAACTTACTAAACCATGAGCAATCAGTCAAACAATGGAAGTTGTCATCTAAGGAGATGAAGGAGGTCATGAAAGCTGCACCAACTGCCCTTGTATCAAGAGATACAAAGATGAGAACCTTCGCAGCTATTGATTCTGGTTCTGATGAAGAAGGAGATGAAGAGGAAACTGCTGGAGAAAGTGATGAGGAGAATGATTGTGAGGAGAGTAACCTGGAGGAGTTGGTTGAAGGTGTAGCAATGCTAGTTAAGAAGTTCAGACCTTTTAAGAAGGGAAAATGTGTCAAAAGGTTCAGCTAGAGGTCATCAAACTTTGTCAAGCACAAATCTACATTTGATGCCTTTGCAGCAGAGTGTTATAAGTGTGGCAAGATTGGCCACATAGCCAGTGACTGTAAGTCCAAATATAACACTGGTTCTTCATCTGTGCAAAAGCAGGAGGGCAAAATTGATTATGAAGCCAAGTATAAGAAACTCCTTGCTGTTGTCCTTGACAAGAAGAAGAAGAAGAAAGCCTAGGGCCATGTTCTTGTTGCTGAAGAAGAAGATTGGGCAGAAGAAGATCTCTCCTCATATGAAGATGAGGTGATCTCTGCTCAGCTGTGCATGATGGCCAACAACAATGATGGTAATTCCTTTGATGAAGACATGAAAAAGGCTGCAAAAGCTTGTTCAACTACCAACTGGGATCCTTCTTCTATGTATCATGGTGTTGGTTCTTGGTTTCTTGACAATGGATGTTCAAGAACCATGACAGGTAACAAGGCTTGGCTCAGTACTACAAGAAAGAGAAAGGTCCAAGGGTGACCTTTGGTGACAACAACCATGGGCAAACAAAAGGCTATGGTGAACTTCATAATGGGAACCTCAAGCTGTCCAAAGTTTCATATGTCAAAGGGCTGAAATATAATCTCATACGCATAAGTCAATTGTGTGATGGAGATAATGAAGTCCACTTCACAATGACAGGAGGTTCCATAATAAATAAAGAAGGTAATACAGTGTTAAGTGCCAAGAGAACCAAGGATGTGTATACACTTGACATGTCCTCTAGTGACCCTTCAAAGGAAACATGTTTGTACTCCAAGAATAATGAGGATACAAATTGGCTGTGGCACAAGAGGCTTTCCCACCTTAATTTCAAAAATATCCACAAGTTGAGCACGGGTGAACTAGTGTCTGGACTACCTTCTCAGACTTATCTTAAGCCTAAACCTTGCACTGCTTGTGAGAAGGGAAAGCAGCATAAGACATCATTTCCATCCAAGCAGGCCTTCTCAATTACAGAACCTTTCTATATGTTGCACATGGATCTCTTTGGTCCTGTTGCAACTGCTAGTATTGGTGGAAGTAAGTATGCTCTTGTAATGGTTGATGAATTCTCAAGATACACTTGGGTTTTCTTTCTTAAAGCAAAGAGTGAGGCTGCTGAAGAAATTATCTGCTTTATCAAAAAGATGGAAGTGTTGAATGGCAACTTGGTGAGGAGTCTTAGAAGTGATCATGGAACTGAATTCATAAATGAAACTCTGAATCTTTCTATGATGAGAAAGGGATATCTCAAAACTTTTCTGCTCAAAGAACCCCACAACAAAATGGTGTAGCTGAAAGAAGAAATAGAACATTGATTGAAGCTGCCAGAACCATGTTGTGTGAAAGTGGGTTACCATTTAATTTCTGGGCTGAGGCTGTAAGTTGTGCATGTTACACACAGAACAGGTCCCTTATATCAAAAGGCACAACAAAACTCCATATGAAGTGCTCAAGGGAAGGAAGCCAAGCATCAGCATTCTGCATATTTTTGGTTGTCAATGTTTCATACTAAATCAGAAAGATCAATTGCAGAAGTTTGCTCCTAAAGCTGATGAAGGAGTGTTTGTAGGTTACTCAGTGATTTCTAAAGCATACAGAGTATACAACCTCAGAACCAAAGTCATAGAGGAATCCATCAATGTAAGTTTCAATGAAAATGACTTTGTTGCTTCTTGTTCTTTTAATCATGTTTCAGGTGAAGAATTTAATGATCTTATGCAAACTGGAGAAGTTTCTCCAAAGCAAGTAGATCCCTCTCCACCAGCTGCTCATGATGTAGATGAACCTGTTCCTATCCAAATCTTTAACCATGCACAACCATCCTCATCCAATCCTATACCTCTACTGAATTATGTGGAAAATGACTCAACATCATTGGATTCAAATTCCATATCATTCATTCCCTCTTTAGTAGAGATACCCACAGATTGCAACAATGAAGTTATATTAGCCACTCAAAATGAACTCATTTCTACTGCTCATAGCCACCATATAACTTTTCTCCCCAAATTCAAATGAATCCCAACTCCCAAGCAATCCAAAAAGCCTTCAAAGACCTCAATCACCATCCTAATAATTTGGTGATAGGCAACATAGATGATCCAGTTAGAACAAGATCAAAAGCTTGCAACATCTTCTTGTATTCTGGATTTGTCTCAATAATTGAACCAAAGAAGGTTGATGAAGCTCTTAATGATCCCCACTGGGTGTCTGCCATGCATGAGGAACTGGCAGAATTCAAAAGAAATAATGTATGGACTTTGGTACCTAAAACAAAGGATAAATCCATCATTGGAACAAAGTGGGTGTTCAGAAATAAGCTAGATGAAAATGGGCAAATCATAAGGAACAAAGCAAGGCTAGTGGCACAGGGGTATTGTCAAGAAGAAGGTATTGATTTTGATGAAACCTTTGCCTCTGTTGCAAGATTGGAAGCTATCAAACTATTCCTAACCTATGCTGCCTTCAAAAACTTCAAGGTGTTCCAAATGGATGTAAAGAGTGCATTTCTGAATGGAGATCTGAAAGAATAGGTGTATGTAAAACAACCTCCTGGTTTTGAGGAGTCAAGCTTACCTGATCATGTTTACTTTCTAAACAAAGCTTTATATGGTCTTAAGCAAGCTCCAAGAGCCTAGTATGATACCCTCTCTTCTTTTCTCATTAACAAAGGTTTTTCAAGAGGATGCATTGATAGCAATTTATTTATTAGGAAGTACAAAGGTGATGTAATACTTGTGCAGATATATGTAGATGATATAATATTTGGGTCTACTAATTTGGAACTATGCAAAAAGTTTTCTAAACTCATGTCTGATAATTATTAGATGAGCATGATGGGTGAATTAAACTATTTTATTGGATTGCAAATTAAACAAGAGGTTGATGGTATTTTCATCATCAAACAAAGTATGTCAAAGATTTACTCAAGAAGTTTGATTTTGAAAACTGTTCTTCAATGAAAACACCTATGTCTACTTCTATTAAGTTAGGAAAGGACACTGATGGCAAATCAGTGAACATTACTACTTATAGAGGAATGATTGGGTCACTTTTATACCTCACTGCAAGTAGACCAGCTATAATGTTTTCAACATGTCTCTATGCAAGATATCAAGCAGATCCTAAGGAATCACATCTTGCTGCTGTTAAGAGAATATTCAGATATCTCAAAGGAACTCCTAATCTCGGTCTTTGATACCCCAAAGATCAGATTTTGAGTTAGTTGGATATTCTGATTCTAATTTTGCAGGGTGTACATTAGACAGAAAAAGTACTTCAGGTGGTAGTCAACTTCTAGGAGGAAGATTGATTAGTTGGTCTAGTAAGAAACATAATTCAGTATCAACATCCACTGCAGAGGCAGAATACATTGCTGCAGGAAGCTGTTGTGCTCAAATTTTGTGGTTATAGAATCAACTACTTGACTATGATGTGAAGTTTGAAGACACCCCAATTCTATGTGACAATACAAGTTCAATCTCCATCTCAAATAATCCATTCATGCATTCCAAGACAAAGCATATTGAAATCAGACATCATTTTCTCAGAGATAATGTGCAAAAGAAGAAGGTAATTTTGCACTACATCAACACTGATTTACAACTTGCAGATTTATTCACAAAGCCATTAGAAGAAGCAAGGTTCGATTTCCTAATATCCAAACTAGGTATGCTTAATTTTTAGTTTAGAATAGTGGTAATTTAGTTTGTGTTAATCTGTAAGTGTTGAAAATTATAAGTTACTTATTTAAGCATATCTAAGTCTTACTTAATTTGTAAACTGAGTAATTGTGCTCAGCTGATACCTATCAGCTGATCAAACTTACTCAACTGATCACTTTAAGATAAGAAAGACATACTCAACTAAGTACTTTCATCAGCTGATACACCAAATTTTCACTATCAGCTGATAGTTTTTCAATAACTGATACCCCTCAGCTGATACATTTCTATGATCAGCTGATGGTTCTACACTTAGTAAATTTTCACTTTTTACACTCATTTAATGCTTTTTAACCCTAGTTATTTACTCCGTTTGTCAGATTTCATTTAATAGCTAATTAATTTGTTTTCCGTTAGAATTTTTGTCAGTATCTAACGATCTCTGTTAACTAACCTACATAAATATCCAACTTTCTCTCTCATTCACCTTTACCTGTTCAAACTTTCCAAATTCCCTCTCTCTCTCTCTCTCTATAAAGAACTACCCTAACTTCTCTCTCGATACTCACTGTTCATCATCCCTACCAAATGGCCACATATATTCCAGACCCTGCTGTGAACCCTGGTGAGAATGTTGCACCCTATCAACCAATGAATATAACTCCAAACAACATTCTACTCTGCACCACCATTCCTGCCTCACGAGAAAACCAAGGTTATGAACCAATGGTTCAGTTCCTTCAAGCTCATCCCTTGTCTGATAGTCTCACTGCTGATCCACACTACATATACCCTACCATTATCGGTGAGCTATGGTCCTCCGCAATCTACAACCTAAACAACTGAAGGTATTTGTTTGGCATAATCGTGTAGCAACGGAAGCAAGATACAATACAAAAACTAAACTAGCCAAACAAACACACATGCCATGGACCAATATCTAGACATGGAATTGCAACTAAAATATAATAAACAAGATAGAAAGAAATGTATACCATAACTCAAGTACAATGATCTTCCTCTTGTTAATCTTCAAGAACTCAAGCAAGTCAAGGCTTCAAGAATCCAAACAAGGATTCCTCTAATGAAGTCCACCCCAAGCAACCTTCATTCCCAAATTCTAGTAAGTTGGTGTAACCACCAAAACAACAATCAAGTGTATGTATGTTTGCTTCTTGTGCTCAAGAACACCAAGAACACCAAGAACAAGAGAGAGAGAGAGTTCAAGTGTCAACCAAGGGACAAAGTATAAGCCAAAAGCCTCTCATAGAGCAGATAACTCGTGGTCTCTTTGTCTACCACAATTATGAGAAGTTAACCCCATTAAACCAAGTGTTTAAGGCTGTTAATTCTGCTGTTAGAGCGAACGTACACGGCCCGTGTAGGTCTACACGGCCGTGTAGGCCCAAAGTCCACGGCCTCAATTGGGCCAAGTTAGCCCGTGTCTAACAGACCCAACACGGCCCGTGTTCATCTACACGGCCGTGTAGGCCCAGAGCACATGGTCTCTACATGGGCCAAAACACCCCGTGCTAGATCCATTATGTCGGTTGGCATGTTTGATCCCTTTCTTACACCAATCTTAATATATAATTTTTGTTTAGCTCATGCTTAGCTCGACAACTAATCAAGAATTATATACTAAAATTGTAAACCGTCCAACAACACACACGGGTGGCACTCCCGACCATCAATTGGCTCGTGCTTAGCTCGACAACCAATCATGCGAGTTACCCCATTCACCTTCCACACAACTACGCAAGGAATGACTCGTGCTTAGCTCGACAATCATCCTTGTTTCGTTAGATTAGGGTGGTGTCATCTTACGGATGGTGCGTGATTTACATTTTTAAAAACGGGATTTTGTTTCCGGTTTATAAAAAAACCTTTTGTGAATTAACAAAGTAAGTGTCAAAACGATTTTAAGCACTACTTAAATATAATACCAAGTTTATATTTTCTTTGTCAATTCTATTCGCGCGAGATTGTTAACTATTTTAACAAACGTTGTATTTTATTTAATTTTATAGGAAAAAATTGTCTAGCATGCGAATCCTAATCCATGCATAGAAAAATAAAACACAACCATGCAAATATATATATGTATAATTCGGTAACATGCCCAAAATTCCTATGCGTTTTCCCCGTGAGCCACAACGGGGAAAACGAGGCCAAAACCTAAGGACACGGTAAAGTCTTGTTGGGTGAGCTCCCACCGAATCCAACACCTCCAATAGCGTGTTGATTCCTTCTCGCCAAGACGTCATCCCCATGACTCCCGTTGACTTCTCCAGTTCTAATTCTATACTATTTACAAATACATAGAATATATATAAACGACACGCAGGTCGTAATCCTACATATTTATACAAATACACGGAATAAAATAAACGGCGTGCAAGCCGCACCAACAAATATAAAAATAAATATTTACATCAATATGGCACGCAGGCCACAAAAAACGGAATCAATCAACCACCACAACACATAGGTCTAAGGGCATATCGTGTTACCGAATTAACCAAACGCAACATAAGTGAAACATGGTGTGCCACAAAAAACCATGATATAAATATATATCTATATTTTAGTCAAGATTGTCAACAACATCAAAGGCACCAAAATGACAATCCTTGTACATACGCATTAGTGTACCAAACCATTTTTGTGACACATATTCATATATACATTTATAAGTATATATTTGTGTACACTTCATGCCAAGTTACAACAAATATATAAATATAAAAACTAAAATAGTAACACGTCTACGAATAAATCTATTCTAGCACAACAAGAGTCTCAATGGAAAAACCAATTTTAAGAAAACAATTTTCTTATATAAATGTACTTATATGGTTTTTGAGACTTGATGTAAAAACTAACATCTTAGGTGAGCTACAAATATACCAATTTTAGCCTAACATGAATCTACATGAAAAAACCATTTCTAGAAAACAATTTTCTAATATAAAAATATTTATATGAATATTATGTAGGCTACAAATATATCAATTTTAGCCTAACAAAAATCTACATGAAAAACTTTCAAGAAAACAGTTTTCTTGTATAAAATATTCATATGGTTTTTCTAGACCCGTTAGTGCAAAGCAATGTTAGATATGACTCTGATACCACTGAAGGAATTTGTTTGGCGTAATCATGTAGCAACGGAAGCAAGATACAATACAAAAACTAAACTAGCCAAACAAACACACATGCCATGGACCAATATCTAGACATGGAATTGCAACTAAAATATTATAAACAAGATAGAAAGAAATGTATACCATAACTCAAGTACAATGATCTTCCTCTTGTTAATCTTCAAGAACTCAAGCAAGTCAAGGCTTCCAGAATCCAAACAAGGATTCCTCTAATGAAGTCCACCCCAAGCAACCTTGATTCCCAAATGCTAGTAAGTTGGTGTAGCCACCAAAACAACAATCTAGTGTATGTATGTTTGCTTCTTGTGCTCAAGAACACCAAGAACACCAAGAACAAGAGAGAGATAGTTCAAGTGTCAACCAAGGGACAAAGTATAAGCCAAAAGCCACTCATAGAGCAGATACCTCGTGGTATCTTTGTCTACCACAATTATGAGAAGTTAACCCCATTAAACCAAGTGTTTAAGGCTGTTAATTCTGCTATTACAGCGAACGTACACGGCCAGTGTAGGTCTACACGGCCGTGTAGTCCCAAAGTCCACGGCCTCAATTGGGCCAAGTTAGCCCGTGTCTAACAGACCCAACACGGCCCGTGTTCATCTACACAGCCGTTTAGGCCCAAAGCACATGGTCACTACTTGGGCCAAAACGCCCCGTGCTAGCTGGGCTGGACACGGCCCGTGTTCAAGAACACGGCCCGTGTACCATCCTGCCAAAACCCATTTTTGGCCTTTTCCTCTCTTTTGCTTGATCGTGTTGCCGGAATCAATACTTGGTGTGTGACCCAATAGGCCTATACCTCATCGGTAGTGCTATTAACTCGTTCGTGTCAGCGGGCATACTCCAACAGACTCCCACTTGCACGTGGCACGACTACAAAAAATAACACAAACATAGAGCGGCCTCTAGCAAGACATCTATGCTCCCAAGTCAGTATAGGATATGCCACTCTTGACAAGATCCCAATCATAAAATGATTGTCCTAAAGATAAATGATCATATACATCCCTTTGTTTGCGATATCTTATATGAACACAAGGCATGGAATAAAGTCAACCTTCATATCGTTCACGATTAGGTTTTTGGATTCTAGATTAGCAGTGACCAACAAAACAAGTTAACAATGATCCATCATCAATATAACTTGAGCACGGCCATGCATATGAATGTCAGCACTCAATCATCAATGGTCCCATGGATATCTTCTCTATACATAGAGGAACAAATTCCTTTTGACTACATAGTCCCGCCACATAGATAATACTCTACCCAATCATCTCCCTTATAACGACCAGTTACGGACCGCGTTAGAAAACGATCAAAGCAAAGCAGACCTATGCTTTGGGATCACATGTATCTCTAGTTTAAGGATGAAACGTAATCATCATCCCGAGTTTCTTATGACTAGAACCATGAAGCGAACTTGGGTGCGGGTCCTCCAATCACTTGAAACCCCTTTCAAGTATAGGCAAGAATCACGTTTAACAAAACCAACTCTTTACCTCAATCTTAATTTATACTTCCTTCCCATAAAGTATAACCGATTGTGAAGATTTTAGAATGATAAACATTCTCGGAAGTGTTTAAACATGCTAAGATGGAACACAATAAGGATTCATAAAATACCCGCCCTCGGCGTATTATTAAATCTCCATTTAATAATCGATATGGTATGAATTGCAATATTGCTTAATGTCCCCAAAATATAAGTACAAATCAAACCTAAACCAAAACATATTCAAGCCAAGTTATACACATTAGACATGCTAATGGACCTAGTATGTCAAATACCACTAGTCCATAACAACGGCTTAACTAGTGGATTTGTCCCACAACATCCACAAGATCTTTTGTTATTCAATTATATCTCTTTTGACAAGACTACTTCAAAAGTATGCATCAAAGAGATCTTACTTATCAAAAAATTTAAAGTAATCACACACTCATTGTCTCAAAAACCCACAATAAGTTTAGTGATACTTTAAGAATCTACAAACAACACCACAAGTTAGGATCATCAACTTTGATCAAAGATCAACAGTTATCCTAGCAGAAACATGCATTAGAGTAACTACTTACTCCAAGCCTATTCAAGTCGTCAAACATCAAGAACATATCTCTATATTTCTTGGACTAAATATTATCCAATTTTGTATCTCTTAAATGCCCCTATGAAGCAGTAATTCCTGAATTAGGTTTGCAGATAACCTAATATCGGGACATTATCTTGCATAGACATTTAACACTTGGAATACAACAAAGCTCCCACTAGCCCTGACATACGTAAAAGGCATTATCTATGCTTTTAGAAAACTCATCACTATGATCTTCTAATAGTAAGCAAAGATATCTTTCCTTCAAGATGCAAAAATAAGCCCGAAGTGGTCTTAGGTCTTATCCACTTTTGTAGACATAATTCGGATACTACGTACGTATATTAAGACCCTCAGAGAGTGTTGTAAGCACTTCCTCATCATATTGTTTCATGACGAAACGAGGTCGTTAATATCCACGAGTATCAAACATTCTTCAACATAGCCACTAGGACAAGTTTCTCCATAACCATCATGAAAACTTTACCACTAGTCGGTATTTGAAGTTGTTTACAATTCCATCCATGTTCATCCCATCACTACCACCTTGGTTTACACCTAGGTATAGGATCAAGTCAAGTCAAGTACTTGGATATTTCAAATGAATTGCATCTCTTTATCATTTACATCTTTTATTTTTAGCGAATTCTGGATCCACTATGTCTTCCGATAGGTGGCGAACTCAACATGACTCACCATCAAGTCATTGCCACTTAGATATGAGAAACCCATATCTCTTTGGCTCTATATGACCCTTATCAGAATTAAAAGAAGTAATGATTCTTAGTCAGGCATACCAACATAACCATGCTGATCAAAGATATCAGATTATATGCTAGTATCATCATCAAGTCTTCATTTAAGTCCCATGTTCTTCCACTGGAATGCCTTAGTTTTAGTTTCTTTATTCTTCCCCTTTTAAGCAACAAACATTGTTCTCAAAAGGTTAAATAACTAAAACTTAGAAGAACTCCTCAAATGTATTAGCACTTCTCGATTTCAAGTTTATCCTTCACCCACTAAATGTAGAATGGATAACTTCGAACTATTAAGATAGACAATCAAAGAACCTTTCTAGTCGTATCTTAATAAATGCTAAATAGACTATCTATTGAATTTGGATTTGAGGACTTAGTCACAATGGCAAATGAATATCCCAACAAACCGGACACACATTATCGACCCGTCATAAACCAGATCAATAACACCCGGTTCCCTACTCCATGACACCATGTACCAATGCGTCTTAGTAGGATATGAATTGTGAAACAATTCTACAATTCACTATATGGTCATGTAATACATAGATTAGATACCGTAGCATCTTAACTAGATCTAAGTACCTTGAGCTATATGCCTTATTGATTCTTAAATTTGTCTTGGTTAATTCTGAACACCAACACGGTTTTAGACATATACCTAAACTAAAAAACATCTCGCCACTACTACCATCAAGGTAGTGACGAAGAAGTTTCGCTTTCATTATTCTTTGTGGTATGCTTGAACGGATTATCCACAAAATGTGATCAATATCCAACAAGCTTATAATCCTCTCACAAACTCCAGCGAAGGATCTCATAATCATCCTAGCCTAATAAACAAGATCAACATCAAAGCATTTAGCCCGAGACTAAACTATTCCAAGATCCTAACCACATGGATCTAGGCGGTATATTTCTTGTTTATGTGATTAAGTTGATTATCACACAAAGATAACTCATCCAAACTATTTTGGATTCAGAATCAATTATTCATGAATATTCTATTACTTGTAACAAATCCTTGTGTATGACATGACATGGGAAATTCTGAACAAAAATATCTCACAATTGATTTTCATAATAAATTTCGTATTTTAAGAATAACTCATTGTCACCACATGTAAAGTTGTACGCCACGCACGGCAAAACAACACATGAGCTATGACATAAAACCTTGAATAAATAATGTTTAAAAAGGTTCTACATCAATTCTTAAAACTTCAAAATTTTTGTTCACCGTAACTAAAGCGAGCATACAAAGAGATATTGCTTGCCACGCAGGGCAATAAAATAAAGTGATAAATAAACCGGTGACAAAAGCGAGATCAAGTCTCCTTATCTTCTCTTGGAGGACAATCACCATGGTTTCCTCCTTCGAGATCCGGTTCTTCATGCTTTTCTTTCAACAAAGGACCTACACTTTGTAACAAACAAATTTGTGACAAACGTGAGTCAATCCGCTCGGGTCAACAACCCAGCTTATAGAAGAATAGCAATGAATCATGAACGTACCTGAAGATGGAAAGTTAACTCTCTCTTTCCTGAGAAGTTTTATATCCTCTCGGCACGTAGGGCAGGCGTGATGGCCCCAATTTACAAATCTTCCACAGAAGTAGCAAACCACCTTTTCTTGAGTCTCTTCTTGAGGCACATTCTCTATGTCCTTCGACTCAGTATTAAGGATAGGCTTAGAAACTCCAACCTTTCCTCTTATGGTCGGTTTCTTCTTCCTTTTCTTTTGTTTCTTTAAGCCCAATGCGGGAGTGGTTGAGGTGGAATTATGCTTGGCAATGTCAGATTCCGCAGACTTCAACATGTCATGCAATTCGCTTAAGGACTTCTCTATTCCTTGCATATGATAGTTTGTGACAAACTGTTCATATGATACGGGTAGAGACTGGAGTACAATATCCACATCGAGCTCTCTCCCAATAGGAAATCCTAACCTCTCCATCAGGTCCACGTTCGCCTTCATCTTAAGGACATGAAGACCAACATTCCCGCCTTCCTGCAGCCTGCAACCGACTAGGCTTTTAACACACTCATAGTGTTCCTGCCTAACATGCTGTCGGAACATGTCCTTGAGCTTGTTTAACATATCGTACACACTCATGTGCTCGGGCTGCTCTCGCAACTCCGAGCTCATAATTGACAACACGAGGCAGGCAACATCGTGCGTGTCCTCAATACGTTTTTCATACCCGTATCGGACGGCCCAAGTCGCGTTGGTAGTAGGTGGCTCCGGAAGGGGTTCCTCAAGGATGTGCAACTTTGATTCATGGCGTAAGACAATTCTCAATTGCCTAAACCATGCAATAAAATTCACCCCCGTGAGTTTCTCCCTTTCTAGGAACATACGAAGTGAGATGTTTGACGTTGTATTGTTATGATTTGACATCTATAAATAACAATAATACGAGTTTTGGTTAGTTTAGATAAACCTTGTTAAAAATAATTACTCCATAGTTTTAGACAAAAACAACTATTTATAACAAGGGCTAAGAACCTTATTTCACCTCGCACCGTGACGGGTTTGCCGCGGATCACGTGCAAAGCTATTTAGGCCGGCAACCATTTTACCAATTGTAATCTCTATTAGAACTCTTAGACACTTGCGGGATCCGTTGACATCCATTATGTCGGTTGGCATGTTTGATCCCTTTCTTACACCAATCTTAATATATAATTTTTGTTTAGCTCGTGCTTAGCTCGACAACTAATCAAGAATTATATACTAAAATTGTAAACCGTCCGACAACACACACGGGTGGCACTCCCGACCATCAATTGGCTCGTGCTTAGCTCGACAACCAATCATGCGAGTTACCCCATTCACCTTCCACACAACTACGCAAGGAATGACTCGTGCTTAGCTCGACAATCATCCTTGTTTCGTTAGATTAGGGTGGTGTCATCTTACGGATGGTGCGTGATTTACATTTTTAAAAACGGGATTTTGTTTCCGGTTTATAAAAAAACCTTTTGTGAATTAACAAAGTAAGTGTCAAAACGATTTTAAGCACTACTTAAATATAATACCAAGTTTATATTTTCTTTGTCAATTCTATTCGCGCGAGATTGTTAACTATTTTAACAAACGTTGTATTTTATTTAATTTTATAGGAAAAAATTGTCTAGCATGCAAATCCTAATCCATGCATAGAAAAATAAAACACAACCATGCAAATATATATATGTATAATTCGGTAACATGCCCAAAATTCCTATGCGTTTTCCCCGTGAGCCACAACGGGGAAAACGAGGCCAAAACCTAAGGACACGGTAAAGTCTTGTTGGGTGAGCTCCCACCGAATCCAACACCTCCAATAGCGTGTTGATTCCTTCTCGCCAAGACGTCATCACCATGACTCCCGTTGACTTCTCCAGTTCTAATTCTATACTATTTACAAATACATAGAATATATATAAACGACACGCAGGTCGTAATCCTACATATTTATACAAATACACGGAATAAAATAAACGGCGTGCAAGCCGCACCAACAAATATATAAATAAATATTTACATCAATATGGCACGCAGGCCACAAAAAACGGAATCAATCAACCACCACAACACATAGGTCTAAGGGCATATCGTGTTACCGAATTAACCAAACGCAACATAAGTGAAACATGGTGTGCCACAAAAAACCATGATATAAATATATATCTATATTTTAGTCAAGATTGTCAACAACATCAAAGGCACCAAAATGACAATCCTTGTACATACGCATTAGTGTACCAAACCATTTTTGTGACACATATTCATATATACATTTATAAGTATATATTTGTGTACACTTCATGCCAAGTTACAACAAATATATAAATATAAAAACTAAAATAGTAACACGTCTACGAATAAATCTATTCTAGCACAACAAGAGTCTCAATAGAAAAACCAATTTTAAGAAAACAATTTTCTTATATAAATGTACTTATATGGTGTTTGAGACTTGATGTAAAAACTAACATCTTAGGTGAGCTACAAATATACCAATTTTAGCCTAACATGAATCTACATGAAAAAACCATTTCTAGAAAACAATTTTCTAATATAAAAATATTTATATGAGTATTATGTAGGCTACAAATATATCAATTTTAGCCTAACAAAAATCTACATGAAAAACTTTCAAGAAAACAGTTTTCTTGTATAAAATATTCATATGGTTTTTCTAGACCCGTTAGTGCAAAGCAATGTTAGATATGACTCTGATACCACTGAAGGAATTTGTTTGGCGTAATCATGTAGCAACGGAAGCAAGATACAATACAAAAACTAAACTAGCCAAACAAACACACATGCCATGGACCAATATCTAGACATGGAATTGCAACTAAAATATTATAAACAAGATAGAAAGAAATGTATACCATAACTCAAGTACAATGATCTTCCTCTTGTTAATCTTCAAGAACTCAAGCAAGTCAAGGCTTCCAGAATCCAAACAAGGATTCCTCTAATGAAGTCCACCCCAAGCAACCTTGATTCCCAAATGCTAGTAAGTTGGTGTAGCCACCAAAACAACAATCAAGTGTATGTATGTTTGCTTCTTGTGCTCAAGAACACCAAGAACACCAAGAACAAGAGAGAGATAGTTCAAGTGTCAACCAAGGGACAAAGTATAAGCCAAAAGCCACTCATAGAGCAGATACCTCATGGTCTCTTTGTCTACCACAATTATGAGAAGTTAACCCCATTAAACCAAGTGTTTAAGGCTGTTAATTCTGCTATTACAGCGAACGTACACGGCCAGTGTAGGTCTACACGGCCGTGTAGTCCCAAAGTCCACGGCCTCAATTGGGCCAAGTTAGCCCGTGTCTAACAGACCCAACACGGCCCGTGTTCATCTACACAGCCGTGTAGGCCCAAAGCACATGGTCACTACTTGGGCCAAAACGCCCCGTGCTAGCTGGGCTGGACACGGCCCGTGTTCAAGAACACGGCCCGTGTACCATCCTGCCAAAACCCATTTTTGGCCTTTTCCTCTCTTTTGCTTGATCGTGTTGCCGGAATCAATACTTGGTGTGTGACCCAATAGGCCTATACCTCATCGGTAGTGCTATTAACTCGTTCATGTCAGCGGGCATACTCCAACAACAACGACACCATCAACTGCACCCTAGCCCAAGGAAACTACAATCTCCAAATCACCTCTGAAACACTTCGCGAAGCCACTGGTATTCCTCACGTCCCACCTTATACCGCTTTTCCCTCCAGAGCAGAAGTTCAAACAGTTCTGCAAACCATCGGCTACAATGAACCTGTAGTGCATGGTAAAGTCAAAGTCTCTGCTCTTTCTCATCCGTAGAAGTATTTGGCCAACGTGGTCATACATTGCTTCGGTCTAAAATTTGGAAGCCACCATCTCATCAATCAAACCGAGCTTCTGGTGCTCTATGCCCTAGTCTTTGGGGTAAACATCGACTTTGTTCAAGTCATATTCTCTGATCTTATTGATAAAATCACTCAGAGCACAAACAAGAAATCCTCAAGGTCTCAGGTGCCCTACATTCGGTTTTTAAGCCTGATAGCTATGAGGGAGATTGTAGAAAATGATTACGTAGGCTTAATTGAACATCTAGAGCATATTCATGTCCCTACCACGGGCGAAAATATATTCCACTTTCTAAAGGCAAACAGAGGTCCTCCGATCACAGCCCAAATGCAAGAGTTAATAGATGCTGCAAATGACAATGCTAATGCTAATGATGATGATGAAAGTGATGATGATAATTATGGTGATGATGATGCTGATGAAAGCCACACTGGCTCTAATAATGATGATGATGATGCTGGTGATGGTGATGCTGGTGAATTTACTCCACTCAGTCCAATGGTGTTAAGTCCTCTTGGTGATGATGGTGATGCCCAAGAACAAGAAATTTCTGAGCAACTTCTAGAGCTCATTGACAGAAGCAGGGACATCATGTCCCAAGGTAAGGACAGTTCTGATTCCACCTTGGAGGATATTCAAATGGTAGTCTCAACCTTTGATAGCACATCCTCCTCTCCAGTCCATATACCAATCCAACATCCAAGCTCTAGTGAACCTCATGTGGTCACTAGTTCTACTCCCATTCGTAGCCCCATATATACAAGGTCACCAGAAGTGACTCATTATGAGCACTTTGAGGGAGTGCAATCTACACCTCTGACCTCAACTCCAATTACCCTTCCTCATGTTGGGGGGAGCAATTGGATGTTGCAACCTTCAAGACGGTGCATTTATCGTCACAAATAGGATACATCTGTAAAAATGGGATCTAAGCCGATAGCTGAGACAACCTCCTAACAGGTTGATCTCATTGAAAGACAGACCTTAACCCAAGGTCTTTCCCAATGTGTCTCTCCCACTATTGAGTCAGCCTATACCATTCACATTCTCCCAATAGAATGTGGATCCAATAAGGGATATACTGTTATTGAGTGCATCCCACCCTCAGTCCACTTATCTTGCACCCCTTATCAATTCTATTCTTACACAAGCACAGCCTGCCAATGCTAGTGGTACAAACCAACCACTTGTACAGGGCTCAACACTCTTTCCCAATGAATTTGAGCTTATACACCAAGGCTCAAATGAGGGGACACAAACCTTACCTAATTTCTTTGAACCTATCTCCACCTCTTCCACCTTTAAACCATCTACTTCTACCCAAACACCAAACCTTACCCTTATCCAAACCATACACCAAAACCTTGACAACCTAACCCAAACCTTCCAAGCCTTCCAAACCCAAACCTCTACTCAACTGTCTAGACTTGCAAAAGACATTGAGTCCCTCAAAACCCCACCCCAACCCACCCCTACACCCATTAATCTTACCCCCATCCTAACCAAAATAGACCATCTCTCTACCCTTCTCCCATCTCAATCACCCAATCCCATCCTTCCTCAATCAACTATCTCTTCCCTCAACCAAACCATCTCAAACCTACTATCCTAACTCCAAACCCTACGCCCAATAAACCCAAACGTTTCTATCCCTATCCCAGACCAACTCTTACCCATGCCTTCCTACCTTAAAGGCATCCTTGATGATATTGAAACCTTAACAGAACAATCCAGAATGAGTCATCTTTCATTATGGAAAGCCCTTAAAGACCTCAAGGATGACCTCTCCCTTCAGCTTTCTAAACTTATCTCTACCCCTTCCTTAACCCATACACCTACCCCTGCCCCTACCCCATCCCCAAAGCCAACCGCATGTGACTCCCCTCCTCCTTTTGATGATGCCAAAAAGGGGGAGAAATTCTCAAGTTCTTCAAGGGAGGATGATCCTGATTCTGAAAAAGTGGATGCTGCCTATAATGAAACTGCTACAAAGATTCTATAGCAGGAAGCACCCAAAGCAACCGCTCCTCCTACTCTCAAAAGAAAAGCACCTTCTGAGAGGGAGCAAAGGTTTCCTAAACGTTTGAAAAGAATGGCAAACATGCCAAAGCCTAGAAGGAAAGTTCCTGAGGGTTGCTCTCCTCCAATTGCCATTGAGTCTGATTCTGATGATGAGGATGATACTCCACTATCTGACATCCTCAGAAGAAGAAGACAAGGCCTAAAACCATCTGCCCCATCAGTCCAATCAACTCCAACAGTCCAAAAGGCTTCAACCTCTGCTCCTAAGGACAAAGGCAAACAAAAAATGACACATGAGCAAGTTGAAGTAGATGATCAAATGAAAAGGGAGCTTGCACTTAAAGAGCAAAAAGAAAGGGAAAATGCCCAAATGGCTCAAGCATTAGGTGTTTCAGATGAAGAAATCTACCAAGCCAAGGAGCTAGCATATCAACAAGAAAAAGAACAAGTTCAAAATCAAGCTGCTGCTCAACACAAATTGGCAAAGGAGAAATCTCAGTCTGAACTACTTAAAGCTAGATCTCATGCGGATGCTATCAAAACTCTCTTCAACCTTGATCTATCTGCTCCCCTCAATCTAAGTCAACAAAGACTTCAAAGCTTCAGAGAAAAGATTAACATTGTAAGAAAGAGAACAGAACCAACTCCAATAACAAGAGCCACTGTCCACAAAGGTGATGGTGAACCCTTCCTCAAAGCTATAAGGCAAAACAACTTCAACAGTTATGAAGTTGTATCCTATGAGAGGTGTCATATCTATGGGTTCACATAGTTAGTTAAGATCCTATACCTTCTCTTCAAATCCAAATCCAAGCACAAGTTTCAATTCATTTTGAAAATTCAAAATTGGATAGCTCTAGTTGTGTCACAAAAAGCCTTCACTCCAGATGACTATTATAGACATGGGCACACAGTTGATAATCTTCACAAGAAAGGCTCCAAGCCCTTTAAACTATTTGAGCTAAGAGAGGTACTACCCCAACTTGAATACTTATCTGACTTTGAGGGTCTCAACACATCTCTGCCATTAAACATCACCCCTGAGCTGTACAAGTTTATAGTTATGCCTGTTGAAGGTATATTCTTTCTAGACAGAGCTGGCACTTGGAGGTTCTTTAGACAGTCTGAAATCCTCAAAGCTAGCAAGAATTTTCTCTTTGGGCTAAGGATATCTACAAGACGCAGAACTGGAAATGAAAATTTTGAAGCCCTTGTACAAGCCCAATGTGAAGTCTTAGCTAAAGCAGATCCCCATGCCAAAGATTTTGAAGTAAAAGAAGAACCATGGTGGGATGATTGAAGACTGATTCTAACTCTGAAGATTTGTTGATATCTAGTTGATTGTACATTATAGACTAGTTAGTTAGTAGTTAATCTCTGTAAACACTTCTGTACATTTTTTATTCTGTTATTTCAAGTGATGTTTATGTATATCAGAAAATTAAAAACATATAAAAATGGAAAAATGAAAAGATACCACAAAAACAGAACAAAATGGTGCAACACAGAAAAAGATTCCACAAAAACAGAACAAAATGGAATACTAGGAAAGAAACCAAAAATAGAACAAGGTTCAAAATAAAAAGAGGTAGCAAAAACAGATACCTAGGTAGCCATATGTACTTAAAAGTTCAAATCTTTTGTATTCGAAGTCAAACTGATTCTTCAAAAAGAAAAAGGTTTTGTCATCATCAAATAGGGGGAGATTGTTGGGGAGATAATCACTTCACCCTAATAATCAACTCTGCCTATTCTAAAACATAGAATTTGATGATAACCAAACCCTACATTCAGTGTGACTTAGAAAGAATTCAAACATGTGTTGTTTGAATCAGTTTATGTAAAAATATGCTAAGTATGGAACTATCAGCTGACCATTAGCTGAGCATCAGATCCTACTAAATGTATCAGCTAAGGGATATCAGCTAAGGAGCATCAGATGAAGAAAACAAGTAAAGAAGACCATCAGCTGAGGAAAATAAGCCATCAGCTGAGTGAAAAAGTTTATCAGCTGAGCAAAATACTCCATCAGCTGAGTGAACAAATTGATCAGCTGAGTGCCTACTCGATCAGCTGAGTGAACAAATGGATCAGCTGAGGCCCAGAGAATCAGCTAAGTAAGTCTTCCTTTACACAAGTCATCACCCTTCATAAACTGATGTATTTGATTGATCAGCTGAGCATTCTTGATCAACTGATCAAACAAATACATGAGCTTATGCTCTCCTAAGCTTACTATTGATCAGCTGAGCATCTATGTGATCAGTTGAGCAATATGTATCAACTGAGTCCTAGCAAAAAGTGATCAACTGATATATTTTGTCAACTGAGTAGTGAATATCAGAGTTCCTAGTACAATCTGTTAGTTGAGTCGTGCAAAATGTCAAATCTACTCTATCTTTTCAGATTGTAAGTCATATGTAAAAGGCAGAACATGTGTTGTTCTATTATGCCTTAGATCTTTATTTGTAAAAGTAAAAATGCACTTTTTGGATCAAGTATCAGACAAAAAGGTTTGATCTTATCCTCTGGAAAAGGATAATGATACCTCAAACAGACGAAGATCTTGAAGATTTGTTCAAACAACTAAGTATGGCTTGCAATCCCATACTTGGTAAAGTCAAATCAAACAAAAGCATGGTGTTGATTAAAGTACAAGCATGGAAAGGGAAAGAAACTTCTACACGACAGTAGATGTGGGTTTTAATATTTTATATTGTGAATGGGTTGCACTTTTGCAGAAAAATACAATTACTTTTCATCAAACAGTTGATTAAAGTAACTTTACTTTTCACCCACTACCTTTACAATTAAAATATTATATTTTCACATCCTCTTTTTCTCTTACCTTCATGCAACCGGATTCACCAAGATTTCTATATATACTCATGCATGGTGGACATGCAAAATACAACACAGTGAAGTCTCTACTCCACAGAAAGAAAATCTCATCAGTTGAGAAATTCGTAGAGTTTAAGTATTGTGTAGAATCAAACTTGTTCATTTGTTGAACACTCTATATACATTAGTTGTTTTAGAGTTAGCTTGTCTATGTGTTAGACAAATAGATTGACACCTTTTATTGTACTCAGAATTTCCGCTTCTAGTACATGTAATTCTTGATTCAATATCAATAAGAATAATATAAAAGTATATCAGTGTGTCTTTAATTTTAAAAGCTAAAGTTTGTATTCAACCCCCCTTCTACAAACATCTGTTGTTGTATACTCAATCTGGGACTAACATTAAGAAAATATCCTTAGTCTATTAATGATGATTGTGATAATGATGATAATTATGATTTAAAGAATTATGATAACGAAGTATATGAAATGACTGTTATGAGATACTATGATTACTTGACCGTTATGTGCTAAATGACATAAGATGGGTTGGTCAACTATGGGAATGGGCGGGAATGGATTATTATTGTTTATTTTGTTATTACTACCTAAAGTATGGTATGTTTTAACTTAATCTTTTAGTAATTCTATTGACTCACGAGGCTTTAAGCTCACACTTGTTTCTTGAATTATGTCTTGTACTCATGCAGGTTGCTTAGAGATTGCTTGTGAGACTGGGACTTTGGGTAGTGTACTGTCTTAGATAATACCATTTTGTTTATATTGCATCAAACAATTCATGTCTTTATGATTAATGTTTATGAACGTGATGTCGTGATTTTCACACTGATGTAATCCCTTATCGTTTCGGTAAGATATATTTTATGACTAAAGACTTCCGTTGCATGTTTTTCTGATAAAATGGCATGATTTTTGGGAAATCGGGGTTGTCACAGGTTGGTATCAGAGCCGCGTTGTGAGCGAACTAAGCATTGAGTTTGATGCTTAGACTTACAACTGTTAACGGCTCGTTAAGAAACAACAAGACTTCTAAGGGGGGAGGGTGTGTGCCGAGTGTTATAGGAGTTCTAGATCTTTTCCTTATAGTTTAGCTCTACCTCTTTTCTTTATAAGAATTCTTGTACATATCTACAATCTTATGAAGTATATTTCGACTCATTTCTTGTGTCTTCCATAGAATATGGTAGTTACACGCAAGTACAATGGCAAACAAGGTGCTAATCAAGGGAGTGGAGCTGGTGGATCATGTCCACAACACGAGGATGAGGATGTGGGAAGCGTTCACTCACAACCACATGCTGAAACAATTCCAACTACTATAGAAGGGACTGCGTCTACTAAGGTGTATACGGAAAGGAGTAGCTACAGTGGGGCCAGCACAATCAAAATTGCTTCTTTGGAGCAACAGCTGAAGATTCGAGATAATAAAATAGCACAAATGAGGGAGGCTATGATAGCTACGGGTCTCCTTAAAGATACCACTGAACAGGACCAAAACGATGAAAGTGAAGCAAGCAGTAAGGATAAATGTCATGGTCCTCAAACTCATCAAATGACTACAAAGGCAAAGGGTAGTTCGTTTAGAGTTTTTGTTTTTCCCGAAAGTGAATAAAACTAACTATGAACAAAATCAAAGTGCGGAAATAGTTTTAAAGCAACGAACACTCTAAAGTTTTCAAAGTAAGATTATATTAATAACCAAACTTCAAAGAGTGCACAAGAACAAACTTGAGCACCGAGTACAAACTAAACAAGAACAAACTTGAATACAAATTAGCGAACAAACGCTTAACCTTTACTCGTTAATCGAGCAGGTATTTATAGGCTAAGTAAACTAATCCCGACCATCTAATTTATTTACACGTGTACCGTTCTACACTTAATTAGGAACAGACAACAAGATTGCCGTTTCGAGTTCCTCCAGAATGCGCATATCGTTCACTTTACATAACAGGAAGATCTTGGTTATCAGATGTATCTTCGGTTCAGAAGACCCTTGATGACTGAAGACAAACTTCAGTTGACATTCACTTCAGAACTAATCTTCAGATGAAGTATGGGCTTCTTTCTTCAGATGTCATCAGAACAGTTTACAAAAGAATGATATATTACACCTTTAGTCGCTTTCTCCGAAAGCTTCTTGAGGAATGGAATATATACAAATAAAAGGATTAACAATCTCCCCCTATTTGTTTATAATCCATGACTATGTACAAAATGAATAAAGAATAGAAAGAATAAAGAATAAAGAAATACTATTCTACAAATCAGGTTTGAACTCTTCAGGAGAGGATTCCTATGGAGCTTTGAGCTTTAACTGCTTCAAGTATTCCACCAAAATGTCTTTGACACTAGGATCTTTATTGTCTATGAAGTATCAAAGGGTTCTCAGATGAAGCCAGTCAGCTTTGGCGAAGTTTGAAATTCTCTGAAAACGAATCTTGTCATAAGCATCAACAAAATAAAATCCCCTCGGATTTGAGAGAACTTTACACACCTCAGGAATGAGACCAGGGGGCAACGTGGTGTCGAAACCTTCGCAATTTGGAAGCTCTCCAATAGATATCAGCTCCAAAATTTGTTGCTGAGATTTCTTGAGAGTAAGCCTCCTTCTCTAAAAATTTAACTTTTTAGCTCGAGTGGGTTTTTCTTTCTGTGGCATGGCAGTTTCATCAGCTCCCCTTTTCTTTACCTCTTCCTCAAAATATTCAATTACCTTGTTTATTTCTCGTTGAATTAACTTAACATCATCAGTTTGCTTGCGTTTTGATAAACAAGCAAGTATTTCGTTCCACTCAGATACAACACAGTTAAGTTGAACATCCTTGACAGATTGTATGCTGAAGAGAGGAAGATTTTTGCGCTGAACCGTCAGAAGGGTTTCATTATTTACTTTCTTCAGCTTGACTGCAGTGATTTTATCAAGATGCCTTCTTTGATGTCGAGAGCTTAGCCACTTTCCTGCCTTTTGTTCCATGATTCTTTCCTTCTCCTCAATTGAAGCTTTTTCGGCTTCAATGTTTGCATGAATCTGCTTTTGAAGATCGAACGGATCTAGATCAATTTTGTTAGCAGCAAGCTCTTCGAGTGCAACTCTTTCTGCTTCTATTCTGCCAAGTTCATCAGCCACTTTAAAGTCTTTTATTCTTGGATTTTCGTCATCTGAGTGACTTAAATCATATATACCCTTACTCATCTGATCATCTGAATAGACTATTACCATTTATCCTTTACCTTTGTCAGTTTGGCTTGGCTGACCACTGGATGAAGGAGCAGCTGATTAAATGGGAATGTGAGTGGCTTTAGCTTCAGTGATTATTTGCTGACATTCAGCTCCATCAAGTTCTGATCTGAACAGATTAGCTTCAGCTTTTCTTTGATCAAGGAGACTTTTGAGCTCCCCCTCAGCAAGTGCTTTGGCTTCATTAACTTTCGCTAATTTGGCCTCAAACTCGATCAAGGCCTTATTCTTTTCTTCTTCAGTCGCTTTGAGGTGTGCCACTTCTTCTTCCAATCTTTGTAGATATTCAACACGTGAATACTTTTTATCCCATTTGATTATTTTCCAATCAGCGGTGGCCTTCCTTCTAATGATTTGACATATTTTGGACTGTCTTCTTATTTTCTCCCCCTTAGAAGCTGCAGAGAATCCTGAAGCTTCTACCGAGTGAGAAAAGGCCGAAATCTCCCTCGAAAGTCCAGAGAAGGAGGGAGCGAATAAATCTCGCAACTGACGAGTTGCATTTTCAGATAGATGGACAACATGAATGTTGTCAACCTTGGAATAAAGTGAATTTACAGTGGTGGAGAGAGAAGAAAGTTGAGTATTTAGCTTGGAAAACTCAAGAGTGGCGGAATCAGCTATAGTTTTGATAAGATGGTGAAGGGTCTTATACATCTCATGAAAAATATGATTTTTACGATCAATGGTTTTGGTGAGGGTGGTGAACTAAGTGTTGATAGATTCAACAAGAGACTTTAGCTCAGATTCAAGCTTTGCTTGCTTATTGGGTACCCACTAACCCTGAAAGGTATTGGACTTAACCGAATTAGACACAAAAAGAATGAGTTCAGATAGACTTTCGAAAGAGGAAGCAATGTCTATTGAAGGCTCAGAGGTTTGAGAATGTACAGACTTAGGAGATTGAAGAAAATCAAACGCATCACTGTCATCAAAAGGATTGATATTTGTATCAGGAGAAGGAATATCAAAGAAGGTGTTCAAGAGAGATGGGGAGGCCATAGCATCAGGAGTATTGACTGATGCATCAGGGGCCTGAGGCTCATTTGCTTCAGCTACAGTCTGGTTTAAGACTTTGTCTTCATTAGCATTAGGAATCTCGACTAAAGGAGGTTGAACTTCAGTTTCATTGATAAGGGAAGGTTGGGCATCACTCTCAGTTTGGTGTGAAACCGATAAATCATTTGCCCTAGTAGAATCCATCACCCTTAGAGGTGAGTTTGGTGATAGTTTGTTTAGATTTGTTTTGATTGTTATGTGCAATTGTCAGATCAGAACACAAATAAGCAAACATATCATCCTTCTCATTCATTGAATAATCTTTGAAATTTGATACCTTATACATCATGGTGGGGTTCCATCCTTCTGCTGAGCTAAGTTTATCAGCTTTAGCCAGATCTTTGTTGAACTTGCTTTCAGTGGCCATCAAACACATTTCAGGATGTGCAGTTCCAAGGATTTCTTCAGCCACCAGACATTTACCTCTGACTTCATTTTCTTCTTCTTCATCTGAATATGTTTCAGAATCAGTCCAGCCCAGGTCATCAGCTATCATCGCCTTTTCGTTCTTCCTTTCATTTGAGGCTTTGAAGGCTTTATATTTAGCTTTATACTTATCAGCCTTAGAAGGAAACCCTTTCTTAGGATTTGAGGAGGTTTCCTTCACATAGCAGTCGTCTACATAATGACCAGGCTTCCCACACTTGAAGCATTCATTCTTGGACCCTTCAGATGAGCCCTTTTTCTCTGAAGAGAACTTCTTATCAAATCTTCTATTCCCATCAGACTTGAACCTCTGAAACTTTTTGTAATTTTACATGATGAAGGCTTTTTCGGTACCTTCATCATCAGACCTTTCCTCCTCCTTAGCTTCATTAACCTGAGACTCATCGTCAGAATCATAGTCCTCAGTTTACTTGTACTTGGCTCTTTGAGGATTTTCAGCAGCAAGGGCCAGAGTTTTCTTGAAGGCCTTCTTCAGATCAGTTTTCTGAATGCAAGTTCGTTCATCATTCAGCAAGATTCCATATAACTTACGCATGTTCATCTCCCTAAGCATATTATTGGTTCTCAAGATCATGCACATGGTGTCCCATTCAGATGGGAGGGAATCCAGAAATCTGTTTAGTATTTGGAATTGCTCTCTGACAACTCCAACTTCAGTCATGTCGTTCAGTAGACCTGTGAACCTTGTGTAGTCCTCAGTCAGAGACTCCGAGTCTTTAGCACAGAAACTTTCATACTTGCGTATGATGTTAGTCTTCTTGTTCTCACGAACTTCAGCAGTTCCTTCGAACGATATGCGGATGCTCTCCCACATATCCTTTGCTGTTTTCAGATTACAAATAGTATGAAATATTTTGTTAGGTAATGCAATGACTATACTGTTTCGTATCTTACCATCAAGACCCACAAGCTTCTTCTCCTCCTCTGTCCATTGAGATCTTGGTTTAGGACGAGAGGGAATGGAGGTTTCAGCAGAACCAGTCTCCATGGAGATGGTTTGAGGAACATAAGTACCTTCCTCCAAAACAACAAGTGAATTGCAGTCAAGATTTTCTAAATACAAAAGCATTCTATTTTTCCAACTGGAAAAATGTTCGATTGAAAACTTTGGTGGTTTGGCAGAGGAGCCATTTTCGATGTAATCAAACTTCAACATGTTGAACAGATCACTAATTTATAGATAAAATTAGAACCTTCTCTCATACCAATTGTTTTTCCCAAAAGTGAATAAAACTAACTATGAATAAAACCAAAGTGCGGAAATAGTTTTAAAGCAACAAACACACTAAAGTTTTCAAAGTAAGATTATATTAATAACCAAACTTCAAAGAGTATACAAGAACAAACTTGAGCACCGAGTACAAACTAAACAAGAACAAACTTGAATACAAATTAGCGAGCAAACGCTTAACCATTACTCGTTAATCGATCAGGTATTTATAGGCTAAGTAACCTAATCCTGACCATCTAATTTATTTACACGTGTACCGTTCTACACTTAATTAGGAACAGACAATAAGATTGCCGTTTCGAGCTCCTTCAGAATGCGCAGATTGTGCACTTTACATAACAGGAAGATCCTGGTTCTCAGATATATTAAGTTTGGAAAACTCAAGAGTGGCGGAATCAGCTATGGTGTTGATAAGATGGTGAAGGGTCTTATACATCTCATGAAAAATTAGATTTTTACGATCAATGGTTTTGGTGAGGGTGGTGAACTGAGTGTTGATAGATTCAACAAGAGACTTTAGCTCAGATTCTTGCTTTGCTTGATTATTGGCTACACACTGACCCTGAAAGGTATTGGACTTAACCGAATTAGACACAAAAAGAACGAGTTCAGATAGACTTTCCAAAGAGGAAGCAATGTCTATTGAAGGCCCAGAGGTTTGAGAATGTACAGACTTAGGAGATTGAAGAAAATCAAAAGCATCAATGTCATCAAAAGGATTGACAGTTGTATCAGGAGAAGGAATATCAAAGAAGGTATTCAGGAGAGATGGGGAGGCCATAGCATCAGGATGATTGACTGATGCATCAGGGGCCTGAGGCTCATTTGCTTCGGTTACAGTCTGATTTAAGACTGTGTCTTCATTAGCATTATGAATCTTGACTGAAGGAGGTTGAACTTCAGTTTCATTGATAAGGTAAGGTTGGGCATCACTCTTAATTTGGTGTGAAACTGATAAATCATCTGCCCTAGTAGAATCCATAGTGTCAATGGGGTTTTGTGACACATCAAGGGATTTGGTTGCAGTCTCATCTTTAGGGTGAACTGAAGAATCATCATCTGGTTGGACCTCTATAACTAGGGGTATTGTAGTTTCATCATTGGTTATAGGCTGAGCATCAGTGTCATCCGTTTTGGGTGCTGACTCATCATGTGCTTGGTGAATATCTATAGTGTCAGTTGGGTTTACTGATACATCAAGGGATAGAGGGGGAAGTTTAGCAGAAACATGAATGGATGTTCCCTGTTCTGGTGGTACCTGAGTTGCAGTGGGTTTGCTAGTAGACTCAATGGTGGGTAAGGAAAAAGCCTCGGCTGATTGGTGTTTGTCAGTGTCCTGAACATGTGATTGTAGAAGAGGGACTTTAGGAACAGCTTGGTTTTTGGCTGTCTCTTCATCAGTCAGACTGGGTTTAGAGACTTTAAGTAAAGGAGATTTTACCTGAACAGCGTCGGTGGAGGTGGATGAGTGAAGCTGAGTTTTGCGAAGAATCAGCGGGGTATCGTCAAGCGAATCCTCACTTGAAGCATAGTGAGATATGATGGGACTGGAGGGCATGTTGGGTTTGTGGCATTTAGAGAGTGATCGTAGCGGGGGAGTAGTAGTTGGTTGTTTAGAGGTGGATTTAGGTATGGCTCAAGGGTTGGTGGATGGCTTAGATGTGGTGGTCATTAGCTTCTGTTTCTTTGTCTTTGATGGGGAAGACTGAGGGCTTTGTGATTGACATTTGGAAGGGGCAGCTTTAGAGGATAGACCTGAATATGGTGATGAAATGGCAGGAGAAGGCTTCAGCGAGACTATTGCGATCATTTGAGCAGTCAGTACTGGGTTGAAGGCAGATGAGGAGCCGTCCAAACTGAACCCGGTAGTGAAGGAGATGGGAGTAGAACCGAAGCAGAATTGTATGCTTCAGGTGTTAACTGTGAGTAGAAAACCAATGATACAAACCTTGGAAAAGGAATGTGTTGAGACCTAGTTCTTGCTGTCAGTGAGACCACAAGACTCTCCATGATAAGTTCAGCGAAGTCAATGTTATGACCATGGATAATGGCATAGGCCATCTTCAGAATAGTTTCGTTAACTTGGTCAAGACCACCAGTTTTGCTCGTCATACCGAAATTCAGATGAGCAATCATACAGTTCCACTCCTTTGGAAGACGAGTGCGAACCATAGAGTTACCTTTGACCTTGTGCTCATCAGCATATTGAAAGAAGGAGAAGAGCAGCTCCTTAGCATTAGCAGTGAATGAGGTAAGTTCCCGGCGAGGAAGATGAAGAACAGATGCAAGAAATTTCATGGTGATTTCAGCAAACTTGCTACCAAAGAGCATACTGAAGTGAATACTTTGGCCGGAGGTTTTGGGTTTAATGACTTCAGCAGTCATCCAGAACTCACAGAGGTATTCTTCAAACATTTGACCTTTGCAGAGAGAGCAAAATTCAATGGGTAGTTGCGAAGATAGGTCATGATTTGATGAAATGGTGAAGAAGATGAAGGGATGCTTAGGTCAGCAGCGAAGTTGTTGTCTTTGAAACAGAAGGATTCTAGTGGGATTTTGGGGACAACATCAGAAGGAAGGATGACCTTTGCGGAGGCAATTTTAGGGGCCATTGATTCAAGCACAAGATTTGATTTTGCTTTTGAACAAGGGAGATCGCATGAGAAGATGAGTTGCACGTAAAGAACTTTAAGAGGCGATATTGGGTTTTAAAGGGGTTTAAATTGAATCAAACTTGGCAGTTGAGTAAATCTAGGGTGAAAATAACCGCGTGAAGCCGGAAATTACGTAAGGATAACTTTTGTGATGTCAAACAGTTATTGGGTAAACTAATTTACCAAGAATTATCTTGGAACTAGCTATACTTCAACAACACACCATTAGCAGGAAGATAAAAATTTCTCAATACAAAGGAACAAAAATTGTCCAAACTTTGCACTTGAAATTTTTATCTAAACAAACCAAAAGAAACGAAAGAAAAAAATAAAGAAGAACACAATGCGAACAAGAA